>CM074719.1:166442774-167065274 GCA_037306005.1 Rhinophrynus dorsalis | reverse complement strand
GAATGCCCAACACAGAAGGAGTACTGCGGCGAGATACACACAGTCCGGTACTCTGCCTCAGCGGAAGTCAGAATGTCTCGACGGTGACAGTGGTGCAGGAAGCAGTACACGCAGGTCTCAGGAACAAGCTGGTTCAGATCACGGAGAAGGAAGTCATCCGGGCCGGTTCTCAGACAAGCCAGATGAATCACAAGCAGGAACATCAGCCAAGCCAGGTCGGTACACGGAGATGGTTCTCAGACAAGCCAGATGAATCACAAGCAGGAACGTCAGCCAAGCGGGGTCAGTACACGGAACAGGAACTCAGGAGCGTAGTCAGGACAGGCCAAATCGGTACACAGGAATCAGGATCCACAGAAGACAGCAACAGCAACACTGGCTCAGGAACACCATGAAAGGGCAAGTGACAGGTGTCAATGGCTGGGTATAAAAAGGTCACCGGGGGCGGGCCAAACCTTCTCAGCCAATAGGAGAGCGCCACAAGTGAGACTGACAGAAAGGCATCACGGGCACCGTGATACCCATGCTGTTTCATTTTTCTCAAGGGGAGCCAATTTAGGTCCTGTTGTGCATTTTCACCAGTCAGTAGTTTGCCACAGCGCAGGTAATAGAACACCAAACTGGGACTTAAAACTACCTATGTTAGTTTGGGTTACCTAACGGAGGCAACTGAATCAAGCCCCTGGTGAGAAGCACTTCGCTTTTTGACATTGTAATTGGCTCATTCGTTATATAGTGCATTTTAAACCTCTGAGCGTCTGAGAGGTACACAACACAATACTTTGCAATGTTATGCGCACCACTCTGCCCCCTCAATGGTTACAAGGAGATATATGCTGCGTTTTAACTCTTGGAGTACCACACAGGTACTCATGCCTTGTATACCCTTCTGCAACTTAAAGGTTTACAGGGAAACAATAATTCCGATGTTATGATTACATCTAAAAATAATACACTGTACTATTTAACAACTACTACCTTGCACCTCATACACACGGGCAAAGGCATCCACGCACCATTACACACCACATATAGCCACTTCCACTGCCCCATACACTAAGTAGCAGCAGGATGAAATGTCCTCTACTTCAGAGGACTTGGTGCGTTTTCATGTAAGAGAAGGTGGGTTGATAGTAACATAGTGGATGAGGCTGAAAAAAGTAATGCATCCATCTATACAAAATCACCCCTGTTGATCCAGAGATAGGCAAAAAAAAAACCTTAAAGCCATATTCACTAAAGCCCCAAGTGGGTAAAAAAATTCCCTCCTGACTCCAAATGGCAGTCTGATATTTTCCCTATTTGCTTTGAAGCAAACTGTCATAATTTTCAGTATTGTTAATTGCTAGATAGGTATCCACTACGTTTTTGAAAGAATGTATGTGTATAAGAGGGCAAACTGTGTGTGCACACTGAATAGTCGGCACAGAGCAACCTCTATGTCTATAGTGCCAACATACAGTTAAAGCATCACAGTAGACATAGAGGCAGCTCTTCGCACTGGGACAGCAGAGCACTGAATATCAGTTGTGTGATGCCATGTGTTACACAAGGCTGTCTGTGCAATACAATGCTTACCCATACATGAGCATACCTTTACTCTTTCACCTTAACACATAATGTGCATAACTGCAGGGAGTTAAGGACAAGGCCACACCTCTCAAACTTGTGCAATGCATACTGAGTGCCAGTACCACAGCCTGCTGCCCACTTTTCCCTGTCAGGTGCCAGTGAGTGCCACACACAGCCATTGCAAGTCGCACACAGTGAAAGGACAAAGCAGATCTAACACCTTCAGAACCACAACCTGCTTCCTGATGTGCCCTGTCATATCCCAAGAAATGGTGACTCTACTTGCCCTTAAAGAAGGATTATGTATAGATATTTCCTTATGTTCTGTGTGTACCTATGTCCTCCACTTGACATTACAGTAATATAGACATTTAAGATAATATTACCCTGGGAAATTGCTTTAGTAAGGGGCTACAAAATCCCCTTTCTCATTTCCATGCTGCTTCTTTCCCCTATGCCCTCTCTCTGCCTCTCAGTCCCCCATGTCCATCTCTCTTCCCTGTGTACTGTCTGCCCCTCATGCCCTCTCTCTCCCCCTTATGCAGTTTCCATCCCTATTAACATCTGCAGCCCCCATGAAGTCTTTCTGACCGGTGCTTTTTATTTGCCCAATACTGTCTCTGCCACAATCAATTTTATCAGCCTCCATGAAGTCTTTATGTCTCCATCCTGACCCCATCCTCTCTCTCATCCTCTCATGTGAACATTTTTTCTTCTCATCCTCTTTATGACTCCTAACATCTGTGTGATTCTTACACTACCACTGGGATTTCAGTAGTACAAGGTTAGGGTATCAAATAATGTATGTGTGGCTCTGTCACTACCAGTGGGACAGTGGAGAGCACCAAATGTTGAGCAATGCATTGTCCTGCACATCTTTACTGTGCTCTTTAAAATGAAATTATTTATCCATCAACATTATAGGTCTAATTTATGAGTAAGGAGATTGCACTTCAGTGCCACAGAAAGGATACATTAAAGTGTAAGTTTTTACTAGCCAAATACTGGGGTGCCAGAGGGGTGTGCTGTATGTTGCACGTTACTCTTGCCCTCAGTTGGCATCATTAAAGTGCACATGTAAACTATTGAGATATTTGGAGTTTTATTTTATTTCAATGGATCTAAAATGTACAAACTTGCACATCAGATATATTAGTTTTGTTTTTCAAGAATCAAAATTGTCAAAAATATAAAATATTACATTGTCATAAAGGTAAAATAGGGTATTTGAATGGGCAACACCATGCCTCATTTGCTAGTCTATAACTTCCATAAAACAACATAGGAACTGGAGAGTTTATCACACTGGAGACATTATCTCCTCTTTATCACACCTTATTAGATCTCTCACTGTAGTAATTAACTAAAGCTCTCTCATAAAATAATGAAGGAACTGGAGAACTGAACTCACTGGAGAAGTGATATCTTATCACCCCTTAGTGCATCTCCCCTTGTGAGTTGTAAAAGCTGAAGAGAAATTACTAATATAAAGTGATAGTAACATTTAATATGTAAAGAAAATATATATTGCAGGACTTATCCTAAGTAAAATAAGGGTACTCCAACTGCTAAGAGGTGTTTTCTTCAAAATATATTGCAGCTCAAAATTTAATTTTTTAGGTGCAATATCTCAATGGCCTGAAATTTTACAGTGGCACTGTTGCTATATCATCCTATGGAGATTTATGGTCAACTGGCCAGAGATATCCATAGGATTGTGCAGCAACGCTGCACCTAAACAAATTCAAGTTTGAGCTGCAATAACGTTTGAGTGAAAAAAAATATAGAACTATACAGTAGATCAGTGATTCCCAACATTAATCCTTGGGACAAAAAAAAAAACACAGTTAAGTCATTGTGATTGATCTGCCTGTGTTAATTAGGGATATCCTGAAAATCTGACCTGTCCCAAGGACTGTAGATGAAAGTCATTGGGTTATATTAAATTAAAATGCAATAAATAAAATAAATTGATGTGCAATCAATATAATATTTTCAGTTATTCAGTTAGTGTTAATAAATCACACTGAAAGGAAAAATAAAAAAAAATAGGATTTTATTGTTTTTACCTGTTAAATCCTTTTTTCTCCAGGTAGGAGACCTGTGTTCCATATAGACTAAAGACACATAGACTAAAGAGAAAAGGATTAAATAGATAAGACTAAAATCCTATTTTCTCTTGAGACCAATATGGAACACAGGTACCATGGGAATATGCCAAAGCTAAGATTCCAGGAAGAGAAAGGAGAAAAGACCTCCCATTTGTCTCCATGACACCAGAGTTCCCTAGAATTATTCAGGATTTGAATAACCAAAAAAAAAAACAAGTGTAAAGGACACTGAACTAGCACAGCAACCCATACAAGAGACAACGGGCTCATAAAACTACTTAACAACAGCTGTCAGTAGAAAAAAGAATAGACCGATCTTGTCAGAGAATCTGACAATACGTTTTCCACTCCTGGAATGTAAACACCTGAGATGGCTGGAACATGTGCTTCTGCCTAAACGAGGAGATTCTTCATTTCTCTCCACGCTACCTCACTGCGAGTCCCACCTTGGTGATTGATGTACGCCACCACTGTGGTGTTGTCCAACTGCAATCTCGTTGGGATCCCTGTGAGAACATGGAATCAATGAAAGAGCCAGACAAAATGCAATAAGCTCCTGAATAATGATGGACAGCAGACTCTCCTCCCCTGTTCACTTGCCCTGGGAACCCAGGTACCTCGGAACTGCATCTTAGCCCCTCAGACTGACATTTATCATTACCAGAGCCTATACCTGACATTAAAAATGGTCTCACTCTCTCCAGGTTTGGCCAATGGAGCCATCACTGGAGGTCCTCCCTGGCCTCTGGAGACAGAGTCTTCTGATGAGAGAGATACTCTGGATTCGTGGACCAAGACATGAGGATGTCCCACTGGAGTTCCCTTGTGTGGAACTGAGAGTAGGATACCACTTCCAGAGCAGAGATCAAGCAACCCATGATATGCATGTAGTCCTTGATTGTGAAAGACGACTATTCCCAGTGCCTTAAACTTGTCCTGAACCTGGGATGGGATTAAAGAAGACTTTTTGAGATTCAGAATCCAGAAGTGATGTAGAATGTAAGTCTACTTTTGGAAGAAGTCTTGATGAAGAAGTCATCCATATATGGAATCAGAAAAATGCCCTGGGAATGCAGCCAAGCCTGCCATGATCTTTTTGATGATTTGGGGAGCTGAATCCAGGCCAAAAGTGTAATGATTGGAGCTGAAAGCAAAATGCAGGTAGTGTTGGATGTTCGGGTGGACAGTGACATGTAAATACACATCCTGAAGATCCAGAGAGGTCAGGTACTCCTCTGAGGATGCTGTTGCGATGAAAATGTGCAAAGATTCCATCTTGAAGAGCACAGCAACCACGTGCTGGTTGAGACATTTAAGGTCCAGAATAGGGTGACAGCTGGGAACCACAAAAAGATTGGAATAGAATCTTGAAACACACTCTGGGACCCCAGTACCTGCTTTTTCAGTAGATTGGCTATAGCCTCTTTGAACAATCTTGCTCTGTCTGGGTTCCTTAGAACCTTTGATGAGAAAAAGTGATATGGAGGAAGGGATTTGAAATCTATGCAGTACCCACTGGTCTGTTACGGAGAATGCCCAGACGTCTTGAAAAGGCAGAGACGGCCCCTTAAAAAAAACAATTGGCCAAGATTGAGCAAGTCATGCTTAGGTTGTTTATCAGACTTAGCCTTTGCAGCTGATCGATTGGGCTGCCAGGTCTATCTGGGCTTTGAGGTGGGAAGCACCTGAGAGGTCTGAGGGATTTGGGTTTTCTGTTCTCCCATTTGCCAGGAGGCATGAAAACCATGTTCTTTCCTTGCCAGGAAGGAATGCTTGGTGGAAAGTGGCTGAGTCAAACAAGGTGTCTGTGATGTAGGCATTGGTCGCCATGATATTGGGTATCAAAACCAATAAGTTCTCTTTAGCAACATCAGCAAGCATAGTATCTGACAGTTGTTTACTGTCAGATACTACTACAGCCATGTTGACCCAGGCAGAGGTGAAAATGGCCATCAACGCTGCTCTGGTGGCTGAAATGCTGGCCTTGAGTAGAGAGCCAAGCCTGCTGGGGGGGAGATTCGACAGCAGGGGGAGAAGCCCACTGCACCAGAGCTTCAGCCATAAAAGGGATAGCTTAGCAAAATGTTTTTTAGACAAATTCTCTTGTCTGGAGTTTTTCACCCATCCATAAGGATTTGATTAAGAGTGTTATTGAGTGGAAAAACAGCTGAAGTCTTCTTGCACCTCTGGAAAATGTCCAGAGTGGTAGACTCCCCATTAGCAAGGTCTGAGACCTGAAGGGTCCTCAGCACTGCCTTGATGAGGCCCTCAGCCGAGTGGAGTAGGTCAGCCTCATAGGAATCCCCATAATAGGAAAAATCCATATTCTCATATTCCTCACCAATTCTTCCTCAGATGACACCACAATAACCTGAGTATGTGCCCTGCATACAGAGTCAATCTGCTTAAAGGGGGCATTGACTTCCAAGAATGTAGAACCCCTGAACTGAGGAAAGGATTTTTGCCACTGTATAGAGTAGTGTCTTAACCCATGCAGGCTCTTGCAGAATATTCCCTTGGTAGCCCTGTTTGGCATGTGGAACAGTGAGTGAGGAGGTAAGGGAAGCCCCTGAATCTTCTGCTTTAGATTTGCCCATATGCCCATTAGTGTCCGACATCTCTTAGAAAATGTCAGCATCCTAGTAAAAACTTGATAAATGTCCCCAGAAATACAGTTATCTGGTATGTAAATTATTAATCTGGCGAAGGAGAGCAAGGAGATTCAGCCTCTGCATAGACTAAGCAAGAGTAAGATGGCCACTAGAAAGTGACAGCCAATTTGAAGAAAACCAGGGAAAACAGCATTTTGAATACTGTAGTCCTCTCTGTTGTGGACCGGATGATAGTGCATGAGTTGACAAAAAGACAAAGTCCTCTCTGAACGCTGTAGCCCAACAGTTGCAAAGATATTTCCGGTTCTTATAAAGGCCAGCACACTAAAATCGGTCTACAAACTAAAGTATTATAAGAATTCTAAAACCCTCAGGGAACAAATGGGGGAGTATAAAAAATAAGATTCTAATAGTGGGTGAGCTAAAATAAACCCCCCAAAGCACCCAACACACACAAATAGGCAGAAAAGCAGAGGAAGGGTTAACTCTCTTCTGTCCTTAAAACCCGTCTATAGCATAGAAAAAAGACCCATAAAGAGTGCCAGAGCACAGTCATGCTCATATCAGCCTCTGTAGGGTGAGGCAACTCAAACTGGTATAGATAGTGGACCAAGGCACTCAAAGGATTACTTACCAGTCTTCTGTCTTCAGGTTACCACCACAGGAGAGGGCAGAATCTCAATATATGCAGCCATTAGTGAATACATAAAGCCACCCTCCACAGGGCAAGATAGTCCACAGAGCACCAGATAACTAAGCAATATAACTACAGGGAAGCTCAGTAGTGGTAACCAGCCTAATGGTGGATTATATAGTACCATATCTAATGAAGACAATAATAAAGACCTAAGAAAAACAAAGATGATGACCACTGCACTCCAGCTGCTTCGCAGGACACATTCAGGGAGATTGTAGGTTGGGGTTTGAGCTGTAGGAGAAGGAGGGAGTCTCCACCCCCAAGACCCTGTCTTTTGTATGTGCCCTGCCTTTCAGGAGGAGGACCCAACCCACTGGATATCTGTGTTCCATATTGGACGTTAGAGAAATAGTTTTTTTTCCCTGATCGCAATAAAGTAAAAGTGTCTCCTGCTAATACTGTAACTTCCAGACACAATAGGATTTAAAAGAATAGTAATGTTTCACAAAAACAGCAGCTCCAATTAATCTTCATTGTATTTGAGCCATAGTGAGTAATACTTCAATACTGTCAGAGTTGTAGTTCAAGAGTAATTGAATGATAATGTATCTCCTTCCTGCCCCTTTTACCTAATGTAAGCCACCTCCCCTCAAATGTGTAATCTGGTCTTGAGACCAGACAGCTCACAGCAAGGGACAATCTTCTTACTGTGAACATAAGGAAACTCTGCCCCCCTTGACAGGTTTTTCCCCTTATGTCAACTGAAGATTGTCCCTCTCTGAGATCCATCTGGACAGTCTTGCTGCTCTGAGGTGAGCAGTGTTATATCATTAAAAGGAAGGGAGGGAGATACTTTATCATTCAATTACTCTTGAACTACAACTCTGACAGTATTGAAAAGAGGATTTTAGTCTTACCTGTTAAATCCTTTTCTCTTAGCCCATACAGGTTAATGGTAACTCTGGGTAGGCAATCCACCCCTTTAAGTAGGCAGGAACAATTCTAGAATTGTATGCAGGGGTGGAGACTACTTTCCCTCCTTGGCTGCAATTAGCCAACTAGCTCCAGAAAGATTTGAGACACTACTGACTAGACAGTAGAAGGCAAAGAAAACTCCTGTGAGCATGACCCCGAAGGACCCCCACAGTCTGCCACAGGAGAGCCAAGCATGGTCCCTTGACAGGGTGGGAGACCAGTAACCTGTATGGACTAAGAGAAAAGGATTCAACAGGTATGACTAAAATTCTGTTGTCCAATACAGGTTACTGGTAACTCTGGGATGTCCAACCATTGAGTTTCCCAGAGGCGGGAAGTAAGGCAAGGACCAGACGCAAGGCCCCCAAAGTCACCAGAGCAGGTATGAACCATCAGATCAGAGATAACCCAACAAACAATGAAGTGTCAACAGACACTGAACAGGGGTAACAACACCTCAACTGTTACACAGCACACTGAATTAGAGCCAACAGGGCTCAAAAATTAAGGAAGCACCAATAATCAAAGAAAGTCCTAGACAGGAAAGACTGCCTCCAGGATTTTCCTCCCAAAGCTGGCATCAGCCGATGTCAGTACATCAACACGGTAATGCTTCAAAAAGGTGTGCACAGACGACCAGGTGGCAGCCTTGTACAACTGATCAGCAGAGGCCAGATTCTTGTAAGCCAAGAGTCCCCAACAGATCGAGTAGAATGAGCCGTGACCGTGAAAGGGACAGGCTTCTTCCTCAGCTCATAAGCCTTACGAATAGTGGACTTGATTCAAGAAGCAATAGTCACCTTGGATGCAGGTCTTCCCGCCCTAGGACCCTCAGGAATGACGAACAACGCGTCCGATTGCCTGATAGACTCAGTGTGATGTACATAAAACTAGAGACATGCACCACGTCTAACAAGTGGAGATCCCTCTCCTTGTCAGAGGTGGGGTCAGGGCAGAAAGAGGGCACCACAATCTCCTGATTGATGTGGAACTCCGAAACCACCTTCTGGAGAAAATCCTTGTGAATCATCAAATAGGTTGGTTTACAGGACAGAGCATGTAACTCCGCAACACGACGGACAGACACAATCGCCAGGAGAAAAGCAGGAGCAGGAATCTTGAAGGCAGGATGAGTTAGAGCAACGCCCTGGAAGAAAACCTTAACATCAGGAAGGATGGCAATGCGCCTCTGAAAGAAAACAGAGAGAGCAGACGTCTGAACTTTAAGGGAACTCAAACAGAGGCTCTTATCCACACCATCCTGCAAAAAAGCCAGGACCATAGGCAGATCAAATTCCTGAGACAGGTTCTTGTCAGCACACCAAGATAGGAAGGTGGACCACACACAATGGTAGATCTTGGAATAAACAGGTTTGCGGACACTGAGCATAGTAGTCACCACACCAGAAGAAAACCCTTTCTTACTCAATATTGAGGATTCAATCTCCAAGCCATCAAGGCTAGACGATGAACATCCACCTACCACAGGTAACCCTGTAGAAGAAGATCCGGACAGCAAGGGAGCAAGAATGGCTCCGCCACTGACAGATCCAGAAGCTCTGGAAACCAAGCCTTGAGAGGCCAGTACGGAGCAATCAGAATGACTGGACAACGCTGCAGTCATAATTTCCGTAACACCCTGTGCAACATGGGGAGGGGAGGAAAGATGTAGGCCAGAGGAAATAACCAAGGAATGGACATTGCATCCACCACCAGAGCTAGAGGGTTCCTCCATATAGAGCAGAACCACGGAACCTTCCTGTTGTGTCTTGTCTCCATCAGGTCAATGTAAGGAAGACTCCATTTCTGAACAATGAGGGTGAACACCTCTGGGTGCAGCTCCCATTCTCCGCTGTCCACTGTGTGTCGAATGACCAAGTCCGCCATGACGTTGTCTACGCCAGGAATGTGCACGGCGGATATGGCAGGAAAGTGTTCTTCTGCCCAGGACAAAATAGCCTTGACCTCTAACCAAGCAGGAGACTTCTTGTTCCGCCCTGCTTGTTGATGTAAGCCACGGCCGTGGTTTTGCTGGACTCTACTCGGACTGGACAGTCTTCCTGCTGAGATGTCCAATGACGAAGGGCATGAAATATCGCCCGAAGCTCCAACACATTGATGGGAAGGAGAGATTCTTCCGGAGACCACCAACCCTGAATAGGAGCATCCTGACAGACAGCAAGGGTGAGCTGTTCAGTTCAGACCGCAATAGCCCGGTTCACCCATGCTGCTGCGAATGCTGGACGCATGGCAGAACCAGAAGTAGCAAAGATGGACTTGAGGGAGACCTCAAGTTTCTTGTCAGTCCAGTCCTTTTAGAGCAGACGCATCAGACACTGGCAAAGCAGTAGACTTGGATAGCTTGGTGATAGGGGCATCCACTTTAGGACGATGAACCCACTGAGCAAGCGCTGCCTCAGAAAAGGTATAAAGCTTAACAAATTTCTTGGAGACAGAAGGTTTCCTGTCCGGAGACTTCCACTCTCCAGACATAAGGCAGTCAAGAGTGGGGTTAGGTAGAAAGCAAGTGAGGGGCTTTTTAGGCTCCTGAAAGACACCAGAAGGGTCAGAAGGAACCTTGTGCACTAAGTGAATGTTTAGGATATTTAAAACAGCCCTGATCAAGCCCTCAGCCGAGGGCTCAGGATCAGCCTCAAAAGGGTCCCCAAAAAACTGAGAGGAGCCCACGGCAGAACATTCTTCAACATCTGAATCCACCAACAGTTCCTCCTCAGAGGAATCTGACACGTGAGGTACACCCTGAGGCTTTGGCAGGGAAGGCTTGACGAAGGAGGGGGTCTGCCAAGAATGAAAGGCCCCCTGTAACTGGGATCGAAAGAGTTGCAAAGTGGACCTGAGGTCCCTAGTAGCAGCCTTGAACTCTTGCACCCAAACTGGCTCTAATGCATGACTGGAGGTCCCTGGGAGACTCTCAGGGACATCAGAACATGTTGGGCATAAATGACCTGAGAATTCTCTAGGTAAACCTGAATGACAGGAAGAGCAATGCGCAATAGGGGATACAGAGACCCCAGCATCCTTAGTCTTAGGTCTGGACCCAAGCTCCAATGGTATAGACATTCTCACAGTGTCAATAAACTTACTGTATAAGAAATCACCCAATTATAGTGTGTATGATTAAAGTTTCACCCCAGAAATCGCTAAAATAGACTTATCTGGCAGGAGAAGGGTTAATCAGCAAAGGAGAGAAGGAGAGTCCAAGCCCTGCGTAGGATACTCGCTCTGGAAAGATCATAAAATGGCGGCCGTGGTGGGAGCCAATCAAAAACGAGCAAGCGAAGCAAGCGCTCATGGAAAATGTAGTTTTCCCAGAAAAGTACCCCAAACAGTGCCCGAAGCCCCCTGAGCCCCCCAACACACTAGAAACATGAACCGGATGATAGAGCAAGGGCAGACAAGTAAAATGAGCCATCTTTGAAGTCGCTAGGTTAAACGGTTGCAGAGATATGTTCCAAATTGTACAGTCCCATAGGAATGAATGGAGCAACGGCACCTATGCAATAAAGCACGCCTTAAAGGAGCAGAACTCAAATTTTACAAAATTGAAATAGTAAAATAAAAATGTATGAAACATCACTAGAACATGTTAGAATACCCAAAAAGCACTGAACCAGTAGGAAAAGTGTCAGAAACCCCCCAAAAGATGCAAAACCAGCAGCTAAAGGGTTAAAGTACCACATAAACCTGCTCCAAAACACCAAAAGACATACAGATAGACTCAATGAGTGCAGGATGTGCAATAGGAACTCCAAATGAAAACCCCTGTGCGGAGGGGCACTGTGGGACATGTGGACCCGGGGCACTCAAAGGATTGCTCACCTTTCCTGCAGATCTTTTGTCTTCAGATTACCATGTTTTAAGAAGAAGCCTTGGTGGGCAACTCCTGAGGAAAGAACTTGTAGCCAAGAATTTCCCCCCAGAGCTTAAGGTCCATAAAAAGCACCTGGTCACTGAGCTACCCACATCTATGGGCATTGTAAGTTATGATAATCCGCCTAATGGTGGTATTCTATTTCTAACAGAAAAAAACAGACTTCTAAAGCTATAGCAGAACTGTTCTCTTGCCTGTCTTATCTTCACCAAGGAACAAATCTTTCTGGAGTTGGTTGGTTAGCTGCAACCAAGGAGGGAAGGTAGGCTCCACCCCCCTGCATACAATTCTAGCATTGTTCCTGCCTACTTAAAGGGATTGCCTACCCAGAGTTACCAGTAACCTGTATTGGACGACAGAGAAATAACACTTTCCATGGCCCAAATACTATGAAGATTAATTGGAGCTGCTTTTATTGTGAAACATTACTATCCCTTTAAAGTATTTTGTTACAGAAAGATTGATACAGCTATATGAAAGGAACTAAAAGTTGTACATTAGTTATAGCTATTAAGTTAGAAATCTATTCATGCAGATGTGTATTTTGTATTACTACTGATAATCTGAGCTGATAAGAGAATTCTGGTTCGTGGAGTTTTTTTGGTTCCGAGCTAGATAACCTGTGTTACTGTGTAGAGACAGTATACAAAACTACAACATCATGGAGGCTCAGGATCCTTTGAATTTAAGATTAGAAGTCACAGAAAAGGTATACCAAACAAAACAGTGTTCCAAACAAAAAAACTGGAACAATTTTAACTCTACATCCTATTAAAACAAAATATTTTGGAAATAAAAAATGGTTAGAAGATGTATTATCTCTCAGTTAACTTTAGAAGACATATAACAAAAATTCCTTTTTCTAGTTTCTGTTTAATGGTTAAAGTTTTCCATACCTCTCTGGCTGCTCTTTCTCCAGCTTGCACCGCACCTTCCATATAGCCACTCCACTGTGTAGCTGTCTCTGTGCCCGCAAAGTAAATTCTTCCAACAGGCTGCCTAATAACACTAATAACAAAATATATGATTTAACAAATAAAGAGATTTTAAAACATACATTGTGTTCCTTTATATAAGGTTAAATGTAAAGCTAATGTTTTTAAGTTGATTTTAACCCCTTAATGACCCTGGAACGACTCATGACGTACTATGACCGTCATGGAATTCCCGGCTCCCCCCGCGGCTGCACGCCGTTCGGGGAGTCTGGAAGCGGAAGAAAGAAAAAAAAATGCTCTGTGTTCCTTAACTGACCACGTTGTGCCGATCGGCCGGTCGTTAAGGGGATAATATATTTCCAATATGCTCTAAACACATTTCATTGGATTAGTCTTGATGACTGTTAATCTGTATTTTTCCACCACTGTAATCAAGTCCCAATAAAATTGCAGGTTTTAAAGAGGAAACTTGCCTGAGCACAGGGAAACTGAACTAACTTAATATGGCTAAGACAGAGATGGTGGTGTTTCCTCCTAAAACCCATCCATCAACCCCCTTCTCCATCACAATAGAAAACTGTGCTATACACTCAGTATCCATAGCATGCTGTCTTGAGGTCGTACTTGATTCTAAATTAACCTTCTCCCCCCATATCCAAGCTGTCACTAGAACATGTCACTTCTTCCTAAGAAATATTGCAAAAGTACGTCCGTTCCTCTGCATATCAACAGCTAAAACACTATCTCAAGCAATTGTTCTCTCTAGACTTGACTACTGCAACATTCTGCTCTCCGGTCTTCCTGCTTCTCATCTCTCTCCACTTCAATCTGTTATCAATTCAACACCAAGAATCACCACATTTGCTCCCAGATACCTTCCATCTCATCTCCTCCTGAAATCCCTCAATTGGCTACCTATAAAGTATCGTATTTCTTACAAGATTCTCCTCCTCTCCTGTAAGTCATTCTGTTCTTCAGCACCCTCTTACATTTCTGCCCTTATCTCCCGCTACACCCCTTCCCGTCCCCTACAGTCTTCTCAAGGGTTCTTCCTGTCCTCTCCCTACACAACTCGAGCCATTTCTCGACTATAAGGATTCTCACTGGCTGCTCCTTGACTCTGGAATGCCCTCCCCATCACCATTAGCCAATCATCCACAATCATCACTTTCAAGCGTCTCCTCAAAAGCCACCTGCTCAGGGAGGCATCTCAATAGCAATGTCCTCCTTCTGCACACTGACAGTCACAGCAGAATCATTCTGCAATTCTTTCACCACATCTTGTACCTGCACTTATAAATCCTCATCCCACTGTCTCTGTTTGTCATTATGAATTCATCTTAGATTGTAAGCTCCTTGGGGCAGGGTCCCTTTCCTAGTGTATGATTCCCTTGCTGCACTTTCCCTCACAAATAATGTAATGATTGTACTTAACCTTAATGCTCTTAACCCAGTTTCTGTTAAGTGCTGTGTACATGTATGGCACTATATAAATAAAGATACATACATACAAATTGCTTATCCACCAAATAAAGTCTCAGTAAAGTGTCAGTCTTGCTCAGAGTCCTCTTTATATTAAAGGGATAGTAATACTTAAGTATTACTAATCCCTATTGGAAAGTAGTACTAAAAAAAACATATTGCCCCCAGTGTCATCTCTCAAACCTTTATGGTTTGAGAGATGATTGCTTTTAAAGTTGCCCTCTCCCTCCCCCTTCCCCGTAGTTAGCATGCTAGCTGACTGAAGGGAAATCCGGTCATAGATCATCAGGCGGCTCTGCAGCAGAGCCGCTATCGCATTAATTAAAAAAAAAACTTTCACTAAAACGGTCTTCTACGTGTGCTTGCAAACAAAGCACACGTAGAAGACCATTTCAGTGAAAGTTTTCTATTTTAGGAACGCGATCCAGCTGTGCTGGAGAGCCGCCTGAAAGTCACACGACCTTCTTCCCTTCAGTCAGCTAGCATGCTGACTACGGGGAAGGGGGAGGGAGAGGGCAACTTTAAAAGCAATCATCTCTCAAACCATAAAGGTTTGAGAGATGACACTGGGGGCAATATGTTTTTTTTAGTACTACTTTCCTATAGGGATTAGTAATACTTAAGTATTACTAGCACTTTAAAAATAGGATTTTAGTCTTACCTGTTAAATCCTTTTATCTTAGTCCATACAGGTTACTGGTAACTTTGGGTAGGCGATCAGCCCCTTTAATAGGCAGGAATAATTCTGAGAAATGACTGCTGGATGGAGCCTACCTCCTCTCCTGCAGCAGAACGTGAGGATCTTTTCAAGTTCATGCTCACAGTAGTCTTCCTTTACCTCCTTACTACCTAGTCAATAGTCTGCAAATCTAACTAATTGGGGATTGGTTAGCTGCAAGCTAAGGATAGGAGGTAGGCTCCACCCAGCAGTCATTTCTCAGAATTGTTCCTGCCTATTAAAGGGGCTGATCTCCTACCCAAAGTTACCAGTAACCTGTATGGACTAAGATAACAGGATTTAACAGGTAAGACTAAAATCCTATTTTTACCAGTAACCTGTATTGGACGACAGAGAAATTAAGATATTCCGCTATATTTAAGACCTTACATTGGTGTACTTCAATAGTTATGAAGAGATAAAGGTCCCCCGCCCGCCCCTTTTTGGCACTTCATCAGAAGGTGCAGGCTGGTGAGGAAGGCTACAGCGAGGGACAAACTTCAGTAAGCAAATGGAAATCCTGCACCCCTTTGTGGGGTGGCCAGGATTTTGCTTATACTTACTGAAGTTTGTCCCTCGCTGCAGTCATTGAGTCGCACAACCTGATCTGAAATTCAGAGGGAGGCAGCCAGAAGGGGTGGACGAGGGATCTTTATCTCTGCATTACTATTGAAGTACACCAAAGTAAGGACTTAAATATAGTGGAATCTCTTAATTTTAATATAAAGAAGACTCTGATAAATACTTTTATCTAGACATTACTGACTCTTTAATTGTGTTAGGGAAGGAACAGGATTGCTGAAGCATAAAAAATATATATAGCAGGGTTTTTCCTGCCTAGTAAAACAATGGAACTCCCACTGCTGGAAGATATTTTAAAAAAGAAAAAATGTTAAATGTTTTTGGGTATAGTACCTCCATGACCTTAGATTGTACAGTGGGGCTATTACTACAGGGTTCACTTTTGAAAAGTTGCACTCAAAAAGAGCATGCAACCTTTTAACTAAGTCACCACGTGTTACGGTTTTTAAGACACTCAGACCAATAAGTGAAAATAAAACACACTTTATTAAAGTGAATAATGACACTTACGCCCTCTAGAGGCGGTAGGTAATACACAGATAATGTAAACTGAGAGAATACAAGGAAAATAGTATTATGGACATAAATGCAAGTCAGTATGCCCTAGGATGATATTGGCCCCAAAGGGGTTAAAGTCCAAATTATACTCAGTCTCAGATGTGGAAGTTTGACACGCCCTTGATGTTAAATAGGCTGTGCTGTACAGACGAAGTTCATCAGGTGCAGAGGAACGAGCTGCCTTGCCAAGGTGGTAGATGATAAGCAGAATGGGTAACAACTTAGCCCCACGGGCGTAGCTACAGGAACTGCTTTAGTATGTGCAAGTGCGAATAGCCCCTTAGGGCAATATGGAAATCGGCCTGCAATGCAAGAGCTAATAGCCTCCTCAGGTGTAATCGAATGCAGTAATGCTAGAGCCAGAACCACTAGCCCCCTCGGGCGTAGTACCGAATAGCCAACACTGATGCCTTTCTGCCAACACTCTGAGTATACGATCTCGTCGGTAACCAACACCGGAGAGCCTTAAGCGCCCAAACGGCCCAAGCTTTGTGAACACTCTGCAACGTTAGACTAGAGTTGCCGACGGAGAGCGGCCAACTCAGCAGCAGTATCACTTGTAACAAGGCTTGTACTGGAGATATAGAGAGTGAATATGAGGCAGCACTGCAGGAGTTAAAATGCACGTTTACTCGAGTCTTCAGCGCTACTGCAAGGCTCTGTAACGTTACTCGAGGCTTCAACGCTACGGTCAGGCTCTGCAAGGAGAGGAAGGCCCACAGAATACACACAGCTCTGCACTAGAACGAGGCACAGCACTATCGAAGGAATCACCAGGCTAGGCAATGGCACACTCGTGGGCAGCAAGGACTGGAAAATGTCGCGACGGCGACAACTGGAACGCAGGTCACTGGAACAAGCTGGAAGTCGATCTTCGGAGCAGGAAGTCAGCCGGACCGGGTCATACACAGGCAGGAACGTCAGACTAGCCGGGTCAGGATCCAAGGGTGGTCCGCAGACGAGCCGAGTCATACACAGGCAGGAACACTGGAGAATGGTCAGGACAAACCGAATCGGTACACAGGAACTCAGAATACAGGAACACAGCAAAAGCACTACTGGCTCAGGAACACCACGAAAGGGCAACTGACAAGAGAGATAGCCAGGATAAAAAGGTCATCAGGAGGCGGGTCAAACTCAGTCAGCAAATCAGTGACATCCACAACAGAGAGTGACAGGAATCACAGGCACTGTGATAGTACCCCCCTCTCAAAGACCCCCTCTCCTAGCCTGAGGTTTGGGTTTCAAAGGATATTTAGAGTGAAAGCTGCGTACTAATCTTGGAGCATGGAGATCCCCCTGATCAATCCAAGAGCGTTCCTCAGGGCCATAGCCCTTCCAATGAACCAAATATTGCAGCTTTCCTCTAAATCTCCTGGAGTCAATAATACTCTGGACTTCATATTCCTCTTGGCCCTGGACGTCCACCGGCCCAGGAATCACTGGCGTAGTAGTATAACGATTGCACACCAAGGGTTTCAGAAGAGACACATGGAACACATTATGAATGTGCATAGAGGGTGGAAGCTCCAGAGCATAAGAAACCGGATTAATCTTGCGGATAATCCTAAATGGACCAATGAACCGGGGAGCCAGTTTATTGGATGGGACTTGTAAGTTGAGGTTTCTGGATGACAGCCATACCCTGTCCCCAACTTGAAATGAGACCGCTGGAAGGCGTCTGCGATTAGCGTGCCGTTGCTGCCGTCTGAAAGACTGACTGAGGGACCTCTGAACCTGTGCCCAAGTGGAATGAAGTCGTGCCAAATGCTCGTCTAGAGCAGGGATCTGCTGTGCCTGAAAGGAGTCCGGGAGCAGACAAGGCTGGAAACCATAATTCACGAAAAACGGGGAGCTCCCGGACGATGAGTTAACCGCACAGTTCCTGGCAAACTCTGCCCATGGCAACAGGTCAGCCCAATTATCATGATGATCGGAGACAAAACAGCGCAGGAACTGTTCCAGTCCCTGATTGGCACGCTCAGCGGCCCCATTCGTCTGGGGATGGTAGGCGGAGGAGAATGATAATTGAATGCCCATCTGACCACAAAATGCCCTCCAGAACCTAGAAACGAACTGGCTCCCACGGTCAGAGACAATTACTCTGGGCACTCCGTGCAGACGGAACACCTCTCTGGCAAAAACTATCGCCAATTCCTGAGCCGATGGAAGGCCAGTCAGAGGCACAAAATGTGCCATCTTAGAGAATCTGTCGACCACCATAAGAATGAACTTGTAACCTCTAGATGCCGGTAATTCTCCCAAAAAGTCAATGGATATATGTGACCATGGACGGTCTCCGTTAGGCACAGGTTGCAATAAGCCCACAGGGAGATGCCTAGGGGTCTTGGCACGGGCACACGTGGTACAAGCTGCCGTGAAGGCGGCGCAGTCAGCTCTCAATGTAGGCCACCAAAATAGTTGCGAAAGAGACCATACTAATTGGTCCCTACCAATATGCCCAGCTGCTTTAGAGGCGTGATAGGTCTCCAAGAGACGGGTACGGAATGACTCTTCTACAAAACACTTCCCCACTGGGGTTCCTGGAGGTGCCCGTGATTGTGATGCCAGTATCTCCTCCCCCAGTGGCGAGGTTATAGTAGTACGAATAGTAGCCAGGATCCGATCTGGCTGAATGATGGGTACCGGGACTTCCTCCCTCTCAGTGTCAGAAGCGAACTGACGTGACAACGCATCGGCCTTGATATTCTTAGAACCAGGAAGATAGGATACTAAGAAATTGAACCGGGACAGAAACAGCGCCCACCTGGCCTGTCGAGAAGACAGTCTTTTGGCCTCTGAGAGATAGGTTAGATTCTTATGGTCAGTAAGAATTAGTACTGGAGTCTGAGTGCCCTCCAAGAGATGTCGCCACTCCTTAAGTGCCAGTATGATGGCCAACAGTTCCCTGTCACCAATCTCGTAATGACTCTGGGCGCTGGACAATTTCTTAGAAAAGAACCCACACGGCATCAAAGCTCCACCTCCCACAGGACGTTGGGAGAGCACCGCCCCAACCCCAACATCTGAAGCGTCAACCTCCAAAGTAAACGGCAGGGAGGGATTAGGGTGGGACAGTACAGGAGCAGATGCAAAGGCAGATTTCAGGGTAACAAATGCGTTTTCAGCTGCCTCAGACCACTGAGAGGGAGAAGCGCCCTTGTGAGTCAAGTCTGACAATGGCCTTACAATTGTGGAAAAGTTCTTGATGAACTTCCTATAATAATTCGCAAAACCTAGGAATCGTTGAATGGCCTTTAATCCCTTAGGCCGAGGCCATTGCAGAACTGCAGCCAACTTCTCCTGATCCATGGCAATGCCATTTTTGGATATAATGAACCCCAGGAATGGTACTTGAGAAGTATGGAATTCGCACTTTTCCAATTTACAGAATAACTTGTGCTTGCGAAGTCGGAGCAAGACTTCTGAGACATCTTTAATGTGTTGGGCGAGGTTAGCAGAATGAATTAGTATATCATCTAGATACACAACCACACAGGACTGGAGCAAGTCACGTAAAATATCGTTAATCAATTCCTGAAATACTGCAGGCGCATTGCATAGGCCGAATGGCATCACCAGATATTCATAATGCCCTGTTCTGGTATTAAACGCCGTTTTCCACTCGTCACCCTCTTTAATTCTGACTAGATTATAGGCGGCTCGTAAGTCAAGTTTGGTAAAGATCGAAGAGCCCTTTAATCTGTCAAATAATTCAGTAATAAGTGGAATGGGATAGGCGTTCTTGGGCATCAGCTTATTCAACCCACGGTAGTCAATGCAAGGCCTGAGTTCCCCATTTTTCTTTTTTACAAAAAAAAATCCGGCACCAGCCGGAGACGTAGATTTTCGAATGATTCCCCTATCCAGGGCATCTGTGATATACTCCTCTATCGCCCTATTTTCCTCACAGGACAGTGGGTAAGTACGCCCCCTAGGAGGCACGGCCCCTGGAGACAAATCAATGGCGCAATCATATGGCATATGGTCAGGCAATGCGCTGGCCTCTCCTTTGCTAAACACGTCACTGAATTGTCCATATTCTGTTGGCACAGCTGGAGAGGTACACATAATCTTAATAGGGAGAGAAAGACAATTCTTGTTACAATACTCCGACCAAGAGTTAACTTCACACCTTTGCCAGTCAAATTGGGGATTGTGTGTCTGCAACCACGGGAACCCCAAAATAACTGAATGATGTGGGGAACGAATGATTTGAAATTGTATCTGCTCCCTGTGACAAGCCCCCACAGTCATAGACACTGGGATAGTCTCGAAGGTAATGAAAGCAGGATCCAGGGGTCTGCCATCAATGGCCTCTATAGCCACAGGAGAGTCCTTTTTACATAACGGAATGCCCTGAAACTCAGCAAAGGACTGATCCATGAAGTATCCGGCTGCCCCGGAGTCCACCAATGCTAAGACTTCTATGACCTTGTCAGTCCAGGCAAAAGCCACCTGGATGGTGGGTTTAGTGGTGCAAGTCTCTAGGGACTGTTCAACACCACCTAGGGCCTGTCCCCCAAGGTACCCTAGGTGCGTTCGTTTCCCGGCCTTACAGGACAATTGCGTAATATATGACCTGGTTTGCCACAATATAGGCATAAGCCTTGCCTTCTACGATACAGCTTCTGCTCTTTCGTGAGCCTAGTAAAACCTAATTGCATAGGTTCAATGCCGTCAGCTGTTCGCTCAGGCAGCACGGGTGGAGTGGGTGGGTTAAGGAACTGGTTCTGGCCATAACTCTTTGCTTTGGTCCTTTTAGCCAAGCATCTCTCCCGGATGCGAGAATCTATTAGCATGACATAGTCAATGTACTCGTCCAGCTCGCTGGGTACATCTCGAGCTGCTATCTCGTCCTTGATCTGTTCAGCAAGACCCTGAGAAAAAGCAGCAAGTAAGGCCTCATCGTTCCAGCCAACCTCTGCTGCCAAGGTCCGGAATTCAATAGCGTATTCGCCCAGAGTGCGTTCGCCCTGCTGAATCTCCATCAGCCTTTTGGCAGCAAAGGCAGACCTACCAGGAACCTCAAACACACGTCTGAACTTCGCCACAAATTCTCTAAAGTTCAGTGTGCAGGGTCTGGCACTCTCCCATATCGGATTTGCCCATGCCAAAGCTTTGCCCGTCAATAGAGATATCATAAAGCCGACCTTGCTACGGTCGTTAGGGAATGCCTGGGGTGCCAATTCCAAAAATATCTCCAACTGGTTAATGAAACCTCTGCATAAGGAGGGTTCGCCATCATATCTTAGGGGTAACGGTACCGCTGCCGATAACCCTCTTGTGTTAGTACTGATGGGTACAGAGGGATTCTCCGGTGTCAAGACTGGGGGGACCACCGGATTCGGACCAGACTTGTCCAAATGTACTGTACGTTCAAGCAACGTTTGTAGAGCCAGTGCCAATTGGTCCAGGCGCTGCTCTTGGACATCCATTCTCCAGTGGATGTTCAGAGGATTACTTTCACCCTTACCGTCTGAGGTCATGGCCCTTTCGTACTGTTACGGTTTTTAAGACACTCAGACCAATAAGTGAAAATAAAACACACTTTATTAAAGTGAATAATGACACTTACGCCCTCTAGAGGCGGTAGGTAATACACAGATAATGTAAACTGAGAGAATACAAGGAAAATAGTATTATGGACATAAATGCAAGTCAGTATGCCCTAGGATGATATTGGCCCCAAAGGGGTTAAAGTCCAAATTATACTCAGTCTCAGATGTGGAAGTTTGACACGCCCTTGATGTTAAATAGGCTGTGCTGTACAGACGAAGTTCATCAGGTGTAGAGGAACGAGCTGCCTTGCCAAGGTGGTAGATGATAAGCAGAATGGGTAACAACTTAGCCCCACGGGCGTAGCTACAGGAACTGCTTTAGTATGTGCAAGTGCGAATAGCCCCTTAGGGCAATATGGAAATCGGCCTGCAATGCAAGAGCTAATAGCCTCCTCAGGTGTAATCGAATGCAGTAATGCTAGAGCCAGAACCACTAGCCCCCTCGGGCGTAGTACCGAATAGCCAACACTGATGCCTTTCTGCCAACACTCTGAGTATACGATCTCGTCGGTAACCAACACCGGAGAGCCTTAAGCGCCCAAACGGCCCAAGCTTTGTGAACACTCTGCAACGTTAGACTAGAGTTGCCGACGGAGAGCGGCCAACTCAGCAGCAGTATCACTTGTAACAAGGCTTGTACTGGAGATATAGAGAGTGAATATGAGGCAGCACTGCAGGAGTTAAAATGCACGTTTACTCGAGTCTTCAGCGCTACTGCAAGGCTCTGTAACGTTACTCGAGGCTTCAACGCTACGGTCAGGCTCTGCAAGGAGAGGAAGGCCCACAGAATACACACAGCTCTGCACTAGAACGAGGCACAGCACTATCGAAGGAATCACCAGGCTAGGCAATGGCACACTCGTGGGCAGCAAGGACTGGAAAATGTCGCGACGGCGACAACTGGAACGCAGGTCACTGGAACAAGCTGGAAGTCGATCTTCGGAGCAGGAAGTCAGCCGGACCGGGTCATACACAGGCAGGAACGTCAGACTAGCCGGGTCAGGATCCAAGGGTGGTCCGCAGACGAGCCGAGTCATACACAGGCAGGAACACTGGAGAATGGTCAGGACAAACCGAATCGGTACACAGGAACTCAGAATACAGGAACACAGCAAAAGCACTACTGGCTCAGGAACACCACGAAAGGGCAACTGACAAGAGAGATAGCCAGGATAAAAAGGTCATCAGGAGGCGGGTCAAACTCAGTCAGCAAATCAGTGACATCCACAACAGAGAGTGACAGGAATCACAGGCACTGTGATACCACGTCACCATAATCAAAATAGCAACATGACAATCTTGCACTGCATGACAGAGTGAGATTGTCATGTCGCCTACTGAATGGTCGCATCAGCACACGGAGGCACTCCAGCTAAATGTCTTTTACTTAAAATGTAGTAGCTGGAGTGTCTCCGTGTGCTGCAGATCGTGCTCCATAAGCTGTCTCTTACCACCAGAATACCAGAAATTTTGAGGAGTTGGAATACGTTTCTGTCTCCGGTGATGGAGCAAACAAATAACATGTCCTTCCAAGTAGGCATCTCGACTACACCCCAGCTCTCTTCTGGTATTCTGGTGGTAAGAGACAGCTGGTAAGAGTCAAATGATGGAGCACGATATGCAGCACACAGATGCGCTCCAGCTGCTATATTTTAAGTAACAGACACTTAGCTGGAGCGCCTCCGAGTGCTGATGCAACCATTCAGTAGGTGACATGACAATCTCATGCTGTCATGCAGTGCGAGATTGTCATATCGCCATTTTGATCATGGCGACGTGGTGACTTAGTTAAAATGTTGCATGCTCTTAGTCATAAGAGTGAGACATTTCAAAAGGATACCTACTACAGTATCCTGTGCAGGTTTAAAGTCAACTGGCCAAAGCTTTCCACAGACTGGATAAAATTTCATCATAGTGGAATACTCTGTAGTAAAGAAAAACTTTATGAATCAATTTTATTAGAATCTCAAAATATTACTGTTCAGTGGCAACTAGCATTTCATTTTATAGCTTATATTTCTAGATATCTAATGCAAAAACATATATTTATAGGCTTTCCTGTCATGATTTCTACACATTAGTTCATCTGAAAAAAACAAAGAAAAAAACCCACAAATATATTAATTTACTTTTACTGAATATGAGAGTACCCCACATGCCTAGGATTTTAATATCTTTTTTTCACTGTAAATATTATAAGGTAAGCACCACTACTGCCAAGCTGTAAGTTTTCAAAATTTGACATGCAAGGTTCATAGCTTAATTACTGGTTTCATAACTCTCAAATGCTCTACAAAAGTATGTTTCTGAAAAGAAGACATCGCTAATTCATCAGTAGAAAGTTGGAGCTTTCCATGCAGCTATTGTTCCACAGATCTGTGCCAGATTTTTTTGCAAGCACAGGATATTTGAAGATGTAAAAAAGGCTTGATTGGTATTTAGCTACATCTCCTGAGTACGGCAGTGCATAGTTTTGTCATATTTTCTGGAAGCTACTGGGACAGATTTGGAGCATGCACATTTCCATATTCACAGACTGCTTTACCGGTGGCATATGTCATTTGGGAAAGTTTAGCAGTCTAGGTGTATTTTGACACTTCTTATGCAGCCACTTTACCACCAATCTCACCCAATAGAAGCAGGGAGGTTTCTGCACTTAAATTACAATGCTGCTGTGTATTTCAAGCACAGGATATCTGCAGATTTGATTAGAGCTCAGTTACATCTTGTATGTCAATGCCTCACATGATACGTTTGTCATATTTTGGGGAAGCTACTGGGCCAAATTTGTAACATGCGCTTTTCCATTTTGAGACATGGAATTTTCGCAGATTGCTTTACTGGTTCCATTTGCCATTTGGGGCAGTTTAGCAGTCCTCCAATTCAAATTATCCCACAACAGTATATGTTTTTGAAAAACAGACAACCCAGGGTTTGATTCTAGGTACATTTTCACACTTTTCATGCAGCCACTTTACCACCAATCCACATCCATTTCAAAAACCACAGTAATAAAATATCCACACCTTTATAATGGATTTCTTGTACAAAAATATTTGATTGCACAAAACTATCACAAATTAAATTCAGCTTTATGGAGATACCACATATGGTTAGGTTTGCCAACAATTGTGGAAATTTATAACTAAAATTTTATAAGTGTTGTTCTGTGACTGGATGCTGTGGTTTTTGGCCTTGTGCTTGGCATTGTCTGCTACATTGATAACAGAGCCCCATCTACAGGTTAAACAAAAGAAAAATAATTAAGTCTAATAATACCTAAACATCTTAAACTCACCAGTAATAAAAGAATAAATAGAAAAAATAAAAACTTGGGGTGCATTGCTTCCCTTTACACTTATCATAGTGTTAGATCTAAGGAGAGATGTGTTCCAAAAAATAAACAAAAAAACAGGATATTTCAGTGGAAAAAAGTTGCCATATAATAAAATAGTAGTTGCTACACTACTGCATTGCTGCTACACTATGTGTTACTGCTTATAGGAGTTACTGGTGCACAGCCCAGATTGTAAAAAGCAAACAGGACAGTAGAATGTAGCTTCTGTCCTTTTCCCGTTGCTGTAGCACACCCTGCAATGTTTCTGTGGGTTTTGATTTTGGGGGAATTTTAAAAGGTAAGTGTGTTGTACCAGTTTTCATATCTCGACACACTGCTACAATAATGTGTGGAATAAAAAACTCATAATTACTTGGAACTGGTATTGCAAAAATCTGCACTTTGTAGTTGGGTTCACCATTTTAAATATAAAATATGAATATTGAGTGGCAATCTGGATCATATAAACAGCAACTTTTTTATACCAAGCTCTACTTTCCCTAATAATGGTAAGGCTGCATAAGCTGATCAGATAAAGCCACATGTGCCTGTTATATTCTTTGATGCAGACTGGTTTCCTTGTACCTTATTTTTACTGAGACTGGCACAGTGCTTTCATCATTGATGGTGGTTAGCATGCACACATCCTTTTTGCCCCTAAATTGCCAAAAGCTCATCTACACGCAAAGCTGAGGACTCTCCCCATTTCAGTCAGGTATTTATAAGTTGTTTGGGGAACCCTTTACAGTTTTTTTGTATTTGTGCCACAGGCCACTGTGCTTAAACAAAAAATAACAAATAACAGTGAGCTGGTATAAAAATTATCCACATATAAATGATAAGGGATTAAAGAGGTCCCAAACAATCTTTGGACTGTTTGGCAGAAATTCTGGGCAATCAGGTGGATCCCGGTGGCAGTCCTTGCTTTCATATATCAGGAAAGCCTAAGAATAACCTGTGGCACTCTCTCAAAGCTTATAAAATTTTACTCTAAACCTACAGTGCTTTGAGGGAATGTACTGTTGAATCCCAATCTTCCCTTGTTTTCATCCAGGATTCATCAATGCAGATATTTTAATGCGGGGGGGCCCTCTGTAAATTTGGCCTGTAAGTTATTAGGGGATCTTCCTTAGGCAAACACCGGGTATTGTTTTTAAAATCCATGAAGTGCAGGAGCATTTTATATTTTTCCCTGGTTACAGTTTGTGGGACAACAGGGGTATCCCAGATGTGGTATGTGCTTCAATATTATCAAATACCAGGTTTTTTGGATTATAAACATAGCCACTGTTAGGGCCCATCATTTTTTAAACTAATCTATATGTTTGGGATGCCAAGGTTGGTGCATTGCATTTAGGGTTGCCACCTTTTCTCCAAAAAAATACCTGCCATGGCATTCCCTCCATAAACTTAACATTGGACAGAAGCCAATTTTTTACCGGCCTGCCGGTAAAATACCGGCTGGGTGGCAACCCTAATTGCATTGTAGGATGAGGGATTTCTGGCAAGATATTGGGCTGCATACTCATTAGTTTGGGAGACAATATCCCCCAAAATATCTTCTTCAGAAAATAAATAAAAAAAAACGGACTGTGAATGCAAAAGTTTCAGGAAAAAAAGCCAACTGGTGGTACCCATTCCATAGTCAGCAGTACAAGGGGGCCCAGAGTGATCGCTGTATCTCTGGACACCTCATTATTATCTACCTAGCTAACTACTTAATGCCTAATATCTACTAAATGACCCCACCCACACTTACTAACATACTTAAATTACCTATGTAAATTATTTTGCTTTATTTTTTTTTACAATTTTAATTATTTATCTACGTAAAGCCTAAATTCATACTAACTATCCAACCAAACCATGTAACTAACCAAAACCAAATTATATTGCAGGAAAAAAACTAACCCCAAAGAGTAAATTTTCATTTGTGAATACTGACAATTTTTTTTATTCCCTAATGCTTAACATAACAGTCACCCACATAAAACCCTAATCCTACTTAATTAAACAGGAACTACCTACTAAATTATTAATTAACTTAAACAATTTAATTAAAAAAATAAAATAGGTGAAGAAAGTGGACAAAACAAAGAAGTACAGATCAGGGAATACTGATCTGTTACACTTGATTACAGTGACTAACAGTGGTCAGGGGAGATATTTAATTTTATTGAACAAACTGTACTGGATACACTGTAACACAACATTCACTATCTCGCTCCTCTCATCTGAGTGAAGAAGAGTGACAAAGGTAATGTTTCCAAAAACTGCCTTTGTCATATGGTTCCCTTGCACATGTGATTTGCTGTAGCAGCGATCACGTGTGGTACTAACTGACTGGCTGAAATTCACTGCTCTGATTCCGGATCAGTTAGCAACAACCTTCCTGAAATGATCACAGCACATCCCGGAGCAATGTGAGTTTGAACCTATGACAAGCTGGACTGTCATCCATCCTTAAAGTGTAAGTAATGTCTAAAAAAAACTTTTTTTGCATTTAGAAGAGCCTAAAAAGCTGATCTAAATGCAAAAAAACGTATCTCTCAAACCACTATGGTTTAAGAGATACGGGCGTTTAAAGTTTGATTTCTCCTACTGACAGCTGTAAAGCTGTCAGCAGGAGATCCGTGGAATGGTCTAAAATGTGTGCCTGAACACTAGGCACACATTTTAGACCACTGCAATGAAGGGATTCCGTGTAAGTAACAAGATCCCGGCACTTCTCAACCACCTCCGTGTCGACCGACACGGATCTCCTGCTGACAGCTTTACAGCTGTCAGTAGGAGAAATCAAACTTTAAACGCCCGTATCTCTTAAACCATAGCGGTTTGAGAGATGCGTTTTTTTGCATGTAGATCAGCTTTTTAAGCTCTTCTAAATGCAAAAAAGTTTTTTTTTAGACATTACTATCACTTTAAAGCCCTGAATTGTGTGATGATTCTGGAATGTCATGGGGTTACAGAAGAGATACAACGATACTATTTAAGTCTAAGATTTGAAGCCTCAGGCTTCTCCTTGAAGACATGTATGAGCTGCCTCTAAAAGACATAAATAGATACAGTTGGCTCCAAACTATTATGTCTATGGAAGGCAGCACAGAGAGATAGGGATGGGCAACTGGAGGCACTCCAACTGATGAGGACTACAATACCCATCATCAATGAATTTGTATGCTGAATAATTTATTCTAACCTTACCTTCCATATTGAGTCATGATTCCTGGGGGAAAATAGGCTGTGTAACAACCGCCAGAGTATTGTTCCTCGCACCAGTTCTTCTCCTCATAATGCACTGGCTATCAGAACATAAATTAATAATGAAATAATTTTAATCATTATAGTTAACAAAGAAAATAAATGTTATTAAGGGGAAACAAATAGAGGCTGGTGTACAAAGAAGAAATGCAGTATTTCAGGAGCAAACCAACTTAAAGGGATAGTAATACTTCATTTTAACTTTATTTTATTTTGTAGGCATTAAAAAAACATGAAGAATGATATAAGTCTTATCTCTGAAACCTTTATGGTTTAAGAGATATTCACAAACAAAGTATCCCCCCCCTGTTCAACCAGATCAGAAGGGAGATGCCCAGGTAGACTGCAGAGAGGGACAATCTTCAATTAAGATAATGGAAAAAGCTGAAAAACTTGTCAAGGGGGGAAGGGCTTTCATTGTTTTCATACAAAGAAAATTGTCCCCTTCTGTTATCTGTACTGTCATACAACCAGACTCACATCTGAGAAGAGATGGCTTACACTAGGTAAAAGGGGCGGGGAGGGGAGCTTTGCTTGTGAATATCTCATAAACCATAAAGGTTTGAGAGATAAGACTTATATCATTCTTCATGTTTTTTTAATGTCTACAAAATAAAATAAAGTTAAAACGAAGTATTACTATCCCTTTAACCACAGGAACAATTAAAAAATGTTCAATGATTTTAAAGGGGATTTTAAAAACATGAATACCAAATAGCTTTTGCAATGCACTGGAAGGCAAAGCATTCAAGACTTCTCTACTCTACCATTTAGAAAATTAAAAGGCACATTAAATAAATAGGAGTTTTATCAACAGGTTTTATCCAGTGGATTCCCCTTAAAGTTTATGAAGTCGTGAACTACAATTAAATACAGGAAATCATTTGATTTTGCCTTGCAAACTTACATTTCTCCTTTGTAACCAGTCAGTTTATTCTGATTTATTATGAACATTGCACAAAAAATAGGCTAAAATGTTCCTGAAAAGATGCAATAAACATGAGCGTCAATTTCACTTACTAATAAATACTTGGCAAAAAATCAGTGTACAAAGTGCTATGTACAGTCTTAAGCTATATGAATTGTTTTTACAAGAACGCTGCAATAAGAGAAAGTCCTACTTTTGTCATGTAACGTGACTTGGAATATTCTGTATTATAGGTAATTTAAAACTAAGAAAGTTTGTGTTGTACTCAGTAAGCCAAATGAACAATGGGGAGAAATGAAATACCTTTGATTTAAATGGAGCTTTTAACCACTTAAATGGAGGCTTTTATAGCATTCAGAAGCCCAATTTAAATCAATAGGAATTTGGAGAATTTTTAATTGTTTATTAAAACATTTGGAATCATTCCAACACTCTGCTATGTACTAAAATGAGAGAATAGAGATATATTTTTATGTGATTCCTATGAAATGTGCGAAAATCTCACATTTACTATATGGCTAAATAAAGTGTTTTACAAACACTTGAGTGCAATTTTTCCAGTAGAAACCAGGTTTTAATATTTGTGCAGTGGAAAAAATCACATAAGCTAACACTGTAATTGCATCCAGCAAAGATGCAATCAAAAAGGAAGAAAATTCTCCCAAAATAAGTATAAAAAATTGTTAGTAAATAGTGCGAATGGGTAAATGTATAATAAGTCACACATCTATATAAATCACTTGAACAACCCTAGTTTACACTTAAGTGGTGCCATTAAGTTTATTTGGTGATAATATGTATAGATATGTATCACATGACATATAGGTGTAGGTGTACAATACAACACTAAATTTATGTATTATGGTTTGCATTTTTTAAAATATTGCTCAGAATTTTTTTGACGTTGCAATTAATAAAGACATGAATATAATTTGTTATATCAGTAAGAGAATATAAAGATTTGATAGTAATTAAAATCAAGCTTGGTAAAATGTGCTTTAATACTTTTCTCTGTTGTTCTGTTTTGCACTAATAAAGATATTACATCATAAAATAAAAACATATCTTACATGCAATGCTTCTTCGGTACCCAAGGCTTTGGCGTAGTACTCACATATTCTTCTCTTCCTGCACAAAGTAATAAAGATATATTTTAAAACAAGCAGCCTTCCCAATAAGAATCTGTCACAAAACTATTATTTATAGATCCATATCATTAATAAAAATGTTTTTTTTAATTTATTGTACATTAAAAAGTAAACTGCATAAGCAATTTGTGGATACTATATCTATCGTGAATTATTTTAAGAGTTTGGCCCATATTTAGGATGCGCAAGAAGATACATTTTGGAGAAAATCAAACGTACCATAAAATAGGTTTCACAATTCATTGGAGACCTCTAGCATTTAAGGAGTTAAAGAGTCGCATTTAAATTAATGTAAATTTTCATTTGTCCACTATGGTGCTGTGGGTTTGCTTTACAATTACTCCACTTCAGTTTACTCAATATGGCCTTAAATTCTCTAGGAATGAATAAGAGAAACATATGCACAGTACTAATATATATTTTTGCACATTACAAAAGGGGATTTATGTGTATTTACTGATAAATGTTTGTATATTAGTCTGTGTGGAACACATGAACCATGGGGGAAAGGAATCTTCCTGGAGGAGGGCAGGGCACATGCCTTCAAAAGTTATCTGGAATAGGAGACTCCCTCCCTTCTCCACTTTAATCCAACCAATCCATCTCAATGCACTGCGTACCCCTCTGGCACACAAACAGTTAATGTACAGAAGGATCTGCCCACTCTGTTATGGTCTGCAGCGTTCCATGATTTATCTCTCTGCTGGTCATCTTGAGTAGACTGCTTCAAGATAGCATCCATTCACAATGCTGGATAGATCAACACCATTTTAGCAGCCCACACAGCTACCTGAGGCCAACATATCACATGGCTGCATAGTCTGCGTTTCTTCACTTCCTGCCTTCAGAAGACTGTTCAGGAGCAGGCGCAGGTGCAGCATAGCAGCCACTCACTGGCAGGGGAAGAAAACATGCACTGTGGAAGCCTCTGTTACGCCTCTTCTTGAGGCACATTGCCACCCCTGTCAAAGTGCTGTCTGGGTCCCTTGGACCCACCAGGACCCATGTAAGGGCCGGCCCTGCTCCTACCTCCTCTTCTAAATCCTCATTTCTTCTTAATTATTCTTTTATTTTGTTCCTTTTCTCACTTCCTTCTCTATTATGATATCCCACCCCTTCTCCTTAACGTTTCCTCCTACCTCTCATTCCCATTGTTATCTTTGTTCTACTGTTCTTTCTATTATATTGGTGTGACTCTGCCCTTCCCTAAAAAGGCTGAGTAATATAAGTCTATGATGTCTGTTTGGGTATATGGGTACAGCCCCTTCCCTTCGGAAATTTCTATTAGAATCACTTCTCCCCAGTGTCCCCCATATCTCAGCTTTTCAGGGAAATATGGGGCTTGTGGGGAAGAAATCACATCTACAACATAAGGTCTGACAGAAACGGCTCCAACTACACTGCTCCAAAAAATAAAGGGAACACTAAGATTACACATCCTAGATCTGAATGAATGAACTGACAACAAAATCACACAAAAATTCTCAATGGAAATCAAATTTATCAACCCATGGAGGTCTGGATATGGAGTCACACTCAAAATCAAAATGGAAAAACCACACTACAGGCTGATCCAACTTTGATGTAATGTCCTTAAAACAAGTTAAAATGAGGCTCAGTAGTGTGTGTGGCCTCCACGTGCCCGTATGACCTCCCTACAATGCCTGGGCATGCTCCTGATGAGGTTGCGGATGGTCTCCTGAGGGATGTCCTCCCAGACCTGGACTAAAGCATCCGCCAACTCCTGGACAGTCTGTGGTGCAACGTGGCGTTGGTGGATGGAGCGAGACATGATGTCCCAGATGTGCTCAATCGGATTCAGGTCTGGGGAATGGGCGGGCCAGTCCATAGCATCAATGCCTTCCTCTTGCAGGAACTGCTGACACACTCCAGCCACATGAGGTCTAGCATTGTCTTGCATTAGGAGGAACCCAGGGCCAACTGCACCAGCATATGGTCTCACAAGGGGTCTGAGGATCTAATCTCGGTACCTAATGGCAGTCAGGCTACCTCTGGCAAGCACATGGAGGGCTGTGTGGCCCCCCCAAAGAAATGCCACCCCACACCATTACTGACCCACCGCCAAACCGGTCATGCTGGAGGATGTTGCAGGCAGCAGAACGTTCTCCACGGCGTCTCCAGACTCTGTCACGTCTGTCACATGTGCTCAGTGTGAACCTGCTTTCATCTGTGAAGAGCACAGGGCGCCAGTGGCGTATTTGCCAATCTTGGTGTTCTCTGGCAAATGCCAAACGTCCTGCACGGTGTTGGGCTGTAAGCACAACCCCCATCTGTGGATGTCGGGCCCTCATACCACCCTCATGGAGTCTGTTTCTGACCGTTTGAGAGGACACATGCACATTTGTGGCCTGCTGGAGGTCATTTTGCAGGGCTCTGGCAGTGCTCCTCCTTGCACAAAGGCGGAGATAGCGGTCCTGCTGCTGGGTTGTTGCCCTCCTACGGCCTCCTCCACGTCTCCTGATGTACTGGCCTGTCTCCTGGTAGCGCCTCCATGCTCTGGACACTACGCTGACAGACACAGCAAACCTTCTTGCCACAGCTCGCATTGATGTGCCATCCTGGATGAGCTGCACTACCTGAGCCACTTGTATGGCTTGTAGACTCCGTCTCATGGTACCACTAGAGTGAAAGCACCGCCAGCATTCAAAAGTGACCAAAACATCAGCCAGGAAGCATAGGAACTGAGAAGTGGTCTGTGGTCACCACCTGCAGAACCACTCCTTTATTGGGGGTGTCTTGCTAATTGCCTATAATTTCCACCTGTTGTCTGTTCCATTTGCACAACAGCATGTGAAATTGATTGTCAATCAGTGTTGCTTCCTGAGTGGACAGTGTGATTTCACAGAAGTGTGATTGACTTCGAGTTACATTGTGTTGTTTAAGTGTTCCCTTTATTTTTTGGAGCAGTTTATATTACTTGTATTGTTGACCTACACTAGAGTATGTATCTGCATTGTGTTAATATGAATTTTGTCCCTGACTAGATGATGTACATAACTGATAGGGGCTCCTGTATCCATCACCCTTTTTATTGATTATATAAACCGGATGAATGTTTATTGCTGACGTACAAAGATAAAACTAATAAAAGAAGAGGAAAAAGGTCCTGCATCTAACATACACAGACAGTGGTTCTGGTGTAAACACTGTGCTTGCTTGTGCAAAAAGAATAGTTCTTATAGTTTAGTGAACATCTGTATGTATGCATTTGGGGGATTTGGAGTATGGAAAGGAAGGTGTTAGTGACAGTGAGGGCTCCAGTTTTTCTGCAGACCCTGTGATTTGCCCATGATCATTAATTTGTACAGGAAAAAAAGGGAGGAGGCAGGGGACAAAATATTTTATTTTTAATGTTTTACTTCCTAGGATCTAGAAACATCTCCATAACATTATTGCTTTCTGTTGGAGACTGTCTCTAACCTATGTGTTAATGTGTGTGTCTCAGTGTCGATGGATTTCTAGCTCTGAAGGTTGTTTCATTGTTTACAAGATCCCATTCAGTCTGTATTTGCACTGTAATCTCTGGTCCAGTCTTTCTTAGATAGCATTCCCTGAAGGTCAGTCTCCCTATTAAATGCAAGCTCTGTCATCCACAAACAACATCCGTTCACTAATAAAAATATATAGATTTCTTTATACAAACAGTATAATTTAGATAATAAGCCTAATTAATTGGTAGCTGAAAATTTACTTTAACAGAACTTTGAAATCCAGGTGAGTGTTTGCTAGCCTTTATAATATAAACAAAAACTGAGTGGTTGTATTAAAATAAGCATACCTCTCTTCCTTGCCAAGATGTGTCAATGCTGATGCTTTCCTAGACAGAATAAATCTAAAGGAAAAGAAAACAGACATGAGAAACAATGCACTCACACTGCATCTGTGTTGAACTTTAAACAAGCAGAAGTATAAAAATTAGTGTACAACCTACTATGAACATAAGTTAATTCTTTGTACTCGCATGGAATACAAAAAATTCACAATATACTAGAAATTAATTTAAAAAAAAATCTGTAGTTCTGCAACAATCATGAGTAGTGGTGTAACTTGAGGACTGAAAAAAAATGAAAGAGATACGCTCAAGGCTGTGAATCTCTAAGTATATTTTCTTAATAGTCAGTTCTTTTGCAGTACCTAAGTATAATAACCATCCCTGATATATAAAAAGATATTCACAATAGTAGCAAAGAGAGCAGCGTCAATAAGATTTATTTTAAACAAGAATCTCTCATTCATAAAGCTTACAAAGATCAGGGGCCAGGAAAATAGGGCCCGCATGACAATTTTCCCTGGTCCACTGGTCTGTCTCGCTGTACATAGAAAGCAATATATGTTCTGTTTAGATGAGCAATACCACTATGTCTCTCAAAAGAGATGTGGCCATTGGACCAAAATAACTGCTTAACCCTGATTTAGATCCATATAAAATTAAAAGCTTTCTCTGCATATTGAGGAATGCAAGCTATAGTGATTACATTGTACTTGATAATGGTTATAAATGGTTTCATCTAACAAATTCTTATTTGAAGTATATGTAGAAATTCATAGGTAAAACCATTGCCAAATGTATCAGCTGCCAAAGTTCTACACATATAGGAATATGCAGTCTGCTATATTTATTTATATATTGTTAACATACCTACAGTTCACACATCTCCATTTTGTGCCTGTATTTAGTTCCAGTAGACATAGTATTAGTTATGCTGCGCTTTGATTCTATCCAGTGTGTTCACGGATAAAGTCCATCTCAGATTTATTAATGATCTTAATTTTATACTGATGGATCATATGTATGTGTATGGTGCGCCAGAAAATATAAAAGAAACGTGTTTTCGTAAAACTTTACTAGTGCCAAGGTCCTCTTAATGCCCTAGATGGACAGGCAGTGGTATTTTTTTCTGTTTCATTGCCAAATTCTTCAGCTTGATTTTAGTGCTCTTATCTGTTTAATCCCTTTCTCTTTAGTCCATATGGAAGACAGGTACCATGGGTTGGAGTCCTTCCTCCTGGAGGGCACGGCAGATCACAAAATACAGGGTCTTTGGGGTGGAGGCTCTCTCTTCCTCCCTCAGCTCAGCCCCCACTCCTCAAAAAGATGTAAGTGGGAAAGAAACAAAGAAAATCTACCAAAACCCTAAGGGGACTCCTCTGCCCAGGAAATCAACATCATGAAGGTCTTTTTCTCTGGGTGAAAGACCAGTGTTCCATATGGACTAAAGAGAAAAGGATTTAACAGGTAAGGACACTAAAATCCTACTTTCTCTTATGTCCAATATCGAACACAGGTACCATGGGGATATACCAAAGCTAAGATTCCCAGGAAGGGAATCATACTGATCTCATAAGCTTGGCATATGGTAGCCTTAATCCAAGAGGCAATGGTTAGGTTGGAAGCAGACTGGCCAGCTCTGGGAACCTCAGGGATGACAAACAGATTCAGTCTTATGAAAAGGCTTAGTACAGTGCACATATAATTTAAGGCAGTATACTACATCTAACAGATGGAGATCTCTCTCCTTATAAGAAGCAGGGTCAGGACAAAAGGAAGGCACAATAACAATCTCCTGATTGATGTGAAACTGGGAGACCACCTTGGAAAGAAACTGCAGAGAAGTATCCTCATATCCTGATAAACATCAGGAAGGGAGGTTTACAAGACAGAGTTTGTAACACAGCTACCCTCCATACAGACACAACTGATGAGAAGAAACCCATCTTGAGTGTCAGTGCAAGGAGATGGAACCAAGAGGCTCAAATGGGGACCTCAGAAAGACACACAGGACCAGGTTACAATCCCATAGAGGAGTTGGATCCTTGAATGAAGGGAAGGCAGGAGCCACCACTTGAAGAAAAACCTTGGAGATCCCAATTTCCTGGATCGACATCTTGGAGACTTAGAAAGTCTGCCAGTATGTTTTTTACTCCAGGAATGTGAACAGCTGAGATGGCCGGAACATGTGTCTCCGCCCAGCTGAGGAGATCTTTCACCTCCCTCCAGGCTACCTCACTGCAAATCCCTTCTTGGCAGTTCATGTACGCCACAGCCGTGGCATTGTCCAACTGTACCCTCACTGGAACACCTGTGAGAACTGGGGACCAGAGAAGAAGAACCAGACGGATCATGCTAGTGCAGTCTTGAACTTGATGAGCTCTCCTGAAGGAGCCTTGATGAGGAAGTCATCCAGATACGGAGTTAGAGAGATGCCCTGGATGTGAACGAATGTGGTGAGGGATGCCATGATCTTTGTGAAGATTTGTGGATCCTAAGCCAGGCGAAAGGGGAGACCCGTGGATAGGTAATGATTGGAACTGAATGCAAAATGCAGGTATCGTTGATTGGGTGTATCGGGACATGTAAATGCGCTTCCTGAAGATCAAGGGAGGCCAAGTACTCCCCCGGACACATTGCCACAATGAAAAATGCAAAGATTCCATCTTGGAGAACATAGCAGCCACATTCTTGATGAGGTATTTGAGGTCCAGAATGAGGTGCCAGCCTCCGTCCTTCTTGGGAACCACAAGCAGGTTGGAATAGAAACCTGAAGAGCATTCGGGTACTGGTACCAGTACAGAGTTCACAGACTCCTGGAACAGTCTTGCTTAGTCCAAATCCTTTGATAAAATGAACCGATATAGAGGAAAGGATTTTAAATCTATTGTTTACATTTTTAAGAACTCACATTTGCACCATAGATGATGAGTAAGCTTGGAGATCTCACTCAGTGCACATCTTGCCATATGTTTGCATGCTTGGAACAGCAGTTCCAGGGTCCATACCTCTGTGGCAAGTGTGAGCAAGTGGCCTTTCTGGAAGCTCAGACTGGAGCTCTAGAAAGTCATATTGCAACACTGAGAGATACTGACAACCTTGAGAGGAGTCTCTCGCTAACTGAGCAGAGTCTAGCTGGGTAACCTAGCAAAGAGGGAGGAGATCAGCTAGAATGGAACCAGGCACATAGTTGGGTGACAGTTAGAAGTGGTTGCAGAGGGGGGAGGAAGAGGGAAGCCAGTCCTGAGTTCTTCCATCCCAACAAATTTCTCATTTAAGTGAAGATGTTGGGGAGGCAAACCCAGAAGTGGAATTTATGGTGAAGACAGTTCTCCCTAACAGCCGGCATAACAGCTCCTCTAGCACAGAGGGGATCCAGAGGAAAGTGAAGCCTAGGCAGGTCGTGGTGGTAGGGGACTCTATTATTAGGAGAACAGATAGGGTAATCTGTGGCTCTGTTCGCAGCAACGGAATGGTTTGCTGTCTCCTGGGTGCAGCATGTTGCAGAGAGGGTGGACAGATTATTGGGAGGGGCTGGAGAGGATCCAGCTGTCTTGGTGCATATTGGTACCAATGACAAAGTAAGAGGAAGGTGGCGAGTCCTAAAAGGTAATTTTAGGGATTTGGGAAGTAGGATTAGGAACTGGATCTCCAAGGTAGTATTCTCAGAGATACTACCTGTGGCATGCGCTACGCCAGAGAGACAGCGGGAGATTAGGGAGCTCAATGCATGGCTGAAGTCTTGGTGTAAGAAGGAGGGCTTCGGGTTTTTAGAGCACTAGGCTGATTTTGCTTTGGGGTACAATCTCTTTAGTAGGGATGGATTGCACCTGAATGCAAGAGGGTCTCAAGTACTGGGGAGAGGATGGCTTGACAGTTGTAGAATTTAAACTAGGGAGGGGGAGGGGCCAATAAATACTGGGATAGATAGTATAGAAAGGGGAGGCGATGTAGTTAATAACCAGGTGGGTAGATCTGGGGGCTGGGTTAGTACCGATGATAGGGAGAAGCCTAGAAACCACATCAAAATTAAATCACAAATGGAACATAGCAGTGGCATAAATTGTATACTTGCAAATGCCAGAAGTTTAACTGGTAAAATTGGGGAATTGGAGCTGTTAGCTGAAATCGAAAACTATGACTTGATTGGCATTACAAAACATGGTGGGATGACACACATGATTGGTCAATCAATTTGGAGGGCTACATTTTGTTTAGAAAAGATAGGTCAAACTAAAGAGGTGTGGGGTCTATCTGTATGTCAAACCAGCATTATTGCCTCATTTGCGGGAAGATATATGTGATGACAGTAGTGAACATGTGGAATCCCTATGGTTTGAAATAGTCAATGGGGGTAAAACTGCCCAAAAAATATTATTTGTTATAAACCACCAAACATTGGTGACCTTCAAGAATCACAGCTGTTAATGCAAATAGAAAAGGCTTATCAAATAGGGAAAACTATAATTATAGGGGATTTTAATTATCCAGAAATAGACTGGAAAAATTAAACAACTAAGTTTCTGAACTTGTTGAATGACAATTTTTTATCTCAACTAGCGCACACCTCAATGAGAGGGAATGCATGTCTGGATCTGGTAATAAAGGACATTGAAGAACTTATCTCTAACATCCAAGATAGGGAGCACTTGGGGAATAGTGAACATAACATGGTATTGTTTGACATTAATTCAAAAAAGCAATTTGGTATGGGTTCCACCAAAATACTGAATTTTAAAAAGGCCATCTTTAGCAGGTTTAATTCATCCCTTGGTCACGTTGACTGGGATAGAATATTTTCAGGGAAAAAACACAGAAGGTAAGTGGAATGCCTTCAAAATAACATTGCAAAAATATACATATAAATGTATCCCCGTTGGAAACAAATACAAAAGAAGCAAATTAAAACCAATATGGCTAACCAGTAAAGTATTTCATGAAATAAATAACAAGAAAACGGCATTTAAACATTATAAAGCTGAGGGATCAGCAGTGGCATTTGCAGAATACAAAAACGCTAACAAAACCTGTAAAAAGGCATTAAATTAGCTAGACTGGAGAATGAAAAATTATTTCTAAGGAGAGCAAGAGCAACCCAAAAAAAATATTTAAATACATTAATGGCAAAAAATTAAAGTCTGATAATGTTGGGTCTGAAACAGTTGAGATGGTCAGTGGGGACAGAGAGAAAGCAGATATTTTAAATAATTTATTTTCTTCTGTTTTTACCAAGGAAGACCCAATGGACAAGAATCTGCAAACTACTTTTACAGAACAGTCACAGCAAGCATGGGACTGGCTAAAAAAGAAAAAGTGTTAAAACAATTGAATGGTGTTAAGGTAGACAAAGCTCCGGGGCCAGATGGTATACACCCACGGGTACTTAAAGAGCTAAGCCAGACCCTGGCCAGACCGTTATATTTGATTTTCAGGGATTCTTTTATTTCAGGTATGGTGCCCATGGATTGGCGTAAAGCAGATGTGGTGCCCATATTTAAAAAGAGATTAAAGTCACTGCCAGGAAATTACAGACCTGTAAGCTTGACATCTGTGGTAGGGAAGCTGTTTGAAAGGTTGCTAAGGGAATATATTCAAGAATTCTGCTGGAACAGGAATATCATTAGCAATAGCCAACATGGCTTTGTGAAAGACAGGTCTTGTCAAACTAACTTGATCGCATTTTATGAAAAAGCGAGTAATAATATAGATGTGGGAGCGGCGGTTGATGTGATCTTTTTAGACTTTGCTAAGGCATTTGATACAGTTCCACACAAGAGGTTACTGTGCAAATTGAATGAAATAGGCTTAGGGGAAAATGTTTGTGCGTGGATTGGAAATTGGCTGAAAGATAGACTGCAAAGAGTGGTAGTAAATGGCAAGTTCTCCAATTGGATAAACCTGATAAGTGGAGTACCTCAGGGATCTGTCTTGGGTCCTCTTCTTTTTAATTTGTTTATTAATGACCTCCCGGAAGGCATAGGAAGCAATGTATCAGTGTTTGCCGATTACACAAAATTAAGTAAGGTAATAAAGTCTGAACTGGATGTGGACAAATTGAGTAACTGGGCAGGCAAATGAGATTCAATATAGACAAGTGTAAAGTTATTCATTTTGGGTATAATAATAAAAATGCAACATATAGTTTAAATGGTGTTTCTCTGGGGAAATGTACTAATGAAAAGGATTTGGGAGTAATGGTAGACAATAGACTTAGCAGTAGCGTGCAGTGCCAGCTGGCAGCTGCATAGGCCAATAAGATATTGGCGTGTATTTAAAAGGGTATTGACTCAAGGGAGGAAGATATTATTATGCCTCTTTACAGGTCCATGGTAAGACCCCACCTAGAATACGCTGTTCAATTCTGGGCGCCCTTTCTGAAAATGGACATTATGAAACTAGAGAAAGTGCAGAGGAGGGCTACAAAACCAGTAAAGGGAATGGAAAGTTTTAGTTATGAAGAAAGGCTAGAAAAGTTAACTTGTACACACTAGAGAAACGGCGTCTTAGAGGGGATATGATAACACTATATAAATATGTTCAGGGCCCATACAAAGGTCTCTCCAAAGACCTGTTCATTAACAGAACAGTACAAAGGACAAGGGGCCACCTGCTTAGAGATTTGATTTACAACAGTGGAAGGGTTTTTTTACGGTAAGGACAATAAAGGTATGGAATTCACTGCCTGAGGAGGTGGAGCTATCGAATACATTATATACCTTTAAAAAGGACCTTGATACTTATTTAAAAGAGCAAAACATATGTATGTTAGTATTGCAATTAATATTTAGTTAGTGCTTGTTGATCCAAGGAGAAATCTGATTGCCATTTGGAATTAAGAAGGAATTTCTTCCCCCATTGAAGGCAGAATTTGAAATTGCTGTATTGAGGTTTGTTTTTGCCTTCTTTTGGATCAACGACGGTAAACAGGAATAGGAAAAGGGTTGAACTAGATTGACGCAAGTCTTTTTTCACCCTAAATTACTATGTTACCCTTCTGCTATCACCTGCAAAATCCACTGGGGGACAACAAAAATATGCTTTGACCGTGCCATAAAAGGAGTTCTTGGTGGAAACCTGAGGCAACCACCTGTAGCATCACTGATTATCTCTTTCAGTTTAGGGCAAAAGAGAGACTTATCCTGGAAGCGCAAGGAAATCAGTGACTTCTTAGAAATTGATCTGCAGACCAGGGTGTGGAGAACAGCAACCGAAAAGCAGAGGCCTTGTCAGAGAACCTGGCTGTGTCAAACAGTGCCTCAGAAACATATGCATTTGCCTCCGTGATGTTGGCCATCGGGACCAACAAGTCCTCTTTTGCAACATCAACACGAACAGCATCAGAGAGCTGTTCACCCTAAACAACTAAAGCCCTGTTGGCCCAGACAGAGGTAAAGATGGGCCTTAGCGCTGCCCCAGTAGCCACAAAGGAGGCCTTGAGTATGGAATCAAGCCTCTTATACTCCTGATCTTTAAGGCCCACTTCACCACAAGCTTGAGGGAGTTGTTCTTCATCAGATGTTATATAAGGTGGTCAAGATGGGGGGAGAAGACCACAGTGCCAAATCCTCAGCCTAAAGAGGTAATAGCAATAAAACACACCCTATAGCCAAAACCAGCATAGCAAGGGATACATCACTCCGAAGCCCTCATCGAGAGTATAAAGATACCCATAAAGAGTGCCAGATCACAACAAGCTGACAATAGCCCCTGCAGGGAGAGGCAACATAAAACTGGGACATAAAGTGGGCCAAGGCACTCAAAGGGTTACTTACCAAGCTACTGTCTTCAGGTTACCAATCATGAGGGAAAACTTGTAAGCAAGATTCCCTCCATAGGGCAGAATAGGTCAACAGAGCACCTGTGAATTGGGCAATCCAACTCCAGAGAAGCTCTGTAATGGTAACCCATCTAATGGGGGACTACATAGTCCCATATCTAAGTGAAAACAATAAAAGCCTAAGAAAAAAACATAAGAGGATTGCCTTGGCCATCCAGCATGCTTGCAGTACACATGAATTCTGGGAGTTAGTAGGCGGAGGGGTTGAGCTGGAGGAAGAGCGAGTCTCCCCATGAATACTCTGTCTTTTGTGATGTGTCCTTGTCCTTGTCCATGGTACCTGTGTTCTATATTGGACATAAGAGAAAATACTTTACATAGCAAAATGCCACTGTCTAGTTCTACACAACTACATCAGGGTTTCAGTTAAAAAAAATAGATCTGACTGTTGTCTGAAAGACTCCTATTTAGGTAAGGCCTTCTCTTATTGGGCACTTGCCAAGTTTAATAAGTCTATTCCGAAGTTATTAAAACCCTGAGGCTGTCCTCTGCAGCTCCAAAATGGCTTCTATCAGACATTCGAGTGATCAGAAAATTGTTCCCCTTGGCTGGGGGTTGTAGCCTTCTCCCATAAGCAGCAAGAGTCAGAATCAGCTATACTGGCACAGGGGTTACTTTTTCAGATCTTTGACTACTTATTCCAAAAGGTATAGTCTCCTTTAAAATGGGAAAAAATTTAAAGTAAAAGATGTATTTGGTGCTCTTAAATCACAATCAACCAATGCATAAATCGGGGTTTACATATGAAAGTGGAGCAGTGCCATTCTGGGGCAAATCAACTGCATCATAGGGGCAAATAATAATTAAAATTTATTTAATGGAAGCCTGCTTACATTTACATATTCATTCCACTGTAATAATCCTAGGATCAATAGTTATTTTGTTTCTACTGACCCAATGGTTATTCTGCTAAAAGGTGTCACCCAGGAAAGCAGGGTCCCACTGGAACATGTTCATACTTTCAATAGGGACCTGTATCATAAATTTAGATAAATGGTGTTTATAAGCGCTTCCTAAATGAGCTAAGGGGGTTTGTAAATACATAATCACATATCTACATAAAATATGCATATAAAACTATATATATAGCACACTCATGTAGGTGGAATACATACTAGCAGTTTGTGTATGGCTTAGCCCCCATGTGTTGATCCTTTGTAATTTTTTTAACCCTCTGAGTGCCAATGGTTGGCAGACCTAGTGGTGGGGCATCAGGACCCCTCCCTCATCAACATAAAAGGGTTTCTTGATACCGCCCACCGCAAGGTCTGAATTTTTTTTTTCCTAATAGTGTGCTTCTGTGTGGGGTGGTTGACTGAGGATTCACCCCTACCCATCCTATTCAAAGTGGCTAAAAGGTGATTGGTTGAGTAAGCAGGGGCCACAATCAATCAGTGCTTTGATTGCCAAACTCCCTGACAGAGAACCAGAAACACATCATGTATATACATATATATAAAGGAAAGCACTCCGCTTACTGAAATAAGTACCTGGTGTCTGAACAAAATAACTATAAACAGTACATAAAATTAAACATGAATGGCACTCTGGGATTTAATAACAAATAAACTAGAAACTCAAAGTATATTTAGCCAGATCAACATTTTGGCCCATCCTTAGACCTTTATCTTATATTGATAAAGGCCTAAATATGGGTGGAAACGTTGACCTGGTTAAATAAATATTGAGTTTATTTACTGATAAAGGCCTAAGTGCAGTTCAAGTTTTTTATATCTATCTATCTATCTATCTATCTATCTATCTATCTATCTATCTATCTATCTGTCTATATTCTATAAGCATACATATAATATAGTCAATGCACACATGTATAAGTAGCCCCTATATCCTACATAGTGTAAAAGCTGGGTAAAGTGATGCTCTGCAGTATTCTGCAAGGTATCACAAGGGTTAACAGCATGTCTTCATAGAGCTTTCACTGTTAAGTAATTTGCCTGGGCCCCTTTTAGCTCAGCTTCTGCCTATAGCACATACAACGCTCTACATTCCAGAAAGAAAAAGGTTTCAGCTGAGCTAAGGAAAGGAGATGGCACTAGCAGGTACAGAAAAATAAGTGATGCATACAGAGTTGGCTGTTAGCCAGAAAAAATATATAGCCTTGGAAGAAGAAGGTTTATTTACACTTAAGTCAATTGTTAAGTGTTCATTGGTGATCTCTCTCATTCAAGGGATTATAAAGCCCCATTTAATCCAATGGCAGTTTCATACCTCCCAACATTTCAAATGGCGAAAGAGGGACACTTGTTTTAGGGGGTGTGGCCTGGGTGTGGCTGGTGGGCAGGTCATTGCCAAGAATTTTTAGGTTTCTTTATGAGCTACTGACACCTCTTTGTGTGAATGAATAATTGATTTAGAACAAGACACTTTTATTTTATTTAAACAGAATAATTTATAAACCAGTGGTGTAACTATAGGGGTCGCAACCACGACCGGGCCTGTCGCTCCAGGGGGCCCGGCTGCCCCCTGCGACCCCTCTGCCTGGCGCCCGCAATCTCCATCTGCCACTGTAGTAATGCAGAGCGCTGGGAGATGACATCATCTCCCAGCGCTCTGCATTACTGAAGAGGACCGCGCGGGAGATCAATACACCTCTCCAGGCTCCTGCCACTCCAGGGAGGTAGGAGATGGGGGCATTTTGGAGAGGGCCAATGTAGTCGAGGGGGGCGAATGTGGTCCGTGGCGGGGCCCATGGCGCTTCTTGCACCAGGGCCCGGAGGCGTCTAGTTACTCCTCTGTTATAAACACATATTAAAGTTTAACCCTTTGAGTACCAGAGGGGTATGCAACGCATTGCAAAACACGTAAATCGGGACAGTTGGGGACTATGCAGTTTGGGGACTTATTAAGCATCCCCTATAGCAGTTTGTTTTACTTCAGAATTGCATTTCTCCATTTTTATACGCAAGGCCTAAAAATCCCATTGACAATCCAATAATTTTATCTCACCCCATAATGGCTGGAGCAGAACCATCAGGCTTAGTATCATCTAATGTAATATCAACTGGAGTATTGTCATCTTCAATGTACATCGCTCCACAATAATCTGTTGAGAAGAAACACATAAAAGTACAAGCATTTCTGTATTTTCTACTTAAATGGTAGACAGTTTTTTAACACAGCACTATATAAGATAGGTGAAAATGGGCACAATGTGCCATGTATATCTAAGGTCTATAGAATCTTTTTGAAACTGCAGCTTTTGTAGATGTAAAGGATGGCATCACGTCAGACTTTTTTTCAGCTTTAAAGATCTTGTAACCAAGAATATCTAAGTAAAAAAAAGGGACAATTTATTGGAAAAACAATATAAAAATAAGAACTGTCAATGCCTTGGTTGCACAAGTGTGTGCACTTTAATACTTTGTGGAAACACTTATTGCGTTGATTACAGCAGTACATCTTTTTGGATAGATCTCTCTCTCTGTCAGAGTTGCAGTTCATTAGTAAATGATTAAGTATCCCCCTCCTGCCCTGTTTACCTAGTGTAAGCCACCATCCCCCAGATGTGGAATCTAGTCCTGGGACCAGACAGCTTGCAGAAAGGGAAAATCATCTTACTTTGAACATAAGTAAAACCCTGCCCCGACCCACGACAGGTTTTTCCTTATGCTCACTGAAGATTGTCCCTCTCTGCGATCCATCCAGACAGTCTTGCTGCTCTGAGGTGAGCAGTGTTACATCAGTAAAAGGGGTGGGAGGGGGATACTTTATTATTCAATTACTCTTGAATTACAACACTGACAGTATTGAAATAAGACTCTCTACAGCCCAAATACTATGAAGATTAATCGGAGCTGCTTTTTTTGTGAAACATTACTATCCCTTTAACTTCGGCTCTATGACAGAGGTCAGCAGGTTTTACACCAAAATGTCTTTATATTTGGATCTAATATTTTTTCCTACTGTCCCCTTTCAAGAGAAGTAATCCTGTTGCATAATGGTGCCAAGTAACATGCTTGACATAAGGTTTTATGTTCTATGGGTGATGTGGTGTGTTAGCTTTGTGCCAAATATATCTTTTGGACTTAAGGCCAAAAAGTTATGCTTTTGGTCTCATCAGACTATAAGACATTTTCCACACAGTTTTGGGAGACTGAATGTGTATTCTTGCAATATGTATATGGCATGGGTGTTCTTTTTTGTGATTAATGACTTTGGTCTTGCCATCCTATCCCATAGCTCAGACTTTTAGAGAATATACCAAATGGTTATGATATATAGGGAGTGGTCAGTTACTGCCATAAAATCCTGCAGGTTGCAGTTGGCCTCTTGGTCACCTTTTTGATGAGCTTTCTCCTTGCCTAGTTCTCTGTTTTTGAGGGATGTCCAGATCTTTGAAATGTCCTGGTGGTGTAATATTTCCTGCACTTTTAATGATGGTATGCATAGTGCCCCATGATATATGTAATGAACAACCAGCAACATACGGGGGTGCTGACAATGTAATAATCAAATGTTATACGTCTTACACAAGATGCAGGGTCTTACACCCGCCCTTTTGCCGAAACTGTGTGCCGAAGAAAGAGCCTGTGTTTTCTGAAACACTTATTGTTTTTATCCATTTTAATTGGTGTTATTTCAATACACTAGTTGAAGAGCCCGTTACATGGGCCACACTGCCACTGCCAGCCGGTCACAGGGCAGTCATGGCGCAGTAGAGATTGCCCATGCCGTGGCTGATACGGAGCTGGACGCTCCGGTATCAGCTGCGCCGCGGGCAGTCTCTACTGCGCATGACTGCATCGTTACACACATTTTACAGAATTATTACATAGGATTTTTGTTGTTGTTCTCTTCCACATTTCTTTTATTGGAACTGAGGTTCCTGAGACAAGTGTTCTCCTAGCAGGGTGGGTATAAGACCCTGCTTGTGATAATTTCGGATTGAAGCTCTCTGGCTGGAGCTTTATCTGAATTAAGTAATCACTATATTCATCGTATAACATTTGATCTTTACATTGTCAGTGCCCCCATCTATTGCTGTTTGTTCTTTGTTTGGAGGGATCGTAGTGGATGTCCTTTATTTCTTGGTGACAGCTGTGGCATTTAACCCTTTGAGTGCCAGAGGGGTACGCAACGCATTGCTTTGCAATGTGTTGCATACCCCTCTGGCACTCAAAGGGTTAATGTGACTGAGTGGAGGCAGTCTAAATCCTTTGCTTGCTCTGCTGACAGCGTATAGTGGCGAATTTGATTGTGAGTGCCCTGTTCTCTGGTGGCAGTTTCTGTATTTCTAGATTGTACTATACCAAGAGGGCTCCTTTGTTTTTCTTGCTTACTACTCATACAAAACATATAATGCTTTTTAATTTTTTTTTTTCATATCACTCTCCTGATCTGTACCTTTCAACAATAACAGCCTGCAGGCTATTTGTTAGCACCTTGTGGAACAAGTATGTAACCAAGAAATCTTTAACAAAATCCTTTACAGTAAACAGAATCACTTCACCAGGTCAGGTGAAGGCAAATTACCTTTGTGTATGATTTGAAATGTGAATGGTTACATCTAAACACAGTTACAACCCTCACTGTAAAGGGTGTGCATTATGCAACCAAGGCATTGACAGTTTTTTATTTTTAATTATTTTTCCAAGAAATTATTCATTTGTTTTTCACTTAAATGTTGTTGGTTACAATATCTTATTAAAGGTGACATGATTTGCTTTGATTTTAGCCTTTATATCAACAAAAGCTGCAATCTCAATAAGGGTGTGCAGACTTTTGATATACACTGTTAACTGCTAAAGATTTGTACTCAAATTTAAAAAACAAAAACAAACAGAAGGCAACCTGTGTTTCTATATATTAATTGCTTAAATGTGATCTTATGTAAAGCACGTATTACTACTTATAGTGTCAACATATTGACTTACATTTTCAAGTTGAAGTTTTTGTTGACTAGTTTGGCCAAATCATGCTCAAGATTGCCTACCATGCCAAGCCGCTCATATACTCAAGCTTGCTTGCCATGCCAAGACAAGCCCTATCTCTTTTATTTTACCATGTCAAATGTAACTCTTTGAAAAAGAAAATATAAAATAAGAGACAGAGTCTCTAGTTAAATCTAAATGTTAAATAGCAGTGTATAAGATATAAACCAACATATGAGCTTAGTCTATTGGTAAAATCAATGACTATCTTAACAATTTCCCGTCTTAGGCATGTATAGTATGAAATGACATAGACATGTTTGCTCACTGTAGTGAATCTTACAAGTCGCCAAATATAGGCATGTGCATGGAGTCCTCTCCAGTCCATCTCCGTGGTACAATGAGCAAATTATTTGAGCGTGTATAGGTATCTTCTATACAGTCCTCTGCCATCCTTCTCTGAGGTACAATGATATGTGCCAATGTGTAAATGATGTAAGCGTGTAGAGGGTAATGATCAATATAATAACGCAGATAATGTGAACTGTTATTTATATCCCTATGGCAAGCCTCTCCTGTCCATTTTAGATGAGTGTTGAACCAAATTCAGTGGTATACCGTCTAATGTTTCTTCCCAACATTGGTATAATGAGTGGGTAGAATGCAAATTATGTAAAAACTTGGTAGCCTACAGACTAAAGATGAAGTTCCAACAGATTCTGTATCTGAGACTAGACATTTATTCAGGGAATATAGTGTCAAGAAATTATTAGACATGGGTTTAAATTACCCGTGTTGACATTATCCAACAATTAGAATCAGATGTAATAACTACTTGAGCACTAGCCAATCTCCACATCAATCAATCATTGATTCTCTACCAACTTAGTCATATCAGGAGAGATATATGTCCCTTTGACATATTTCATGGAGGTATGTATAACTGAAACAAATATATTAAACAACTATTATACATTGAAACATAATACCATGTGAACATTTTGTACCAACACTGAAGAAAGTAACCTATGTCTTAATGTAGTAATGAAGTACCTAGATCATTTAATTTAACTGTTTTAATCCCAGATTTTTGTGCATGAAGCTGAAAATAGATAGATTATTAAAGGGATGAAAAGCCATAAATACTATATGTGCTTAACAGTGTCAATTGGAAATATAGAAACAGGAAGAAACAGTGCATGATGATCAATATGGAAGAAATGAAAAAAATAACATTGAATAAAAATAAAACAAAATAAAAGTAAATTCAATATATGAATAAAATAAATTAAAAATGTAATGTGAAATAATGAACTACATTCAAATGTGTATGTAAATGTATGCTAATTTGAGATGCCTATCTGAATACATCAAATTAATTAATATTACATATGATAAAATGTATTATACATTAATGAGAATATATTAAAATAAAGGTATACACGTCCAGTTTTGCATTGTGTGCCTCTGGATCTATTTTTTTGTATTCTTTTTCACTGAGTGATTTAAATCTATCTCCCACTTTAATTCTAGCGGAAATATGTAGTATATAGAATACAATGCCCTTGTCAAAAAGTATATATTGGATACACAAAAAGGACATTAAAACAGCAGATCTCAGGACAGTGATCCGCAGAGCAAAATTGTTAGGAGAATATAGGCACTATCCAATCATTTTGCGGAGGATCTCACTGGAGTTACATTGACCGGATTGTAACATATTTCGGATAGAACGAAAGGAGGAGAGTGATTTAAATCACTGTCAAAGAAAACCCAACTGGATTTTTAGATGTAATACTATAGCTGTACAGGGACACAATGAAAAAAAAGGATATTAAAATTATAATATCTCTAATATATTATATATATTTTATCATACATAATATTAATTATATTTATTAGAAGGCATCTCACATTATCAAACATTCATGTACACATTTAGAATTTATTTCACAATTCACTTTTATTTTTAATTTATTTTTATTCATATTTATTTTATTTTCATTATGATCTATGTTCTTTCACTTAGTTTATAATATTGTTTTATACATATTGTTTATTATAAAAAGTTTATTCCTGTTTCTGATATTTTCACTTGATACATAAACTGTTTAAGGGCTTCACATCTTTGGAATAATCTATTTGGAGCTTCATGCCCAGAAAGTCTGAGATTAAAGAAGCTAAATGACATGATCAAAGTAATATCTTATTATATCAAGACATAGATTGTCGGTACAAAATGTTCACATTTTATACTGCTTAAGTGTATGATGTTATTTGTTTAATACATTTGTCTAAAAAATGCATATAGCTCCAAGGAGAGTATCCTGGGACTGCTTTATACCTTTCCTGGTATTACTAAATTGGGAGAGATTTAATGATTAAAGGATATGGACACGGGGTTGTGCTCAAGTAGTTACCACAACAACTCTCATTGTAATTAGTGGACAATCTCATTGCAGGTAATTTAAACCCACTGCAAACAACTTTATCACTGTATATTCCCTGAAGACGTTTATAGTCTCAGATATGAAATGAGTTGGAATTTCAAATTTGGCTACCAAGTTTTTTTATATATAATTTGCTCTCTGCCTGTACATGATATTGATGTTGGGAAGAAAAGCTAGATGATATATCATTGGACTCTAATTCTCTGCCCGCTAGTGTGGTTCACTCATCTAAGACAGACATGAGAGGCTCCCTAAAGGCATATATATTCCATGAAGAACTTTATAGTCTCAGATATGAAAGTCATTGGAATTTCATATTAAGTTTGTTGGCTACTAAGTTTTTTTATATAATTTGCTGAAATATCCCAGATAATAATAATAATACATAGTTTAACCCCTTGAGTGCCAGAGGGGTACACAACACATTGCAAAGCTATGCGTTGCATACCTCTCTGGGGTTCCAAAGAATTCAACCATGTAATAGTGCCTGGTTCAATATAATATGCCTCCATTACAATATGTCCAGCTTTGTCATAATGCATATTCCAAAATGCCATATAAAAAACTAAACTTTGCCTTATTTTCTATATCTCTGCCGCTGTGTGCAGCTAGCAGATGCAGAGACAGTAATGCATGGCACAGTGCCCCCGTCCTGTCCCTCATGGGCCGATGACCGTTACACACTGAGGGAATTTGAACAGAGACTGCCTTTATATATGGGCAGTCTATGTTCAAATTCCCTCACAGCCACTGTGCTTTAAACTGATTGGCTGAGAAGTGTATATATATATATATATATATATATATATATATATATATATATATATATATATATACTAGTTGAAGAGCCCGTATACAATGCCACCAGCAACGGCCGCAGTGTTAGGAGTTACCGAACGCTCAGACCAATGTCGTCTGCCCGATGTGGAGAACAGACCACAGCTCAGTTCGGAGCCCTGCTCCGTTATCAACCGCAGGCGCGGGCAGTCTGTACTGCGCATGACTGCAGCACGCTCAGCCATTCTACTGCACATGACGGCTTCTGACAAACACACACTTAGCGAATTATTATATAGGATATATTATATATATATAAAGGCAGTCTCTGTTCAGATTCCCACAGTGTGCAACAGGCATTGGCCCATGAAGGACAGGATGGAAGCACTGTGCCACTTATTACTGCTGCCGCTGACTCTGTTGGCTGCACACAGAGACGGAGACATATAAAATAATGTTCCACTTTTTTTTTGTTTTTTTTTTTATATGGATTTTGGAATATGTATTATGACCAAGCTGGATATATTGTAATGGAGGCATATTTTTATTTAACTGGGCACTAATACATGGTTGAACCTTTTAAGCACCAGAAAGGTACTCAACCGCTCTGGCAATCAAGGGGTTAAACTATGTATTATTGCCCGCATATTTCAGCAAACATGTATTCTTACTGTTATGTTTTTTTGACAGCTAGAAGAAAAAAGAAAAGACAGACGGTACAAGACAGAAGAAACAAAAGAAGGACAAAAAATGACCAGAATGCTGAGGACTCTGCTGGACATCAGGATTAATGGGGTTACTTTTAATGGGCTGTTGCTTTATAACTTTGTTGGGTTAACCCTATGAATGCCGGCAGGGTGATTATACCCCACTGGTATGCATATGGTTAATTCTACTAACTTTGGACACATTTTAGGTACTTTGGATGTATTGATATGCGGCTTAGGGCCCCATATCAATACATCCACTGGGGGGGGGGGTTGCCTTTTAATAGCTGTGTTGCCAGACTAAAGGTTCGATAAAACTCAGTCTATTACATGGCAACTTGTGGCATTTTTTTTCATTTTCAATGGGCCAAAACTCACCTAAATGTAGTGGCCGGCAGGTTTTTTTTTTTTGCCGGCATCTTTTCATAGCACTGGTCATTAAATAGCTTAGTCATTAAATCGCTTAGTGTGCCTGAAAAAATGCCGTCACCTGTTTTTTTTTGGTGTTGGCTGCCTTAACATAGAGCCCTTAGTCACTTACTTCTTAAAGGTACATTTATTTATTGGTTTATTTTATAGCAGTGGTTCTGGTGTGTGTTCATAGAGGGACTGAGCATCATTATCCCTCTTTTGTGTTCCGTTTCTTTGGCTTTATTATTTTTTAATGGATCTATATAAATGTAACTCTTTCACTGCGAGAAGGATCTAACATGTATTCCTTAGCTGTACACCCCTCTAATATTTGAAACTGGAATGGGTTATACACATACTGGGAAAGACCAAAAAATACACATATATGATTGTATTGTGGGTTGTATTGCAATGTATAAGAGACACATGTCTACCCTCTGATTGATGAATCTCTCTCCTTGAGGAAAACCCCCCAAAAAAATAATTACCCATTTTCCTCCAAAAAGCTTCTTTGTAGTACATCATGCATTTGATAACAGATCCCATTGGAAGACGTTGGATTAACTGGTTCCTTATTGCGGGCAATTCTGGATTATAGTGAATCTTTGTCGTTAGTACTGGTGGTATAGCACTGATAACATACTTGCCCTGAAAAATTACATTTGTGGATTGAAAGAGTAAAAGGATCAACTGAAAGTATTTACCTGATATAAGACAGATAAAAGACAAGGAAAATTGTTATGCACAATATGTTTCGTTTTGTTATTATGATTATAAGACCTAATAATAACTGTATATTTTATGTATTGTACCCTTCATTATGCACTTGATAAATTACATTAAAAATGTTAGTGGTGCCCCAAGCAAAAAAAGATTGAGAACCACTGATTTAGAAGTTATATTCATATTACAAGTTGCTATTGTTATTTATACTTCTTATTAATTAATAATAATAATAATAAATAAAAAGGCTGATTTTCAGACATTTTGATGACCTGGGATCAGGCCTGCAATTCTCTGCATTTGGGGTCAATTTTCTGACTGGTTCAAATGTAAAAATAAAAGTAAAACTGTTACAAAAGAGTTTAAAATAATGTTAAAAATGCCTGAGGTGGGGTCTCAATATAGCTGAGTCTCACCCAATCAAAATGTTAAAAATATGGAGTCCTGATATTCCATATTACTTCCAAGAGCTCAAGGAAGGAATCAGTTTATCTGATCAATTTATATGAAGCCTATGGTAACTTTTTGAACATATCGCAAACAATGTTATGGTGTTTTGATGAATCACTGTTAAAATTAATTGACACAATTTATTTACCTGATAGACTTCATGGTTTAAGGTTTCCACAATAACATTTTCACCTGACTGGTCAAGTCTGACCACTGGTCTTTGCAACTTCACTCTACCCTGAAGACGTTCCATTATTTTCTCACTGACTTGACCAGCACCTCCAACAAACTTTCGCTCCTAAACAAAACCAAATACTTTAGAAAATCAGATATACAGTATTAAGTCAGATTTGTCTGCTCAGTCTAATTTGGCGTTTTACTTAATTTTAAGTCCAAACATCGGAATTTACATAAAGCTATGCTGTCATTGTGAGTATTTTCCCTTTGTTAGGTCTTTTAATAACACTAACAACTAACACACTTACCTATATACTTGTAACTAGCAAATGTTGGACAGCGTTGCCCGTCATGTTGTTATGTAGGGAATTAAAGCACACAAATACGGATGCAACACATGTACACACAGAAACACCCATACTTGCACACAAGTATTGCAAAAGTGCACATATGCATTCAGATACATAAAGAGTGAGACACACATACATACATGCAATGTACAACATGCAGAAAGAAGACATACCATGTGGCATCTTTAAATAGTGCTGCGGTGTTTTACCTGTATCATGTGATATTATATGTGAGTGGTGCGCCAGAGTGGGGATGATGGGAGTTGTAGTAGGCGCTCATTCTGGATGCAGAGAAGGGGAGAGATAGAGCCCGGTGCAGTGCTCAGATATGGGGTCTCTGTCTCCCCTTTTCTGTATGCAGAATGAAAGCTGACTACAACTCCCATCATCCCCAGTGTGGAGCAGCGCTCAGATATAATAATATGAGATGCTAATATGAGGTGTAGATTTTTCACAATTCTAGCTTCCACAGAGCAGTTTTATTCACACTGAACAGAGCAGTGCAGTATGAATGAAAGCTATGTGTCCGTGGTAAAGGTGGGAGGGACAAAAGGACACAGCTGAAAGAGAGAGAGGCCGGCGGAGTGCTTAAATATATGAGATATATAGCCCTAAATAAGTAAGGTTTATGCATGACGTTATAGTAAGGCTCTCGCCACTATTGCTTTGATAGTGAATATCAATACAGCTTCAATGGAAGATCAGTTGAATCCTAGGTGTGAGTCTAGTGTTTGATGAGACCTCGATCTGAACTGATGTCCCATTGAAGCTGTATTGATATTCACTGTGAAAGGAAGAGTGGAGAGAGCCTTACTATAATGTAATGTGCATAAACCTTACTCCAGAGTACCTGAGGCTCCCATTGTCCCCGGCTCGCTGGTCTCTTCTGTCCTGGAGTTGCGTGTGTCCCCCATTGTCCCCGGGTAGCTGTTCTTGGAATGTGCTGGTTATGACTGAAAAGAAACACACAATCTTGTAACGGTAACACTGTATGTTATCCTTAGGGGATTGTGTGTTTCTTTTCAGTCCTAAGCAGCACATTCTAAAAACAGACGGAAGGCCGACGCTTGATCTCAGTCGACTGCATTGCATATGGGGATCCCACTGCGGCTGGAACTGAAAGAAGGTCAGAAACAGCCGTGCGGGACATAGAGAGACACTACTGGGGGAAGCATCCGCTATAGGATATCAACGTTCACACACAACAAAGAGCAGCATCGGGGAATTATACAAGCATGCACACCATAGCCTTACATTTGGTAAGTGTTCCCCCGGTGCTGCCCTTTGTTGTGTGGTCATGATAAGGAAGTGTACAATGCAGGGTATTTGAGCAGGAACTCCATAAGCAGTAACAGCAGAGCACGCATGCTTGACTGCAGTACATCTCCCATAATCCTCACACATGTTGAGTGCGCGCAATGAAAACCGATTTTAGGGCAGTTCATTATCTTCATTACTTCATGCATGACACGCCAAGTGTGGGATGAAACTGTATTCGGTGCGCAGTGTAATCCCACAGATGGCGTGACATGCATAAAGTAATGAAGATAATGAACTGTCCCAAAATTGCCGTTTTCACTGTGCGCACTCAACATGTGTGAGGATTATGGAAGATGTAGTGCAATCAAGCATGCGTGCTCTGCTGTTACTGCTTATGGAGTCCTATGGAGTCCCTGCTGAAATGGAGTCAATATATTGGTGCCGGACCATGGATATAAGGTGCTCTGAGGCACACACACACCATCAGAGGGACTGAAGATAGAGGGGTGCTCCCTACTCTTGTACCTCATGAGTGCTGCGGCAGGAGCACGTGTGGGTGGGCAGCTATGATTAACCCAGTATGTACAAGGGTGCAGGGCCTGTGCAGGCCACTGTTTATTTTGTTTTGTTTTTTGTGTGTGTGGGGCTTGTGTGTGTATGTGGGGCTAGAGTGTGTGTGTGTGTGGGGGGGGGCTAGTGTATGTTTGGTTCTGTGTGTGTGTCTGTGGTGCAGGAGCGAATGGTAGCCATTTTTTTCCCCTTACTTGGATAGTGGTGGGCAGGCCAAGTCCCTGCATGATTTTCATAGGACTAGCTGTGGCCTTCGGCCACTGAAAGTCCTATGAAAATCACGCCCCCATTGAATCACCCAATGGGGGCAGTAACTCCTCAGTACTGCCACCCCTGGGTGTGTTTGCCAGGCACAAAGTCTTCTTTTATAAATATACTAGTTGAACAGCCCGTTACACGGGCCACAGTGCCACTGCCCCCCGGTCGCGGGGCAGTCACACGCAGTAGAGACTGCCTGTGCAATGGCTGATACAGAGCTTGACGCTCTGTCTCTTAGCTCATTTGGAGCGCCCAGCTCTGTATCAGCCGCGGCGCGGGTAGTCTCTACTGCGCATGTTGCGGCGTTACACACGATTTAGCGAATTATTATATAGGATATATAGATAAATGTTGGAGCCAGAAATAACTTTTCGGAGCTACGTAACATATAAGGCTGGATTCCATTGCAGATTATAAATATTACTAATATTTTAACACATACAATCCTAGTGATGTCTATGGGGGTCACTGCAGATATAGTTATCACCTGCAATGGAAACCAGGCCTAATAAGAAGAAATACAATACTCCTGGAGCAATACAACTACACCACAGGGACAAATAAAAATTGCCCTTGATTTAAATGGGACTTTTATCAGCTCAAATGCTACAGAGGTCTGCAACAGAGTGCTTCAATGAGGATTAATGAATAAGTAGAATTGTACCACTTCTGGAGCAGAGCAGCTGCACTACAAGTGACAAATACAAAATCCCAAAAATAGGATTTTAGTCTTACCTGTTAAATCCTTTTCACTTAGTCCATACAGGTCACTGGTACTCTGGGAGGCGTAAGTCCCCTTTAATAGGAAGGAACAACTATGCAAATGATTTGCAAGGGGCGGAGCCTCCCCTCTTACTTAAGCCACCTTCTGGCCAGAGCCACTTAGATTGATTTGAGACCCTAAAAACTGACCTCAGGTAAGCAAAAAGAAAGACTCCTGTGAGCATACCCGAACGGTCTCCCACTGGATGCCACAGGAGAGCCAAGACTGGTCCCTTGACAGGGTGGGAGACCAGTGACCTGTATGGACTAAGTGAAAAGGATTTAACAGGTAAGACTAAAATCCTATTTTCACTGTCGTCCAATACAGGTCACTGGTACTCTGGGATGTACAAACATTGAGCTGATCCAGAGGCGGGAAGAAAGGCAAGGACCAGGCGCAAGGCCCAAGTCACTAGACCTGCTATGACCAGTTAATAACATAGCCCAAACTGTAAGTGTCAACGGACACCAACCAAGGGAACAATCCCTGAACTAACACAGCACACGAAACCAGAGCCAACCGGGCTCAACAGTAAGGAAGCACTAAGGACCACAGAGCGGAAGACCTACACAGGCAAGACTGCCTCCAGGACCTTCCTTCCAAAACTGGCATCAGCCGAAGCCAGTACATCAACTCGATAGTGCTTAGAAAAGGTGTGGACAGAGGACCAAGTGGCCGCTCTGCACAGTTGATCAGCAGAAGCTTGATTCTTGTAGGCCCAAGAGGCCCCAATAGATCTGGTGGAATGGGCAGTCACCCGGAAGGGAACATGCTTATTCCTCAACTTATAGGCTTCACGGATAGTAGCCTTAATCCAAGATGCAATGGTAACCTTGGAAGCCGGTCTCCCTGCCCTAGGCCCCTCAGGAATGACGAATAGAGCGTCAGACTTCCTGATAGACTCGGTGCGATGAACATAAAACTTGAGGCAACGCACCACATCCAACAGATGGAGATCTCTTTCCTTGTCAGATGAAGGATTAGGGCAGAAAGAGGGAACCACAATCTCCTGATTGATGTGAAACTCGGACACAACCTTAGGTAAGAATTCCTTGGTAGTGCGAAGCACAGCCTTATCCTTGTGGAACACCAGGTAAGGAGGTTTACAAGACAAAGCCTGTAACTCTGCTACCCGGCGCACTGACACAACAGCCAAAAGGAAGGCCATCTTCCAAGTCACTAGACGTAATGGAATGGAAGCCAAGGATTCAAACGGTGGTTGCTGGAGAACTCCCAGCACCAAATTGAGGTCCCACTGGGGAGCAGGACACTTGAAGGCAGGTCGAACATGAGTCACACCTTGGAAGAAAACTTTCACATCAGGAAGGATAGCAATCCTTTCCTGGAAAAACACAGACAAGGCAGAAGTCTGAACTTTGAGGGAACTCAGACTGAGCCCCTTATCCACACCGTCCTGCAAGAAGGCCAGGACAGTGGGAAGATGGAATTCAAGGGATAACTTCTTATCAGAACACCATGTCACAAAAGTTGACCATATGCGATGATAGATCTTGGAAGACACAGGCTTACGAGCACTGAGCATAGTCGACACCACAGAAGGAGAAAATCCTTTCTTTGCTAGAATCGAGGATTCAACCGCCATGCCATCAAATGGAGAGAGTGAACATCCTCCTTCCACAGATACCCCTGAAGAAGTAGGTCCGGACGGGCAGGCAGCGGGATCGGATCCGTCACCGACATGGCCATCAACTCCGGATACCAGGACTGGCGAGGCCAGTTTGGAGCGATCAGGATGACAGGACAACGTTCTCTCTTCAACTTCTGGATAACTCTGATCAATAGAGGAAGAGGAGGGAAAATGTAAGCCAGGGGGAAGTCCCAAGGGATCGACAAGGCATCCACTGCTAGAGCAAGGGAGTCCCTCAACCGGGAGCAAAACACCGGAACCTTCCTGTTGTGTCTGGTAGCCATCAGATCCACCACAGGCATCCCCCACCGTTGAGTGAGCATGTGAAACACCTCTGGGTGAAGAGCCCATTCTCCGCTGTCGACGGTGTGACGACTGAGGAAGTCTGCCATGACGTTGTCCACGCCTGGAATATGAACTGCAGAGATGACAGGCACGTGATCTTCTGCCCAAGACAAAATATCCTTGACCTCCCACCAGGCGGAACCGCTTCTTGTGCCGCCTTGCCTGTTGATGTAAGCCACCGCCGTGGCGTTGTCGGACTCCACTCTGATCGGAAGACCGGTCAATTGAGACTCCCAGTGCCTCAGGGCTAGCCGGACAGCTCGAAGTTCCAGAACATTGATGGAGAGCATGGATTCCTCCAGACCCCATTTCCCCTGAGCACTGAAGCGACCCCAGACTGCACCCCAGCCCCGAAGGCTGGCATCCGTTGTGACTGTGGTCCAATGAGGAACTAGAAAGGATCTCCCTTTCAGGAGATGAGAGAGATCTAACCACCAGTGCAGACTCGACTCGACATGAGGAGGAAGAGAAACAGACAGATGTTGATGATCTGGATGATTCTTGCACGTCTGGATCACAAATCTCTGAAGATCCCTGGAGTGGGCCATGGCAAATGGTACTGCTTCGATCGTGGAAATGAACTTCCCCACTAAGGACGACAACTTCGGTACTGGAATTTCGTCCATGTCCAGAATCCCAGCCACTCTGACGGCTATCTGGTGAGCCACGTCCTCTGGAAGAAACACCATGCATTGGCGAGTGTCGAACAGGAGACCCAGGAACAGAAGCCTCTGAGATGGAATCAAGTCCGACTTGTCCAGATTCAGGATCCAGCCATGATGGTTCAGGGTGTGCATGCACATCTGTAATTGCTGATGGAGAAGCTCCGCTGAGGAGGCCTTCAGTAGGAGATCGTCCATGTAGGGGGTCACTCTGATCCCATCCTGATGGAGCACCGCTATCAAGGAGCCCAACACCCTCTGGAAGACCTGAGGGGCTGAAGTCAGCCCAAAGGGAAGCGCTGCAAACTGAAAGTGTCCCCTGTGGCAGGCAATCCTGAGATACCGCCTGCTCTCTGGATGAATAGGGATGTGAAGATAAGCATCCTGAAGGTCCAGGGAGGCAAGAAACTCCCCTGGAGACATTGCTGCAATCACAGAGCGCAGGGACTCCTGGCGGAAGTGGGAAGTCACCACATAGGCATTGAGATCTTTGAGATCCAAAATGGGACGAGCTCCTCCGTCCTTTTTGGCTACCACAAACAGGTTGGAATAAAATCCTGAACCTGTGTCCCCTTGAGGAACCGCCTCCAGGACCTCTTTGTCCAAGAGATCCTGAATAGCGTCGTCGAACAGACGCCTTTTTGTGAGTTCCTGAGAAGGACGAGTAAAATGGAACCGAAAAGGAGGAAGGGAAGAGAAAGGGATCCTGTATCCCTCTGACACCACCTGAAGAACCCATGGGTCCGCCACTGACTCCTCCCAAGTCCGGCGAAAGATGCGGAGACGACCGCCTACAGCCGGATGCGGACCCGGGTTCGGCAAGTCATGCCGAAGCAGTCTTGGAGGTCTTGGCCTTGGGGGCAACTTTGGGCTTCCAGGACTGTTTGGGCTTGGAGGAGGAGCGCGTAGTGGGAGGACCCGTTTGGGCCGAGGAGCGTGTCTCAGTCTGAAAGGACCGAAAGGACCGATTGCGTTTGGCTGGAAACTTTTTCTTAAAGACTGAGGGTAGAAGAGTACTTTTACCGCCAGTAGCCTCACTGATCATTTCTTTGAGTTCAGACCCAAAAAGCAAATTCCCCTGAAAGGGCAAGGAAAGCAAGGCTTTCTTAGAGGCTGTATCAGCAGACCAAATTTTCAGCCAAAGAGCGCGTCTAGCCACCACAGAAGAAGTGGAGGCCCTCGCCATCATGCGCACAGCATCAAAAGCAGCGTCAGCAACATAGTTCTGAGCTTCAGTGATATTAGCAAGTAGCTGCAACTGTTCAGATACTGGCGCATCCTGGCGAACTGCTTCAGTCAGTCGTTCAGTCCAGGCCGCAATGGCTCTATTAACCCATGCCACAGCAAAGGTTGGGCGCATGGCAGTGCCAATGGAGGCAAAAATAGATTTAAGAGAAAGCTCTAGCTTTTTATCCGTCCAATCCTGCAGGGCAGAGGCATCTGAGACAGCCAAAGCGGTAGATTTGGATAGTCTAGAAACAGGAGCATCCACCTTGGGAGGATGAACCCATTTTGCCAGCTCAGCCTCAGGAAAAGGGTAAAGTTTAGCAAACTTTTTGGAGACAGAGGAAGATCTATCAGGATTCTTCCATGCCTCAGAGACCAGACGGGCAAGAGTAGGGTTAGTTGGAAAACAAACAACTGGCTTAGATGGCTTTTTCTGAAAAACATCAGTAGGATCATAAGTGGATTCCTGAGTCAGAGGAAGGTTGAGCGTATTCAGAACCGCTCTGATCAGACCCTCAGCCGAAACTTCAGGGTCACACTCATAGGGGTCCCCAATGGACCTGTTAGATTCAATAACAGTACGTTCCTCAGCATCAGAATCCTGTAAGAGTTCTTCTTCAGAGGAATCAGTGACATCAGGAGCTCCCTGTGGCTTAGGCAGGGAGGTCCTGATGGTAGAGGGGGTCTGCCAGACCTGGAGAGCCCCCTGAATCTGAGAGGGAAAGAGTTGAAGCGTGGATCTGAGATCCCTAGTGGCAGCTTTAAACTCCCTCACCCAAGATGGCTCAATAGCGTGGCTGGGAAGCCCAGGGTTGCTATCTTGACCAGTACAATTAGGGCATAGATCCTCCACATTATCGCTAGCCAGCCCAATGTGGCAAGAGGAGCAAAACACCATGGGGGTAGCAGACCCCCCATCCTCCTTAGACTTGGGTCTAGCCCCTAGCTCCAGTGAAGTAGACATGCTCACAGCGTCAATATACCCCACTAACAACACTATCACCCAGAAAAAATGTAAATGATTAAAGTTTCACCCCAGAAATGTCTAAAATCGGACTTATCTGGCCAGCGAAGGGTTAATCTGTTGAGGAGAGAGAAGGCTCGGTCCCTGCGTAGTGTACTCGCCTAGGAAAAGTACCACAAAATGGCGGCCGTCATGACAGCCAATCAGAAACGAGCGCGAACCAAGCGCTCATGGGAAATGTAGTTTTCCCTTACAAGTACCCCAAACAGTGCCCGAAGCCCCCCTGAACACCCCACATAAATAAAACACATTCCGGATGATAGAGCAGGAGCCTAGCATTAAAATGAGCCCTCTCTGAAGTTGCTGTGACAAGCGGTTCCAGAGATATGTCCCACACTGTGAATTCTCATAGAGAGTAAAGGAGCCCTTGCGTCTGAGCGGGAAAAAGCCGCGCTTAAAGGCGCGGAACACCATTTTTAATAAAGTTTAGTAAAACATTAAAAAGTGCCCAAACAAGCATGAAACACATGAGAAACATAAATAAATGAATATCCAAAGCTCCAAAACCCAGAGAATACCACAGAAATTGCATAAAACAGTAATAATGCAATAGAAACACCCTATGAGTGCTGGAGTGTATTAAAACTCCCAAATACAAGCCCATCAAAGGGACACTGTGGGGACAAGTGGACCTTCAGCACTCAATGGGTGACTCACCTTTCCTGCAGGACTTCTGTCTTCAGGTGACCATGATAAGGTGGGAAAGAACCAGAGGTAAATTCCCCAGTAGGGGAGCTGCTTAACACAAGCTGTCCCCTCTTCAGGGCATAAGGTCCACAGAAAATCCCTGGAAGCTGCACCAGCCACTTTAAAGAGGGCAATTCACAGCCATGGTCACCCTCCTAATGGTGGTATTCCATATTTGAATAAAAAATAATAAAACACTAAGATGCATAGATGTTCTCTACCTGGTGTGCAAGCACACCAGGAACAAATCAATCTAAGTGGCTCTGGCCAGAAGGTGGCTTAAGTAAGAGGGGAGGCTCCGCCCCTTGCAAATCATTTGCATAGTTGTTCCTGCCTATTAAAGGGGACTTACGCCTCCCAGAGTACCAGTGACCTGTATTGGACGACAGTGAAATGACATTTACCTTCTCAATGCTACACAGGTCTTCAACACATTGCAATTATAGGGAAAACAAACTGCACTACAAGTAAAAATATCTGAACAAACTTCACCATAGGGGACATATAACCCCATCCTGACAATTGACTTACCAGGTACATCCCTCAAAAACTGTCACTTAGTGACAGAGGACGTACCGGGTAAGTCCCAGAAGTCCAGGTATCCGTGCGGCTGCACGCCATTCGGGGACTCCGGAATCATTTCCTAAAAAACAAAAACGTTAGCCGGGCGTTAAGGTGACAGCCGCGTACGCACGCGGCTGTCACTAAGGGGTTAAAAATACTGCACATTCCCATTTATTTCAATTAATCTTTAATCCAGGGATGTCAAACTGCATTACAAACAGTAAGAACCAGCGCAGATTTTTGTAATATCCCTGAATTAGCAAAGGAGTCAATCATTAACTCAGTCATTTTATGACTACAACACCTGTTCAAAATCAGGGATATGCAGTGGCCGCATTAAAAAAAAAAAAACCCTGGCACTCATGGGGAGGCATGAGGATCACTCCTCATGCCTCCCCAGTTATTGATCTCCCAGCCGATCGGGCTGGGAGATCAATAAAGACAAAGGAGAAACAGAGTTTCTCCTTCCCCCTCTCTCCTACCCGAACTTCCGGGTAGGAGTGGGCGGGACCGGGGGAATCCTCCAAACGTCATCGGTGACATGGTCACCGATGACGTTAGGGAAGTTTCCCCGGTCCTGTTCACTCCTACCAGTGGTAGGAGAGAAGGGCAGGAGAGCTCTTGCTCTCCTGCGGTCGCATCATTGATCTCCCAGCCTATCGGCTGGGAGATCAATGACTGGGGGGACACCAGGAGGGGTCCTGATGTCCCCCACGAGGTCTGAAAAGTATAAAAAAAAAAAAAATAATAAAAAAAATAAAATTAAAGTAACCCTGTGAGTGCCACAGGGTCCCAGCACATTGCTTTGCAATGTGCTGGAGACCCCTGTTGCACTCACAGGGTCAATTCTTTGGGGGGGATTTTTTTTTTTTTAAAGACCTCATTGGGGGGATCAGGGGGGATCCTGATGCCCCTCAATGAGGTCTATAATTGGGAAAAAAAAAAAATTTAACCCTGTGTGTGCCACAGGTGGGGGTCCAATGCACCTCCCCCCTCCTGTGGCACACACAGGGCTTTTATCATTATTTTGTTACCAGAGATTGTTGGGGGGCCATCAGGATTGCTCCTGATGGCCCCCCAACAAGCTCTGATTACAAAGTAATGATAAAAAAAAATTAACCCTCTGAGTGCCACAAGGGTCCAATGCATTGCTTTGCAATGCGCTGGAGACCCCGGTGGCACTCACAGGGACACTTTTTTTGATAACTTTTTTTTTTTTTGGTAAGACCTCATTGGGGGGATCAGGGGGGTTTGTATACCCCTCAATGAGGTCTATAATAAAAAAAAGTAAATAAAAAAAAAAAATGAACCCTGTGTGTGCCACGGGGGGGGGGGGGGGCAATGCAGCCCCCCTTCTGCGGCACACACAGGGCTTTTATCATTACTTTGTTATCAGAGATTGTTGGGGGGTCATCAGGATTGGTCCTGATGGCCCCCCAACAAGCTCTGATTACCAAGTAATGATAGAAAAAAAATTAACCCTCTGAGTGCCACAAGGATCCAATGCATTGCTTTGCAATGCGCTGGAGACCCTTGTGGCACTTACAGGGTCACTCCGTTTGTGGACATATATATTTTTTTTTACTAAGACCTCATTGGGGAGGGATCAGGGGGTCCTGATGCCCCTCAATGAGGTATATAATAAAAAAAAAAAATTAAAAAAAATTTAACCCTGTGTGTGCCACTGGGATAGGGGTTCAATGCAGACCCCCTTCCTGTGGCACACACACAGGACTTTTTATCATTACTTTGTGATCAGAGCTTGTTTGGTGGCCATCTGAATACAAAGTATCGATAAAAAAATTAACCCTTTGTGTGCTACAGGGGCCCAATGCATTGCTTTGCAATCCATTGGACACCCCTGTGGCACCCAAAGGATTATTTTTTTTTCCCCTTTTATTTTTTATTTAGACCTCATTGTATGGGTTCTGATGCCCCCAACGAGGTCTACACAAAAATATTGGGGGAAAAGGCCAAAAAAATGCACGTGCCACAGGGGGGGGTCCAACGCAGTGCTTTGCAATACGTTGGACCCCCTGTAACACACACACACACTTTTTTTTTTTTTTTTTATTATTCTGTTTTTAGACCTGGATGGGGGACACCAGGAATGTTCCTGACACCTCCTCCCCAACAAGGTATGAATACAAAATAATAATTAAAAAAAAAAACCTCTTTGTGTGCAACAGAGGGTCCAACGCATTGCTTTGCAGTGCATTGGGCACCCTTGTGGCATGCACAAAAAATGCCTCCGATTCCCCCCCCCACACACACACGTACCGTATTCCCCTGCCTGGTTCCACAGCCAACTGGCAGTCCCATTCCCCAGCCTGACCTCCAGCCTGTTTCTACTGCCTATTGGTAGACTCAAAGTACCAGTATGCACTAGATTCAGGCTGGGAATCAAACTTTGTATGAGGGGGACATACAGTGCACACTGGTAGTCACAGATCTCCCATACACACTCTCAGACACTGCCCCACCATCTCCACCATCCTTGCTCCTCTGCTCATACCCACACACACTGCCTAATCCCTCACCCTCCCACACTGTTACACTGGTAGTCACAGGTCCGCGCGTACACTGGCTGACGCCCTAGCTTCTTTCATCTCTTAGCCATAAAATCACACATACACTGTTTGCTTTCCCATTCCTGTTTCACTGGTAGCTACGCTCCTGTAGTGTAAATTGGTATGTCAACCCACAGCAGTGGGGTACCATTTTTCTTAGGCTGGCAAGAAGTCCTCCTAGGAAATCCCACACCATTGAACCATTTTAGTATCTTTGAAGTGACTGATGTGTAAAACAAATGTTTGGTTTTTTTCCTGTAGCACCACATTCTGGAAATAGTTGTGCCAACTAACTTAGGGGTAAAAAGGCAAGTGACCCCTCATTAGATGCGGCATGTTGTCTTCTTTCCAAAATGGTATAGTTTATCTACCTTTTCTTCACTTCTGAAGGTGTTATAGCCATTTTCATAGAGGCAAGTCAGGTTTGAGAAAATGTTAGAAACATCAGTTTGTAGTAGGTGTAGTTTTCTACTTCTAGCACTCCCTAAGATAGTTCAGCTCATACCAATGGGGTGTCGTTTGACTCCTAAGAGCTTTAGCTAACGAATGCAGTTGAAAATTCCATGGTTTTCACAGAGCTCCATACATTTGAAGGGGCAGAAATGTAAGAAAATGCCTTTTTTTTCATTAGCGCCACCTCCTGGAAGCATTTGTGCATGCCAGCCTTTGGGTATGAAGGCAAGTGACCCCTCATTAGATGCGTCAGGTTGTTTTCTTTCCAAAATGGCATTGTTTTCTACCTTTCCTGCATATCTATTATGGTTATAACCATTTTAGTGCAAGCAGATAATTTAAGAAACAAAAGTGTCAGGTTTACGTACGTGTTCCTAGCACCCACATATTGTACGTTAAGCCACGCAAATGGGCTACCATTTTTCTCATGTTGGTAGCAGGTACTGAATACAGCAGGAAATGTTATGGTTTTCAAAGATTTTAGTATCTTTGAAGTGGTGGAAATGTAAAAAAAACATGTATTTATTCCCATAGCGCCATCTTTTGGAAATATTTGTGCACTTCAGCCCAGGGGTAGAAAGGCAAGTTACCCCTCATTTGATGCGGGAGAATGTCTACTTTCCAAAATGGTATACATTTTATACCTTTCCGTCATGTCTCTAACAGTTATGAACATTTTAGTACAAGCAGCCATTTTCGAAGAAGCAAACAGGTGGGTGTATTTATGCTTTTCTGGCACCCCTAAGGTATGTCGATTCATTCCAATGGGGTGTCATTTTTCTCCTAAGAGCATTAGCTAATGAATACAGTTGGAAATTCCATGGTTTTCACAGATTTCCATACAGATGAAGGGGCAGAAATGTAAGAAAATGTCATTTTTTTCCTATAGTGCCACCTTCTGGAAGCATTTGGGCACAACAGGCTTGGGGTAAGAAGGTAATTCACCCCTCATTAGATGCGGCAGGTTGTCTTCTTTCCAAAATGGTATGGTTTGTGTAGCCTTTCTTCACTTCTCTAGTTGTTATAACCATTTTTGTACAGACAAGTAATGTTTGAGAAAATGTTAGAAAAATTAGTGGTTGCAATAGGTGTAGTTTGGTACTTGTAGCGCCCACTAAGATAGGGGAACTCATACCAATGAGGTGTCATTTTTCTCCTAAGAGCACTAGCTAATGAATACAGTTGGAAATTCCATGGTTTTCACAGATTTCCATACAGATGAAGGGGCAGAAATGTAAGAAAATGCCATTTTTTTCCTATAGTGCCACCTTCTGGAAGCATTTGGGCACAACAGGCTTGGGGTAAGAAGGCAATTCACCCCTCATTAGATGCGGCAGGTTGTCTTCTTTCCAAAATGGTATGGTTTGTGTAGCCTTTCTTCACTTCTCTAGTTGTTATAACCATTTTTGTACAGACAAGTAATGTTTGAGAAAATGTTAGAAAAATTAGTGGTTGCAATAGGTGTAGTTTGGTACTTGTAGCGCCCACTAAGGTAGGGGAACTCATACCAATGAGGTGTCATTTTTCTCCTAAGAGCACTAGCTAATGAATACAGTTGGAAATTCCATGGTTTTCACAGATTTCCATACAGATGAAGGGGCAGAAATGTAAGAAAATGCCATTTTTTTCCTATAGTGCCAACTTCTGGAAGCATTTGGGCACAACAGGCTTGGGGTAAGAAGGCAATTCACCCCTCATTAGATGCGGCAGGTTGTCTTCTTTCCAAAATGGTATGGTTTGTGTAGCCTTTCTTCACTTCTCTAGTTGTTATAACCATTTTTGTACAGACAAGTAATGTTTGAGAAAATGTTAGAAAAATTAGTGGTTGCAATAGGTGTAGTTTGGTACTTGTAGCGCCCACTAAGGTAGGGGAACTCATACCAATGAGGTGTCATTTTTCTCCTAAGAGCACTAGCTAATGAATACAGTTGGAAATTCCATGGTTTTCACAGATTTCCATACAGATGAAGGGGCAGAAATGTAAGAAAATGCCATTTTTTTCCTATAGTGCCACCTTCTGGAAGCATTTGGGCACAACAGGCTTCGGGTAAGAAGGCAATTCACCCCTCATTAGATGCGGCAGGTTGTCTTCTTTCCAAAATGGTATGGTTTGTGTAGCCTTTCTTCACTTCTCTAGTTGTTATAACCATTTTTGTACAGACAAGTAATGTTTGAGAAAATGTTAGAAAAATTAGTGGTTGCAATAGGTGTAGTTTGGTACTTGTAGCGCCCACTAAGGTAGGGGAACTCATACCAATGAGGTGTCATTTTTCTCCTAAGAGCACTAGCTAATGAATACAGTTGGAAATTCCATGGTTTTCACAGATTTCCATACAGATGAAGGGGCAGAAATGTAAGAAAATGCCATTTTTTTCCTATAGTGCCACCTTCTGGAAGCATTTGGGCACAACAGGCTTGGGGTAAGAAGGCAATTCACCCCTCATTAGATGCGGCAGGTTGTCTTCTTTCCAAAGTGGTATGGTTTGTGTAGCCTTTCTTTACTTCTCTAGTTGTTATAACCATTTTTGTATAGACAAGTAATGTTTGAAAAAATGTTAGAAAATTTAGAGGTTGTAGTAGGTGTCTTTTTGCACTTCTAGCATCCCCTGTGGTAGGTGAACCCATACCAATGGGGTGTCATTTTTCTCCCAAGAGCACTAGCTAATCAATATAGTTGTAAATTCCATGGTTTTCCCAGATTTCAGTACTGTTGAAGTGGCAGAAATGTAAGAAAATGCCATTTTTTTTCTATAGTGCCACCTTCTGGAAGCATTTGGGCACAACAGGCTTGGGGTAAGAAAGCAATTTACCCCTCATTAGATGCGGCAGGTTGTCTTCTTTCCAAAATGGTATGGTTTGTGTAGCCTTTCTTTAATTCTCTAGTTGTTATAACCATTTTTGTATAGACAAGTAATGTTTGAGAAAATGTTAGAAAATTTAGAGGTTGTAGTAGGTGTCTTTTTGCACTTCTAGCATCCCCTGTGGTAGGTGAACCCATACCAATGGGGTGTCATTTTTCTCCCAAGAGCACTAGCTAATCAATATAGTTGTAAATTCCATGGTTTTCCCAGATTTCAGTACTGTTGAAGGGGCAGAAATGTAAGAAAATGCCATTTTTTTCCTATAGTGCCAACTTCTGGAAGCATTTGGGTACCACAGGCTTGGGGCAAGAAGGCAAGTTACCCCTCATTAGATGCGGCAGGTTGTCTACTTTTCAGAAATATATAGTTTTATATAGTTATTCCACTGTTTTAGGGTAGTTTTACCACAAAAACCCTAGAATGTGCATTTTAGTTTATAAAGTTGAAAATGTCATTTTGCGCTGCTGGTGATTAGGGCTCTACGCTAGCCTTGGACTTAGGTAAAACTATACAAATTTGGTATTTTTTTACTCGGGGGACTCTGGGCTTTTTCAAATAATTGAAACTTTTTCAATCAAGGTAAATGTTTTTGATACATAGTATGTGATTTTAGCAAAATGAGTAAATTTTCACTTTTTTTTGTCATTATGACATCATAGCTTTTTGCACGATGTAAAATTCTCTTCATGTAAGTTTTCCATATTTAACTAAAAATCCCAAGAGGAAATCAAGCCTAAACGGAAGGATAGTAAAAATGTTGAAAAAGTGTCTGGCCTGCAGGGTTCAGAAAATGGCCCGAGCCTCTGGCACTGAAGGGGTTAATTGTATCTACCATATACTTAATTATTTTTTCTGACATTACTATCCATTTAATGTTATTGTTATTTATATACTTATAGAATTGTTTAGGAACTTTCTAGCTCTCTTTTGCAATACTTTTCTCATTCTCTATTTTAGCTAGCATAAAAGCTATCATAAAAGCTTGTTTACAGATTTTATTACATTCTTTATATTTTTAAATGATGCATTTGACCCTTATGACTTAAACACTTTAAAAGCCTGCTTCTTATTTCACATTTTTCTGCAAACCTCTTTATTCAGCCACATCTTAATGTGCTCCTCTTATACTTATTCACCAGTGGTATATACTGACGCCTATATGTATCTAAGAGCATTTTAAACAAATTCCATCTTTCTTGTGCATTTTTATCTTTCAAGATTACATCCCACTGAATGTCCTTTAATACTGCTTTTAACATTATAATTAGCCTTTTGAAAATCAAATGTTTTGATTAAACCCTTGCTAATTTCGTAACAAATTTTAAAGGATACCATATTGTGGTCACTGCTGCCTAAATGTTCCCTTACATGTATCTGAATTTAAATTGCTTGCAAGATCCCAAAAAGAATGGGTTTATAGCAGGGAGATCTTGTCAAACTAACCTCATAGATTCTTTTGTCTGGGTAACTAAAATAATAGACCAAGGAGGATCAGTAGAAATAGCTAGATTTCAGTAAAACATATGACACTGTCCCTCATAGAAGACACAATAAATTGCAGTGTTTGGGTCTGGATGAAAAATAGTTAAATGTATAAGGCAATGGCTAAGAGACAGAGGGTGGTAGTCAATGGAGAATATTTGGATGAAGATACTCTAGAGAAAATTCAGAAAGATCTACTAAAATGGTAACTGGTCTTAAGGGCAACATGACCCATTAAAAGTACACTCTTCAGTGTTCACGCTCCTATATGAAATGGAAGAAAGAGGAAAATTACTAAGCAGACACAGGTCCATTAAAGGTCTGCTGCCTTGTCCATTTCCATCAAGGAGGCACAGTGATTGGAGCCCGTCTAATGGGAGACTGTACAGCCCCATACAAATTAAGACAACACAAAAGCTAGCCAAGAGAATCTTTGCCTACACCATCTCCTTTGTGGTCACTTTTAAATGAACAATTCTGGTGGGGAGCTCTTTTTATGGAAATGCCCTGCCCTTCAGTGGAAAGATACTTTACCCCATGGTAAACATAGACTTGGACAGCAGATAAGAACCAAATGGCCTATCCAGTCTATCCGTTTAAGACAGGAAGTCTTACATAGTTTTCAGGACAGGCTTATGTCTTTCCCAGGCATTTCTTAAATTATTTATTGTAAAAGCACCTAACACATCCACTGGGAGGTCATTCCATGGACCTTTCATCTTTTCCATAAAGTAGTACATATGCACATAACTTCTGAATCCTCCACCCTCTAGCTGTAGGTCATGCCCTCTTCTTGTAGTATTTCTCTTTTTTTTCTGAAAAATGCTTCCTTGCAGGACTTTAAAAGGGAAATTTCACCCCCAAGACACTGTATCTTATATGATTAATCTAGTAAAATGGCATGTAGACTGTAGTACATACTTTATTATACTCGCTAATATCTGATAAATTAAGTACTTAATAAAAAATCTGCATACCATTTTACTAGATTAAAGCGGAACTTTAAACTTATATAAAGTTGCCCTGAAATAATTAAGCAGATAGCGACTAGATTTATTATAAATCCATTACCTCTCAAAAGTAGCGACTGTAAAGTAATCCATAATTTTCAGAGACTGATGGCCAAGCTAGTGCAGTCTGCGCTCCTGCGTCATCAGTCCCTTCCAGTTACCTTGCAACATACTTCAATGCTCGTTAGAGGAGACTGGGACTGACAAAATGTCTGCGCTAGTGCCTGGCTTCCGGTCTCCTAAGATTAAGGATTACTTTACAATCAGCTACGTTTGAGAGGTAATAGACTTATTATAAAGCTAGTCTCTATCTGCTTAATTATTGCAGGGCGACATTATATAGAATGAAATTTCCACTTTAATCATATAAGAAACAGTGTCTTGGTGGTGAAAGTTCCCCTTTAAGATTTCTATCATATCCTCCCTTTCCCTCCTCTCTTCCAAGCTATACATATCAAAGTCTACCCTGATAACATTTGTCATAAATATCTTCCACTCATCTTTGAACTGCCTCAAATTTATTGTCCTTCTGCAGATGTAATCTCTTCAGAAATGCACACCATATACCATGCAAGACCTTACAAGTGATCTACAGTGGCATTAACAAATCTCTATTCCTGCTGCTAATACCTCTTTCCATTAGCAGCAGGTCTATTAATTCCTCTTTATAGATCACTGATAAGGCCTTGCCTGGAGTATGGTGAACATCTCCATAAGAAGGTTAATAATTTAGAGCCAGTTCCCACTTTACAGTGCTTTACTGCACTGCTAGCCTACCTTTAGGTTGTGTGAAATAATAAAGCTCAATCCCTTTCATCTACTATTGTTGCCAGCAAAGTACCATTAAGCCCATATTCCACCACTGGGTTTTTGTGCTCAAAATGCATTATCTTGCACTTTGCAGCATTAAACTTTAGATCCAATACTGTTGCCATTCCTCCAGTTTTTCATAATCACTATGCAGTTATCTTATTTCCACTGGAGTGTCAACCCTGTTACATATTTTGTGTCATCTGCAAACAGGCACACCTTACCTTGAACACAATTTGAAATATAACTAATGAAGATATCACAGAGAACAGGATCAAGCATGACCACTGAGGCACCCTACTAATGTTATGTTATTCAACTGAATTTATTCCAATGACTATGACACACTGTCACCTTATTTCAGCCACTTTTTATCCAGTAAATTATTCCTGAGCTTCTTAAATTAAATGATCATATGGCACAGTGTCAGAAGCTTTACTAAAATCCACATAAACATCATCTATTGCCCTAACCTTTTCTATTACTTGAGTAACAGTCAGACATTTTAATTATATTTGTTTTACAAGATGTACCTGTTGTAAAGCCATGCTGCTATGGATCTTGCAAGTCATTAAGCTTTATTTATAGCACAATTCACAAAAGTGTTTCCATTGTTTTCCCAACTAGGATGTTAGTCTCACAATTCTATAGTTACCAAAGTCCTCCCTACTGTTCTTGAAGGGGTACTAAACTGGCAAATTTCTAGAGCAGAGCTTTCATCAACATTACACTTAACCTGAAATCCTTAATATGGTAGTGATATACATAGAAATACTTGCCGTTTGCAGTCCGGCTTAACCCTTTGAGTGCCAGATTAGTACAGAATGCATTGCTTTGCAATGCGTTCTGTACCTCTCTGGCCCTCAAAGGTTTAAGTAAGAGAGAGAATGTTTTCAGCAGGCAGCAGTGGGGAACAGCACAGACATCTTGCAGAGATGGCATCTCTGTATCTGAGCTGTCCGTCCGCTTCAACTCCACGATTGGCTAGTTGGAAGTCTTGTGCCTTAAGGCACCTGAAGGGACTGACAGCGCAGGTGCAAAGAGCGATTCATGAAAAATCCCAGCCGTGCCTGTCTGCCGAAAACACTCTCTTACTTATGCCGGACTTGTACTGCAAATGACAAGTATTTCTATGTATATTGCTAACATATTAAGGATTTGGGGCTAAAGGTAATGTTGGTTTTAATACTCTAGGATGAACCTCATTTGGACCAACTGATTTGTCTACTTTTAATTTTTAGAATACAATAAACCTTCATCCTTACTAAACACTCTTGTATCTACTGCTTTAACACTTACAATCCATCTTCGTCACATTCTTCTGTAAATATTGAGCAAAAATAATCACTTAGATAATCAATTATTTCCTTATCACCCTGTACATATTTTTCCATTTAAGATTTCATAGCATTATATCTCCTTTAGTTTTTCTCCATTCACTAATATACCTAAACATAGATTTGTCATCCTTATTACCGACTTGGTTATTTTCTCTTGTGCTTGGGATTTGATATATCATATAATATGCTTAGCCTCCCTTTGTTTAACCTTATAAACTTCTCTATCTTCCTATGAGTCTGTCTGTATCTCCTGTATAAAAATAAGACTTCCTAAAATTTAAAACCTTTATTTTTGTGTGGTGACTCAAACATTACTTGTTTAATAAACTACTGACACATCTGACACGATGTCAGCATTAGTGGGTATCCATTCTAGTATTGTTCTCTTGAGAGTTGGCTCCTTCATCAACTGTATAAAACATCCTCTTGCAAATGTAACCTTCCAGTACACATCTGGCATTTAAAGTCTACTAATATCTATATCACCCATCATTGACATTTGTATTATTTTCTCCACCAATGCTTTATCCAGTTCTTCATTCTGTTCTGAATGTCTACAAATTAATCCTATCCAAACAACCCTATCTTTAGTTTCATTTGTTACCCAAATGTTCTTTACTTTTTCCTGTTACAATTACTAATGCAGCCTTTTATTGTTCTTCATTTATAGAGCTACTCCTCCTCCCTTGTTTCCGGTCTGTCCTTTCTGTAAATGTTATACCCCACTATAACTAGGTCCAAGTCATTAGATTCGGTGTACTAAGATGTAATTATAGCCACCCAATCCAAATGATCCCTATTCAATACTGAAATTAATTCAGGGAGTTTGTTTCCTAAACTACATGTACTTCTACACATAGCATTTACTACGTCTATTGTTTTCCACTGGCAGTCTAGGTTTTACATACCTGTATATCTCAATTATTGGTCTTGTTAATATTAAAGCTGGCTCCACACTCCTTATGACCTTGTGGGGAGAGGGTGGCTTTTTGATAAAATATTTAACTGCTCCCTTCTCTAGTTTAAATAACTACTAATGAAGCCTCTGATTTCCTGACCTATTAACTCTATTCCCTTGCTACATGGTATAAAAAAATCTCTTAAATAGTATTCACACCAAATGCTGTCAGATCTCCTCTCTTTTAAACCACCTACTTAACGACAGGTTTAAGTACCAGAAGAGAAACATCCTTACCCTCATTCTGCCATTCAAAACTTTTCCTGCTCTGCCCTTATTTTATTAGTGGCTAAATGATCCGTCCTAAGGTGGACAACAACATATGTTTCCATCATTATCACATGTCTCAGATCACCACCTCTTATAAGAGATTCACCAATGGGAACGTCTTCAGCTTTTATCCTTTACTTCAGGAACAACCTGCTGACCCGAAACATGAGCGCTTCCCACTGTTTCTATCTGTCTGTCTGTCTATCTATCTATCTATCTATCTATCTATCTATCTATCTATCATCTCTATATGTGTTTGTGTACATTTTTTTTATACATACCTGACCTCCATTGGTTACAGAAAACATGCGTTCTGTTCCTCCACAAAGTTTTGTATACCACAGGAACCAAAGTGCCGAAACATGCTGTGTTTCTGAAGTAACATTCACATTCACATAAAGTTGAGCAAACTTTTTAGCTGCCCTGTTAAAAATTATTTAAATTTTTAGGTTACATATATATTTGATAGTTACTATTGCAGCATTTCAAATTACTTATTTGGAGCATATACTTATTCATATGAATATGCTAAAAATGTGTTTTTTTTTAATGTGTTAATCAAAGGAGAGTTATACCTTACAAATAAGATACATTTAATTTGTTAAACAGTATTACTTAGGTATGTGTCCTTCACCGGCTAATTAAATGTATATTCTTAAGTTATTTTCATTTGACCTCTCTAGCATTCCATTGAAATGTTTCAGTTTAAAATCTGTTAAATATGAGTGACTTTATGAGCTATGTGAGTCTATTGAAGCGTTTTCCTATTAGGAGATTTGACCTAGAGGTAGACTTTGTAACATACACGATAATACAGAAACTATGGAAAAAATTAATAGATGGATATACCAGACTGATATATGAAGAAAACAACTAGGTAAATTAAGTTGTTAAACAAATTAAAGTTGACCTGTAGGTATGAGCAAAAGTTTTCTCCTCAGAAGAGAAACAGGTGCAAAATGGTATTTACGGCCTAACTTAAAGGGATAGTAATACTTACAATGTAAAAAAAATATATGTTGTATGGGTTTATCCCCCTGAGTTAAACAAGGTAACTCCCACTGCTAAGAGATATGTTATTAAAAATTATAACAGCTCAAAATTTACAGTGGCGCTGTTGCTACCCCCTGACGAAGCCTGTTAGAGGCGATACACGTTGGCATCGGATCAGAGGTGGTTCTGATATGCCCGTTATTAAGTTTGTACCGACTTGCTGGATAAGTATACTATTTTTTGTTCTTATAATCTTGACTATACTTTGATCTAGCGTTTAGATTTACCCAGAGGGAGTGTTTGGGTCGAGTCACATCCATTTTTGGTGGGTCTTGTTTTAAACACTCTTTTATGGAGGGAGCTCTTGGAGGTTATATTTATACCTCCAGCAGTTATATAGGTAAAGCTTAAATTGTTTATATACGTGTATATTGGGGTATCATTTACATTACTGTATATTTATGTGGACCACCTCTGTGGATATGTTTTAAATTGGATTTTATGTGTCATCCTATGTGTCTATTTGATAACACTGCACCAATAAAATTTAAATTTATATTATTTATTTTCCCTGACTCTTGAGTGCCTCTTTTGATGGGACCAGCTTTCTTGGTACAGGTTGTCTCCTTTACACTTCTTGTTTCATGGTATTTTTATTACAGACCAGAGCAGTCCATAGGATGGTGTAGCAACAGCACCACTGTAAATTTTCAGGCCACTGTGATATTACACCTAAAAAATTCAAGTTTGAGCTGTTATAATTTTTTAATAAAATATCACTTAGCAGTGGGAGTACCCCTTTTTTACTCAGGGAGATAAACCCTACAACATATATTTTTTTACATTTTAAGTATTACTATCTCTTTAAATTTTGCGTGAAATTTATTAGCTGTTTTCTGCCTAGCTCATTGCACAGACATCAAAGGTAAGAATTTCCCCCACCAAGTGGCAAGTTTCCCTTCTTTTCCCACAGGCATACTATAAAAGGATTCCTGTAGCATACCATTTCTGTATTTGTGACATATACAGAAAGCAGCAACATTTGCAGCTAGTTAGGAGAGGAAAATAGAATAAAATAAAATTGGAGTGTAGTTTAGGGAGACTTGTAGGTAGGACATTTATTTTCTGTGTTAGAGGAGTATGGGGACTCTGGGGGATGGTGAAGGGAGAAAGATTGACCCAAATATCCCGAAATCTTGGTTTCTTGAGACATGCAGCTGTGATCCAAGTTCCTTCCTGATCTGGCTGATATCTCCACACTAGGGGAGTCTGGGAGTGTGAGAAGGGAGCAAATGAGATTTACCCTAAATCATCGTAACAAATTTATCAAAAGGCAAAGCACGTGCAAAAGATAATACAATCTAAAAAGCATATAAAAATGCTTATACTATGAAATATATATTTAAAAAGTATATATTTTAAAACAGGCCACTACCTACTTGAGTCTAAACCTATAGATAATATTATACATAATGATTCTAAAGTGGGTTTACAAAAGCATACTCTAAGCATAGAAAAGGAAACCGGATAAGTAAAGACACACTTTAAATATTACTTCAAAGAAAATCATCTCCCTTTAATGCCCATAATGTCCTGCTAGATTATACCTAAAGGAAGAATGCCATAATGTACAAACAGCTGAACTTAGAGTGGGACAGTACCAGAGAGCCAATCAAACCACAAACTGAAAAATCAATGTCCTCATTAAGGCATCTGGAGCAAGGGTACCCAACCTAAAGATCCAAAAACATTCTCGGTTCTGTAACTGACTCATACCATTGGGTACAAAGAGTATCAATCCTCTCTATACCCATTGTTCTAAAAGCCATCAAACTCTTCACTTGGGCATTGAGTAAAGTGTTTAAAGTTTCTAGGCACTCTATGATCTAATTTCTTGTTCATTATACCTCTCCTGTGCTCCCCAAGTCTCTCTCTCAACATGCGTGTTCTTCCCATGTACCTCTTTCCACATCTGCATGTGATGAGATAAATAGCATATTTGGTTTTGCAGTTAATAAACTGCTTAATAACATCCATTTGAGACTAATCATATTTCTACAACTCAAAAATCTACTGTGATTACAGTGGAAATTGCCCACTTCTACCAGGGAACTAAATATACCCTTGCTCATAATAAGGTCCTTTGATCTACTAGGAGCCACATAGTTCCATAGATTTCTGTTCTTCTTATATATCACGCAAGGCTTATCTCCTATTTGATCCCTTAATAGAGGATCTTGTTGGAATATACTCCAATATCTGCCAATATCTGTCAATTTTGGGTTTCTACTGCATTAGACAGATTCTTAGTACCCTCGCTCTAAGGTTTTAACGGTAGAATTCTGTCAAGTTGAGCTGCCTCACTGCTGTCTGATATACTAGCTGGCAGTTTAGCCTCTCTCGATTTTACTACAATTACTGCGCAAATTATGAAACTGGCCCTAAGGTATATTATCTAGCCAATTTTTGTAATGGTAACTTTCAGTCCTTAGTTATGGGTTAGCACTCACTTTCCTATGTATGGTGCTACAGATATGATCATTAGGAGTAGCACTTGCCTCTAAATCCAAAAAACCAAATAGTGTCCTTCTCTACACTGTGTGTACACTTAATACCCAAATTGTTTGAATCAAAATGTCATATAACTTATAATTATATTTACTAATGTGGAGTATCTGTATTGATTATCTGTGGTGGAGATTCTGTTCCCGGTCCAGAGCACTGCTAGCCTGGGACAAAATCCAGTGCATGTATTTACTTTGAGAGGCAAGACATAGCCACTAATGCTAGTAAGCACCAAATATTAAGCGTGGCTTCATGATTGGCTGCTAATACTACACTTAGAGGTGGATTGCACACTTTTTGTTTAGTATTTTTTGCTATTCAGGATTCAAAAGGGAGGGATAGTACTACCCTCAGCAAGTCAGAAGCTGCAGCACCCTAAGATTTCCTATCTCCACATATACCATACAGAGGTTATATTGGACCAGGTTATATACCGGTGGAGTGCAGTCATTTTATGATCCAAGTTCCTTCCTGATCTAGATGCCTTCTGTTTTAGGTGAGTCTGGGGGTGCAAGAAGGGAGAAAAGGAGATTTACCCTAAATACCCAAAAATATTGTGTGACTGAATATGATAACACAGGAAGCCATGATCAAAGTTACGTCTGTGGTAGGGGAGTCTGGAGAAAAAAAGCAGTTGAACAGGGAGTGTTTTTTGACAGTCATAGGAATAGGGACAATTAATTTAATAACATAAATTAATAAAAAAAAAGATTTAAAAAAATTACAACAGCTTGGCTTATAGGTGACTGACGTGAGCTGCGACTGAGGTAGAATGATACTAGAAAAGAGAGAGAGTATTTTGTAAAGGGCAAAACATCACATACACATGTAGAAAAAAAACAAAATAGGGCGCCCAATAGTGCCTGTTATCCTTATAACAGTGATATTCAACACTGAAAATGTACTCACAAGGGTGATGGTTGTGGAGGGGTATACACACGACTACAACAAACAAGGCATGTAGAGAATTTATCCTGTCTCTGTTCAGGTGACTGTGCTCTGAAGTTATGAGGTCCACAAAGTGCTGCTTTTTTAGTATTCTATTTAATTGTAAATAACAATATAGGGTAATAATAAAATAAAATATTAATATAAAATACTAAAAACAAATGCTTGCTATATAACGTTTTGTGGTCCCCTGACCTCTTCTTCAGAGATATCTTCAGCCAAAAGAAGGACACCATCACAAACACATACAATTCTACAAACATCATTGTACAAATACACACAATACTTAAATTATCTCCAACAAACACACTAGGGGCAGGGGAAGGACAAAAGGAGTAGTAGCAGTGCAGGGATGTGTTAGTAAAGTGGTACTCCAAAAACTGACTGCAGCCATGGTAGCTGCAGCGTGTGCAGTAAGTGATGACGATCCATCTCCTCCTAAGGAAAGCAGTATGTCAAAGACCCACAAAATGTTCCACTACCACTACCACTAGTACCAGTACTATTAATAAACTCTATAAAAACACTGAAGATAAAAGTTAGTCGAATTCTTTGATGGCATAGTGGAAGAAGGTGTAATGGTTCAAGATACTGCTGCATCTGACAGTGAGAACAACACCTGTCCTCAATGCTAAAGCGAACATTGTGAAAATCCCTCTAAAGGGAAAAGTAAAAAAGAAATTGTTTGATACCTCTAAAAGCCTAGAGGAATATAAAAGTAGTGTGGAAGAAGTAGCAGATGATGCTGAAGATGACCTAATTACTCATGATGATGATGTTGATCTAGAATATATCCCTCTGGCATCCTCCTCCTCTTCATATACAGATGAAGTTGTGAGTGAGAGAAATTATGATGTGGCCAGAAAGTTAGCTGAAAGGCAAAAGTTCAGGCTTCCACCACTAAAAATGAGCACTGTGTCTGTCTATAAACTGTTTGAGAAAACGATTGGAAAATCTCACCCTGGACAAGCAAAGATGCCAAAAATACAAAGTAATTCTGTCAGTCATCATCAGCATTGTCCAAGTCCAACTCAGCAACACAATCAAGTGTTGAGTAACCAGCAGCAACACAGGTTATCAACATCTATGACCATAGCTATGATGAGTGACTCTGCTGTTTTTGGAAGTGCAGCACCTTTGACACATAATAGTAGTACAATTCCCACAACATCTAGGCCCAGATGTAGTAGCAGACCATCAGGAACCCCTCAGTCTATGAAGTTTGCAGTATGGAGATAATTTACTTACAATCAAAAACCTAAACATGATCCTGTCTGTTGTCTGTGTAAAAAGGATGTGAGCAAGGGAAAAGCAGGCTCACACCTAGTCACATCCTCACTGAGATTCCGTCTTAAGCACAACTACTGGTCTGCCTGGGAGACACTCCATTAACATCTCAGGCATGCCACAACTAGCAGCAGCAAAAGCACTACTAAAAGTGACTGGGACTCTGGGGCACATAACAGAAGTGATGTTGATACGTCAGAGAATTTGCCAAGAGTTTGCTCATTTAAAATAACACCTTTGGCTCCTGCTGACAAACAGTATGACTGAGTTTGTTGTAGGAGATGATAAAAGTGCCTAAACATGCCACCTCTTAAACCCCCACCATCACCACAAATCATATTGCTTCAGCAATAAAATTACACAGTTCTACTGACATGTACTGCCAACCCACATGTACTGACTTCTTGGTAAAGAGTCAAAAACATCAAAAAATAGTCCCAAAATACAGCTGTAGAATGGTAAATGTTACAGTTTGCAAAACAAGACAAGGAGTCAGACCGTATAGTTAAGAACACCTTTATTATTATTATTAATAATAATAAGCAAATGCAAATATGTATCACAGTACAAGCAGAGGGTAACTGGAAAGGCTAGAGACAATATCAGCAATAGAAGCCTGACGACGGATCAACCATACTGCTGGAGACTAGGCTGAAGCCAGCTAGTAGTCTCAGGAATCGAAGAGAACGCAACACTGAACCTACAGTCTTCTGTAAGGGGCAACGGAGGAGACTACTGACTCACGCCTGCAGTCAGTATGGAAGAGCTCGTCTCCAATAAGGATGGCAACAATGGAGACTACTGACTCACGCCTGCAGTCAGTAAGAAAGAGTCTGCCAGAGCCCCAAGTCTGCACCAGGATGTGTGTCTGTAGGTAACAGAGCCACAAGCAGAGTAAACAGACAGATCCACAGGTCAGCACCAGCTAGGATAGTCAGATAAGCCAGGTTCATACACGGAGCGGGTAGTCAGCCAGAGCCACCGGTCTGCACCAGGTAGGATGTCCACTAGGAGTAAGCTACACTGGGAGGATAATTGGACAGAGCCCCAGGTCAGCACCACAATGGATAGTCAGACAAACCAGGGTCATACACAGAGCTGGTAGTCAGCCAGAGCCACAGGTCTGCACCAGGTAGGATGTCCACTAGGAGTAAGCTACACTGGGAGGATAGTTGGACAGAGCCCCAGGTCAGCACCAGAATGGATAGTCAGACAAGCCAGGGTCATACACGGAGCGGGTAGTCAGCCAGAGCCACAGATCTGTACCAGATTGGATGTCAAGACAAATGGAGCGCCCAGAGAGAGTGGTCAGACAGAGCCACAGGTCAGCACCAGAATGGATAGTCAGACAAGCAGGGTCATACACAGGACACAGGAACAACTGGAAATAGAACTGCTGAGAACAACAACGTAAGGGTAACTGATACACAGGCCCACAGAGTTTATAAAGGAGTAGGAGAAGGCGGGACCAATTAGGTCCCCCAGGCAGGGCCTATAACAGGCGTCCAGGCAAGTGCCTGATTCATGATGCCAGTAACAATGAACCAGATGCGACCAGACCACAGGCAGAGAGGGATGCAGCTAGTGACGCCAGAGCGTCAGTCCAGAACCCTGCTCCCGGACGAATGTAGTAGGCCAAGGTAAGGCACTGTTACAGCAAAGCTGCCAAGATGTTGGCAGCTGACATGCTCAATTATTATTTTGTAGAAAACCAAGGTCTTAAAGAACTGATGTCATGTGTTGCACCCCAATGGCATATCCCAAGCTAGGGCCTCAGACATAAAGGTTTAAAATTTAAAAAAGGCTTACCAGAGGTGTCCTAGTAATGAGCCGGTCATAGTATTTATCAGGCTCTATAGGAATGGTATCCTACCAAGGGTGCAGTCTCTTTTAGGTCATAAGTGCCATACACAGAGAGGAAACATCTTGAAGCACATCATACTGATCCTGCCCAAACAGCTGTCCATCCACAAAGTGCCAGGCAATTCCATTCTGAACAAGAGAAACACCCAACCCCAGACGCAAGTTTCAGCCTTGTTGAGCCTCGTCAGTGCATTTCAGATGATTTCTCTAGGCACCTATGAGGAAGGGGTACATATATGAATTCCCCTTTTACCGTTAGGGCGAAGAAAGGGTCAGAGATGCTGAACTAGGAATGAGCCATAGTATTTAGTAGGCTCTATAGGAATGATATCCTACCCAGGGTGCAGTCTCTTTAGCTCACAAAAGTTATACACAGAGAGGGGGTTATAAAGGTGGGGAGGGGCAAAATTACAGGGGAGAGGCATTATAGGCCTATCAAAATAGTTTGCAGAGGGCCCGAATGTGTGTTATGGTACTCAGCAACAAAGGAAAATTCTTGAAAAGCTCATGTATTTAATTGGGGTTTAACCCATGAATGTTACAGAGTTCCTTGCAACGCATTAGAGGCCTCTCTAGTGGTCAAGGGATTATATACGCCCATTTAAATTAATGGAAATTGTGATTTGCCTCATAGTGCAGCTGGCTTGCAGCAGAATTGCTTCAATTTCTCTTCATATTTATGGCCCTAAGTGTTCTTTAAACAGAAAAAACACACATTACAAGTGTCCAAGAAACTGTATGCAGAATTCCATAGGAAAATAAAATGTATAACAGCAGGATGGTGCTCAGTACTCTATCATCAGTGATGAGTGGAACAACATGTATTCTGTCTCTTACTGAAGTATGTCCAATTGGTGACCTGAAATGTTTAGTTTTATTAATCTATAGGAAACACATACTTTGTCCAGCAGACTTTGTCAATAAACTCCTTCATTGTCATTCTGTCCCATTCTAAGGCATGAGGAGCTTTCCAAGGAGCATCAGCAGGTATCTGAAAATAGAGAAGCATTGTTACTCCTGGTTACTTAACTAGAGTATAAGGAGATGTATTTAATAAAGCCTTATAGGGAGTCTCTTCCTTAGCAACAAATGCCATTTATATAGTTTAACAGAAGCACTTACCTAGGAAGATGTCCTTCATACAGCAGAGTATGTATTTATATATATTTTGCCTTGTACCTACAGGGTCCTGTACTTAATTATCCCAAATAGGTCATTAGTACACTCCAATGTACAACAATGTACAACAAATAATAGGATCCAACAAGTCTAAACAGGTTGCAAGAGGCACTTGTTTTTTATCAGATTATAAGACTACTAGTTTTAAAGCCCATATACACTGGCCAACACTGGCAGCGCTGCAGTCATATGCTGTACTGACTGCCCGAACGAGCCGCGGCTGATACTGAGTGGGGTGCTCCGAATTCCGACCGTAGTCCTCTCTGCACACTGACTCCGGTCTGAATTCGGAGCACCCCGCTCCGTATCAGCCAGGGTGCGGGTAGTCTGTACTGCGCATGACTGCAGCATGCGCAGCCATCTCTACTGCGCATGATGGCTTCTGACAAACATACTTAGTGAATTATAATATAGGATAAACAACATTAAATGCAAAAACGAAACCATACAGACATACCTGACTGCCGCATAAAGGACATCAACCTAGATAGATAATTGTGTTAAAAAAATAAGAAACATCAACTTAGCCTCCAAATAAGACACAACCTCACCTGGACACTTCACTGAGATGACACAATGCACAGATCCCATCATGAAGCAAGTAGTAACCACATAGTGGTTACAGCATTTTAAAAACTAGATAGATAATTGTGTTAAACAAATAAGAAACATCAACTTAGCCTCTATATAAGTTATTTTACATATGATTAACCCAACACAATGAAATATTTGTGAGAGTAGTGTCAATCAAGCCTTTTGGGGGGGTGCACTAAGATTTGATGATGGACCAGGATGGACATATGGTGGCTTATTTGCTTTGAAGACTTCTCGACATATGCACTAATATGATCCACCCCAAATACACTGACATAGCCATGAATCTGCCATGACTTCTCCAGGTTTACAGTTATGCTTTGACTACTTCAACAATGGCTAATTTGCTTATTGAAATGCAGTTTAATGAGCCACTGTAGTATTAACAAGCAACATGCACTAAGCTCTAATAGCTGCTTATGCTGTCGGAGTTCATAGTTCCAACTTTGCCAATCAGAGTTTTACATTATAAACCATTATTTAGGAATCTTTCTAAAGGGCTAAAGCAGGCATGCCAAACTCAAATACAGCCAAGGGCCACTTTGTTAATGTTTAACTCTATGGAGGTCCATATACAATTATTACTAGTCAAAATGTGTTTTTATGAATAAAAAGTATTAGCGTGTTTTAAGTTATTAAAACATTTCTCTTTACAACATAAAACGTATTCATATTTTTATTAATATATGTGTGTGTGTGTGTGTGTGTAGGTGTGTGAGAGAGAGAAAAAATAAAAAAGTCCAGATGATTTAAATGTGGCTTTCAACCTCTTGATTGTTAGAGAGAAGTTTACAATGAACTGGAGTCATCTAGCATTCAAGAGGTTAAAAGTACAATTTAAATCATTTGGAATTTTTATTACACCCCAAAGTGCACTTGGTTTGCTCCAGAATTGCTCCACTTGTAGGAGGAAGAGAGGAGGGAGAATGAAGGATGAGAGAAAAAGAAGGGATGGAACCTCCTAATACACCCGTACTTCCAAAACCATGTGAGGGCAATCTGTAGTTGCTGTTGGACTACAACTCCTACCGTCATCAGCCTGTCACATGTAGCTGAGAATGGTGAATTGGGGGGCACACATTGCCTAGCCATGCTGACCAAGGTACTTTATGGGGTCTGCAGTTTTTGCCTGAACAGAGAGCAGAGCTGGTTTAGGTGAAAGTTCCATTATGCAGTCTCCTCCTCATTGCACTGTACATACTATCCTATATAATAATTTGCTAAACCGTGTGTAACTCCGCGTCATGCGCAGTAGACACTGCTGCGCGTGCTGCAGTAGAGACTGCCTGCGCCGCAGCTGACACTATGCTGCGGTAAAAGCAGTAGTCGCCCTAATCGAGCAATGTGGTTATTTAGGTTAACCCTTTGAGGGTCAGGGAGGAATGCAACAGATTGCTTTGAAATTTGTTGTGCACCCTGCTTGTTAACCCATTGGATACCAAACACATTTCTAACCTTTCTTCCTAAGCAAATTAAGACATCTCTAGTGTCCAAATATCAATGGTTGGGCACAACTCCATGTCCAGCCAATAGCTGCCAGTATCTACCTGTCAGAGTTCCATTTTGGAACTTTTGAAGGCAGGGTTCTGCTGATACTGAGTTTTATTAAAAAATAAAGAGGAGGCTGCAGTTTTGTGAGGAGTGGGCTGTGTGTAGCCAGCATGTCTGACATGCCTGACCTAACGTGTTGGAAAAAGTATATTATTTCATATTTAGACCTTAACACTTGCTTTAGTGTTTTCTTTTTACAGGCTCTAACCTGGCAGATAACAAAATCCTGCAGAGAAAGTTTGATACTTACTGTATATGGAGTGGAAACAAACTAGGATACCCAGACAATTTAAATCCTTACATCCCCTTGGGGGTTCTCAGACTACAGTTTAATCAAGAAGTAACACGCAGCACACCTTAGCCAAGTTCTATATTAGCAGTCTGACATCAACGACAGGAGGTAAATAGACTTTGAAAATGAGCTTGTTAGTTTTGACTTGTCATTCTGTATCCAGGGACCTTACACTCATATACCCCCAATTTCGACTGTTCATCCTACTATTAATTCTTTTAGGCTCTAGGACAAATCAGCAGTAAGATCTAAGTTTATTTCAAGCCTTCATTAGTGACTCCATATTTCACTACGTTGCCGATAAGCCTTTTCACCCCAAACCTTAGCGCTAAGTGAGTGTTTCAAATTTCCAAAATATTAAGTGGAAGAAGACTCACCTTCCTTTCCAGCAACCCTGTGCTGTTAGGGGACCCAGGGCCACTGCCCAGCATATCAGGCTGGTGTCCGTAGTGACCACCACTCATTCCTGTATGACAGATGGATATCCTAGCATTAGAGCTGGAGCCACCAGCTAAGGTCCTCCTTCGTCTGTGGAGAAAGGGACATGGGATGGGACATGAGAGCATTGACTTGACCTGCTCCTGAGTATGTCAATCGAAGTTCCTTCATGTGGAGCTGTAAAGTTTTCACGAGCAGGGCCCTGTGATCCTTCTGTTCTCCACATTTGATTTGTATTATTTAATATCTCTGTATGTCCATTCCCTCGCTGAGGAATTAGTTGGAGCTATATAAGTAAAGAATAATTATAACAATAAAGCATTAATGGGCTGGAACAGGAATCAACACCTCCTTTTCCAGCAGGGAGGATGATGAGTCTAAGAATAGACACCCCAGAAATGGATGTCAATGAACTCTGTATAAAAAGAAATGGTTAGGTGGATAGGACTTGCGATCTATCCCTTTAAGTGCCAGAGGGAGCAATGCATTCTGTACCCCTCTGGCACACAAAGGGCTATTCAGTGCCCTTCTGAAATAATCCCTAAAACCCACTGGTCTGTCACTGAAGACTCCTATGTGTCTTGAAAAAGGGGATAGTTGCCCCTTTAGGCAGAGATGGTCTAGGACCTTATGAGTCATGCTGAGGTGGGCTTTTCAGTCTCAGGCTTCTGAGCAGATTTCCTATTCTGCCAAGCCTTTTTGGGCTTTAGAAAGGCCTGAGGCGGTTGAACCCTAAATGTCCTAAACTGTTAGGGGTAACGAAAACCCTGCATCTTCTTAAAGGGATAGTAATACTTAGTTTTATCTTTATTTTATTTTGTAGGCATTAAAAAAACATGAAGAACGATATAAGTCTTATCTCTCAAACCTTTATGGTTTAAGAGATATTCACAAGCAAAGTTACCCCCTCCTGCCCCTTTTTCCTAGTGTAAGCCATCTCTTCTCAGATGTGAATCTGGTTGTAAGACCAGACAGATAACAGCAGGGGACAATCTTCTTTGTATGAAAACAATGAAAGCCCTTCCCCCCCTTGACAAGTTTTTCAGCTTTTTCCCTTATCTTAACTGAAGACTGTCCCTCTCTGCAGTCTACCTGGGCACCTCCCTTCTGATCTGGCTGAATGGGGGGGATACTTTGCTTGTGAATATCTCTTAAACCATAAAGGTTTGAGAGATAAGACTTATATCGTTCTTCATGTTTTTTTTAATGCCTACAAAATAAAATAAAGATAAAACGAAGTATTACTATCCCTTTAAGTGAAAAGGCACATTTAGGCGCAATCTGAGACAAGTTTTGCCTCTAGTAGCATCACTAATGACTTTTTCCAGGTCAGGACCAAAAAGTTATATTCCTACAAGGGCAAAGAGACACCAAAGACTTTTTAGACGGTTAGTCAGCTGACCAAATCTTGAGGCTTTGCTAAAAGCATTAAAGGCTGCCTTAACAATATATGCATTGGTCGCCATAATATTGAAAAACATAACCAATAGTTCTTCTATAGGAACATCTCCACGAATGGCATCTGATAGATGTTCACCCCAGATAGCCATGGCTCTAGTGATGCAAACCACAACAGAAATGGATTGCAGAGTGGCCCCAGTGGCTGCAAAATTCAACTTCAATAAGGAATTTAAGCGCTTATCAGCCTGATCCTTAAGGGCCACAACATCTGCCAAAGGCAGGGCATTGTTTTTAGCAAGGCGAGGTTAATGGGGGATCAATGACAGGTGGAGAAACCCACTGTGGCAAAGCCTCAGCAGAAAAAGGATTGGAAATGCATTTGTTAAGGAAGAGTCTCTTATCAGGCATCAGAGGCCTTAGAGGCCTGCAGAGTCTCTAATAACACTCGGATGAGACCCTCAGCTAAGGGACAAGGGTCTACATCATAAGCATCACCAAATAACAAGGAATATCCTTCCCATCAATCTCAACTTCCTCCACAGAGTAATCTCCAACCAAATGAGAATGGTCTCTAAAGGCAGGATCAATGAGTCTTACAGGAGATATGGGACACCAAGAATGGAGAACCCCTTGAAAAGATGAAGGGATAGAAACAACTGAAAAAATTAGAGTCTTGCCCCAAACTAGCTCTTGTTCTACAGTAGAAGGCCCAGGAGAGTAGTAGGGGCCACAGTGCAAGTGGTACATAGGATGTCTGAATATTCCCCTGTTAGCCCAGTTTGGCATAAGGAACAGTGTTCTAAAGGGGTTAAAGAGAACACTGTATCCTTAGGCTTGGATTTCCCCATGGGTTTCCCACCAAAGTACAACAAAATAGTCTATAGTATTAGAAAGGTATAAGAAAATGTACAGAAATATCCAAATAGGTACTTATCTGACTCCAAGGGGTTAAACTTGTAAGGTAAAGAAGAGATATCAGCCTCTATGTAACCTATGCAATGAGTGGTGTAAGATGGCTGGCAAAGAACCTCCATGCCCTATACACAAAGCCTGGGAAATGGGGGGTTCTGGGGAATGTAGTTTCTGGTTGCATATATGAAGCAAACAGTGGCTCTCCAGTACAGAAAAAACAGTTTAAGTGGTCTGAACATTGTTGACACCCTGATATTATACACACTTCAGTGAAACAAAGATGGCCACTGGTCAGGCACCCTTCCTTAAAAGGGCTGTGTTCAATAAAAACAAAAGTAAAGAAAATAAAGAAATTAGGCTGAAACATTCAGAGAAGATCAGTACTGAGACATATACTTATAATAAAGTCAACTTCCACGTGGAAATGGTCCATAAATACATCTGTGAACTGGGCAATCCAGTTCCAGGGAAGCCAATTAATGGGAGCCCTCCTAATGGGGGATTATGCAGCCCCACATCTAAGCATAAAAATTAAAACGTCTACAGTTCCAGCTTCCAAAACAGTTCCAACTTGAACTTTGACTGAAACAGATCACTTGAAACTGAGGGGGAAAATCTGGAGGGAAGAGGGGAGTCTCCACCACAAATTCACTGTACCAAAATCTGTCAAATTTCTTATATTGTTCACATTTGACCAACCTGTACTAAAATGGCTGTTACAACTACAGATATGAAGAAAAAGCATTCAATTCTGGAAAAAAAGACATTACACTGCATCAAATGAGGGGTAATTTGCCTTTCTACTCCCAGGCTAGGTGTGCACAAATGTTTCCAGAAGGTGATAATATATGAAAACTACAACAAAACACGATAACAAGGAGGTACCAGTAGTGCCTCATCACACTTATAAAATATAATAAAATATAAATAAATGGTGCACTCACATCTTTGCATATATGCACATTCACAGCGAGACCAGCCTGAAGAGAACTCACCACTGTCTCTGCTTGGTGTTTCCAGCAAACCACTCTTGTCCTCATGAATCAAACAGCATAAAAAAGAAGAACTGCTCCAGTCTGATATAATGTTTCTTGCTGATACAAATTTATTAAAACAACAAAGATTCCAGGGAAGGAGAAGAGAAGAAAAAAACTCTCCCCACGGGATACCCTTTTTCCAAAGCACTAAACTGGATGTATGTAACCTCAGTTGTCAACAGACACTGAACAATCTCATCAGATAAACAAAAACAGAACCAACTGGTCTCAAACTACTGAACGGAATGTGAAGCTGTGGAGCAGATCCTTAAACAGGCACTACTGCCTGAAGGACTTTCTGGACAAAGCTGGCCTCAGCCAAGACCAAAACATTGACATGGTAGTGTTTGGTGAACATGTATAAATATTACCACATAGCAACCTTGAACAGCCCATCAGCAGAGGCCTGGTGTTTGTAGGCCCAGGAACATTCATGAAACGGGTGGAGAGCTCCGTGATTTTCAAAGGAACTGTTCTCTTCCTGGTCACATACACCTGGCAAATGGCAACCTTAATTCAAGAAGCAATAGTGACTTTGAATGCTGCCTGACATGCCCTAGGGCCCTCAGGAATGACAAAGAGGGAATCAACCTTGATACTTAAGGCATCTCACCATAACCAACAGATAAAGATCCTTCTGGGGAAGGATCAGGACAAAATGAAGGCAGAAAGATTTATGTGAAAATCTGAGACAACCTTAGGTTAAAAACTTTTGAGGGTTACAAAGTACCGCCTTGTCCTGATGAAATACCAGGAAAGAAGGTTTTCAAGACAGGGCTTGCAACTCAGCAACCCTACATACTGAGACAATGGCTAGGAAAAAAAATCCATCTTGAGCATCAGAATACATTACATAATCAAGAAAAGAGGTTCAAAAGGATGACTGACTAATGCTTAGGACCAAGTTAAGATTCCACAAGGGTGTGGGATCTCTAAAGGAAGAGAAGGCCTGAGCCACCCCTTGAACGAAGGTCTTAACATCCAGCAGAATAGCAATATACCTCTGGAAGAGGAGAGAAAGAGTTGAGATATGTACCTTAATAGAGCTCATACTGAGACCACTGTTCATACCATCTTGCAAAAAGGCCAAAATTCTGGGCAGATATGTCTTTATTAGAACACCACGGATGGAAGATGGACCAAATCTTATGGGACACTCTGGCACAGACAGGCTACCGAGCCTGGACCATGGTATAAATAACATAATCCGAGAAAACTTTCCACCTCAGGATGCTGGCTTCAAAAGCCATGCTGTCAAAGCCAAGCTTTCCACATCCTGGTACCAGATGGGACTCTGGATCAGGAGATCCAGATTTGTAGGAAGACAGAGCTGTCCCTGGAAGGCTAAGAAGGTCCAACAGGGCCAAAATAGAGCGATCAGGATGACTAGAGTCTTCTCCATCTTGATCTTCCAAATCACCCTGGAAAAGAGGAATTGGGGAAAACACATAGGATAGATAGAGGTTCCTTTGTGGAGAACATAGGGACCTTCCTGTCCTTGCGAGAGGCCATCAGGTCCACCACTGGAATACCCCATAGTTGGAAAATATGTTGAAACAAGTCCTGGTTCATTTCCCAGCCAGATCCACATCTTGATGGCTGAGAAAGTCATGACAGATCCACAGCTCCTCTATATGCTCTTACACAATACAGGCCCAGTGGGTTTTCAGGTCTTCTACTTCTGGTATATGGACTGCTGAGATGGACAGAACATGAGTTTCTAATTAATGGAGAAGCTCTACTACCTCATTCTAGGCTGACAAGCTTCGAGTACCCCTCTGGTGTGGTTGGTGAAAGTCACTGCCGTTAAGTTGTCTCAATAAGTCCGTATTTAAGTCCCTGTCCGAACCTGAGACCAATGAAGAAATGTCAAAGAGATGGCATGGATCTCAAGGATGTTGACTGATAGAAAGCTCTCCTCTCCGGTCCACTGCCCCTGAACTGTCAGGGGACCCAGGGTTGCACCCAGCCTCTCAGGCTGGCATCTATCGTGACCAGATTCCATTCCGGAATGACAAAGGGACGTCTCTGAGTCAGATGAGAATGATGAAGCCACCAACTTAGACCCTCCCTTGCTTGAGGAGAGAAGGTCATGGAGAGTTACAGGTGAGAATTCTGTCAGTACCAGTTTCAGAGAATGAATAGCATAGGGGGCCCACTGCCAGGGTAGACACTAGTCATTCCAGGATTCTTATGCAATCCCTTGTTGCTGTGGGTCATTCCAGCCCCCAAGACACATCATGAGACAGGATCTGGATCTTGTGTCAATTATTTCATCCCCAGAAAGAAAAGGACCTGGATGAAATAGGAGAGGACTTCTTGAGGTTTAGGGTACACTCTTGGATATAGATCGCCACAATTTCTTCTGAAAGTGCCTTGATCAGGAGATCATCCAGATATGCAGTTAGAGATGCCTTTTGAGTGGATGTATGCAGCCAAAACTGCCATGAACTTCATGAAGAGTCTTGGAGCTGAGGCCAGGTTGAAGGACAGTACTGTGAAGTGGTTGTGACTGCATGCAACAGTAAAATGAAGGAAACCTTGGTGGTCTGAATGGATCAATATATGCATATAGGCATCCAGAGAAGCCAGGAACTTGCCTGGACACATCACTGAAAACCCAGTGGGTTTTCTGCATTAGGTGAGTCCTTCATTTACATGTTTTTCATTATATTGTAAGTCTTCTGTTTTTAATTGCACCACAGTGGGACCCACAAGCACTGCAAAGATTGTATATAAAGCGTCCCCCTCCAACGCGTTTACTTTAACATCTCTTCAGGAAATTTTTAATTTAGATAGGGTTTTTTTTTTTAGATGTATTAGAGTTTCTATAAATTTACTTTCACTTTCACATTAAAATTGTATTAATTATATGGATATGTTATGCTGTGAGCTTTTCTTTCCTTTCTTTTTGCACTTCTCCTCTGCTCATTCTAGCAGCTTTCTCATTTATCCTATTTAATCACTAATATAATGCAATAAATATTCCATTTCACTATCCTTTTCTTTACTCTTGGCCTTTAAGGACAAGGCATTAAGTATGTCTTGGCTTGCATGCACTCTCTCTGTTTGTAATCAATTATTCCTCACATGACCTGTGGGGATGGACACAAATGCTCTATTTATGTTGAGGGCTGATGGATCCACAGCCCCTATATGTGCTCTCACACAATGCAGGCCCAGTGGGTTTTCTGCATCAGGTAAGTCCTTAATTTACATGTTTTTATTATATTGCACCGCACTGGGAACCACAAACATTGCAAAGATTGTATGTAAAAGGTCTCCAACGTGTTTACTATAACACCTCTTCGGGGAAATTTTAATTTAGGTTTTTTTAGGTGTATTAGAGTAGGACTTGACTTAAAGTGAGATACCTCGATGAGGTGGCAAGCTTATACATGACTTAGCCAATTTGTGAAACTAAAATCACGATTATTAGATATGCTCAATACAGGGCACAGATTCAGACTTTCTATAGAGCAGCTCAGGTTTGTCTTTTTTGTTTGTGTTTGCACTTTGGGTTTTTGCCTAATTTTTTGGGGGATTGTAGAACCCTCTCATTCCTTGCTGCTATCTATATTTACTTTCACATTAATATTTTATTCACTATATGGATGTTATGATGAGTTAGCGCTGTGAGCTTCTTTTTCAAATTCTTAAAGGGATAGTAATACTTGAAAATAATTTTATTTTATACTGTAGCCCTTAAAAAATATTAAAAATTATATAAGTTTTATCTCCCAAACCTTTATGGTTTGGGGGATACTCACAAGTAAAATAAAGTATGTTCCCTTTTCATGGCTGTTTCAGCCAAGTCTGCCATCTAGTGGACAGATTTGGAATCCGGTCCACAGATCAACCGGCAGCTCTTTAGCAGTGCCGAGTTCACGATCTTTAAAAAGAACCACTTAATTGGAACTGTGTACAAAGTGTGCCTGGCTTGCAAGAACACTTTGTAGACCATTCCAATGAAAAAATTATTTTTAAAGATTGTGATCTCGGCACTCCTGTAGAGCCGCAGCCAGTCCCGGGACCGGATTCCAAATCTGAGAGCTAGAACGGTGACATCACTCAGGGGAAACTTTGCTTGTGCATAAGATTTATATCATTTTTAATGTTTTTTTAAGGGCTACAATATAAAATAAAATTATTTTCAAGTATTACTATACCAGGGCTTATAATTTTAAGTCCTTTGCTACTAGCCAGACCTAAAAAACTACTCACCACTGCAAGCCAAAATATACCCACCAGGGCTGAATTTCTGCTCGCCAGGGCTAAATTTTCACTCGCCATTGCCTAGTGGCGAGTGGAAATTTTGAGACCTGACTATACTATATTAAAAAGTTCCAAAAACCCCTTGGTACATCTACGAGGGGGCATAAGGGAGTGAGATCAGTTTAGGACAGGCTGCGGTACAGCTCTGTAGTGCACCCTGTCAATCTTCACCTCTTCTCCTCCCCAGCTGTTCTCTGTTACCACCTCTTCTGATGATAGAGGATTCCGGAATGTGACCAGGTGTGCTCTCTTGCAAATTAAAGCACTCTGTCAGAGGAGGAGGCAACACTGAACAACTGGGGAGGGGAAAAGGCAAAAGGTTTACAGCAGCCTGTCCAAAATTGATGTCACGCCCTTAATTTCAAAAACGTATATCTCGGTCTATATTGCATGAAAAAAATAAATAAAAATGGATTGATCACTTGGGATGGAACATTCAGATAAGAATAACTTGAATGGAGGTGAAAGTCCCCCTTTAACAAATCAGCCTTGTTACTTGGATGGCCACAATTGATGTATGAAGAAATCTGGTATACCACAGCTCCAAATCATAACTCAAAAAATTAGGTCTCACCTACAAAAGGAGATAATGATTGCTCAGCTCCATAATTTACTTCCCAAATTCCATAAATAAAGCATCCTTGGCTACTTATATTTGACAACCCTCACCCCTTATCTTAGTCCAGTCCTATATGACTCCGTTAATCTACACATTGATTGTATTTCCTGGATATTTATTCTGTTCTGTATCATTTCACCTCCCAACTTTATTTCATATTATAATAAAGCAAAGAGTAAAAAAAAATAAGAGACACATATTCCACAATGAAAAAAGAACAAATAGAATCAAATTATCACATAAATCAAGGTTTACAGGAACCAGTGGGATTTTCCTCTTGGCAAATTGGTAAAATAATTTTGCAATAGTTTTGCTTGAAGAATACTTTGTGGGTCATATGAATAGTGGGGAACAAGAGCAATTCTGGGGAAAAAAGCTGCACAATACTGAAGTTCAGTAATTCAAGGGATTATTATTTCTCCCTTTTGATGCAGCTCCAGTATTAGCAATCTGTCATTGTCAGAGAATTTCTATAGATAATTTGGAATTTTGCAGCAAAAATAAACATGTATTATATTGTATTTTAATTTCATATATGCATAGAACATGCTATACAAGCATATACATATTATAAAATAATCATACCTCTTTCCCCCATTCGTCGATTGTTCTCCAAAGATTGTTATAATCCAAAAGAACAAAAGGATTCCATGCAGGTGGGAAGGATCCGTGAAATGCATGAGTCCTTCCCTGGAGAATACAATGTAGAAAAGATAAGATACATTGGATCAATTTATACGGTTACAATAAAGTCTAAGGACCCTATGTTAAAAAACAGAAAGTAGAGACAAAACATAATAATTAGTGTCAAAACAGAATTTACTTACAGATACGAGGATTTTAGTGACCTTTATAGTTAAATCCTTTTTTTCTTAGTTCATATGGAACATGGGGTAAAGGTCCTCTTTACAACAGAGAAGGGTACTAAAAACAGTCATGGTCTTTGAGATGGAGACTCACCGTTCTTCCTCCATTTTCACCTCACATCCCTCAGTTTCACATATCGCAAAGTAGCACAAGAAACAAGAATTGGGAAGAAAGGAAGGAAACCCCCTGAACAAAGACCCACAACGACTCCTTTACCAGAGAAGGCATCAAGCCGTAGAAGCATCTGTGCACCTGCGCTGTCCATCCCTGTCTGTACCTTAAGGTATAATGCAGCTCCCCCTTTCCAATCACTGAGGAGACAGGGACAGACAGCACAGGAGCACAGATGCCTCTTCAGTAAGATGATGGTGCCTGTGAGTCCGTATTATTTAGAAATCAAAGTTCTTTGGAGACTCACCGCCAAGCATCTTGCCATAGAGGCATCTGTGTGTCTGTGCTGTCCGTCCATGCCTCTACCTTAAGGTGCAATGTACTATCTGGTGAAACACCAACAGAGGAGGCTTACAAGACAAGGCTTGTAGCTCAACAACCCTTCATATGGAAACAATGGCCAAAAGAAAAGCAATTATAAGCGTCAAAATCTCAACTGATGAAAGAGGTTCAAAGTGAGGTCTCTGAAGAACACCCAAGAACAAGATAAGGTTCCATGGGACAGTGGAATCCATAAAGAAGGGGAAGGTTTGAGTCATCTTGTAAGAACGCCAAAATCATAGGGAGGTTAAAGGTCTGAGAAGGCATATGCTTATCAGTGTATTACTGGTAAAAGATGGACCAGATCCTATGACATATTTTGGAAGAAATAGACTTCCTTGCTTGGATCATAGTAGTGATGACATCATCCAAGAAATCCTCTTCCTCAAGATGTTGGCTTCAAGATCCATGCCGTCAAGGCTAGTCTTTCCATGTGCTGTTAACAGAGGGGGGTCCTATGTCAGAAGATCTGGTGTCAAGGGTAAGTGGAACAGTTTCTTGACAGGTTTAGAAGATCTGCAAACCTATCCTGACAGATCACCCTGGGAATCAGAGGTAGTGAAGGAACAGCGTTCACCAGATGAAAGTTCTATGGAATGGACACTGCACCCATCGCAAGGGCCAAAAGATTATTTGCCTTGGTGCAGATCATTGGGACTTTCCTGTTCTCGTTGGATGCCATCAGTTACACCAGTGGAAGAACCAAGCTCGAACCTGCTCGAAAACAAAAAAACACACATGAGCTCATCCTTGCAAATTATCCAAGTGTGCACAGTGTATAAAACATACATTATAACACTACGTTAGTAAATTTGAAGTGTCTAATACCTTTCTGATGGGAATCACTTGCTTTCAAAATAGTGGTAGCTTGCAGTGATTAGGTGGAAGCCCAAGAAGACCAAAACACTATCATCCTGTTCTTGTGGGATGCCATCAGATGCACCAATGGAAAAACCTAGTGGTTAATTATCTGCTCAAACAAGTCCTGGCTCAATTCCCAGTTTCCTGGATCAAAGTCCTGACAGCCGAGAAAGTCCTTAGCCATGTTTTCCACTCCCAGGATGTGGACTGCCGAGATGGCTGGATCATGAGCAACCACCCATTGAAGAAGGACGTGAACCTCAGTCCGGGCTGACTTGCTTCAAGTTCCTCCTTGGCGGTTGATGTATGCAACTGCCATTGACTTACAGACTGTATCCGTACCAGGGTTCCCGTCAGCACTTGGGACCAGTGAAGGAGTGCTAGATGAATAGCCTGAATCTCCAGGATGTTGACTGATAGGAGACACTCCTCCCCAGTACAACTGCCCAGAGCTGACAGGGGACATAGGGTTGCTCTCCAGTCCCTTAGACTGGCATCTTTTGTGACAAGGTTCATTCTGGTATTACAAAGGATTATCCCCTTGGGAGATAAGGTTGATGTAGCCACAAACAGAGTTGTAGAGAGAGAAGAGAATGCTGTTGAGACCAGCTTCTGATGATATTTAGTTGAATCGAGAAACTTAGCATAAGGAACCACTTCTGTGGTGGACACCAGGTGTCCCAGAACTCTCATGTAATCCCTTATAGTTACAGAGGGTCAGGCCAAAGATCTGAATACTTTCATCTAGTAACTTCAGTCTCACTTTCAGGGTGTCGAACCTCTGCTGAGGGGACAGGATCAGCCTCATAGGAATTCTAAAAAGGACAAGGAAGAGTATATATCTTCTTCCTCTGAATCCAGCTACTCAACAGTTGGCTAGAAGAGAGAATGCATGCCACATAGAACAAAAGAGGTTTAACCGAAGCTGGCTCTTGATCAGTGCTGAATGGCACCAAGGGAGGAATAGTACACAGTACATGAAGTTCCCAGAATATTCCCGTGGAAGCCAAGCATGCTATGAGGAACAGTGAGTGGAAGGTGTAACGGAAGCCCCTGCATCCCTGTTTTTGGATTTCCCCATACAGGACATGGGTCAGAGAAATAATGGATTATGGTTATTGTAGTTTTCTCCGATACTTGTTGCCTAGCAACACGTGGTCTCCAGCCGTCGGTCACAGCACATTCGATGGACACTCACAAACTAGTTCATGAGAGAACGTTCAGTGACAATGAAGAAGTCTACTCTGACTATACTAGCATGAACAGTAGTAGAGCTATGTCCCAAAGATATTGAGAACATAAGAACCTAAGTAGCAAAGATGTGTGTGGTAAATAATGAATAATACAACATTATGGGGTCTAATTACCTCATAGATAGAAATGCAAAACATCAGGACATAATCCCAAGCAGCAGGGAAAGCGTTAAAAATAAGACTACTTTAGCCATCTGTGCAACAGGGCTCAGAGGAAGCGAAAAGAATTAGGAATTAGTTTGCAACTAACACAAAGAGCATGGAAAGCTCAGAATAGAACATACAACGTACCACGGCAGCCAAAGGGTTACTCACTACTCTTCTGTCTTCAGGCTAGCATTTCAAGGGCAGACTCTCTAGAAGATTCAGACATGGAGGACCTCCACAGGGAAAAAGGTCCACAAAACTCCTGTGAAGCAGGTACTCCAACTCCACATGAATCTGGATTAAGCCGGGAGCTGAGCTGGAGGAAGAGGGAGGGAATCTCCACACCAAAGACCTGTCTTTCTGAACTGTCCTGTCTCCTAGAGGAAGGAGCTCAACCCAATGGACCCCCTGCTCTATATTGGACGTAAGAGAAATACACCTGTGAACAGGGTAATCTAACTCCAGGGAAACCAGTTAATGGGAGCCTGCCATTAGAGATATGCAGTCCCATATCTAAATAAAAAATAAAAAAGAAGTCTAAAATCTAAAAACAGTGCTGGCCAGCTCCACATATTAAGGGAGGTCACTTGAAACTGGTGGGGTGGGGTGGGTAAAGCTGGAAAGGCTCTGCCATTTATGAAGTGTCCTACTATCTGAAGAAGAGGCTATTTACCCCATGGTTTCTATGTTACAAACAGGATGTAACATAAATGTATATTATGTTAAATCCCTAAAAGATAATACTAAACTTGCTTCTTTAATGCATGTGTAGACTGTCCTATTCAGACACCATCTGATTAATTTCGCTTGTAATGTTTACAAAGAGACAGAAGAGCTAAATCTGAACTGACATTAGTGTCCACTGCACTTGAATTAAAAAAGAATGGTACCTTATTTCAGGTCAGACAGTGCAGCACTAGCACTTCAGACATCTAGCAAGACTGCTATGAAAGCAACAATGGAAGCCACCATGGACAATATGTAAGAATAGATTTTGGCCCTAAGAAAATAATAATGATTTTTACAGACTAGCATAAAATACATGGTATTTAATTGTTAATCTTATGTGTTAGTGTTCCTTGAAGAAAGTGAAAGAAAACTTTAACCCTTTGAATGCCAGAGTAGTACAGAATGCATTGCAAAGCAATGCATTCCATACCACTCTGGCACTCAAAGGGTTAAACAAATGGTCTTAAAGGTAGACATGTTCAAACTTATCAAATCCTACCTATGGCTTTCTGGCAATATTGTGTTATTCATGTTATACTGTGAAATGTGGGTATAATACTGAAGAAAAAGGAAGGAGTACAGAGTACAAAAATACGGATTATGATAACGCTGCTGAGATAAAATGTAACAACAGTCAAAAGTGCAGTTAAATGAATTATTTGAGAACATGTTAATTATTACCAAGATCTGTAGCCTAAGTATACTGCAGAAGATAGTAAAACATAAACATAACTTGTTTCTTAACTCTGTGTACGTGACTTCAGAACTTACAGTAGACCAGAACATAAAATTAAATCTTTTTTTGGTGTACATATCACTAACTGTTTACTGAAACCATTAATCATAACAACTAGTAAAGGGTGCTAATACTTGCAGTTTTTTTATGTAATGTATAGAAAAAAAACAATTCAGACAAAATGTTAGAAGAAAAAATAAGAAAAGTGAAATTTCATAGCATTTTAAGAAGATTAGATGGATTTTAGTAAACACACGAGGAAGCACAAATAAATCTACTTTTTTCTATCCTAAAAGTATTTTAGTTACATGAATTGAGTAGTTGTATTGTCAAAATCAACATGTGAAAAATAGTTCATTAAATGAGAAATACCTACATAGATGAGGAAATCTTCAGAATGGGATGAAGAAAGATGGAACAGCACATATAAGGTTATACCATATTTACTGTATTTTGTGATCTATAAGATGTGAAGAGTCATAATATACAGCCAATGTTTGTATATTGTAAAGTCCAAAATGCTAATGTGGAAATTCACTGGCTGTGGCCAATGGGAGGCCCCAATAACCTGAGAGTGACCTTTGAATACAGGATAAACCTGTTTAAAGGGATAGTATTACTTAAAGAATACTAATCCCTATGTTAAAACCCTTGAATAAAGATGAAAAATGCCCCCAGTAGCATCTCTCAAACCTTTATAGTTTGAGAGATAACCGCTTTCAAAGTTCGCCCCTGGCTGAGGTCATGGCTGAGGTCAGCATTCTTGCAGACAGCCTGGGAATCCAGTCCCAGGACTGTCTGTGGCTCTGCAGCAGAGCCGAGATCGCATTAACAAAACAGAAATCCTTCACTTAAAAGGTCTTCTACATGTGCTTGCAAACCAAGCACATGTAGAAGACCTTTTTAGTGTTGGATTTCTTCTTTATTAATGCGATCTCACCTCTGCTGCAGAGCCGCCGGCTGATCTCAGGAGAGGGTTCCCCTGCTGTGAGATAGAATGCTGACGTCAGCCAGGGGTGAACTTTGAAAGCGGTTATCTCTCAAACCACAAGGGGCATTTTTCATCTTTATTCAAGGGCTTTAACATAGGGATTAGTATTTTTTAAGTAATACTATCCCTTTAAAGCTGGGCATAGGTTTCCAGGAATGAAGCACCCCCTGGACAAAGGAAGGGATTTGGGCTACTGAAGAGAGTAAGCTCTTCATCGTGCTAGAGGGGCCCAGTGGAGTAGTGGGGTCCACTGCACGAGAGGGGCACAGAGACCCTAAATATTCCCTAGGTAGCCATGTATGGCAAGGGAAACAGTAAGCAAGGTTGTAAGGGAAACCTTAGACTTATTTCATAATCCTAGACTACAATCACTTTTTCATTAAAATGATAATCACGAAATATACATATTGATTAGAAAATGTCTGCAAAGTAAAGTTTTGTATGTAAATAATATTTTCTTACCTTTACATGATGGATGAACCGTTGAGATACGTTCACTTTGTATGTCTGTATACCCAGTTCTTTAGACAAGCGTAATATACGATTTTGTGTTGGTCCAACATATGCCCCACCAACATCCACATACTGGACTTCTTTGTTCTGTTCACAAACAAAAAGTAAGGTATTTAATGTTAAGAACCTATCCTAAAAGAAATACAATAATTACATGTTACTGAAAGGGTTACTATTACTAACTAGTGTATAATTCGAAAATAGGATTTTAGTGTTCTTACCTGTTAAATCCTTTTCTCTTTAGTCAATATGGAACACAGGTACCATGGAGATGAGTCCCTCCTCCTGGAGGGCAGGGCACATCACAAAAAGACAGATCTTTGGAATGGAGACTCCCTCTTCCTCCTTCAGCTCAAGCCTCCCCCCCCAGTCCATTAACTCCCACAATTCATGTGACTGAAGCCACAGAAAAAGAAGTGGGGAAAAAAAGAAGAAAATCTCCTGAGACTAAGACCCTAAGAAGCAATACCATGAAGGTCCCTTTCTCTAGGTGGAAGACCTGTGTTCCATAAGAACTAAAGAATCCTATTTTCTCTTATATCCAATGTGGAACAAAGGTACCATGGGGATATACCAAACCTAGGTTTTCCAGGGATGAAAGGCTAAAGGACCTCTCACACATCCCCATGATACCTGAGTTCCCTGGGACTATTCAGATATCCGAATAACCCAAGCAACAATTGTCAACAGACACTGAAGTAGCACAGCACACTAAACCAAGAGCCAACACGGCTCAGAAACCACTGAACAACAACTGGCAGAAAAGAGTGGACGGGTCCTTAAACAGTCAGAACCGCCTGCAGGATCTTGTGGGCAAACTGGCCTCAGCCGATTCCAAGACATCAACATGGTAGTGTTTGATAAAATATTCAAGGAGCCTTGCAAAGCTGTTCAACAAGGCCTAATTCTTGTAGTCCCAAGTAGCACCATAGACCTAATTGTGTGTGCTGTGATTTTAAAGAGAACAGGTTTCTTCCGGATATCATAAGCCCGGCATATGGCAGCCTTGATCCAAGAGAGAGAAGACTGACCAGCTCTTGGACCCTCTGGGATGACAAACAGACAGTCAGCCTTGAGAAAAGGCCTACTATGATGCACATAGAACTTAAATGGCAACATTCACCTCTTAAAAAGTTTTTACCATATGTTTATTTATTAAAGTAATATCAGGATAAGTGTTGTTGTTTTTTTAATTTACTATAATGGTTCCCGTGATTGCCTCCAGCGACTGTGTATACAGGTGACATTGCATAACTTCCTGGTTGCCGTGCTGAAGCACAGTCGTTATTCTTATTGGCCGCTGTTTATTGCCAGAATGAGTTTCTGCCTACATACTAGGCCTTAAAGGCCTCAGCCTGCCACTTCTCCGTTGCCCTTTCGTGGTGTACCTATGCGCTATAGCTCTTGTGATTCCGATGCTCGATTCCTGCTTGTTTTGACTTCAGCTCCGTTTGATCCCTGACTGCTACCCACTCCGTTGGACTCCTGGCTCTGGCTGACTACCCACTCCATGTATGACCCTAGGATTTGGCTGACTAACCACACTGGTCTGAACCGTACTTTGGCTGACTACCTGCTCCGTGTATGTCCTTGGCTCTGTCTGACTAACAGTACCGGTCCTGACCTGTGGCCCTGGCTATTCCGCTCCATTTATGACCTGAAGCACTGTCTGACTATCCAATTGGTTTGACCTAGGTTCTGGTTGCCCCCAATTCCGGTAGCCTCCGAGCTGCTATCCTCCCAAGTCTTACCTGTATTCTGGATCCTAGCTCATCTACTGATGCAAGAATCCTAGTGTTCTAGGATTACTGCTAGCCTCCTACTTTTACCTGTTCACTTTCTCGTATAGCGTGCTGCCTCCTTCCGAGAGAACCTTAGGCTGGGTTCTATCTCCTCTCATTGTGTACCCGTGTAGTGCCGGCCGTGTCAGCTCCTGGGTAGTGTACTGTCGCACTGCTCGTCTCTGGGAAGGTTGGGAAGTGCTTACACCTATGCTGTTCTTTTAAATAAAGTGGTTGAATTAACTGTACCTGTGTTGTGTTCTCATTCTGCATTGGCAGCCGTGACACCTGGCTTGATATTGTCAAGGACTGCTCTCCTCTCCCTGGTAATAAGACCTCAATTCTGTTTTACTATGTCTGCACCTTATCTCTGGTTACAATTCCTGTGTAATATGGCTATATTTAATTCTCTTCCACCTTATATAACATTTGTCTGTTTGACTATGCCTTCTCTCGCTTCCTGTTTACATCTTGAGTTCTTGTGCAAGTCTCCATGACCATTCAAAATTTGGAGCTCAAATACTGGAGGTGATCGGGTCAGTTGGTGAAATTCTACATCTCTAGCTATTGTATTCCTTTATCTTAGGTATAGCCAGTTAGAGCTCAATTATTTTTCTGAGGTTTTCCCTTGTAAAGATTAGAGTCAACAAGCCTGCTATATCTTTGATCCCTATAGTAACCATAAAGTCCATGAAAAAAAAATACGTTTTTGAATAACAGTTTTTTGTCCTGAAGGGAAGTGCTTCTTCTTCTCTACTAGTAACACGTCAGGAAATTTAGTTCTTCTTTCTTCAACAAGAAAGAGCTCTCAAGTCAAGGAAGAAATACATGAGACAGTATAGAGCACCCAACACAGCAAGACCCATTACCCAGCAGTGAACAAGCCTGGGGTCATGTGAGGCATCCCAATAGTCCAAAAAGAAGCAAAAAAACAGAATCAGCTGCCACACTCAACAGCAAATTTCAATATATCTGCATTCAAAAACTATAATCTAATAGATCTCACAATACAAGATGAAGACATTTTGGGATGAGAATGAAGCCTCAGTGGACATGCAAAAGGAATTTCTCCACCTGCTTGTCCATGGAATCCAGGAATTTCCTTCTTTTAGGAATTATTTACCCAGAGAGGAAGGACACCTAAAGATACAAGCGGAGGCATAATTCCAGAAGAAAATGGGGAAGGAGACCTTAGAGAGACTTCTCAGGAAGCTGAATTAGGAACCTGATTATCAATAATGAAATTACCTTTTTTTATAACCTAAGAACGCTGGGTCTTGAACCAACTATTATTTTTCCTCCTCAGTAAAATATGTGAAAGAGGTTATATTCTTGCCTAAGGAATCAGAATTTTGGTGTAAATCAGGTGTGTGTGTGTGTGTGTGGGGAGAGGGTTACAAACATGATTCTGTGCTAAACCAGGAACTGGAATTGATTGTCTAGCCATACACCTCACTAAACCCAATTTAATAAGCTACTTATGCCAAATCATCTCCCCTTAACATCACTTGCCAAACCACATACTGACAAAGAGGGAATACAGTGCATTTGTGACCATACGCATAGTCTGCTGCACTTGTAGGGAGACCTGCAAGAAACACATAATGGTAATGAAATACAATAATTTTAATCTGGCTGCAACTCTGTTCTCTTTTCTGAGCTGAAAGTTGCTATGCCATTATTGCCATGCGCACGAAACCCATCATCACCAGATATCATCTGCTAGAAAGGTTCCCCCTCTGAACAAACGGTTCCCACTGTCTACACTAATCAGTATGCTGTGCACCAGGTACTAGGAAAAAGGGGATTGCAAACATTTTATACTGCTCCCCAGGCAACACATTCCAGGTAGGAAGCTTACGTAGCACTAAAGAGACCTAGCATGGCCCTTTATAAAATAAAAACAAACACAGGTGACTCTACCATCCTACCTTAGATGGACATGAAAATAAAAACAATGTAGACTATAGTGGTCCTTTCTGCTAATTTTGTTTATTGACCTGCCTATGAAGTAGTGGATTCTCTCTCTGATGTGCTGCTGGGAGAATTGATGGAAAATGCGTTTATGTTTTCTACTCTGCAAGAAGCAATAGCAGTATGAATTAGCACACTCTGCAACAGGATTTTTAAATCCAGTCCACAAGACGTCTTCATAACGAAGGTGTTTCCTCCTACAATTTGCTTCTAGCTCCTAACGTTACATTAATGTTCATGTACCAATTTACTGACTGGCTCCAAAATAATTTATATTTAAAGAAACACAAGAGGGGCTAATCTACTACAGTAGTTTTCATTCAGTCTGTTGAATAATATTGCCTGTTGTGAGGAAGTGTAAAGGGATATTAAAAAAAATTACTACTGCAGATACTTCGAAGAAACATACATATAAAGATATACGTTTATTTAAAGGGATAGTAATACTTAAGTATTACTAATCCCTATATTAAAGTCCTTTTAAAAATAAATGTATTGCCCCCAGTTTCATCTCTCAAACCTTTATGGTTTGAGAGATGATCGCTCCTAAAGTTGCCCTCTCCCTCCCCCTTCCCCGTAGTCAGCATTCTAGCTGACTGCAGGGAAACAAGTCGTACGACTCTCAGGTGGCTCTCCACCACAGCCGCGATCGCGTTAATAAAAAAGAAAACTTTCACTGAAATGGTCTTCTACGTGTGCTTGGTTTGCAAGCACACGTAGAAGACCATTTTAGTGAAAGATTTTTTTTTTAATTAATGTGATCGCGGCTCTGCTGCAGAGCTGCCTGATGATCTATGACCCGATTTCCCTTCAGTCAGCTACAACGCTGATTTCGGGGAAGGGGGAGGGAGAGGGCAACTTTAGGAGCGATCATCTCTCAAACCATAAAGGTTTGAGAGATGAAACTGGGGGCAATACATTTTTAAAAGGACTTTACTATAGGGATTAGTAATACTTAAGTATTACTATCCCTTTAAATCCTTTCCCAGACTTTTCCTTGTTCTTTATTTCTTAACAGTGAAATTACTCTTCCTTGTTATTATGTTATTCAAATCATTGTACTTACTCTTATAGTATGGGTTCTTCCTCCAACCCTATCACGTGCCTCCAATACCACAACACTTAGCCCAGATTCATTCAACAATTTAGCAGCTGCAAGGCCTAGAAAACAAAAGCATTTATTTACTTATTTTTACGGCATAAAAATGTAAGACATTACAGACAAAATACAATTTTAGGAGTCTCTTATTGTGAAACACGTGGGGTCTTCTCACGGACATCATTTAGGTTCCTATTTGTAGCTAAGAACTGGTTTCATTCTGATCAGACTGAGAAGCCTTTAACTCTATGAGTGCCAGATAAATATGCAGTTCAAAAGGAGCAAAAGGAGGTGTTTAATACAATGTTTCTTCTTTCCCCCTCACAAGGCACTCAGTTGCAGAGTACTTTGCTAGTTCTGTGTTCACCTGAATAAGATGATCAGCGGATACCCGGCTGAACTGGTTCAATCAGTACAGAAAGGCAGAATAGCTTCTCTACCATTGTCTCACTTTGGAACCCTTTCAGTGCCACATGGATGTACAATCCACATGCTTATGTCAATGAAAGGGTTAGGGAGCAATGTTGTTTGTGGTGTTGAAGTCTAAGAAGGGAAGCAAAGAAGATTTGCTCAGACTTCAAGGTTGTCAAACTTCTAGCATGTGTAAGGGAAGGTGTCACTTCCACATCACTAGCAGTTCAACAACCCTGCATGCTAATGAATAAACCCCCCTCCCCTTGCATACATAATTCTTAGTGTATAAGGCGTTGTGTGTCTCCATTGCCAAGGTGGGGTTGATGGGGTTGAGTCCCTTCATCCAGGATGGCAGGGCACATCACAAAAGATTAATCCAATCTATGTAATGGTGGCGCTAAATGGATATATCACTGCTCCTCACTACAATAGCCGCCAGGAATAAGATTCCTGCTACCGAATCTCCCTAAACCTACACAATACAAATACACATTCCAGCGCTTGTAATGAGTTATAAAGACTCAACACGTGTTAAATAAACAACAGTGAATTTAACTCTATAACTCTGGATAATATATTTATAAATTTAAATCAAAATAAAAAAAACCACTATCCAATAAAAAACATTTTTTAATGTATTTTTAAATGTTAAAAAACACTATATATACCAGCACATAAAAAACCTATAAGCTTTATACTAAATCTGTAGGACGATATAGGAACTTCATCCCAGCCACAAACTGATGGTGAAGTACCTTATTCCAATTTAAACTCTAATAAACCAGTAAATATACCACTTTATTTAAAACACATAATCTATTCACTAATATGACATATATATATCCACATTGGATCCGACAAACCTGTCCGTGCACCCGCCCCGCAGTGGAACAACGGAAAAAAGTGCTCCTGGGTATGTTCCACACCTTAGAGGAATAACCAAAAAGCGACAGTATCTAACCCTGGTTATCCCGTCCACTTAATATCCTATCCTAATGTGGATATATATGTCATATTAGTGAATAGATTATGTGTTTTAAATAAACTGGTATATTTACTGGTTTATTAGAGAATAAATTGGAATAAGGTACTTCACCATCAGTTTGTGGCTGGGATGAAGTTCCTATATCGTCCTACAGATTTAGTATAGAAGCTTATAGGTTTTTTATGTGCTGGTATATATAGTGTTTTTTAACATTTAAAAAGACATTAAAAGAATGTTTTTTATTGGATAATAGGATTTTAGTCTTACCTGTTAAATCCTTTTCACTTAGTCCATACAGGTCACTGGTACTCTGGGAGGCGATTCGCCCCTTTAATAGGCAGGAACAATTATGCAAATGACTGCAGGGGGCGGAGCCTCCCCTCCTACTTAAGCCACCTTCAGGCCAGAGCCACTAGATTGATTTGAGACACTAAAACTGACCCCAGGTAAGCAAGAAGAAAGACTCCTGTGAGCATGCCCCAAAGGTCTCCCACTGAATGCCACAGGAGAGCCAGGTCTGGTCCCTTGACAGGGTGGGAGACCAGTGACCTGTATGGACTAAGTGAAAAGGATTTAACAGGTAAGACTAAAATCCTATTTTCACTGTCGTCCAATACAGGTCACTGGTACTCTGGGATGTACAAACATTGAGCTGACCCAGAGGCGGGAAATAAGGCAAGGACCAGGCACAAGGCCCAAGTCACTAGAACTGCTATGAACCAGTTAATTACATAGCCCAAACTGTAAGTGTCAACGGACACCAACCAAGGGAAACAACCCCGAACTAACACAGCACACGGAACTAGAGCCAACCGGGCTCAACAGAAAGGAAGCACTAAGGATCACAGAGTAGAGGTCCTAAACAGGCAAAACTGCCTCCAGGACCTTCCTTCCAAAACTGGCATCAGAAGAAGCCAGTACATCAACACGATAGTGCTTTGAAAATGTGTGCACAGAGGACCAAGTGGACGCTGTGCACAGTTGATCAGCGGATGCCTGATTCTTGTAGGCCCAGGAGGCCCCAATAGATCTGGTGGAATGGGCAGTCACCCGAAAGGAAACATGCTTATTCCGCAACTTATAGGCTTCACGGATAGTAGCCTTAATCCAAGAGGCAATAGTAACTTTGGAAGCCGGTCTCCCTGCCCTAGGCCCCTCAGGAATGACGAATAGAGCGTCAGACTTCCTGATAGACTCGGTGCGATGAACATAAAACTTGAGGCAACGCACCACATCCAACAAATGGAGATCTCTTTCCTTGTCAGATGAAGGATTAGGGCAGAAAGAGGGAACCACAATCTCCTGATTGATGTGAAACTCGGACACAACCTTGGGTAAGAATTCCTTGGTAGTGCGAAGCACAGCCTTATCCTTGTGGAACACCAGGTAAGGAGGTTTACAAGACAGAGCTTGTAACTCTGCTACCCGGCGAACTGAAACAATAGCCAAGAGAAAGGCCATTTTCCAAGTCAAGAGAAGTAATGGAATGGAAGCCAAGGATTCAAATGGGGGTCGCTGGAGAACTCCCAGTACCAAATTGAGGTCCCACTGGGGAGTAGGACTCTTGAAGGCAGGCCGAACATGAGTCACAGCTTGGAAGAAAACTCTGACATCAGGAAGGATAGCAATCCTTTCCTGGAAAAACACAGACAAGGCAGAAGTCTGAACTTTGAGGGAACTCAGACTGAGCCCCTTATCAACACCGTCCTGCAAGAAGGCCAGGACAGTGGGAAGATGAAAATCAAGAGATAATTTCTTATCAGTGCACCATGCAACAAAGGTTGACCACATGCGATGATAGATCTTGGAGGACACAGGCTTACGAGCACTGAGCATAGTCGACACCACAGAAGGAGAAAATCCTTTCTTTGCTAGAATCGAGGATTCAACCGCCATGCCATCAAATGGAGAGAGTGAACATCCTCCTTCCACAGATATCCCTGAAGAAGTAGGTCCGGACGGGCAGGAAGTGGAACCGGATCCGCCACTGACATGGCCATCAACTCCGGATACCAGGACTGGCGAGGCCAGTTTGGAGCGATCAGGATGACAGGACAACGCTCCTGCTTCAACTTCTGGATGACTCTGATCAATAGAGGAAGAGGAGGAAAGATGTAAGCCAGAGAAAAATCCCAAGGGTTCGACAAGGCATCCACTGCTAGAGCAAGGGAGTCCCTCCACCGGGAGCAAAACACCGGAACCTTCCTGTTGTGTCTGGAGGCCATCAGGTCCACCACCGGCATCCCCCACCTCTGGGTGAGCAAGTGAAACACCTCTGGATGAAGAGCCCATTCTCCGCTGTCGACGGTATGACGACTGAGAAAGTCCGCCATGACATTGTCCACGCCTGGAATGTGAACTGCAGAGATGACAGGCACGTGATCTTCTGCCCAAGACAAAATATCCTTGACCTCCAACCAGGCGGTGCCACTTCTTGTGCCGCCTTGTCTGTTGATGTAAGCCACCGCAGTGGCGTTGTCAGACTCCACTCTGATCGGACGACCGGTCAGTTGAGATTCCCAGTGTTTCAGGGCAAGCCGGACGGCACGCAGTTCCAGAACATTGATGGAGAGAAGAGATTCATCCAGACCCCATTTCCCCTGAGCACTGAAGCGACCCAACACAGCACCCCAGCCCCGAAGGCTGGCATCCGTTGTGATCGTGGTCCAACGAGGAACTTGAAAGGATCTCCCTTTCAGGAGATGAGAAAGATCCAACCACCAGTGCAGACTCAACTCGACACGAGGAGGTAGAGAGACTGACAGATGCTGATGATCTGGATGATTCTTGCACGTCTGGATCACAAATCTCTGAAGTTCCCTGGAGTGGGCCATGGCAAATGGTACCGCTTCGATCGTGGAAATGAACTTCCCCAACAGAGACGTCAACTTCGGTACCGGAACTAAGTCCAGTTCCAGAATCCCCGCCACTCGGATGGCTATCTGATGAGCCACATCCTCCGGTAGAAACACCATGCATTGGCGAGTGTCGAACAGGAGACCCAGGAACAGAAGCCTCTGAGATGGGACCAAGTCCGACTTGTCCAGATTCAGGATCCAGCCATGACGGGTCAGGGTGTGTATACACAGCTGCAGCTGCTGGTGGAGAAGCTCCACTGAGGAGGCTTTGAGGAGAAGATCGTCCATGTAAGGGGTCACCCTGACACCATCCTGATGAAGTACGGCTATCAAGGAACCCAACACCCTCTGGAAGACCTGAGGGGCTGAAGTCAGCCCAAAGGGAAGAGCTGAAAACTGAAAGTGTCCCCTGTGGCAGGCAATCCTGAGATACCGCCTGCTCTCTGGATGAAGAGGGATGTGCAGATATGCATCCTGAAGGTCCAGGGAGGCAAGAAATTCCCCCGGAGACATAGCGGCAATCACAGATCGCAGGGATTCCTGGCGGAAGTGGGAAGTCACCACAAAGGCATTGAGATCCTTGAGATCCAAAATGGGACGAGCCCCTCCGTCCTTTTTGGCCACCACAAACAGGTTGGAATAAAATCCTGAACCTGTGTCCTCTGGAGGAACCACTTCCAGGACCTCTTTGTCCAAGAGACCCTGAATAGCGTCTTCAAACAGACGTCTTTTTGTAGGTTCCTGAGAAGGACGAGTAAAATGGAACCGAAAAGGAGGAAGGGAGGAGAAAGGGATCCTGTATCCCTCTGACACCACCTGAATAACCCATGGGTCCGCCACTGACTCCTCCCAAGTCCGGCGAAAGATGCGGAGACGACCACCTACAGCCGGATGCGGACCCGGGTTCGGCAAGTCATGCCGAAGCAGTCTTGGAGGTCTTGGCCTTGGGGGCCACTTTGGGCTTCCAGGACTGTTTGGGCTTGGAGGAGGAGCGCGTAGTGGGAGGACCCGATTGGGACGAGGAGCGTGTCTCAGTCTGAAAGGAACGAAAGGACCGATTGCGTTTGGCTGGAAACTTTTTCTTAAAGACTGAGGGTAGAAGAGTACTTTTACCGCCAGTAGCCTCACTGATCATTTCTTTGAGTTCAGACCCAAATAGCAAATTCCCCTGAAAGGGCAAAGAAAGCAAGGCTTTCTTAGAGGCTGTATCAGCAGACCAAATTTTCAGCCAAAGGGCACATCTAGCCACCACAGAAGGAGTGGAGGCCCTCGCCATCATGCGCACAGCATCAAAGGCAGCGTCAGCAACATAATTCTGAGCTTCAGTAATATTAGCAAGAAGCTGCAACTGTTCAGACACTGGTGCATCCTGGCGAACTGCTTCAGTCAGTCGTTCAGTCCAGGCCGCAATAGCTCTATTAACCCACGCCACTGCAAAGGTTGGACGCATGGCAGTGCCAATGGAGGCAAAAATAGACTTAAGAGAAAGTTCTAGCTTTTTATCCGTCCAATCCTGCAGGGCAGAGGCATCAGAGGCAGCCAAAGCGGTAGACTTGGATAGCCTGGAAACAGGAGCATCCACCTTGGGGGGATGAACCCATTTTGCCAGCTCAGTCTCAGGAAAGGGGTACAGTTTAGCAAACTTTTTGGAGACAGAGGAGGATCTATCAGGATTCCTCCACGCCTCAGAGACTAGACGGGCAAGGGTAGGGTTAGTTGGAAAACAAACAACAGGCTTAGATGGTTTCTTTTGAAAAACATCAGTAGGATCATAAGTAGATTCCTGAGTCAGAGGAAGGTTGAGCGTAGTTAACACAGCTCTAATCAGACCCTCAGCCGAAACTTCAGGGTCACATTCATAAGGGTCCCCAATGGACCTGTTAGACTCAATAACAGTGCGTTCCTCAGCATCAGAATCCTTTAATAGTTCTTCCTCAGAAGAATCAGACACATCAGGAGCTCCCTGTGGCTTAGGCAGGGAGGTCCTGATTGTAGAGGGGGTCTGCCAGACCTGGAGAGCCCCCTGTACCTGAGAGGGAAAGAGTTGGAGAGTGGATCTGAGATCCCTAGTGGCAGCTTTAAACTCCCTCACCCAAGATGACTCGATAGCATGGCTGGGAAGCCCAGGGTTGCTATCCTGACGAACAGTGCAGTTAGGGCATAGATCCCCCAAATTATCACTAGATAGCCCAGTGTGACAAGAGGAGCAAAACGCCATGGGGGGAGCAGACCCCCCATCCTCCTTTGACTTGGGTCTAGCCCCCAGCTCCAGTGAAGTAGACATGCTCACAGCATCAATATACCCCACTTTAAACCCTATCACCCAGTAAAAGTGTGGAAGATTAAAGTTTCACCCCAGAAATGCCTAAATTTGGACTTATCTGGGTTAATCTGATGAGGGGAGAGAAGGCTCGGTCCCTGCGTAGTGTACTCGCTGAGGAAGAGCACCACAAAATGGCGGCCGTCAGGACAGCCAATCAGAAACGAGCGCAAACCGGGCGCTCATGGGAAATGTAGTTTTCCTCATACAAGTACCCCAAACAGTGCCCGAAGCCCCCCTGAACACCCCACATTTATAAAACATACACCGGATGATAGAGCAGGAGCCTAGCATTAAAATGAGCCCTCTCTGAAGTTGCTGTGACAAGCGGTTTCAGAGATATGTCCCACACTGTGAAATCTCATAGAGAGTAAAGGAGCCATAGCGTCTGAGCGGGAAAAGCCGCGCTTAAAGGCGCGGAACACCAATTTTAATAAAGTTTAACAAAACATTAAAAAGTGCCCAAACATGTATTAAACACATAAATAAACACTATTCAAAGCTCCAAAACCCAGAGAATACCACAGAAACTGCATTAAATTATTGAAATGCAAATAAAAACACCCTATGAGTGCTGGAGTGCAAAGCAAACTCCCAAATACAAGCCCAGCAAAGGGACACTGTGGGGACAAGTGGACCTTCAGCACTCAATGGGTGGCTCACCTTTCCTGCAGGACTTCAGTCTTCAGGTGACCATGATGAAGAAGGAATAAACCAGAGGTAAATTCCCCAGTAGGGACGCTGCTTAACTCAAGCTGTTCCCTCTTCAGGGCATAAGGTCCACAGAAAATCCCTGGAAGCTGCACCAGCCACTTTAAAGAGGGCAATTCACAGCCATGGTCACCCTCCTAATGGTGGTATTCCATATTTGAATCAAAAAATAACAAAATACTAAGTTGAATGCATAGATGTTCTCTACCTGGTGTGCACAGCACCCAGGAACAAATCAATCTAGTGGCTCTGGCCTGAAGGTGGCTTAAGTAGGAGGGGAGGCTCCGCCCCCTGCAATCATTTGCATAAATGTTCCTGCCTATTAAAGGGGCGAATCACCTCCCAGAAGTACCAGTGACCTGTATTGGACGACAGTGAAAGGGAGATTTACCCTAAATACCCAAAAATATTGTGTGACTGAATATGATAACACAGGAAGCCATGATCAAAGTTACGTCTGTGGTAGGGGAGTCTGGAGAAAAAAAGCAGTTGAACAGGGAGTGTTTTTTGACAGTCATAGGAATAGGGACAATTAATTTAATAACATAAATTAATAAAAAAAAAGATTTTAAAAAATTACAACAGCTTGGCTTATAGGTGACTGACGTGAGCTGCGACTGAGGTAGAATGATACTAGAAAAGAGAGAGAGTATTTTGTAAAGGGCAAAACATCACATACACATGTAGAAAAAAAACAAAATAGGGCGCCCAATAGTGCCTGTTATCCTTATAACAGTGATATTCAACACTGAAAATGTACTCAAAAGGGTGATGTTTGTGGAGGGGTATACACACGACTACAACAAACAAGGCATGTAGAGAATTTATCCTGTCTCTGTTCAGGTGACTGTGCTCTGAAGTTATGAGGTCCACAAAGTGCTGCTTTTTTAGTATTCTATTTAATTGTAAATAACAATATAGGGTAATAATAAAATAAAATATTAATATAAAATACTAAAAACAAATGCTTGCTATATAACGTTTTGTGGTCCCCTGACCTCTTCTTCAGAGATATCTTCAGCCAAAAGAAGGGCACCATCACAAACACATACAATTCTACAAACATCATTGTACAAATACACACAATACTTAAATTATCTCCAACAAACACACTAGGGGCAGGGGAAGGACAAAATGAGTGGTGGCTTAAGTAGGAGGGGAGGCTCCGCCCCCTGCAATCATTTGCATAATTGTTCCTGCCTATTAAAGGGGCGAATCGCCTCCCAGAGTACCAGTGACCTGTATTGGACGACAGTGAAAGTGGTTTTTTCATTTTGATTTAAATTTATAAATCTATTATCCAGAGTTATAGAATTAAATTCCCTCCTCCAGTTCACCCTTCACTCCGCCCACCAACTCCCAGAATCCATGAGACCGAAGCCACACAAAAAGAAGCTGAGAAGAAGAAAATCACCTGAGACTAAGACCCTAAGAGGACTCCTCTGCCCATGAAAGCATGAAGGTCTCATCGCTGGTTTGGAGACCTGTGTTCCATAAGGACTAAAGAGAAAAGGATTTAATAGGTATGAACAGTAAAATCCTATTTCATCTTACTTACAATATGGAACAGAGGTACCATGGGGATATACCAAAAATAGGATTCCCATGGAGGGAAAGGAGAAAAGACCTCTCACACATCACCACGATACGGGCTTTCCCTAGGACTAATCAGTATCTGTATAACCCAAGAAACAAATGAACATTGAACAAGCACAGCACACTAAACCAAGAGCCAACAGGGCTCAGAAACTACTGAACAATAACTGGCAGAAAAAAGAATGCAGAACCTTAAACAGCCAAAGCTGTCCTCATCCGAGGCCAAAATGTTAATGCAGTAGTGTTTGCTGAAAGTATTAAAGGAAAACAAAGTAGCTGCCTTGCACAGCTGTTCAGCCGAGGCCTGAATCTTGTAGGTCAAAGAAACACCCACACACCTAGTGAAATGCTCTGTGATTTTAAAGGGAAGAGTTTTTTTTCTGGATCTCATATGCCTGGCATATGGAAGCCTTCATCCAAGAGCCAATGGCGACCTTAGAAGCTGCCTGACCAGCTCTAGGACTAACAGAGAGTCGGCCTTGTGAAAAGCGTTAGTATGGTGCACGCAGAACTTAAGGCAGAGCAAAACATCCAACAGATGGAGATCTCTCTCCTTATCAGACATAGGATCAGGACAAAACAAAGGTACAACAATCTCCTGATTGATGTGAAACTCAGAAACCACCTTGGGAAGAAACTCCTTAGAAGTACGAAGTACCGCCTTATCCCGATGAAACCCCAAGAAAGGAGGTTTACAAGATAGTGATTGTAACTCAGTGACTCGCCACACTGAGATAACTGCCAAGAGGAAGGTCATCTTGAGTCACAACTGAATCAGAGAGATGGAAGCAAGAGGCTCGAAAATATCCCAGGACCAGGTTAAGGTCCCATGGAGGAGTGAGAGCCTTGAAGGAAGGAAAGGCATGAGTCAACCTTTGAAGAAACATCTTGCCATCGGAGATGAGAGCAATGAGTCTCTGAAAGAGAACAGAGAGAACTGAGATCTGAATCTTAAAGGGATAGTAATACTTAGTTTTAACTTTATTTTATTTTGTAGGCATTAAAAAAACATGAAGAATGATATAAGTCTTATCACTCAAACCTTTATAGTTTAAGAGATATTCACAAGCAAAGTTCCTCTCCCCGCCCCTTTTACCTAGTGTAAGCTATCTCTTCTCAGATGTGAGTCTGGTTGTATGACAGGACAGATAACAGAAGGGGACAATTATCTTTGTATGAAAACAATGAAAGCCCTTCCCCCCTTGACAAGTTTTTCAGCTTTTTCCCTTATCTTAATTGAAGATTGTCCCTCTCTGCAGTCTACCAGGGCATCTCCCTTCTGATATGGTTGAACAGGGGGGGGATACTTTGTTTGTGAATATCTCTTAAACCATAAAGGTTTCAGAGATAAGACTTATATCATTCTTCATGTTTTTTTATTGCCTACAAAATAAAATAAAGTTAAAATGAAGTATTACTATCCCTTTAAGAGAGCTCAAGCTTAGCTCTTTGTTCACACCATCTTGAAGAAAAGACAGAACCAAGGGAAGATAAAACTGCAGGGACATGTTCTTGTCTGCACACCACTTGTGAAAAGTGGACCATACTCAATGGTATGCCATGGTGGATATGACCTCTGTGGAAAACCCCTTCCATTTTAGGATGTCAGCTTCAAGAGCCATGCTGTCAAAGCCAGTCTCTCCACATCTTTGTACCACAAGTGACCCTGGTACAACAGATAAGGTCTGGAAGGCAGAAGGATCCGATCCATCAGACAGGCTCACCAGGTCAGCGAACCACACACTGCTGGGCCGTTAATGAGCAATCAGGATGACCAACACCCCCTGCATTCTGATCTTCTGGATCACCCTAGGGATGAGTGGAATTGGAGGAAACACATAGGAGAGATGCAAGCTCCACGGGATGGACACCATATCCATCGCAAAAGCCAAGGGATCCCCTGTTCGGGAGTAGAACGTTGGAACTTTCCAGTATACTACCTGGTTGCCATGAGGTCTATCAGGTAAAACACTTCTGGCTGGAGTTCCCAGTCGTCACAAACACAGAATGGCATGCTGTGGGTACCTGACACTTGCCACATGGTGGGAAGAAATTCAGTCTTTCCATTGACTTCAATGCAAAGAGCTAGGCGAACAAAACAGCACTTTTCTTGAAAAATGTATCGCTGATCGACAAGTGTAATTTTTCTCCTGTTTCTTTTTTGAGGTGAAAACTTTTTCCCATCCCTAGAAGCCACTCAATGGGAGCCTGCCTAATGAGGGAGTATATAGCCCCATATATAAGCATGAAAATAAAAAAAAAGTCTAAAAGCAAAGTGGGAATAGGGAAAGAAGATGCCATATTAAAAGTGCCATCCCCTCTGGAGGAGTGAACTTTACCCCATGATTCCTGTGTTCCACACTGGACAAAGAGAAAGTAATTATAAATAAAACTTGAATTCAGTCTTCACAAATTGTTACTCATGGTGCATGGCTGATTGTTTGCTACTTTAACCTTTTGAGTACCAGAGGGTTATCCAACACAGTGTTTCGCAATTCATTGGACAACCCTTCTGGCACTCAAAAGGTTAAATAATTAATGGTAATAATGCACTACTTCTTACTTTTAACATCTTAGATGGTAAATACTTTTCTATACAATGTGTTTGAGACCTTTCTAGCATTCACAGAGTTAAATGTGCCTTTATAACAATTGGAATTTTTTGTTTGCTCCCTAGGTTTGCTCTTGGTTTGTCCTAGAATTCTTCCACTTTTGTCCTTGAATATATGGCCTACTGGGAGTAATTCTGAAGCAATAAAATATTCCCTTGATTTAAAGGGATAGTAATATTTCGTTTTAACTTTATTTTATTTTGTAGGCATTAAAAAAACATGAAGAATGATATAAGTCTTATATCTCAAACCTTTATAGTTTATGAGATATTCACAAGCAAAGTTTCCCCCTCCCGCCCCTTTTACCTACTGTAAACAATCTCTTCTCAGATGTGGAATGCAGTCCATAGACTGGACAGATAACAGAAGGGGACACTCTTATTCCTATGAAAACAATGAAATCCCTGCCCCCCTTGACAAGCTTTTCAGGTTTTTCCCTTATCTTAATTGAAGATTGTCCCTCTCTGCAGTCTACCTGGGCACCTCCCTTCTGCTCAAGCTGAACAGTGTGACATTAGTAAAAGGGGAGGGAGGGGGACACTTTGTCATTGAATTACTCTGGAACTACAACTCTAACAGAATTGAAATAACTCTCCAAAGTCCAAATACTATGATGATTAATTAGAGCTGTTTTTATTATGAAACATTACTATCCCTTTAAACAGGGCTTTTAACACTTCAATGTTAGACAGGTCTCCAGTTTGTTGCTTGGTATTTGAGGAATTTCTATTTGTCTCCTAGAGTACATTTTGTTTCCTCTAGAATTGCTCCACTTATGTCTTTGTAAATACAGTACACTGTGTCAGCAGACAGGAAATCAGCTCCCTGAAGAATGTATGAACTCCGCAAATGGGATTGGAATGTCAAAACACAAAACACTTCATAATAATTGGTCACATGACATTACTGAGCTATTGTAAATCAAAAGCTTTTCTATAGAAATTGGGAAGTCACATCTGCAGACTAGCTTTTCCATGCAGAAAAAAAAATAATTTCTTCAAGGTTTTTCAATTTCTCAACTTTTAAAAATGACACAATCATCGATGTAAGAAAATATTTTCAGAATGTTTTCACTATGAGAGTGTTTCACTCAAATGGACAATGTCAGAAAGTGGACTTGTTATCACACAACTTTTAGTCTAGTCTCATTAAAGGGATAGTAATACTTCGTTTTAACTTTATTTTATTTTGCAGGCATTAAAAAAATATGAAGAATGATATAAGTCTTATCTCACAAACCTTTATGGTTTAAGAGATATTCACAAGCAAAGTTTCCCCTCCCGACCATTTTTCCTAGTGTAAGCCTTCTCTTCTCAGATAGGGAATCTGGTTGTAAGACCAGACAGACAACAGCAGGGGACAATCTTCTTACAATGAAAAAAATGAAAGCCCTGTCCCCCTTGACAAGCTTTTCAGGTTTTTCCCTTATCTTAATTGAAGATTGTCCCTCTCTGCAATCTACCTGGGCACCTCCCTTCTGCTCTGGCTGAAAAGTGTTACATCAATAAAAGGGGCGGGAGGGGGACACTTTGTCATTGAATTACTCTTGAACTATAACTCTGACAGAATTGAAATAACACTCTCCAAAGTCCAAATACTATGATGATTAATTAGAGCTGCTTTTATTCTTAAACATTACTATCCCTTTAAGGGCTCGATTCAATAGGCAATGTAAAACAACAACAAAAAAAAAAGAGGATTTTAGTCTTACCTGTTAAATCATTTTCTCTTAGTCCATACAGGTTACTGGTAACTCTGGGAGGTGATCCGCCCCTTTAAGTAGGCAGGAACATTTCTCTAAATGTATGGAGGGGGTGGAGCCTCCCCTCCCTCCTCAGCTGCATCCCAGCCAGCTAGCTCCAGAATGATTTGAGACAGTAATAACTGACCAGAAATAGGAGAGGAGAGGACTCCTGTGAGCATGCACCGAAGGATTCCCACATATTGCCACAGGAGAGCCAACCATGGTCTCTTGACAGGGTGGGAGACCAGTAACCTGTATGGACTAAGAGAAAAGGATTTAACAGGTAAGACTAAAATCCTCTTTTCTCTGTCGTCCAATACAGGTTACTGGTAACCCTGGGATGTCCAACCATTGAGTTTCCCAGAGGCGGGAAGAAGGCAAGGATCAGGCGCAAGGCCCCCAAAGTCAACAGGACCTCTATGAACCAACCGGTCAGAGATCCCAACAAAACTAAAGTGTCAACGGACACCAAACAGGGGTAAAAACACCCCAAGTACTGTAACACAGCACACTGAACAAGAGCCAACAGGGCTCAACAGTAAGGAAGCACTAAGAACCTGAGAAGAAGAAAATCCTAGACATGCAAGACTTTCCTCCCAAAGCTGGCGTCAGCCGAAGCCAGCACATCCACACGGTAGTGCTTTGAAAAGGTGTGAACCGAGGACCAAGTGGCCGCCCTGCACAGCTGGTTAGCAGATGCTTGATTCTTATAGGCCCAAGAGGCCCCAATGGACCTGGTGGAATGAGCCGTGACCCGAAAGGGAACATGTTTATTCCTCAATTCATAAGCCCTACGAATAGTGGACATTATCCATGAAGCAACAGTCACTTTGGATGCAGGTCTACCTGCCCTAGGACCCTCAGAAATGATGAACAGAGCGTCTGATTTCCTAACAGATTCAGTGCGATGAACATAAAACTTGAGACAACGCACCACATCCAACAAGTGGAGATCCCTTTCCTTGTCGGAGGAGGGGTTAGGGCAGAAAGAGGGCACCACAATCTCCTGATTGATGTGAAACTCGGAGACTACCTTAGGTAAGAACTCCATAGAGGTGCAAAGCACCGCTTTATCCTTATGAAACACCAGATAAGGTGGTTTACAAGAAAGAGCTTGCAACTCCGCCACTCGGAGAACTGACACAATCTCCAGAAGGAAAGCCATCTTCCACATCAAGAGACGTAAAGGAATAGTAGCCAAAGACTCAAAGGGAGGACGTTGGAGAACTCCCAAAACCAAGTTAAGGTCCCACTGAGGAGCCGGACTCCGAAAGGCAGGACGCACATGAGCAATGCCTTGGAAGAAAATCTTGACATCAGGAAGGACAGCAATGCGCTCATGGAAAAAGACAGAGAGCGCCGAAGTCTGAACCTTAAGAGAACTCAGACTGAGCCCCTTATCCACACCATCCTGCAAAAAAGCCAGGACACTGGGAAGATGAAAGTCATGAGACAGATCTCTGTCAGCACAACAAGACACAAATGTCAACCAGACACGGTGATAGATCTTGGAAGAAACAGGCTTACGGGCACTAAGCATAGTAGACACCACAGCAGAAGAAAACCCTTTCTTCTTTAAAATCGAGGATTCAACCTCCAGGCCATCAAATTGAGCTGATGAACATCTTCCTTCCACAGGTAACCCTGTAGAAGAAGATCTGGACGAGAGGGGAGCGGAAAGGGCTCCGCTACTGATAGGGCCAGAAGCTCCGGATACCAGGACTGACGAGGCCAATTCGGAGCGATCAGGATTACTGGAAAACATTCCACTTTCAATTTCTGTATCACCCTTATCAACATCGTAAGGGGAGGAAAAATGTAGGCCAGGGAAAGTGTCCAGGGAATGGACATTGCGTCGGCAGCCAGGGCCAGAGAGTCTCTCCACCGGGAGCAGAACGTCAGAACCTTCCTGTTGTGCCTGGTTGCCATCAGATCCACTAGGGGTACCCCCCATTTCTGAGTTAGGAGTTGAAACACCCCCGCATGTAGTTCCCACTCTCCACTGTCGACTGTGTGACGACTGAGAAAGTCTGCCATGACGTTGTCTACGCCTGGAATGTGCACTGCGTAAATGAAAGAACATAAACCTCTGCCCAGGACAGAATGGCCTTGACCTCTAACCAAGCGGCGAGACTTCTTGTCCCGTCCTGTCTGTTGATGTAAGCCACGGCGGTGGTATTGTCGAATTTCACTCGGACTGGACAGTCCTCCAGTTGAGACTCCCAATGGTGTAGAGCATGAAATATTGCTTGAAGTTCCAGAACATTGATAGGAAGAAGAGACACCTCCATGGACCACTTCCCCTGAGCACTGAAGCGACCCAGAACAGCACCCCAGCCCAAGAGGCTGGCATCCGTCGTGACCCTGGTCCAGTAGGGAATCAGGAAGGATCTCCCCTTCAGAAGACTGGAAAGGTCCAACCACCACTCCAAGCTCAACTTAACATGAGGAGGAAGAGAGATTGATAGCTTCTGATGATCTGGTCGGTCCCTGCATGTCTGTATCACAAATCTTTGAAATTCCCTGGTGTGTGCCATGGCAAATGGAGCCGCCTCTATCGTGGAGATGAATTTCCCCACCAGAGAAGACAACTTCGGAACCGGGATTCGATTGCAGGATAGGATCATTGAGACTTTTTGAGCAATTTGATGGACTACATCCTCCGGTAGAAACACCATGCCCTTCTGAGTATCGAACAGAAGACCCAAGAAGACCAGTCGCTGGGACCAGGTCTGACTTGTCCAAGTTCACAATCCAACCGTGATGTGTAAGGACTTGAATGCAGGTCTGGACTTGTTGATGAAGAAGGTCCGCAGATGCAGCCTTCAAAAGCAAGTCGTCCATGTATGGAGTCACTCTGATGCCGTCCTGATGGAGGACAGATATCAAGGCCCCCAGAACCCGTTGGAAAACCTGGGGGGCTGTTGTCAGACCAAATGGAAGAGCTGAAAACTGAAAATGACCTCTGGTGGAGGCAAACCTCAGATACTGCCTGCTCTCTAGATGGATTGGGATGTGTAAATACGCATCCTGAAGGTCCAGAGAAGCAAGGAACTCCCCCGGAGATATGGCAGCGATCACTGTGCGCAGAGACTCCTGATGATAGTGAGTCTTCACTACAAAGGAATTGAGATCTTTCAGATCCAAAATAGGGCAGCCTCCGCCATCATTCTTGGTCACTACAAAAAGGTCTGAATAGAATCCTGAACCTCTGTCTGAAAGAGGTACTGGCTCCAGGACATCCTTGTCCAGAAGAGCCTGAATAGCGTCTTTGAACAGAAAGCTTCTCTCGACGTCCTGAGGAGAACGAGAAAGATGAAAGCGACAAGGTGGGAGGGAAAAGAAAGGGATCTTGTATCCCTCTGACACCACCTGTAAAACCCACGGGTCCACCACTGAATCCTCCTAAACCCCGCCAAAGAGGTGGAGACGACCACCCACAGCGGGATGCGGACCCGGGTTCGGTGAGTCATGCCGAAGCAGTCTTGGAAGTCTTGGGCTTGGATGAGGCCTTGGGCTTCCACTGCTGCTTGGGCTTGGAGGAGGGACGCGGAGCTGATGGAACCGCCTGGTTCATCGTACGTGTCACAGTTTGAAAGGAACGAAAGGACCGGTTACACTTAGACGGTAACTTTTTCTTAAAGACCAAGGTCAGAAGAGTACTCTTACCCCCTATGGCCTCGCTAATTAGTTCCTTAAGTTCAGATCCAAACAAGAAAATACCCTGAAAAGGCAGAGAAAGTAAAAATTTCTTGGAAGCAGTGTCAGCAGACCAAATCTTAAGCCAAAGCACACGCCTAGCCACCACAGAAGTAGTGGAGGCCCTTGCCATCATGCGGACGGCATCAGAGGCAGCAGCAGAAACATAGTGTTGAGTTTCAGAAATATTAGCAAGGAGACACAATTTCTCAGAAGTAGGCGCATCCTAACGGACCGCCGTAGTGAGTTGTTCAGTCCACACCGCAATGGCCCGGTTAACCCATGCCACAGCAAAGGCTGGACGCATAGCAGTGCCAATAGAAGCGAAAATGGAATTGAGGGAAACCTCAAGTTTCTTATCAGTCCAATCCTGCAGCGCAGAAGCATCAGACACAGGTAAAGCAGTAGATTTAGACAGTCTAAATATGGGTGTGCCAACCTTAGGGGGATGAACCCATTTAGCCATTTCTGTTTCAGAAAAGGGATAAAGTTTTGCAAACTTTTTAGACACTGAAGAGGACTTGTCTGGATTTTTTCATGCTTCAGAAACCGAACGGTCAAGAGTTGGGTTAGGAGGTAAATAAGTAAGGGGCTTTGCAGGCACCTGAAAAACATCAGAGGGATCAGAAGGAACCTCCTGAACCAAGGGAATGTTGAGTGTGGTCAACACAGCTCTGATCAGGACCTCAGCAGAGGGTTCAGGATCACATTCAAAAGGGTCCCCAACAGACCTAGTAGACTCAATAACTGTACCATCCTCAACATCTGAATCTTGCAACAATTCTTCCTCAGAAGAATCTGACACATCAGCCGCCCCCTGCGGTTTGGGCAGGGAGGCTCTGATTGTAGAGGGGGTCTGCCATAATTGAAGAGCCCCCTGATCCTGGGATGGAAAGAGTTGTAGAGTGGACCTAAGGTCCCTAGTCGCAGCCTTAAACTCTTGTACCCAACTGGCTCAATAGCATGGCTGGAAGGCCCTGGGTTGCTGTCAGGACCTTCAGAGCATGCTGGGCATAAGTGACCAGAGAATTCCCTAGGCAGCCCTGAGTGACAAGAAGAGCAATGTGCAATGGGGGATACTGATACCCCAGCCTCCTTAGTCTTAGGTCTAGCCCCTAGCTCCAGCGGTATAGACATACTCACAGTGTCAAAATAACCAACTGTACAATAAATCACCCAATTTTAGTGTGAGAGATTAAAATTTCACCCCAGAAACACTAAATATAGACTTATCTGGCAGAAGAAGGGTTAATCTGCGGAGGAGAGAAGGAGTGTCCAAGCCCTGCGTAGGATACTCGCTGAGAAAAGCTCACAAAATGGCTGCCGCGACGGGAGCCAATCAGAAAAGAGCTGCGAAACGAGCGCTCATGCGAAATGTAGTTTTTCCCAAAAAGTACCCCAAAGCAGTGCCCGAAGCCTCCCAACACACTTGAACTATAAACCTGATGATAGAGCAAGGGTAGACAATTAAAATGAGCCCACTCTGAAGTTGCTGTGTGAAGCTGTTCCAGAGATATTTCCCAAACAGTGTAGACCCATAGAGAGTAAATGGAGCAATGGCATGTATGCGGTAAAGCGTGCATTAAAGGTGCGGTACCTAAATTTTATAAATGTTAAACCAGAAAGTTAAAACATGAAAAACATACAGTGAACATATGTGCACAGTAAGGAAAGCGTCATAAAACCCCATTAAACGTGTCAAACCAGCAGACAAAGGGCTAAGTTACCACATAAACTGCTCCAAATACCCAACAGACATACACATATATACATATATACCCAATGAGTGCAGGAGTGCGCAATGAGAACTCCCAAATACAAGCCCAGCGAAGGGGCACTGTGGGACTAGTGGACCTGCAGCACTCTAAGGGTAGCTCACCTCTCCTGCAGATCTTCTGTCTTCAGGTTACCATGTATTGAGAATTACCTCAGTGGGTAATCCATGGGGAAGCACTTGTAACCAAGATTTTCCCCCTTCAGGGCTTAAAGTCCACCAAAAAGCACGTGGACACTGAGCTAGCCGCTTTGAAAGGGCATTTGTCTGTCACGGTAACCCGCCTAATGGTGGTATTCCTTATCTGACAGAAAAATAAAAAAGAAACTAAAAACTAACGAGAGATGTACTCCACCTGGTGTGTTCACACCCAGGAACAAATCATTCTGGAGCTAGCTGGCTGGGATGCAGCTGAGGAGGGAAGGGAGGCGCCACCCCCTGCATACATTTAGAGAAATGTTCCTGCCTACTTAAAGGGGAGGATCACCTCCCAGAGTTACCAGTAACCTGTATTGGACGACAGAGAAAAAAACCCACTGTTGATAGTTTCAAGTCACAGTCAGCTATGCAATTACCTGTGATGTGACACGCTAGTGAAAGGTAAAAATGCAGTAAAATGCAATAAAAAAATTACTGCCTAGAAAATTTCGAATTGACTTCCCTAACACGTGTACCTAACCACCAACGTGTAAGTGAAGTGTCAAAAACAGAAATAAATAAATCCAAAAGTAGGGAACCCTACACAAGTGACCTGTGGATATATTGAAATAGGGCCCTAAGCCACATATCAATACACCCAAAGTACCAAAAACGTGTGTAAATGTAAAAAATATGAACCCTTTGAGGGCATTGCATACCCCACCTACACTCAGAAGGTTAATCCCCCCGAACATCATCCAATTAAAATAAGCACTTACCTGAATACCTAGTGTCCAACAGGGTCTTCTGAATCCTGGTATTCCTCTTCAGTTCTTCTTCTGTAATCTATCTTCTTCATCTGTCATCTTCTTTGTTTTTCTTAATCTGTCATTCTCTTTTTCTTTCTTCTTTTCTTAATCTATGCTCATATTCTGTTGTCTTCTTTAAACATAGTGGTGCCACTGTAAAACAAAATATTGTTACTACAATTAAATCTTTCCTTAAATTTACACTGCTGTAGAGAGAAAAAAAAATTCCTCCTTGTACCTTTTGGGCCGTTGCCCAATCCCAAATGAGGGAAATTTGAAAAGGGACTGCCTTTTATATGGCCAGCCCCTGGTCAAACTGGTTCCCACGCTCCCACTGGCTGGGACGTGGGGTTACTGCAGGGCATGTTCTGTGCACTACATAACCCCACATCCCATCCAATGGGAGCATGGGAATCCATCTTGAACATGACTGACCATATAAAGGGCAGTACCTTTTAAAATTTCCCTCATCTGGGATTAGACAACGGCCCTAAAAGTACAAGGAGGGTTTTTTTGTTTTGTTTGTTCTGCCACTGATGGCACCAGGGGAGGCTGCAGCATAACTTTAATGAAAGATTAAATTTTAATACCAATATTTTTTTTACAGGAGCAACACTATGATTAAACAACAAAGCGGAAGACGAGCACAGATAAAGAAAAGAAGAAGAGCACAGATGAAGACCGAGATGACAGATAAAGAAGAAGAAAGAAGAAGAGGATTACAGATGAAGAAGATAGAAGATTACAATTAAAGAGGTGAAGCCCAGGGTGCAGAAGACGCAGCTGAACTGCCAGGTAAGTGTTACAGCTATGGGTGATAGAATAGTGTTAGGGCTAGTATTGGTACACTTTATTTTTAATGTTAGGTGCAGTGTAGGGCTAAGGAGAAGGTTAATGTTTGGGAGGGTCAATGTGTTTGAAGGTCACACTGGGTATCTGACACTGTCTCAAACACCTAGCTTTAGCTGGTTTCCTTTGATTTTCCCATTTTTCCCACTATTTAGCGAGAGTTATGGGAATTAAAAATCCACAACGAAAGTTTAGTCACAAGTTAGGTTCTGTGGGCCAATGCTCATCATAGATTTCATGTTGGTAGGGTAATTGAACTCCAAAGATACCACGGCCTTACTGTGGGTTTTACCGGCTCAAATTAAATACAGCCCCAAATCTATTTAAACTTCCTATAACTTCAGCATTTTGTTTTATGAAGAGCTTAATAGTTTTATATCTGATTTTATAGCTTGGGAATCTAAATCTCAGCCTGCATAATTAATTACTCACATGTCCAGAAAATCACCTCTCTCCACCATCTTAGGCTGGAATGAAGTAACAGGTTGGAATAATTATACAGATCCTTTGGCGATGGAACCTTCTACTTAGGGGAGGATTTGGAAAAGTGATAGACCTCATTGTAAATTTGGTGCGCTATAGGCATGTTTTGTAGTTATTTTCAGTTTGAAAATAGAAATAAATGCTTGATCCTTGAATTAGTATATGTTGCTCTCAACATATTGTAGAGTGTTATAACCATTCTTTTAATTTTAACTGATGTTCTTTAAACCTTCGAGTACCAGAGACTTAAGGAACCTTTTGCACCGGCTTTTTGTTTTGTTTTGACCTCCTATGGCGATGTGTGTCTGTCAATGTATGGCAAGCACATCTCCTTGTTGATAGAGACAAACTATCATATGCACTAAGAATGACTTATGGGGGGGATGAGAGAATTTATTAATTAGCAAACAAGTTGTTATAATGCTGGTGATGTGTAACACATTTCCAGCACTGCTATAACCCTCATGTCTGAGTGGATGCACTCAGACTTCAGTACCACAAACAGCATCACTTCCTTTATACTTTCAGTGACATATGGATGTTTACTTCACACCCCTGTGGCACTCTAAGAGTTAAGCATGTCAATCTGCATTAAGAAAAAGATGCAACGAGTTACACAGTGGAAGAATGCTATATGTATGTGTACCAGAGCCACCCCAAAGGATCAGATGGAATGGAGAAACACACCCTCCAATTTTGACTTTGTACAAAAAAAATATTCTCAAATACTAAATATTTCCCTAAAGCTGTAGCTCCTCCGTCCACTGCTATCTGCTGTCGCCAGTAACTTGAATCACACAAGGACTGTCCAGGACTTGGGTGGGGGGACCAGTGCGACCAGATGGAGCTAATTGGAGAACCTGCTTGAGGGGGGATCAGTGAAGGGTAGTGTGGTGACATTCCCCAAGGACTATAATAGGTTAAACATATTGTATACCCCAGTCTCCTTCCCTCAACCCTGACAGGTGCATTATTGTAATCTACATTTATGGTAGTAGTATATACTGTGTTGGAAGCAGGGAACCAGAGTGCCCAGTAAATAAAGGGTAAGCCCAGCACTCTGTTCCCTGTTGCTATATCCCTCTTACAATGTACCCCATATTATGTGTCCCCTCTGTTACAGTTTGGTGTATTTTTCTGCATTTTCCTGTGGATGTGGTATGCTCAGATAACAGCCTCCGCCATGAGGTGATATATAACAAAGGAACTGTTGGAGTGTTGATTGACTCCTGCTGTGCTTCCTTTCAAAGTCTTTTGTATAGCATGGCTTGAAAAGAGGCACTCTGGAGAGAAACTAAATAACAGTCCCTGATTGGTTTCCCAGGGCTGCCCCTAATTGGTCAACAGTGACAGCACTGTTGAAAGCCCTAATCTGAAATCTAATCTTGATAAGAGTGTCTGGAAGTGTAGGAATTCCCCTGACTATTCAACTGTGACAACAATGTCCAAACCCTAATTTGGATTCTGATCATGATAAAAGTGTCTGAAAGTATACAAAAGCAGTGTGTTTCGGTTACGGTTGGCAAGCAGAACCAGGAATCAGACGGTATAGTTAATATAACCTTTATTATGAGAATAATAACAGTAATGCAATATAATATATACACACAGTGGGTGATCGAAAAGGAGAGTACTGTATCAGGAACAGCAGTCTCCCAATATCAGCACCACACTGTCCGAGACTAGGCCTCAGCCTGCTGTAGTCTCCTGGTAAGGTAACGCCCAAGACTGATACTGACTCATCCTGCAATCAGTAGCTGGGAGTCTGCTACCCCAGGTCAAAACTAGGAAGGATGTCTGAATAATGGAACCAACCCTAGGAGAGAACAGACAGGGCCTTCTAGTAAGCATCAGATAGGATAGTCAGACGAGCCAAAGTCATACACGGAGCGGGTAGTCAGCCAGAGCCACAGGTTTGCACCAGATAGGATATCCACTGAAGCGATGGAATGCTGTATGCGCAGTGGACAGAGCCCCACGTCAACACCAGAGTGGGTAGTCAGACAAGCCTAGGTCATACACAGAGCGGGTAGTCAGCCAGAGCCACAGGTTTGCACCAGATAGGATATCCACTGAAGCGATGGAATGCTGTATGCGCAGTGGACAGAGCCCCACGTCAACACCAGAGTGGGTAGTCAGACAAGCCTAGGTCATACACAGAGCGGGTAGTCAGCCAGAGCCACAGGTTTGCACCAGAAAGGATATCTGAGCCAAATCGGAATGCAAAAGGAGAACAGTCAGACAGAGCCACAGGTCAACACCAGAATGGATGGACAGACAAGCCAGATCATACACAGGAATCAGGAATACTAGATAATGAACTACTCAGAACACCAACGTAAGGGTAACCGATACACAGGTCCATAGAGGTTTATAAAGGTGTATGAGAAGGCGGGAACAATTAGGTCCCCCAGGCTGGGCCTATAACAGGCGTCCAAGCAAGTGCCTGATTCAGTGCTGCCAGTAACCAGACTACGCCGCAGGCAGAGGAATGCTGCTAGTGATGCAAGAGCGTCCATCCAGAACCCTGCGCCTAGCTGAATGGCGCAGGCCGAGGTAAGGCACTGTGACAGTTTCAAATGCTATTCTGTTCTATACTCTTTAATACAAGTCTTGGCTGTATTTCTGGAGGGAATTTGGGTTGGGGATTCTCACCCCACCACTGCAAGAGTAAATTCACTTGTCTCACTGTTCTACTGGAGTGTGACCCAGGAAACCCCACTAGGAGTTCGGCAGCTAAATCCTCTAGCTCTGCCAGTCCACTGAAGAGCAGCACCCATTTGTTTCAGCCTGAGTATCCAGGAAAAGAACACAGAGTAGTCCTATTCTGGTGAAGGACTTCTTCCACCATGCAAAAGAGCTGGAATTACTTGGAGACTTCAGAAACTCCAGACCACCAGTAAGAAGCAGGGCTCCAACTAGCCATGGAAGAGGGACATTAGCAGCTGTTGTTCAGAAACTGATGACCTCAAAAGGTTATGGTAAATCCAGGTTCCATTATATACTGTGTGTGTGTGTGTGTGTATGTATGTGTACAATGACATTATAATATAGAACCTGTAAAGTAGACATTCATAGATGGCATAAATATTTAATGATCAGAAGCCAAAACAGATTGTTTTAAAGTGGGCAGCTTGCCAGATTTTGCCAATTCTTTACGACCATTTCTAAGACCTCTTACATGCACACTTGGGAGATGGAATTAGATATCACCTGGTCCTTGGATAAGTGGTTCCAGGTGCAGACCTTTCTGACAACTGCGCCACTCGATACTAGAACATGGGAGATGAATTTCAAGATCATCACCCACTGATATTATATCACACCGAGGCAACATAAATTTTACTCTTCCTTTTCTTTCCTCTGTTAGAGGTGTGGGCAAGGGGTGGGTATGATGTTACACATCTGGTGCAGCTTGGCATGTATAGACAGTTTTTAGAGGGAAGTCGATATTATTATTAAAACAAAATTTGATCTTTCATTATCTTTTGAGCCACTATCTTACTTTTTTTTGCTTATCCCACTTCCCTGTCCCTCAGGAAATCTACCAAACTCTACTTTTTCACCTCCTAAGTATGTCCAAAGCATTAATTCCCAAGTACTGGAAGTATATTACCCCTCCTACCTCCTTGGAGTGGATTCAGTTACTGATTTGGTCTTGATGCAGAAATCCTATGCTCTTACGCGTGGCAGAATGCCTCATTTCCTAGAGGCATGGAAACCTTGGATCTCCTTCTATGGCAATCTCCCTCATTCAAAGATTTACAGTTGGAATGACCACTTCCTCACAGTGAGGCTTCTCCTCCTTCTCTCTCCTTGACTGACACCACTGGGCATACTCCCACCTACTCTCTCTCGCTCTCCCACTCTACCCCTTTTCTCTTGGACAGGCTCCTTACCCTTTTCATCCTTGGGGGGACTCTCAAATCTGCCTTCTTCCTAAGTTCTTTACTCTCTGCTTCTCCCTTTCAGGGGCTAGACCCCCTCCCTTTCTACTCAAGGTGAGCAGTTAATAAATAATCATGCACTGTATAAATCAGTTGTGCACTCATCCAGTCATGATTTCCATTGACTTGGAAGCTTGTGTTAGATCCTGAAGACATTCCAGATTGTCATGTACACTAAATATGAAGAAGCAAAATGAATGATCCAGTAATTGTGGTGACACATGAAACATGTCACATTATTAGTCTAGCTAGAATACCGGTGCATTGTGACTACATTTTTAACCCTAATTGGGTACCTTGCTTCTAATATATCTCTGACTGATTTCACAATACTTTAGATGGTCTCTGTTTGCTATGTGAGTGCAGATTATTATTTTTCTAAAAAGTGAATTGTCTTAATCAGTACAAAGAAACAATATTAGCCAAGGATGGTTTGTAGCACTATGGCTCTTGTGGCTCAGGTGCATCAAGCACAACAGTATATGCCATCGCTTACTGGCATAGATGTAGTTCATTTCAGTATGCACATTGTACCTCATCTGTAAATTACTGATTATCAGTATTCTAAGCACTGACAGCTGCTTTACAAAACAGTCACAGCATGCTAAAACTAGGTTTTAGACACTATGGCTGCTGTACTAGCAACTGAAGCAATTCTGGAACAAACTAATTACACAGAAGGAGAAAATAAAAATTTCCAAACCACATTGATATCAATGGTGCTGTTAACCTCTTGAATGCTAGACATCGCCAGCATATTGTTACATTGCAATATGTTGAAGACCTCTATAATATTCATGGGGTTAAAGGACCTATATAAATAAATGGCAATTTTTATTTGTCTCCTATGGTAAAGCTGATTTGTCCCAGAATTGCTTCAGTTTTATTTAGTACATCAGAATGACCGTACCTCAAAGTGGCTCTGTCACCCTCAGATAAAGTTAGATAGTTGTAAAGTTTTAAAGGGGATCTATCACCCCTAAACATGTTACTCTTAATATGTAGGCTAGATTGTGAACATGTGCTATATTGTCTTAATTTTTTTTAACATCATTATTTGGCCGAAATCTAAAGAATAAATGTTGCCCTGCACCTACTTCCGGACAGACTGTGGTTACCAGCTCTGTACCGCAGTCAGTCACTCTGCCTCTGCTCCCCTCCCTCTATCCAGCCTCCTCCAATGAGGAGGCTTTCTTCATGTAAGCTGGAGCAGTCTCATTGGATAGAGATTACTCCAGTTTAGAGACAGAAAGCCTCCATCATCGGAGGAGGCTGTTATTCCCGTAGAGAATTTTCCAGCACCTGTTTTTCCAGTACAGAGTTAACAAACTCGTGGAACAGTCTTTCTTTGTTCGGATCATTTGGAACCTTTGATAAGAAGAACCAATATGGAGGAAGGGTTTTGAAATCTATGTGGTACCCTACTGATACCATCTGGAAAACCCACTGGTCCATCACAGAGGATTCCCACGCATCTCAAAAAAGGTGGAGACGGCCCCCTACAGGAAACAACACCCCAGGAATCCACAAGTCATGTGGTGATGGGTTTGTCAGCCATTGCAGCTGATCACTTGAGAGTCTGCAGAATATGTGCCCTCTCTGCCCCCATTTGACGGGGGACGAAAAATACAAGCCTTCCTTGCCATAAGGGAAAGCTTGGTGGAAAGATGAGGCAATAAGGTGCTCTTACCACCCGTAGTGTCACTGATGATCTGTTTCAGGTCAGGTCCAAAAAGGAACTTACCATGTAAAGGCAATGAGACCAGTGATTTCACAGCCACAGGGTACAGTGTGCAGCAACCGATAAGGCAGAGGCCTTAGCGGAGAACCTGGCGGCGTCAAAAAGAGCCTCAGTGACATAGGTATTGGCCTCTGTAATTTTGGCCATCAGAACCAACACGTCCCCTTTGGCAACATCAGCATGCATAGCATCAGAGAGTTGCGCAACAGCTTCAGCCCTGTTGACCGAGGCAGAGGCAAAGATAGGTACACTGTCACCCAGGTAGTCGCAAAGAAGATCTTGAAAATGAAATCAAGCCTCTTATCCCCCTGATCCTTAAAGGGATAGTAATACCTAAAATGTAAAAAAAAATATGTTGTAGGGTTTATCCCCCTGAGTAAAACAAGAGTACTCCCACTGCTGAAAGATGTTTCATTCAAAAGTTATTAATTTTCAAAGTTGAATTTTTTAGGTGCAATATCACAGTGGCCTGAAATTTTACAGTGGCGCTGTTGCTACACCATCCTATGGAGATTTATGGTCCTGAGACCAGAGCTGTCCATAGGATCGTGTAGCAACAGCGCCACTGTACAATTTCAGGCCACTGTGATATTGCACCTAAAAAATTCAACTTTGAAAATTAATAACTTTTGAATGAAACATCTTTCAGCAGTGGGAGTACTCTTTTTTTACTCAGGGGGATAAACTCTACAACATATTTTTTTTTACATTTTAGGTATTACTATCCCTTTAAGGCCTGAGGCGCCCGCAAGTTGGGGGGGGGGGGGTTCTTCGCCAGATGTAATATAGGGGTATCAGCAGCAGGGGAGAAGCCCACAGTACTAAAGCCTCAGCTGAAAAAGGGTATAGATTAGCAAAGTGCTTGTTGAGGAAAAGCATCTTACTAGGATTTTTCCACTCATCCATAAAAATTTGGTCAAGGGTGTTGAAACAAGAGAAGACTTTCTAAGCCTCTGGAAGATGTTGTAACGGTTTGTTTGACACACAGACACAGTGGTTTAGGATAAAACACAGTTTTATTAAGAAAACTGTAATACAATAACCCTCACAGGTCCTGCAGTATTTTATCAGAATAATACAGACACAAGACAGGTTACACTTACATATGCCTACACAGATCCAGTATAAACATAGAGTCCATAACAAGATATACTGACACAGGTCAGGCAGAATACGAAGGAATCCCAGTGTATCAGTACTGCATGGGTAAATGGCCTTCAGTGAGTGTAAACAGTCCCATGTGAGGAGAGCTCTGTTAAGGAGCTCACTTAGGACAGAGAGCTTATAGATGAGTAACGCCCAGTAATAGGTTAGTAGACAAACGTGAACTGCCAGAGCAGTAACGGAGACTGAGCCACATAGAGCACTGCCGGAGCAGTAACGGAGACTAGGCCACGTTATCACTGCCTTAACAGTAACGGAAACTGAGAGATGTGGGCACTGCCGTAGCAGTAATGGAGACCAGGCAACTTGTATTCTGCCGTAGCAGTAAACGGAGACTAAGCCACTTGCACTCTGCCGTAGCAGTGAACGGAGATTGCCCACTTGCACTCTGCCGTGGCAGTAACGGAGACTAGGCCACTTGCACTCTGTCGGAGAAGTAACGGAGACTAGGCCACTTGTACACTGCCGTAGCAGTAAACGGAGACTAGGCCACTTGCACTCTGCCTGAGCAGTAACGGAGACTAGGCCACTTGCACACTGCCGTAGCAGTAAACGGAGACTAGGCCACTTGCACTCTGCCGGAGCAGTAACGGAGACTAAGCGAATGGAAACTGCCGTGACAGTAGTGGAGACTGCGCAACTGAGCACTGCCGTGACAGTAACGGAATGAGCAACTGAGCAACTCGCCCTGAGGTGGCAACCAACCGGGAGCTTCACGAATGACAAGCCAATAGGAATGTCACCGAGGTGACACAGAGGCAACCGGAGTAGGAACGTCAGCCAAGCCGATTCAGTACACGGAGCAGGAACGTCAACCAAGCAGGGTCGGTACACGGAGCAGGGACGTCAACCAAGCCGGTTCGGTACACAGAGCAGGAACGTCAGCCAAGCTGGGTCGATACACAGGAGCAGGAGAAGCAGAATGGTCAGGCAGTCTGGGTCGGTTCACAGGCAGGAGACGAGATGCAGAGTAGTCAGGCAGGCCGGATCGATACACTGAGAATACTAAGATCAGGAACAAGCACTGGTACAGGAACACCACGAAAGGGCACCGGAGAGGTGCCAGAACCCAGTATATAAAGGCCATACTGGGCAGGACAAGCACAGTATAGCCAACAGGAGTAGAGCAGGAGTGTAGACTGACAGAATGTCGCAAAAGGAGCATTGGCACTGTGATAGATGTCTGGATAGGAAGTGCCCCCATCAGAGGCCTCAGAGACCTGGAGGGTCTCCAGGACTGCCTTGCTGAGCCCCTCAGACTCATAGGAATGTCCATTAGGTAGAGTAGGTAGAATCCATGTCCTCATATTCCTCTTAGGGCAATTTCTCCTCAGAGGAAACCCCAATATCCTGAGAATGACCACTTGAATACAGGATCAACCTGTTTAAAGGTGGGCATAGGTTTCCATAATAAAGTTTCCCCCTCCTGCCCCTTTTCCACATGCCAAACAGCCTCCCCTCGGAGCTGGAATCTGGTCATCGAACCGGGCAGATCGCAGCAAAGCACAATATTATTTCTTTCAGTATAAAGAAAACCCTGCTCCACTGACGAAGCAGGACAGGTTTTTCTTATGCTAAAAGAAAATTGTCCCTGTCCGGGCTGCTTGAGTTACTGTTCCCATTGGGTGATTCAATGGAGGCGTGACTTTCATAGGACTTGCAGTCGCCGAAGGCCACTGCTAGTCCTATGAAAATCATGCAGAGACTTGCCCCGCCCCCACTATCCAGACCGCCCACCACTATCCAGTCCGCCCACAACTATCCGAGTAATGACAAAAAAAATGGCTGCCATTTGCTCTGACACCACAGACAAACACACAAGACTCAACACACACACACCACCAAACACACACCAACACCTCTCCCCCACACCACCAAAACCACACACACACAAGCTCACCACACACACACCAAATTAGACCCACACAGACACTACCCACACACACACATGGTTCCTGTGCTACAACAGGAAGGAGGATGCCTCTATGGTGTTGGGAGGTGAGGCAGTGGAAGTGGATGTACTTCAGGTTCACAGGAGCTTCTGGAAGCCGTTACTTTAATGCTGCACGTAAATACTGAGCACTTTGCCCAGAGGCTACCCAGCCCCGACTGGGAGGCGCAGTGAGAGGCTGCGCTGTTTCTATAGTAATTATGAGGCCAGACCTGATCCCCTACTCCCTCTCACTAACTGACTGAGACCTGCGCCCAGAGAGATACCCAGAGGAAGAGCGAGACTCCCAGATGAAGTGAGAGACAGCTGGGGGTGGGGAGAGAGTGTGGGGACAGATTGGAGAGATCGAAATGCCTCTCCTCTTCTTGTGTGTTAGGTCATTGTGTGTGTTAACCCTTTGAGTGGCAGATGTAGACAATGCACTGGGTATATTTGTGGTTAATGTTGACTGTGCTCTGATACTGTGTGCTTCACTCCACTCCCTTTTATGTTCCCTGCCAACATGGAACCTAAGAGGGAGAGGTGACCAGCGTACGTCACTGGAACACAGTGACAATTAACCCTTTGAGTGACTCAAATGTATGCAAAGCATTGCATACATCTGCCACTCAAAAGGTTAACACATAACAGGAAGCAGCGCGTCACAGTGAAACAGGGAATTATTAGGGAGGTCTGCCAGAGATGGGAAACTGTTCTCAAACGGCAAATCTGCTCCTCAACATCAATCTCTCTTCCTTGAAATGTCCTTCCTTACACTATTTCCCCTCCACCCATTCGCAACACCAATTACAACGGGGAAGGTGGGAGACAGAGGATTTGCTTTAGCAGAGAAGCCTTTCTGTCCCTAGGGACGAATAATAAGCATTTGGGGCCAAAACGCTACTGAAACCAGGGGTACACAATAGGGCCCATTGTACAAAATACAAAAACATTTTTTAATGCATTGCATACCACTCTGCCACTGAAACGGTTACTGTGAGCCTCACTGAGGAGTGTATGTAAATATAATATGTGTTAATGTATATATACACTCCTCACTGAGGCTCGCATTAACCCTTTCAGTGACAGAGGGCTATGTAATGCATTTCAATGAGTTGCATACCCACTGCCACTGAAACTGTTAAGCTTTTCTTAAAAAATAACCAAAACATGCCCAATGCCATCCCACACCATGCTCTCACCTCTTCTCTCTCATACCCCCTACCACTGAAACTGTTAAGCATTTCTTAAAAAACAAGCCGTCACACACTGCTACGGTTAAGTATGCCTTAAAAACAAACAAAAAAAAAAACAACAGACGGGCAACGCTGTCCCACCCTGCTAGTTATAGAATAAAAGGAAAATTGCACAGTTATGGATGCTTATTAAGTTACATATTGTTTTACAATTGTATATAGAAGACTCAATCTTACTGAACTACTTAAACACTGCTATCCTTTCACCTTTTAAAGACCAAAGGGGTGTGCAATGCATTGAAAGCAATGTGGTATACAACCCTCTGGTCCTTAAAAGGCTTATAAAAAAGTTTTCTACTTTACATGCTTTCATCCTTCGGTGTGAATTCTGTAGCTCTTGAGTACCAGGGCTGGCTGCCCTGATATAGGAATTGGATATATATTAGTCAACGGAGTGGCTTCTCTGACACTAGCGAAGTATTTTGCAATGTTAACCCACAGGAAACAAAAACAGGTCAAATTACTATCTCTTTAACCCTTTGAGTGCCAGAGTGGTATCCAACGAATTGAATACCTCTCTGGCGCACAAAGGGTTTAAACCCTGACATGTTGATGTGCTATGAAGGCTGAACTTGGTAACCATTGCATAAGGGGATATATCCTTAACTGTCACTGAGAGGGACATAAATACACATACATTCCAATGATATCACAGGACATCCTGAATAAAGCCCATCTTTGCACTTAAACAATATCATAAGATTACAGTAGATACTTTTTTTAGCCCAGCAGATTAACAGAAGAAAAAAAATTTCAAAAAACTGCAATAAAATAAGTTACACACATAAATACTAATCTAAGTAAGCAAATTATTTATAGAAGAAAATATTAATGAATGCTTCCTAAATCAAAATGCCAAAACAAATAAATGAACAAGAACATATGCGAATAAACATAGTACATAAACTACAGTACTATAAACAATAAGGACTGGGAAAATCTGAGGTGGATTGCACTAAAGGACCGGAGCAATTCTGACCTTTTTGACTATATCTTTGTTCAACAGTGTTTTCCCTAGAAGTCTTTTATTCCAGCCACATGAATTATATACCGTTTTGTCACACACAAGCAGGGATTTCTTCTATCACCACACTTATATGGATAACCCACTATTTATTAAATTAAATTAAAATAAACGATGAGTAAAAATGAAAAAAAAACTCACTTTTATTGGCTCTCTTGATAATTTGGGCACAATGGGTTATTTTTTATGGCGATGGCATGACCATTCATTCAAAACTACAAAATAGGCAGTTTAGGGGGGCACTTCCCTCTGCAGTGAAAATCCCTATGGCCCTCTTTCCCTCCCTATTTTCCCACTTTTTTATTGATAAGACTTGTGGTGTGTAAAAGACTATTACATTGCTCTACAACAATAAAAATTATTTTTTATTTAAACTGCAGCAAATATGTTTAATAAATAGTATGTGCAAATAAAATATTTGGCTCTGTTTTAAATATATTTAAAAAAAAAAAAAAAAAAAGTTGCCCTGCATCCAGCCTGCCCCAGCACTGAAGGGATTAATAACCCTAACTATTGCCTAATTTTATTTGATTTTATGTCTGCTGTCTTCTTCTCTCTCCCTTACTCTCATAGTAAGGAAGAGAGAGGCAGACATCAATCACAAAGGCAATGTGTAAAACACATTGCCTTTGTGAATGAAAATGCCGGTACATGTGACCGCTGTAGTAGCGATCACATGTACCGGCAGAAGAGAGGACTGAAACTGAGCACTCCGGTCCTGGACCGGTCAGTTTCAGCCTGTTCAGCATGAACACCTTGACCGTCATGGGTCCTTATGGGAAGTTTACCCATGACTGTCCTGACACGTCATGGGTCATTAAGGGGTTAAGGGTCAGAAAACTCTATTTATGTCATATATATTGTAGGGCTTGACCACTATATAAAAAAAGATACAAAGAAGGCTTCATCTGCCAGTGTCTGGACATATCAGTTACCGATTGTGATTTATTTGAAAAAGGAAAGATAAAAACAGACTTTTGGGGATGCTGTCCCCTTTTCTCCATGCTCTCTTCACCTACACAACATACCAAACCCACTTCTCCCAATGACTGGATTGACTTATATCAAAAGTTACTTCAGAGCTAACTTGCCTTTTCTAGCATGCTAACTTGCATTTGCTGTTGTTACAACCAACTATAAAAATGTTTGTCTCTGCAACATTTAGCTTGTACTTGTACTGAAACACTCACAAAATGCGTGTCCTTTTGAAATGTCGCCCACTATTGGGTGACCAACCAAACGGTGTATTAAACATGTGGCCGGGTTGAAATGGGCAAAATAAGAATATCACATCAGTGTCGACACTGCTGCCTGCTGCTGTGCACAGTTTCTGTCTGCCCTTACTACTTGGGTTGCACTTCTGAAACCACATCCTATCAAGACGGTACAAACATGCAAAAACGAAACTGTGATGTGAGACCCACCGCTGCTTGCGTTAACTCCTGCCCCAGACTCATGGCGTGTGTGTCCGTTAAGATGTTCAGGCACGATTTGCCAATCAAGCGGATGAGATGCATTGTCTCTGAACATCTTTAAAGGGATAGTAATACTTTGTTTTATCTTTATTTTATTTTGTAGGCGTTAAAAAAATGTGAAGAACGAAGTCTTATCTCTTAAACCTTTATGGTTTGAGAGATATTCACAAGCAAAGCTTCCCCTCCCATCCCTTTTACCTAGTGTAAGAAATCTCTTCTCAGATGTGGAATGCAGTCCATAGACCAGACAGATAACAGCAGGTGACAATCTTCTTCCTATGAGAACAATGAAAGCCCTGCCCCCCCTTGACAAGTTTTTCAGGTTTTTCCCTTATCTTAATTGAAGATTGTCCCTCTCTGCAGTCTACCTGGGCACCTCCCTTCTGATCTGGCTGAACAGTGTTACATCAGTAAAAGGGGCGGGAGGGGGATACTTTGTCATTGAATTACTCTTGAACTACAACTCTGACAGAATTGAAATAACACTCTCCAAAGTCTAAATACTATGATGATTAATTGGAGCTGCTTTTATTATGAAACATTACTATCCATTTAAGGCCACACACATCATAAGCCTGGGGCAGGATCTAATGCATGCAGCGGTGGGACTCACATCACACTTTAGTAAACTGACAATTCAACCTGTCAAATGTGTATATTCAATAGACATGTGACTACATATATTTACTTCTTATTGTGATTATTGAAGCATGTAAGATATAGAAACATTGGTCGCCTTCTTGTTTCTTCTGTTTTTGCATGTTTGTACAGTCTTGAGAGGATGTGGTTTCAGAAGTGCAATCCAGGTGGTAAGGGCAGGCAGAGACCGTGCACAGCAGCAGGCAGTAGAGAGTTAACACTCTGATGTGGCGACACTTAAGCTTGCAATATTCTTATTTTTCTCATTTCAACCTGGCAACACGTTTAATGCACTGTTTGGTTGGTCGCTCAATAGTGGGCAACATTTCCACAGTGAACCCGCAAAAGGAAAGCTTGCTCTGTAACAACTTTTGACTGAAACATCTCCCAGTAGAGAGAGAGTACATTTGTTTTACTCAACAGAAAAGCCATACAATATAAATATTTTCATACTAATTTCCCAATGTATGATCCCCTTAGCTGCACCCCCCCACACACACACACACACTAAAAATGCAATGATCGAACTTTTTGCCTGATGCTCTTAACCCAGTTCTGTATTTTTATGAATCTACCTGTCAGAGTAAAGCAATGTTCTCTGAGGGTTAGTGGCAAATTTCAATGTTGTAACCCTTTCACTGCCACACGTGTTCAATGCAAGGGTCACATGGGGGTATCTGTTGTCTCTGCTTTTTAGCAGAGACAACAAACTGTCCTCTTGCACTGTACAGAGCTACAGGGAGATCTCAACATCACCACCCTCAGACTAGCAATGGTGGGACTGTGAACGCTGACATGTAGCTTATTTCATGTAGCAAAGTGTCACAATAACATATAAACACACCCACATGAATACAACAATGGTTCATTAAACTACACTTCCATATGCAAAATGAGCCATTCTCAAAGCTGTCAGTGCAAAATTGTAAAACAGCATGAATCATCCGCAGTGGGTGAGTAAGGAACAAAGAGGACCGGAACAACACCAGTCCCTTTTATAGGTCCAACCCACCGTCAACTGCAAACTACAAACCATAGCTAAAGGCAATACCAAGGCCAGGCAAGTCAATCAAATATTAAGGTCATGTACTATGCCTTTAAAATAACAACTGTGAATGTTAAAACATTAATAGCATTTTAACATAACTCTTAGTTATGACTGTGAAATTAAGTGAAGTGAATCATGGTGAAAAGCAGCCAGAATGAGGAGAAAGAGTGCATGTCTCTCTCCCGCTCTCTCTTTATATAATATATATCCACATACATTTTTCATAATAAACATAATATGGCTTATGTTAAAGGGATAGTAATACTTAAAATGTAACTTAAAACTTAAAAGAGTTTATCCCCCCTGAGTAAAACAAGAGTACTCCCACTGCTGAAAGGTGTTTCATTCAAAAGTTATTAATTTTCAAAGTTGAATTTTTTAGGTGCAATATCACAGTGGCCTGAAATTGTACAGTTGCGCTGTTGCTACACCATCCTATGGAGATTTATGGTCAACTGACCAGAACTGTCCATTGGATCGTGTAGCAACAGCGCCACTGTACAATTTCAGGCCACTGTGATATTGCACCTAAAAAATTCAACTTTGAAAATTAATAACTTTTGAATGAAACACCTTTCAGAAGTGGGAGTAACCTTGTTTTACTCAGGGGGATAAACCCTACAGCATTTTTTTTTACATTTTAAGTATTACTATCCCTTTAATAAGACACTCACTATTGAACTATGTTCTAGGTTCAAGGATTGTAAATAGCTATAGCTAAGATTTGAACTCACACACAAACTTGTACTCATTATTTCTCAATATGGAACTATAAAACAGGAGCCAAGGTCCAGTCATATGAACTTTGGCACAGATTTGTTGTAAGGTGCTATAGGTCAGCACTCATCTGTTTCTGTTTGCATGGATCTGAAATAAGGAGTGATCAAGCAACCCTGCAGTAACTAAAAGTAAATAGCAATTACACATTATTCCCTAATATATATATATATATATATATATATATATATATATATATATAAAGTTTAAGTGATTCTGGTTCACTGTCAGGGGGCATGGCTGGAAAATGCTAATTGGTTGAGGAGGAGCCCCAGCCACCGCTGCCACTTTGTGTAAAAAAAAATAAAAAGCACCCTGCCTCCTCAACCAACCTCTTGCAAAAAAAAAAAAGCCTGACCTTGTGATAGGGCATCAGGATCCCTCCTGATGCCTCCCAGCTTCTGATCTCCCAGACAATCCAGCTTGGAGATGAATAGAGGCAACACAGTGGAGCAAGAGCTCCCCTGCTTCCACCCTACCCAAAGTACCTATTTAGGAGTGGGCTGGATCAGGAAACCCCCTCTTGTCAAGGAGGGAAAGCCTCCACAGTGACATGAAAGGGTTTCCCGAATCACTCCTACCCGGTAGTAGGGGTAGGATGAAAGCAGGGGGGCCCTCTTGCTCCCCAGTGCCATCTCTATTCATCTCACAGCTAGCTGGGGGGCATCAGGAGGGGTCCTGATGCCCCACCACAAGGTCTGCTCTTAATACTATTTAACTCGAGTGCCAGAGGGGTACGCAACGCATTGCTTTGCAATGTGTTGCATACTCCTCTGGCACTCAAAGGGTTAACCCTTTCAGTGCTATGGAGATTTTCAACACATTTAAGTGCAATGATTTGCATACCTCTCTGGCACTCAAAAGGTTTAAAAAAAATAAGTAAATAAAAAACAAGGTTCACTAGTGGCCAAAGCCATCACGCACACTTGCTACTAAAGTATAAGAATGTTAAAAGCAACATTTTGCACATTTTCATATGGATTTAGTTATATATATTTTTACAGGATATAATGTACAAATCATTTTCCAGTCAAGAATTCCATACTCTTCTAACATCTTGGACTAAATATCAAGCCAATAAACAAGGGTAAGTAGAGATTTATATATACGTATAGGACTTAGCTAAAATATAGCATCAAGTAAAAAGGAACAGAGGATATATAACTGGTTCCAACTGAAATTTAAAAAGCAAACAGAAATAACAATACACCAGATATAAAGATTTAGTTCACGATGTTCCAGTTAAAAAATTATCCATCAAACTGGATAAATTAAAGGGATAGTAATGTTTCATAATAAAAACAGCTCTAATTAATCATCATAGTATTTGGACTTTGGAGAGTGTTATTTCAATTCTGTCAGAGTTGTAGTTCCAGAGTAATTCAATGACAAATATCCCCCTCCCGCCCCTTTTACTGATGTAACACTGTTCAGCCAGATCAGAAGGGAGGTGCCCAGGTAGACTGCAGAGAGGGACAATCTTCAATTAAGATAAGAGAAAAAGCTGAAAAGCTTGTCAAGGGGGGCAGGGATTTCATTGTTTTCATAGGAATAAGAGTGTCCCCTTCTGTTATCTGTCCAGTCTATGGACTGCATTCCACATCTGAGAAGAGATGGTTTACACTAGGTAAAAGGGGCGGGAGGGGGAAACTTTGCTTGTGAATATCTCATAAACCATAAATGTTTGAGCGATAAGACTTATATCATTATTCATGTTTTTTAATGCCTACAAAATAAAATAAAGTTAAAATGAAGTATTACTATCCCTTTAAGCAGTGTAGAGAGGAAACAAACCAAAGACAAAAGCCAGCTCTGTGCTGTTTCATACACATTATAAAAGGGATAGTAATACTTCATTTTAACTTGATTTTTGCATATTGTAAATCATTCAGTCAATGCCTCCTACTCCCATTCTCAGGAACAGTTTATTTTTCCTACAATTTGCTCTTAAATCTTACCCCTCCTGACCCTATTTGTGACATCACCAGGAGCTCCGACAAACCTGAGATCTGAACGTACGACTGGACGGATATCAAAGAGGGACAAAAAACCCAAGCTGAAAACATGAATCCACGTTCCCTTGTGAGCAGTGAGTCATGTGCACCTTCCTGCAAAATCTCGTTTTGTCTTTGCTCCACCCTCTGCCTGAACTACTTTCAGACAGAGATAGAAGGACCAGAGAGTTGAGGTAGATCTCCCTTGGCCATTTGTGCAATCAGTCCCAGTAAAGGAAAAGGCAATAAATATGGACCAGTTCAGTTTCAAAATTCAGCCCAAATATATTCCGATTGTAAGATTAGTGCTTAACATTTTTTAGTTAGTTTAAAAAAACATACAGTAGTTTGCTGGGTTAATCTTCAACAGCATAAGTTTAAAAACCCTCCAGCTCAATTTGCCAGCCGATTGCCCGCTAGCCCTGCGGTGCAATCGGATGTTCTCTCTGCTGGCTATTAAAAACAGCACGTACGGGGTGATGTGAATGACTAGATATTAGATGTGGCTAATAATGGTGTACAAATTAGTCAACTAGTATGTTGTGAATACTATCTTCTTACACCCACAAAGCCTGAGTGGAGACCAACATGTGAAAACTCTGTTCTCACAGATCAAAGTTACAGAGGTAACTGTTGCCACTTATAGTTATGTACAGCCATCCGACCTCCTTTAAATGAGCCTGTATCTCTCCTGCTGTTTGTTACTTAGTTTTTATTGCTTTGAAATTTCCATAAGTTTATTGCAGAAGAGAGAAGAGAAGGCGATATCAGTACTACAGCTCTTTTAAATAAAGAGCAATACATTTCACCAGAACATCCCTAGGTCGTAATGAAAGTGGCTAGACAGAAGAGAAGAAGCGCTATATAGTTCTATAGTGTTTAACTAATAATTGACCGTAGTTTTTACTCTCAATCTGATGCTTATTGCTGTAATTTCTGCTCGCTATCTGATTTCAGTATCTAGCCTAAGATACATTTCATCTAATTACGATTTCTAGCCTTAAATCTCATCATTCACAATTTAGTTAACCCCTCCAATGCGGCCCTACGCGTATCCCCGTGCTACACACGGCTTCAGGGTCGGACTGACCATTAGATCAGGGACCGAGGGCCCACCACTGAGGTGGGCCCACCGCTGCCACTTTTATACAGATTTAAAGTATAAATGTATTGTCCGCCTGCCTGCTGTGTAGGGGGCTGCTGTATGCCCTTTCCTGCCCGTTATGCGATGATCAGCTGCTCAGCCATTACTGTCTGGCAGCGGCTGTCTCTGTCAGCGCTTGAATTGCTTCTTCAGTATTTTTCCCTGTTCCCTCTGCTCTGCGCATGCCTGCACAACCTCTGGGTCTCCGCAGTATGCACATTGATCTCATCATGGCCCACAGGGGTGATGGGGGGAGATGGGGGACTCAGAGAGAGTCACTCAGAGCCAGCCTAGGGGACATCACGTGGGGCCTGTAGCCCGCCAAAGAGGACAAGCGTTGCAGCACTCACCTGACAGTGTCACCAACATCACTGGAGCAGATTGCAGACTAAATCACAGAAGGACCGCCTAACCATAAATCCACAGCGCAGCAATGACAGTCAGTGACAGCACAAGAACTACGCAGCACATACAGCACAGGTAAGCCGGTAACCTCCTCAGGCTATTCTGTCCCCAGCCACCAGGCCATCCATTAACCCCCCAAGGCCATCCAGTAGCCCCCCAAGGCCATCCAGTTCCACCCAGAACCACCCTGGCTATACAGTACCTCCTCCAAGGCCATCCAGTAGCCCCCAAGGCCATCCAGTAGCCCCCAGGCCTGCAACTACCCTCCAGGGCAGCCAACAACCCCCAGTGCCCCCAGGCCATCCAGTACCCCCCAGGACCACAACCACCCTCCAGGGCAGCCAACAACCCCCCAGACCATCCAGTACCTCCCAGTGACCCACAGGCCATACATTACCCCTCAGGCTAGCAACTACCCCCCAGGTCTGCAACTACCCCCAGGCCTGCAACTACCCCCATGGCAGACAACAACCCCCCCCCAGTAACCCTTGGCCATCCAGTACCCCTCAGGCCAGCAACGACTCCCCAGGTCCACAACCAACCTCCAGGGCAGCCAACAACCCCCCCCAGACCATCCAGTACCTCCCAGTGACCTACAGGCCATCCAGTACTCCTCAAACTAGCAACTAACCCCTAGGCATGCAACTATCCTCAAGTGAAGACAACACCTCCCCAGGCCATCCAGTAATCCCCAGGCCAGCAACTACCCCCCAGGTCTGCAACTACCCCCAGGCCTGCTACTACCCTCCAGGGCAGACAACAACCCTCAGGCCATCCAGTACCCCTCAGGCTAGCAACAAGCCCCCAGGTGTGCAACCACCCTCCATGTCAGCCAACCCCCCCTCAAGGTATTCAGTAACCCCCCCCCCCCAGGCCATCCAGTAATCCCCAGGCCATTCAGATGATGTCATGGGGTGGGGCCAATTATGTCATTGGGCAGGGGGCCCAGACCTCTTTTTGGTCCAGGGGCCCTGGATCCTGTCAGTCCGTCCCTGCACAGCTTCACCACACTGTTAGCCCCTGATGAAGTTGTGTGTAGCATATAAACAATACACTAGACCAGACAAAAATTTGTCAAATCCATCGCATCGCATGGGACATCAGAAGAACCAATACAGTACCAATGCCACACTGTATCAGCTTAATGAGATAGTTCCGATTCTCTGTATTAATTGGCACTAGCTCTCTCGCCTCTCCATAACCCTATGATCCAAACTGAGCTCTATTTGATCACCTGTACCCTGGTAGAAGCATAAGAGCAAGATCCAAAACATCAACTGGATGGTTAATGTGAAAATGCAGGCACGCGCAGCAAGCGGTGGCCCTCCAGGGGCCCCAAAACAGACACAATACTAAAGATATTAAATGATATGAAAGTTCCTGCTGCCTCACATCCCCCAAACCATCGATGAGGAGATGAATACAAAATACCTCTAATAAACCCCCATTACACAAAAAATATATAAAAATGTATGCAGTGCATTGCAATGCTCTGGATACATTTCTGGGACTCAAAGGGTTAAGAACACAAATAGCTGGAAGCGAATGAAGACTATCTGTGTCCTCACTCAGCCCTTGTTAGCTCTCGTGAGGCTCTGGGAACTTTTTTAGCATGAATGAGGTGCTCGTGCACAGACGGATGAAACGTCTATCGTCTATCAGCGTTTTATTTTTTAATGCCTATAAGATTAATGTTTCTGAAAAAATGGCAATACTATCCCTTTAAAAAGACATTGTTGAACTGGAAAAGGTGCAGAGACATGCAACAAACCTGATAAAGGGATTGGAGGTTCTGAGTTATAAAGCGTGACTAGCCAAACTGGGTTTGTTTACATTAGAGATGTCTAAGGGTGATATGATTACCATTTACAAATACATTCAAGGTCAATACAAAGAACTATCCAATTAATTATGTATGCAAAGAGCTGAGCTAAGAACAAGAGGTCATCCATTAAGACTAGAGGAAAGGCGCTTTCGCCTAAAAGAAAAGGCAGAGACTCTTTAAAGTTCAGTAATGTCCCATAAAAATTGTTATAATTTTGTAGATGTTACAAAATTAAACTATATGCTTCTAATTCTACCTCTCAAGCTGCTAAGGTCTGAGAGATATTCACTTTCAAAGTTCCCCCTCTCCCTCCCTGACAGCAGGAGATCCCGGTCCAGGGAACAACTGGAGGCTCTGCAGCACAGCCGAAGTCGCGTTATAGGAAAATAATTACTTCATTGGAAAGGTCTACAAAGTAAGTCTGGTTTGTAAGCACACTTTGTAGACCGTTCCAATGAAGTAATTCTTTTTAAATAACGTGATTCAGCTCTGCTGAAGAGCCTCCTCGAGTCGCATGTCTTGAATCTCCTGCTGTCAACTTTACAGCTGACATCAGGAGAAGGGGAGGGAGGGGGAACTTTGAAAGCGAATATCTCACAAACCAGAGCTGTCTGAGAGATAGGATTTGTAGCATACAGTTTCATTTTATGACATCTACAAAACTATAACCATTTTTTATGGGACATTACTGTCCCTCCGCTCCCTATCACCACCATTTCCTTCTACCCCTGCAAAAAAGACCCATTGCTTCAAATCTCACTCTCACCTTATGTCCCTGTCCCTTCTCCTCCTACTTGCTGCAGGTGACATCTCACCTAACCCAGGCCCCCCTTCCATTCTCTCTTGGACCACAGAACCCACTCACACACGCAACACTCACAATCTAATAACCGTACCCCGTCACCTAACCTCCTCCCCCCCCTTTCGTTTTGGTCTCTGGAATGCCCGCTCTGTGTGTAACAAACTAACAGCTGTTCATGATCTGTTCATTTCTCATTCCCTAAACCTCCTTGCCATCACTGAAACTTGGCTCACATCATCAGACACTGCCTCCACTGCCGCACTCTCATATGGAGGCCTTCAATTCACACACACACCGAGGCCTGGCAACAGGCAGGGAGGGGGAGTAGGCATCCTGCTGCCCCCTAACCATATATTTCAGGTACTCCCCACTGTTCCCTCTCTTTCCTTCCCTACATTTGAAGCTCACACACTTCGCCTCTTCTCTCCCCTCCCCCTGCGTGTCGCTGTCATATACAGGCCACCTGGTCCCACTGCACAATTCCTTGATCACTTCACCTCCTGGCTCCCTCACTTCATGTCCTCTGATGTCCCTACTCTCATCACGGGTGACTTCAACATCCCTATAGATAATCACAACACCCCCCCTGCCCTCAAACTCCTCTCCTTAACAACCTCCTTAGGCTTATCGCAGTGGACCAGCTCTCCCACACACAGTGATGGTCACTCCCTCGACTTGATCTTCACTAACCTCTGCTCGGTCTCCAACTTCTCTAATGTCCCTTTTCCCCTCTCTGACCACCACCTCCTCACCGGTAACCTCATCATACCACGCAAACCCATCACCCCCGCCACAATCAAGCGCATGCGGAGAAATCTACATTCTCTTGATAAGCAACAATTTTCCACCTCCCTGCAGCCTATCCTCAACCCCATCCTCACACTTACTTGCCCAGACAAAACTACTGCTCTCTACAACAGCACTCTCACTTCAGCCCTTGACATCGCTGCACCTGCAACTCCACACCACCCACGCACAACCCCACTACAACCCTGGCACACAAGACTAACGCGATACCTCCAAAGGTGCTCACGCACTGCTGAAAGGCACTGGAGGAAATCGCGCTCCACAGCCGACTTCACACACTACAAATTCATTCTCCGTTCGTATAGCTCTGCCCTCTCCCTGGCTAAACAGTCATTCTTCTCCTCTCTAATTTCTAATCTTTCCTCCAACCCCAAACGCCTTTTCTCAACCTTCACATCTCTTCTAAACCCACCAACACAAACACCTTCCACTAACTTCTCTGCCCAAGATCTCGCCAACCACTTCAAGAACAAGATTGAATCTATCAGACATGATATTTCATCACTACCACCCCCACCCAGCCAGCCCAGCCCTGTCGCCTCTCCCACATACACACTAAGCTCCTTCCCACCTGTCACTGAGGATGAAGTCTCCCTTCTCCTCACTCGCTCAAACCTAACCACATGCCCTCTCGACCCAATCCCATCTCAGCTCACCCAAGAACTCTCCCCTGTACTAACTCCAATCCTTACTCACTTATTCAACCTCTCTTTGTCAACCGGCACCTTCCCATCCTCTTTCAAACATGCACTAATCACTCCCATCCTAAAAAAAACCCTCCCTGGACCCAAACTCATTGTCAAATTACCGGCCAATTTCCCTACTCCCGTTTGCCTCCAAGCTTCTCGAGCGCCTTGCATATAACCGGCTCACTAAATTCCTCTGCTCCCATTCCCTGCTAGATCCCTTGCAATCCGGATTCCGCCCTCATCACTCCACTGAGACTGCCCTCACTAAAGTGGCCAATGACTTGCTCTCAGCCAAGTCTAAAGGCCACTACTCCCTACTCATTCTTTTGGACCTGTCAGCCGCATTTGACACAGTCGATCACCCACTCCTCCTCCAAGCCCTCCACTCCCTAGGCCTCTGCGACACTGCACTCTCCTGGTTTTCATCTTATCTCTGCAACCGCTCCTTCAGTGTTTCATACTCCGGCTCCACTTCCCCACCCCTCCCACTGTCTGTTGGTGTGCCCCAAGGATCAGTACTGGGACCCTTGCTCTTCTCAATCTACACTGCTTCCCTTGGAAAACTAATAAACTCCTTTGGGTTTCACCATCATCTCTATGCTGATGACACCCAAATATATCTTTCCTCCCCAGACCTCTCTCCTTCCCTCCTGTCCCGAGTGTCTGACTGTCTGTCTGCTGTGTCTTCCTGGATGTCCTCCCATCAACTCAAACTTAACCTTAGCAAAACTGAACTAATTCTCTTCCCTCCATCTACAACCAGCCTTATCCCAAACATTACCCTCACCGTTAACAACACTTCCATCACACCAACCCCTACAGCACGCTGCCTGGGGGTCACATTTGACTCTGCCCTATCCTTCATTCCTCACATCCAGTCAATCTCCAACTCATGCCGCCTCCACCTCCGCAACATCTCTAGAATCCGACCCTTTCTCACAGAAGACACTACCAAAATTCTAATCCAAACACTCATCATGTCCCGTCTTGACTACTGTAACTCTTTACTAATTGGCCTGCCTCTCACCCGACTAACCCCGCTACAGTCCATAATGAACTCTGCTGCAAGACTAATCTACCTCACTCATCGCTTCTCTAACACCACACCCCTCTGTCAGTCCCTACACTGGCTCCCGTTAGCATACAGAGTAAAATTCAAAACTCTGGTGCTAACTTATAGAGCCCTCACTAACACTGCACCCCCCTATATTTCATCTCTCATTTCCAAATATACTCCCGCCCGCCATCTTCGCTCTGCACATGACCTTCTGCTCTCCACAGCTCTTATCACATCCTCCCACTCCCGCCTACAGGACTTCTCCCGTGCTGCACCTGAGCTGTGGAATTCCCTCCCCCGCCCCATCAGACTCTCCCCCAGCCTTCAAATCTTCAGACGCTCCCTGAAGACTCACCTCTTCAGGGAGGCCTATCAACTGCCTCCATAAACATCATCACCAAGATTCACCCTGCACGGACTACTGCACTCAATGGCACTTCTCACTCCCACCCACTGACTGGCAGTTCATGTGGCAGGAGGCACTTAAACACAATAGCACTTACTCCTTTTGTATCAAACCTACCTTCCTCTAGACTGTAAGCTCTCACGAGCAGGGCCCTCTGATCCTCCTGTTCTACACATCTGATTGTACTATTTAATACCTCTGTATGTCTATTCCCCAATTGTACAGCGCTGCGGAATTAGTTGGCGCTATATAAATAAAGAATAATAATAATAATAATAATAAAAGGGAGGTAAAGCTATGGAATTCTTTGCCCCGGGATGTTGTACTTGCAAATAATGCAACTGTTTTCAAAAAAGCAATGGATGCCTATCTAGAACAGAACAATATTGAAAATTATGACAGATGGCTTCAATGCAGATGTTGATCCAGGGAATTATCAGCATACCTGGGAACTCTCCGGATTTGCCCCGGAGACTCCGGTTCTGACAGAACTTTACCGGGTCTCCGGGGCAGAGGCTGATTCCTCCGGATGTGGAGAGTTTCTATTGAAACTCTGCCACATCTGCTTTTTCTCCCGCTGATACTCAGTCCCCAGCCTTCTGTGTGACACCCTCTGAGTGCCAGAGTGGTAAGGAATGCATTGCTTTGCAATGCATTCCGTACCACTCTGGCACTCAAAGGGTTAAGTCCCCCCCACACTTGCGGCAAGCCCCGCCCCTTTTTGATGCGATTAGCGTCATTTTTGTCACCCCCTGGCGAACAGGGTAGCCCTCAACTGGAAGTTCCCAGGTATGATTATCAGACTGCCACTTGGAGACAGGAAGGAATATTTTTACCCACTTGGGGCTAAAATGGATATGGCTTCAGAGGGCTTTTTTTTGCCTTCCTCTGGATCAACAGGGGTGTTTTTGGCATGGGCTGAACTTGATGGACACGTCTTTTTTTCAGCCTCATCAACTATGTTACTAAAAAATTATCTTGCTTATGCAGTCTCAGGTACTGTAGGCCTTTAAATACTTTAAGGACACTATCCACAAAATACAAAGTGGAGTGATTTGGGGGCAAATCAAATGTGCCATAGGGGGCCACTAAAAATCCCCCAAATTCCCACAGATTTCAATTGAGTTTTTAAACCCTTTGAATGCTAGACAGGTCTCCAGTTCGCTCCTTTGCAATGCGTTGGAGTCCTCTCAAGCATTCAAGTGGGTAAAATCCCCTTTTAAATCAAATGAAGAGTTGTGTGTGTCCCCTACAGTGCACCTGGTTTGCGCCACAATTACTCCACTTTTATACATACTTAGTGGATTGTTTCTTATGAGCACAAATTTGACTGGTAAAAGTAGTTTACATTTTATTTGTACTGCACATTTATAAACACTCTTCTTAATCCTGCCAACAACCACAAATGTTATTTGAAACAAGTCGCTCCATATGTTGCAAACAGAATTATATGTGTAAATGAAAAAAATGTATTTCCTGAATGAAACCATGTGTTGATTTGAAAGCACATTGGGCATTACACACTAAAAAGGTGATAAAACTGAGATAACTGATACTGCTTCTCCGGTTCCTATGTTATTCTGTGGAGTCAATACACTAAGATCTCTTCCACTTGAATAACACAGGACCTGGAGAAGTGATTCACTGAAGAAGCTATCTCTGCTTTATCACAACACAGTGCATCTCCCCCTATGACTTAAAAAGTATTGAAAGTCTAGAACAAACCCTGTAGTAAATACCAAGGAGTAAATACAATAATCTCAAACTTCTCATTTTGAGCTTTTAAACCCTTGCATGCTCGATGGGTCTAGCAGTGGTGACCACCCTAGCATTCTATGCGTTAACCCACTGAGTGCCAGAGAGGTATCCAACGCATTGCACTGCACCACCCTTAATGAGAAAGCGGTGCAATAACAGGCAAAATAACTACACTGTTGGACCAAATAAATGGGTATTTTAATCAGTTGAATGCTAGAGGTGTCCAATGCGTCGGAGACCTCTCTGGTATTCAAAGAGCTAAAGACCATTTAAGTCAATGGGGATTTTTTTAAAGATATTTATCCCTAAAATGGACTACGTTTGCACCGATTTCTCAGCACATAAACCTCACTATGTTATCGTATTCTGTCAGTATGTAAATTAGATCACTTGCAGTAAACTACGGAATGCTCAGTCCAGAACTTCACCAATTAAGTGCTTTGCAGTATGTTGGAATGTATTTTCCGCTCAAGAATTAAATGTCATGGCTGAGGAAGCAACCACTCTGATTATGTTGTCACATTTCCCCAAACGATCCTCGTTTGCCTGTTGCATGGCAATGTATTTGCATCTGTATAAGGTATGGGAAACACAAGCAAGGCGCTCCCATGTGGTGTTTAATCAGTTATTATTAAAATAAAGTATAGATTTTCCACAACTGACAACCACACATGCATAAGATAGGAATAATAACAAACCTGAGATGCCACCGCCAATGACAATAACATCATATTCGTTGCTCATGGCTGCTACCCCCTTGTTTATTTTCTTTCCTAGGATTTTTAAATCCTTTTAAGGTCGTGATACACTCAGTGAACCTGACGGAGAATTCTCGTTCCTGTCTGGATACTGCCAACATAAGCGACAGATAGAGAGTACAGGATTCCCATAACCAGCTCTGGGCACGCCCTCTTACTGTAGTTCACAGTACTGGCATTGGCTCGGTTTTTCCCACGCAGCTTGGCACCCCTCCCATTTCTTATGTACAGCGATCGGTATGGCAAACAAGCACAGCACTGATTGGCTTGTCTTTTCCATTGGAAAGTATGTTGTAGCGTTTTGGAGGAAAAATCTGAAGATCTACCGCCTTAGAAACTTTTCTTCTTAAAAAAATTTGCTCTAGTTTATTTAAGTGCCGTACAGAGACGCTCAAAAATTGATTTAGGGATTTATTTACTATAATCTCTTTTATGCAAACGTGAAGCAGTTAAGGCATACAACTGCATTACTTTTATCATATTAAATATGTTCTATAATAAGCGTTGATTATACATACCTCTCAACATTACAAATGGTTTGCGGCAAAGCTATAGTGTTTTATTTACACAGACTAATTTATAAACGCATACGCTTAAGTTTAAACAAACACAGGGACGAACTGACAGCACCTAGGGCCCGCTGGGATCTAGAGATCATGGGTCCCCTTTACCTCACCCACAGTTATGTCCCACCCCAAAGTTATCACTCCAGCCCCCTGTTCCAGCCCATTGCATTTTGCTAGTTTTGTAACCGGCATTATAAAGCAATACACCTGAGCTTAGAATTAAAATGGAGCTCACTAATGATACCACAGAGTTTACAACTGAAATTGAAATGGTGCTACAGGAGTAATCCACAAAGCTTACAAATGAAATGTAGCTACCCTATTGATACCACTTAGCTTACAATCAGTGTTTCACCATGGTGACTCACGACTGTGCTGCAAGAATGCAGCCCAGCACCGGATTTGGAGAGAGCCCTTGGAGGCCTTGACTCTAGCTGTGAAAATCCAGGTTGACTTTTATGGCACCAACTTATCTGCTGATGTGGTGGACAGAGTGTTTTGCCATGGTGACTCAGGAGTCAGGACCAATAGTGGAAGCAGGCAGTGGAAAGGGAGAAATGCCTGAACTGGTGAGACGCCAGAGAGAATTGGGCTCTCTCCATATGCAGCAAACGGTGTCATCAAGCCTTAAAAGTGATGTAGACGGATACCTGAAAGTTTCAGAGAGGCTCTGTGCAGCTCCATTTCCATTATAAGTTCAGTGGCATGACTTTTATGGCTTCAATTCAATTGTAATGTCTGTGTATCACCATCTAAATAGTAAAATGTGGTATCATAGCCACTATTCAATTGTAAGTGTGATGCCACATACCTATCTCCCTCCCTACTCTTTCAGGACCTGCCAGCTACATGTGCAGATATCAATGTACAGCTGGATGTCACTATCTGGGTGTACATTTGGAATACAGGACCTTGCAGGTCATGAAAACCAATAGATCAAGCGGGTAGCAAATTCAAAAATTTACTACTTGTTCAGAGTTAGATTAAGACTCCTTAGGGCCGTAGGCAGGAACCCCCCCCCCCCCCCAATAATCCTGCTGCACCTGACCCCAGCATCCAACCCCCTAGTACTCAGGGAGAATCTATTGTAGTGGTACTCAACATATGGCTCTCTAGCTGATGTTAAATTATAATCCCCATGACCCTGTGAATTATGGTAGTTGGCATTCAATAGCAGTTACAGAGCTACGGGTTGAGAGACAAAAGGCTGCACACTTCCCTGTCACTCAAAGGGTTAAAGTGTATTAACCCTTTGAGTGGCAGAGGAGTACTGAACACACTGTGCATTGAACATCCGTCTGACATTCAAAGGGATAATCCACATTAACCATTTGAGAGGTAGAGGGTTGGGTACCCCTTTAGAAGTTAGAGAGTGACTTGTATACATAGGGCCTTCAATCAGTGATTCTGCAGTTGATCTGTGGCAGTTGGCGAGCCACAGATTGAGCGCTGGGTGCCCAGCTCTGTGACATTCAAATAGTTATAGTATATTAACTCTTGTTTAGTACCAGATGGGTGCAAAATATTGTTTGTCATATACTCTATAGTTATACAATTATTAACAATACACAACCTCCCCCAAAAATAAAAGAGAAAGCAAAGCAAAATAAATAAGCTTTTTAATATGTGTGTATATCACAAGGGAAGGCTAATTCAGTACTGTAGCGCTAGATGGATATAAAAGTGTAAACAGTGTCCTAAAATGTAACTTTAATTCATACTAGTGAAAGCTGTATGCTGTGTTTTATTTGCCATCAGTTTGAGTGGAATAATAAAAATTAATGAAGAGCTTTTAGTAGTTTGAATAAAAGTTACATATTCGGACACTGCTTACACTTTTATATACACCTAGCTCTATAATACTGGACTAGCCCTCACAGGTCCAGTAAATAGCATCAAACTGACACAGGACAGGTTACAAGCAGGTTTACCCACACGGGTCCAGTATGGTACACAAACACAATACTGACACAGGTCAGGTAATATCTTGATACAGTGTAAGAGTCCAATATATACAGTAGAGCCACTGGCAGAGTGGCTAGCAATAGCTGAGGCACAATGTCGCCGAAGGCAGCAGGAGGCAACAATGACAGGATTGCAACGGCAGCCAGACAAGGATAACTTGCACGGTTCTACAACGGTGGACGCCCACCGTGGACAACACTAGGCTGGTCAGAGCTCGTGCCAAAACGGAGGCCCAACGGACCTATGGAATCGGTACGCACCGAGTACTGGAAGCACACTACACTGGTGTAGCAAGTCGGTAATGAGGCACCACCCCCGAAGGGGTTAATAGTCGTAATGGTCTGGATAACGGCAACCACGGGAAGCGCCCAACTGAAACCATGTAAAGACCAAGCGATGCAGCACGGTGTGAGAGGATACTGGCATACTGAGACTCTGAACCACCAGACAGGATTGAGCAAGGTACCGGAGTACCGGAGCAATGAGACACAAATATGAGAGAACCGTGCAATAGTAAGCAGCCGGGACTGCCGGGATTTGCCTAGCTGGGCAACCAGCAAGCAGGAACCACCGCCAAGCCGATTCGGTACACAGCACAGGAACGTCAGTCTCACCGGGTCGGTACACGGAGCAGGAACATCGGTCTCGCCGGGTCGGTACACGTAGCAGGAACGTCAGCCAGGCCGGGTCAGAACTGGAAGCAGGAATGTCAGTCAATACAAATCGGTACACAGAATTAGGAACAGAGACAAATGGCGTGGTCAGGCAGTCTGGGGTCATACACTGGTATCAGGATAGCAAAACTAGCGCTAGGCATCAGGTACACCACTAAAGGGCAATAGCACAGTGACAGCCCAGGGTATAAGAAGGCTGTCACTGGGAGGAGCAGTACAGCGCAGCCAATAGGACAGAAGCAACACAAGATAGACAGAATGTCGCCTGATTACGGGCGCCGTGATACCCAGCAATACATTTGGCAAACAGACTCCAGTTTCCTGTTATCTAACACACTTTCTCACCTAAAATATCAGGTTCAGGAAGACCAGACGGTCTTAAATGAAAAAAAACAAACTAAGTGTTATGGCGCTATTTAAACTCTGCGAGATATTCCCATAAGTTATCTGAAACACCAACATTTTCTATATCAAGAGCATGTCCAAAATCCTCTAGTGTGAAGATTAAAACAAAGTCAAATTAAATCAATTTTGAATTTCATAGAGTGCTAGTCCTTCTGATATGGATATGATTCTCCCAAAGACCTCCTTGATTTTCAGGGGAGTGGCAATCCACTTTCTCTTTATTTCTTTTTTGCTCTGAAATGGGTCGCTGCTCCTCCAAAACACACCGGTGGAAAGTGGGTAATTCTCTAAAAGAACAAAGAAGAAAGAGAAGGGTGCAGACCCTCTAAGAGCAAATCTGTATAGATATAGATATATTTGCCCCTCAATGTATATATGCTCACCAGAACCACGATTTTGTAACAGCATATCTGGGATCAATCATTCATCATTTGGAATCTCCTCCATTCGAAGTTAGCACTCTGAGCAGTAAAGAATATTGTAGAAAATGTTTTATTTCTTAAAATTATTCCAGTATCAATAGTACAATTAAAAGTAACGCCGCGACGCGTTTCGTATCAAAAAAGATACTTTCTCAAGGGTAAAATGATAAATATATTCTCCATAAATACAATTAAACATTACCTTTATAAATGCTTTCCCAGATGCTTTCTGTACGAACAGCGTGTACAAACGACATGTGGATGTGAATCATTTCCAGTATCCCGCATCACTTCCTGCTGAGAGGCGGAACTTGCCAGTTGGTTTCGGGCTTGTGTGTCAATCATGGAACGCACGCTCGATTCATGATACTAGGCAATGAAGGAACTCTCCCCGTCTTTTCCAACCAACTCCGCCTCCTCCCCATGTAGTTCGAACCAACCGTTTTGTTCCAAATTAGAGCAGGAAGATCAGCTTAATTCATTGTGTTAGTATATAGCCTCCCTAACTATACTTCCATATATTCAAAAAAAGAAAGAGTCGATTATAGCATTTAACTATTCTTCTTCCATTTCTTCCTATAAAATTTATAATAATTGGAAAAAAGAAGAGGCAATCATATTCACATAAGTGTATACAATTTACCTTGCACCAATTGATTCACATTCCATGTTCATTCTAAGCTTGAGTCTGGGAAAACACAATTACAATTTTCATGCCATTAAACAAAATAAAAATACAAATACCGTATATTTATATTTTCATCTTTATATTTATCTATAGGGTCAATTTTATACACACCTAATTGAAATTAGAAAAATGCAATTTAATTATGCCTTATTAAATTCCCTCTTGTTATAGAGTATTTTGGTATTTTATTTTTATCTACTGTAATAATCTATATTTATAAATTGATTTTCTCCTTCTGAATCCCTACTTTAAACTATAATAACCCAACTGAGGAGTATATATTTCAAGGTAAACACCATAGGTCCAACTCTTCGTTGAGACCTCCTGGCGTTAGACAGTTTAAAGTGTGAATCCAAAAGGTTTCTTTCCTACATAATGCTATAAATCTATCTGCTACAGATCAAGGGACATAGTCTATGCCTTTTACTGGAAAATTATGTAAGCCCCCATTAGGACACCTACTGAAATGCCAGGGGATACTATGTTCTTGAGAATTTTTTTGTATATTTCTCCTATGTTCCCCAAATCTTTCTCTAAGCGTCCTTGTTGTTCGCCCAGCATAATTTATCCCACATCCACAAATAATAAGGTATATGACAAAAGATGTACCGCAATTGATAAAATGATCAATTGTGAAAATTCTAGTAGAGCCTAAAGTTGAAAAAGTTTTCGCTTTATCATCCATATGTTCACAATTTAGGAAAGATTTAATATTGCACCTAAAATTACCTACAGTTCTATTTTGAATTGTAATAGTTGTTGATTCTTTTATTTTCAACTGTTTTGGTTTGCTTGGTGCTATAAAAGATCTAATATCTCTTGCTCTTCTGAATATTACAGAGCTTCTATCAGGTATCTCATCACACAGTAAGGGATCTTCTTTAAGAATACTACAATTTTTTTCCAAAATATTCTGTATTTGTTTAGCATATGAGCTATACTGTGTTATGCAAGATATCTGGTATTTTGTATTTTCAACTTTCCTTTGTTTTGGCACTAAAAGATTTTCATGATCTAAACCTCTAGCTCTGGTAATAGCTTGATCTAAGAGTTCCTGATTGTACCCTCTTTCAAAGAATTTCTTCTTTAAAAGGTTACTTTGAATATCAAATTCCTCCAATGTACTACAGTTACGACTTATTCTATTCAGTTGTCCAAAAGGAATGTTCTTTTTCCATTTTTCCATATGGCAACTTCGAGCATGTAAATAATTGTTTTTAGATACAGGTTTAACGTATACCGTACTCAAAATCTTCTCTCCTTCTGTATACTACTGTAAATCCAGGAATTTCATCTTTGTGTTATTAATCTCAGATGTAAATTTTATACCTTTAGTGTTGTTATTAAAGCACACAATCAGTTTACAGAGCTCATCTTGTTCACCATTCCAAATGACCAATATATCGTCAATAAATCTGCAATAGAAAACCAGGTTCGCCCTCCATGAGTTGTTGGACCATACCATCTCATCTTCCCAACAACCCATAAATAGATTGGCATAACGCGAGGCGAACCTGGTCCCCCTTTTGTTCAGGGCTCAAAATTTCCACTCGCTACTAGCCAAAGGCGTGTAAAAATTCAGCCCTGGCGAGTAGAAATTCAGCCCTGGTGGGTATATTATGGCTTGCAGTGGTGAGTAACTTTTCAGGTCTGGCTAGTAGCAAAGGTCTTCAACTTTTAAGGCCTGTTTTGTTTTTAGATAGAACTTTTCCTGATATACAAAATAATTATGGTGCAAGATGTATTGCACCCCTTTCAAAATGAATTCCTTCTGTAATAAAGGTATACTCATATTCTGTTCTAGGAAGTATGCTACTGCTTCTAGGCCTTGTTCATGACCAATTGATGTATATAATGATGTTACATCCAATGTAGCCCATAAATATTTACCAGGAAACCAACTGATACTTGATAGTTGATATAACACATGTTGAGTATCCCGTATATAAGATCAAAGATTAGTTGCATACTTTTGGAGAAAATGATCCAAATAGGAGGATAGATTAGAAGTCAAACTATTTATACCAGAGATAATTGGTCTCCCGGGGGGATTCTGAATCCCCTTATGTATCTTTGGTATATGATAGAAAAATGGGGTACTCGGATGTTGAATATATATATATATAATTAAATTACTCTTTACTTATCATATTCCTTTGTAATGCTTCCTGTAAGTATCACAGTGGCCGTGATTCGTGCTATCCAGTGTCTATCACTTGCAGGAGGCTCCCCATTGGCTGTCTGCTGTCAGCCCGCCTCACATTGCCTTTTTAAGCTCAGTCCGGGCACCCTTTGGTTGCCCTTTCATGGTGTCTCTGACAGCATCTTTTCTTTCCTGCCTGCCATGCTGATTGGGCCTGAGTTCCAGAGTACCAGAGTTCCAGTGTTTCAGAGTTCCTGAGTCTACCTGTTCCTGTGTACCTGCCTGCTTGTCGTTCCAGTCGGTGCCGGTTGTTCTCCGTGGTTGCTGATGTTCCGGTCGTCTGTCAGTTCAGCGGTGCTCGTTCCGGTTGATCCTCTTCCTGGTCTCAGTGGTTCCCTGTCTGCAGTCGCTGTGGCGACATTGCTCTCATTTTGCTCCGGCGATATTACTACTGTCGGTCCCAGCATGCGGACGCTGGTTTACTCCATTTAACCTGGTGGCACATACTACTGTTGGTTCCAGCGTGCGGACGCTGGTTTACTCCATTAAACCTGGTGGCTTATACTATTATTGGTTCCAGCGTGCGGACGCTGGTTTACTCCATTAACCTGGTGGCTTATACTATTGTTGGTTCCAGCGTGCGGACGCTGGTTTACTCCATTAACCTGGTGGCTTATACTATTCTTGGTTCCAGCGTGCGGACGCTGGTTTACTCCATTAAACCAGGTGGTTTATACTATTGTTGGTTCCAGCGTGCGGACGCTGGTTTATTCCATTACACCTGGTGGCTTATACTACTGTTGGTTCCAGCGTGCGGACGCTGGTTTACTCCATTAAACCTGGTGGCTCATACTACTGTTGGTTCCAGCGTGCGGATGCTGGTTTACTCCATTAAACCTTGTGGCCTATACTACTGTTGGTTCCAGCGTGCGGACACTGGTTGACTACATTTAACCAGGTGGCTCATACTACTGTTGGTTCCAGCGTGCGGACGCTGGTTTACTCCATTAAACCTTGTGGCCATTACTACTGTTGGTTTACTCCAGTACGCCTTGCGGTTCACAGTTCTGTCAGTTGGTCCCAGCGTGCGGATGCTGGTTTACTCCCTGACTGTAGTCAGGTACTGTGAGGTCCAAGTTGCTGTCCAGTCCCATTTGCAGTTGTCTTGTAGTTCTCTGGCATGAGACTTCTGCTTGAGTGAGACCGCTTGTCCTAGTTCCTACCTTATCCATCCTACTGTCATTGTCACCTGACAGTCAGTTGGGTTCTGGATGGTCTCCTCTCTTGGGCTGCCCTGCCCGGTATTGGTAAGGCCGGTAGAACCTATTCACGCTGCCATCCTTAGGTTGCCTTACCCGGTATTGGCAGGGCCGGTAGAGCCTACTTATAGTATCCCCTCAGGCTGCCTTGCCCGGTATTGGTAAGGCCGGTAGAACTGGTACAGTACCATATCACGGTTGCCTTACCCGGTATTGGCAAGGCCGGTAGAGCCTGCTACTGTTATTTCGTCTGAATCGCCTGGGTTGCCTTGCCAGGTATTATTGGCAAGGCCGGTAGAACCTATTCATATGGTCATTTCCTTATTTGTGTTGTTTGTATGTGTATGATAACCCTATGGGATTGCCTTAACTTTTCAATAAAGTTATGTTTTTACCTAAACCTTAAGTCTGAGAGTCTTAACTAACCGTGACAGTAAGAGAACTTTAAATTCTCTCAGAAACAATTGGGTGGGATCAAAATCCAGTTGGCAGTAAGAACTTATGTCCCCCAATAATCTATTTCCTTCTTGAAGATATTCATCCGTATCCGGAACTACTAAAGCACCACCTTTGTCTGCTTCTCTTATTGTTATTAAGTTGTTATTTTTAAGTTGTTGTAGGGCTTTCCATTCCCTTCCTGTAAGGTTCTTGATCTCATTTCCTTTTGATTTTTCGATCATTTCTTTGTAATCTTTTAATACTACTTTGTAAAAAGTATCAATACAGGGTCCTCTTTGATTCATTGGATTAAATTTTGATTTCCCTTTAAAATTAGTTCTCACAAATTCACTTGTATTACTTTCGTCCTCTTTGGTCTCTATTAGAGTTGAATTGGACTGTGAAAGGAAAGGGATAGTTGATTCCATAGAACTATCTTTTTCATTTTCCTTTTTCATTTGTTGTTGTTTAAAAAATCTCTTTAAAGTTCATTTTCATTGGAATTGATTTAGATCTACAAAGAAATTAAAATTATTCGGTTCCTGATCACGAGCATAAGCTAGCCCTTTTTGCAATAATGAAACTTGATCTGTAGTAATTGTAGAGGAAGAAAGATTAATTATACCATTACTTATTTCTCTTGGTGGAATTGGTCTATTTTTTGATTTTTCATTTTTATTTTTTCCTCCTCTACATCCCCTTGTTCTTCTTCTTCCTCTCTTTTCCTCCTCTCTTTTCCTCCTGTTCTGATTTTGTGTATTCGCATTTTCCCATAGCGTTAGAATAGGGCTTTTGTATTTGCTTATTGGTTGTGAAGCTAGATCCAAAAAAGACGCAGCAGATGTAGAGGGTTGAGGACACAAATTGTTCATATCTAACTCTACTCTTTGTTGTAAAATCTCTTTACTATTTATTGTTTGTAGAATAGAAGTCTTCTTTTTTCCTTTTGATGTTTTTCCTGGGGCTTTAGTCCCATTCTCAACATCTTGATCATCATTTTCTATCTCTTTCACTAAATCCTCCAAGAAATCCCCTTTACTAAGTACTTCATATCTATTTTGATTTCCATTCTCTGATTTTCCTTCTAAATCTGGAGTTTTATGAACAGTATTAGTTATTTCTGACTCTATTTTGTTTAAAGTATATTGACTAGTTATATTCTTATTTTTATTGTAATTAAATCTGGCATTTTTGTAATATTTATTGCCTTTATTCTGATTCCTAGTTAAAAAAAAAAAAAAATGATTTTGCCTACTGAAAGTAAAATCCTGACTGCTGTAACCACCTTCATCTTTTTTTAGTTTATTCAACTTTCTGGTTTTCAATTCATTTTCTAATTTGTTAACATTCTCATTGGTTGTTTTGTCCAGAATATTGAATTCCTTATTTGTCGAGAAGTGTTCTATATTTTGATATGCTGTTTTAATTTTCTCTTCAAATCAAATGAACACTTTTCTAGAATTTGATTCCACTTTATATTAAATTCTTTATCCTGAAAGGATGAAGATTTATTTATCCTCAATCGTCTAGGGATAATTTGCTTATCCAAATAATTTTGTAAAAGGACAATATCCCACCAATGTTTTATCTCTTCCTTAAGAGCATGTTCTAATGATAGAAAATGTTTTTTTAAAACCATGTTATATAAAGATGAAAATATAAATAAGTAGATCATCTTAAAGAGCAATATACGGTATTTGTATTTTTATTTTGTTTAACCCCTTAAGGACCGGGAAAATCTGAGTTTGATTTGACTTAAGGACCGGAGCAATTTTGACTTTTTTGACTATGTCTTTGTTCAACCATATTTTCTCTTTAATTCCTTTTGTGCACCCACATAAATTATATACTGTTTTTTTAGGCACAAGTAGGGCTTTCTTTTGATACCACAATTATATGAATACCTCATTGTTTAATTTGATTAAAATAGAAAAAAAGAGGAAAAAAATTGAAAAAAAACAACATTTTGCTTATATTTTCGTGTCAGGATTTGCATACAATTAGTTTATGACAAAAAAATACCCATAAATATATTCATTTGCTTCTCCTGAATATAAGAATACCCCATATGCCTAGTATTTCAATCACTTCCTCACATTTACAAGGTAAATATTACAAGATGGATGCCATTATTTCCAACTTGTAATTTCTCAACAATTGGCATGTGAGCATGCTTAGCTGACGGTGCCAGAACCAAAAATGTCCCACAAAGGTATATGTTTCTGAAAACTACACAACATAAGGTAAATAATCAGGAGAATTTTGGAGTTTTTCATGCAGCTATTTTTCCAGAAAAAAATTTTAAAATTGTGGTAATATTTTGTTTTGCAGTTTTCACACTTACATTTCAATACTACTGTTGATATCAAGCACATGATAGGTGAAGATTTTTAAAAATGCATTGTTTAGTGTTCAGCTCCTTCTTCTGAGTACGGCAATACCCCATATGCATAGGTTTCTCAAGGTTTGGGAGCTCTACGGGGCCCAAATTGGAACATGCGCGTTTCCAGTTTCACACTTTGAATTTTCACAGCTTGCATCACTGGTGCCATGTCTCATTTGGGGCTGTGTAACAGTGCTCCACTCTAAGATTTCCCCCCAAAAGTATATATTTTTGGAAAGTAGACACCCCAGGCTTTCATTTTATGTATGTTTTCAATTTTTTTACGCAGCCATTTTACCACCAATCGCTCGTAAATCTTGACGTAAGTTAAAAAAACAGCGTTTTTCACACTTGCACTTCAATGTTGATGTGAATTTCAAGCACATGATAGGTGAAGATTTTTAAAAATGCATTGTTTAGTGTTCAGCTCCTTCTTCTGAGTACGGCAATACCCCATATGCATAGGTTTCTCAAGGTTTGGGAGAGCTACGGGGCCCAAATTGGAACATGCGCATTTCCAGTTTCACACTTTGAATTTTCACAGCTTGCATCACTGGAGCCATGTCTCATTTGGGGCTGTGTAACAGTGCTCCACTCTAAGATTTCCCCCCAAACGTATATATTTTTGGAAAGTAGACACCCCAGGCTTTCATTTTATGTATGTTTTCAATTTTTTTACGCAGCCATTTTACCACCAATCGCTCGTAAATCTTGACGTAAGTTAAAAAAACAGCGTTTTTCACACTTGCACTTCAATGTTGATGTGAATTTCAAGCACATGATAGGTGAAGATTTTTAAAAATGCATTGTTTAGTGTTCAGCTCCTTCTTCTGAGTACGGCAATACCCCATATGCATAGGTTTCTTAAGGTTTGGGAGAGCTACGGGGCCCAAATTGGAACATGCGCGTTTCCAGTTTCACACTTTGAATTTTCACAGCTTGCATCACTGGTGCCATGTCTCATTTGGGGCTGTGTAACAGTGCTCCATTCTAAAATTTCCCCCCAAAAGTATATATTTTTGGAAAGTAGACACCCCAGGCTTTCATTTTATGTATGTTTTCAATTTTTTTACGCAGCCATTTTACCACCAATCGCTCGTAAATCTTGACGTAAGTTAAAAAAACAGCGTTTTTCACACTTACACTTCAATGTTGATGTGAATTTCAAGCACATGATAGGTGAAGATTTTTAAAAATGCATTGTTTAGTGTTCAGCTCCTTCTTCTGAGTACGGCAATACCCCATATGCATAGGTTTCTCAAGGTTTGGGGGAGCTACGGGGCCCAATTTTAAACAAATATTGAATTTTCACATCTTGGTTAACTGATGCCATTACTCATTTTGGGCTATGTTCCAGTGCTGCACTTTAGAATTTCCCCCCAAAAGTGTATATTTTTGGAATGTAGACACCCCCAGCTTTCATTTTAGGTGTGTTTTCAAATTTTTTACACGGCCATTTTACCACCACTTTCTCATAAACTTGACGTAAGTAAAAAAACAGCGTTTTTCACACTTTGCCTTCAATGTTGATGTGAATTTCAAGCACAGAATAGGTGAAGATTTTATAAACTGAATTGATTAGTGTTCAGCTCCTTCTTCTGAGTACGGAAATACCCCATATGCATAGCTTTCTCATGGTTTGGGGGAGCTACGGGGGCCAAATTGGAACATGCGCGTTTCTAGGTTCACACTTTGAATCTTCACAGCTTGCGTTACTGGTGCCATGTCTCATTTGGGGCTGTGTAACAGTGCTCTTTTTTTAAGATTTCCCCCCAAAAGTGTATATTTTTGGAAAGTAGACACCCCAGGCTCTCGTTTTAGGTGTGTTTTCCAATTTTATACACTGACATTTTACCACCAATCCTGTGAAAATTTGACGTAAGTAAAAAAAATTCAGCATTTTTCACACTTTGCCTTCAATGTTGATGTGAATTTCAAGCACAGAATAGGTGAAGATTTTATAAACTGAATTGATTAGTGTTCAGCTCCTTCTTCTGAGTACGGAAATACCCCATATGCATAGCTTTCTCATGGTTTGGGGGAGCTACGGGGGCCAAATTGGAACATGCGCGTTTCTAGGTTCACACTTTGAATCTTCACAGCTTGCGTTACTGGTGCCATGTCTCATTTGGGGCTGTGTAACAGTGCTCTTTTTTTAAGATTTCCCCCCAAAAGTGTATATTTTTGGAAAGTAGACACCCCAGGCTCTCGTTTTAGGTGTGTTTTCCAATTTTATACACAGCCATTTTACCACCAATCCCTCGTAAACCATGACGTAAGTAAAAAAAAAAAAAAACAGAGTTTTTCACACTTAGGGTTGGCGGCAGTATACTGGGCTGCATACAAATTGGTTTGGGAAACAATTTCACCTAAAATGTCTTCCCCCAAAAACAAATCAAAAAAATGATCATGGGTAAATCCTTCCACATCAATTTGAATCCCTGGGTTGCCTGTGAATTCTGAGATTTGTGGGCATAAATTGATACCCATTCATTAGGATCCGGAGTGGCAGGTGTTGGGGCATTTCTTTGGGCAGGTCTTTGGGCAGATCTTTTGGCAGGTGCTGGGGCAGTTGCCAGGGCAGCTCTTGGGGCACCACTTGGGGCATTTCTTTGGTAGGTCTTTGGGCAGATCTTTTGGCAGGTGCTGGGGCAGTTGCCAGGGCAGCTCTTGGGGCAGCACTTGGGGCATTTCTTTGGGTAGGTATTTTGGTAGGTCTTTGGGCACTTCTTTTGGCAGGTGTTGGGGCAGTTGCCAGAGCAGCTTTTGGGGCAGTGCGTCTTTTCTTGACAGAAGGCCCAGCGTCATCATTAGAGCTGCTCTCACTTTCTGAAAACTGCGCTATGTCAAAATCTGACGCAGTGTCTGTTGCCTCAGAGTCAGACGCCAAAAAGGCATATGCCTCTTCAACGCTGTACCTGCGCTGCATTTTGCCCACTAAAAAAGCTTTTTTTTTTCTTACGCTATCCCTAAACCTAAATCTAACCCTAAAACTTACCCTAGCCTACGTATATCCTGAACCTACCTAACCCAAATGAACTACCTATCTAAACTGCACTTATTATATATATATATATATATATATGTATTTTTTTTTTTTTTTTTTGGGGGGGGGGTTTGGGGTTTTTTGGGTTTTTTTTTTTCCTTACGCTATCCCTAAACCTAAATCTAACCCTAAAACTTACCCTAACCTACGTATATCCTGAACCTACCTAACCCAAGTGAACTACCTATCTAAACTGCACTTATTATATATATATATTTTTTTTTTTTTTTTTGGGGGGGGTTTTGGGGTTTTTTGGGTTTTTTATTTTTCTTACGCTATCCCTAAACCTAAATCTAACCCTAAAACTTACCCTAACCTACGTATATCCTGAACCTACCTAACCCAATTGAACTACCTATCTAAACTGCGCTTATTATATATATTTTTTTTTTTTTTGGGGGGGGGTTTGTTGTTTTTTTTTTTTTCCCCTAAACCTAAATCTATCCCTAAAACTTTCCCTAACACACGTCTACACTAAACCTACCCAACTACCTACCAAAATACCTAAACTATATTTATTATTAAAAAAAAAAAAAAAAAAGAAAAAAAAAAATTTTTTAAAAATTTTAAAAAAATTTACAAATTTTTTAAAAAATCTAAAAAAATTCAAGGAGGATGGGGGGTGTCCCACAGATCAGAAAACACTGATCTGCAGCAAATTGATCACTCCAAGAGTGATCAGATGGGGGGGCACTTATTGATCACTGCAGAACAGTGATCAAAGGGTTAATTTTCTTTATTTAAACTTTTTTTTTTACTTTTTTTTTACAGGCACACTGGAACACCATCTCCCTCTGTCTCTCTCCACCTTAGCAGTATGCAAGGTGGAGGGAGGCAGAGAGATCTGACAGGGACAGTATTTACAAATACTGTCCCTGTCATTCAGGTTTTGCAACATGTGATTCGCTTTTGAAGCGAATCGCATGTTGCAACAATGTTTCAGCCGCTTGTTACTAAGTGTCCCGATACCGGGACACTTAGTAACAAGCGGCTTGAACTCTTCCATCGCTCCGTGCGGCCGCGATGGAAGAGTTTAACCCTTGACGTACAAGGACCGTCAAGGGTCGTTCGATCACATTTACCCTTGACGGTCCTGGTACGTCAAGGGTCGCTAAGGGGTTAATGGCATGAAAATTGTAATTGTGTTTTCCCAGACTCAAGCTTAGAATGAACATGGAATGTGAATCAACTGGTGCAAGGTAAATTATATACACTTATGTGAATATGATTGCCTCTTCTTTTTTCCAATCATTATATATTTTATAGGAAGAAATGAAAGAAGAATAGTTAAATGCTATATTCGACTCTTTTTTTTTTTTAATATATGGAAGTATAGTTAGGGAGGCTATATACTAACACAATGAATTAGGCTGATCTTCCTGCTCTAAAACGGTTGGTTTGAACTACATGGGGAGGAGGCGGAGTTGGTTGGAAAAGACGGGGAGAGTTCCTTCGTTGCCTAGTATCATGAATCGAGTGTGCGTTCCATGATTGACACGCAAGCCCAAAACCAATTGGCAAGTTAAGCCTCTCAGCAGGAAGTGATGCGGGATACCGGAAATGATTCACATCCACATGTCGTTTGTACAAGCTGTTCGTACAGAAAGCATCTGGGAAAGCATTTATAAAGGTAATGTTTAATTGTATTTATGGACAATATATTTATCATTTTACCCTTGAGAAAGTATCTTTTTTGGGGCGTTACTTTTAATTGTACTATTACAATAATTTTAAGAAATAAAACATTTTCTACAATATTCTACAATTCTACAATATTCTTTACTGCTGAGAGTGCTAACTTCCAATGGAGGAGATTCCAAATGATGAATGATTGATCCCAGATATGCTGTTATAAAATCGTGGTTCTGGTGAGCATATATACATTGAGGGGCAAATATCTCTATATCTATACAGATTTGATCTTAGAGGGTCTGCACCCTTCTCTTTCTGCTACGGTCTTAGATGAGATTGCCCCGAGCTGTCCAATCTCTCTGCTCACAAGATGACTGCCCCCCCATGTGACACAACTCCCAGCTCAACTGGCTCCCACCTCAACCGGCCCCCGTAGCAACTAGGCCAGCCTACAAAGAAGTTGCGCGTTGATGTCAGAATTCCATCAGGTGCCTTACGGTCATCTTTGGTTTGGGCAAATAGATATCAACGCTAGTCTGAGTCACAGGGGGAAGGCCAGGAGGTACAAATAATAAAGAAAATGATCACTTAAAACTGGAAGGGGGTGTGACTGGGCCACTGCCAGGCACCGTAGAAAATTGGGCGCCCTAGGCGAGTGCCTAGTCGGCCTATTGAGAAATCTGGCTCCGTGTGTGGGTGAAGATGAATGAAAGCCATGTGTGAAAGAATTTGTGACACCAGATGATTAAGGTGTTTCTATTTAGTTCTCCATCTTGACCAGATGCAGATGAAACGCCAGTGATGTATGTGTTTTTCATTTAAGCCGCAATTTATTTTTCATTATTTATCATTCATCTGCTCATTTCCATATGCCATCAATTCATGAATGTGTGACTTGTAGAGCTGTGGAGATGTTTATCTAAGCAACATTGGATTTCTCACTGGAATCTGGTCTATATATGGAATGGTTGGACGCTATATATATTTTGTTTTATATACTAATATACTGGCACCAGTATTAGCTTTTTTGGCTGCATTATTTGTGTTTTTTATTGCTTTACGTTAGTTTTTGTTTATTTCATTTGGTTAGGTTAGATTTATGGTGTGGAGGTGGAGATTAATAGATGGGGGAGGATTTGCCGGGGGTTCCATTATTTCATATGGATTGTAATTGTATGTGTATTACTTAAAATAAATGTCTACTTTTTCAACCAGAATGGTTATTACTGGAATTTGGCTGAGTGCACTGGATAGATCCCTACTTTTTTTTCTTGTTTTTCATACTTACTGGTCTGTTCCTTTAACCCTTTGAGTGCCAGTGGTGTACGCAACGCATTGCTTTGCAATGCGTTGCGTACCCCTCTGGCACTCAAAGGGTTAACTTAGTCATGTCAAATGCAGACAGTTAAGGGTCACTCATATATTCTATACACTATAAATATAATTTATTTATCTATTTGCAACTAAAAGAAATGTGTCAAAAGTACTGATAACTGTTCATCATCACTGTTGAAGAATAAACAGTTATCCGTACTTTTGGTCCATTTTCTTTACTTGAACAAAAGATAACTAATTATATTAATACAGTGAGTATGTGACCCAGAGTTAACTGTTTTTAACATGCCTAGCTTTAAGGAACAGACCGGTAAGTACCAACCACCACCACAGGGGCACAGAGAAGTGCTCTGCTAACAACAAGTTGTCCCCCGGTCTAGACCCAACTTGCACAAAGCCTCAATTTACCCCATGATCGTTAATCTTGACTTGCCATTATTGAAAGGATGATGAAGAACTTATATATTGTAAGAAAATTATTAGCACCTTGATGGAAGAGGTCAAGGCAAAAATTATAGTAAAGGCGCCTCAAAGAAAAGAAACCCACCACAAAAATTCCAAAAAATGCAAAATATCAAAAAAGAGATTCTTTAAGACTCAATATATATCTTATCTCTTATCAGAGATAAATATAAATATATATGGCAAGTTCTCCAGTTGGATAAATGTGATAAGTGGAGTACCTCAGGGATCTGTCCTGGGTCCTCTTCTTTTTAATTTGTTCATGAATGACCTCTCAGAGAGCATAGGGAGCCATGTATCAATGTTTGCAGATGACACAAAATTAAGAAAGGTTATAAAGTCTGAACTGGATGTGCCTTCATTACAAGAGGATTTGGACAAATTGAGTAACTGGGCACGCAAATGGCAAATGAGATTCAATATAGACAAGTGTAAAGTTATGCATTTTGGGTATAATAATAAAAATGCAACATATAGTTTAAATGGTGTTTCTCTGTGGAAATGGTAGACAATAGACTTAGCAGTAGCATGCAGTGCCAGCTGGCAGCTGCAAAGGCCAATAAGATATTGGCATGTATTAAAAGGGGTATTGACTCAAGGGAGGAAGATATAATTATGTCTTTTTAAAGGTCCATGGTAAGACCCCACCTAGAATATGCTGTTCAATTCTGGGCGCCCTTTCTGAAAAAGGACATTATGGAACTAGCAAGAGTGCAGAGGAGGGCTACAAAACTAGTAAGGGAAATGGAAAGTTTTAGTTATGAAGAAAGGCTAGAAAAGTTAAACTTGTACACACTAGAGAAACGGCATCTTAGAGGGGATATGATAACACTATATAAATATATTCAGGGCCCATACAAAGGGCTCTCCAAAGACCTGTTCATTAACAGAACAGTACACAGGACAATGGGCTACAACAGCGGAAGGGTTTCTTTATAGTAAGGATAATAAAGGTATGGAATTCACTGCCTGAGGAGGTGGTGCTATTGAATACATTAGATGCCTTTAAAAGGGGCCTGGATACTTATTTAAAAGAGTATAACATAGAGGGCTATGTACATTAGTATTGGGATTCATATTTAGTTAGGGCTTGTTGATCCAGGGAGAAATCTGATTGCCATTTGGAATCAAGAAGGAATTTTTTCCCCCCATTCAAGGCAGAATTTTAAATTGCTATATTGAGGGGATTTTTTGCCTTCTTTTGGATCAATGATGGTAAACAGAAATAGGAAAAGGGTTGAATTAGATGGGTTCAAGTCTTTTTTCAACTTAAATTACTATGTTACTATGTGTTTTGGAATGCAGTATCCTAAGTATAATCAACACACCATAATTAAATGTGATATCAAATGAATCAATATTTATTAAAAATAAAAAAAAACTTTTAAAAATGTACAACATTTGTCTTTAACTATCAAATGTGGTACCTAGTACACACTGTCTCCTATGTATCCTTAATTTGATAACAAACAGTTGAAACCAGAAGTTTACATACACTATATAAAAAGACACATATGCATGTGTTTATCACTATCTGACATGAAATCAGAATAAACTTTACCCGTTTTAGGTCAATTAGGATTACCAAAATTATTTATATTTGCCAAATGCCAGAATAATGCGAGAGAGAGAATTTTTTAAGGCATTTTTATTACTTTCTGGTAGCATTGCCCTTAAACTGGATGACTTGGGTCAAACGTTTTGGATATCCTTCCACAAGCTTCTCACAATAGTTGGTAGGAATTTTGGCCCATTCCTCCTGACAGAACTGGTGTAACTGAGCTATGTTTGTAGGTCGCCTTGCTCGCACCTGCCTTTTCAGCTTTGCACATAAATTTTCAATAGGATTGAGATCAGGGCTTTGTGATGGCCACTCCAAAACATTGACTTTGTTATCCTTAAGCCACTTTGTAACCAATTTGGCTGTATGCTTCGGGTCATTGTCCATTTGGAAGACCCATTTCCACCCAAGCTTTAACTTCCTGGCTGATGTTTTGAGATGTTGCTTCAGTATTGAGACATAATCTTCTTGTCTCATGATGCCATCTATTTTGTGACGTGCACCAGTCCCTCCTGCAGCAAAACAACCCCACAACATGATGCTGCCACCCCCGTGTTTCACAGTTGGGATGGTGTTCTTAGGCTTCCAAGCTTCTCCCTTTTTCCTCCAAACGTAACGATGGTCATTATGGCCAAACAGTTCAATTTTAGTTTCGTCAGACCACAGGACATGTCTCCAGAAATGTAGGTCTTTGTTCCTGTGTGCATTTGCAAACATTAATCTGGCTTTTATATGTTTCTTTTGGAGTAATGGCTTCTTCCTGGCAGAGTGGCCTTTCAGCCCATGTTGATACAGTACTCGTTTCACTGTGGATAATGAGACAATCTTACCAGCTTCCGCCAGCATCTTCACAAGGTCTTTTGCTTTTGTCCTTGGGTTGATATGCACATGTCGGACCAAAGCACGTTCATCTCTGAGATACAGAACCCGTCTCCTTCCTGAGTGATATGATGGCTGGACATTCCCATCTTGTTTGTACTTGCGTATAATTGTTTGTACAGATGAACGAGGCACCTGCAGGTATCTGGAAATTGCGCCCAAGGATGATCCAGACTTGTGCAAGTCCACAATTCTCTTCCTGATATCTTGGCTGATTTCTTTAGACTTTCCCATGATGTTACACACAGAAGCATTGTGTTTCTGGTGTGCATTAAAATACGTCCACAGGTGTGTCTCTAATTAACTCAGATGTTGCCAATAAACCTATCAGAAGCTTCCAAAGAAATGACATCATCATATGGGCTGTCCCAAATTGTTTAAAGGCATAGTAATCCTAGTGTATGTAAACTTTTGACTTTGCAGAAAGTAATAAAAATGTCTTAACAAATTCTCTCTCTCTCTCAATATTCTGGCATTTGGCAAATATAAATAATTTTGGTAATCCTAATTGACCCAAAACGGGTAAGGTTTATTCTGATTTCATGTCAGATAGTGAGAAAAACATGCATACGTGTCTTTTTATATAGTGTATGTAAAATTGTGGTTTCAACTGTATGTAAATATCCTAGAGGGTACAAGCTGTATGGCTGAACAACACAGAACACTCTTATGTGATTGGAGAGCACAATCAAACCTCCGTCAAAGGTTCTGAGATATAGTTACAACACCTTAAACGGACTGAAGTTTACATGTGTAGTCCATAACACAATATCAGATGCCACCATAGGGAAAGTATACATGTCAAGATGGTGGACCTAAATAGAAAATGTATTATTTTTTCCGGTGCCAGTGTGCCGGAAAGAGAGTAGGTTGCGCACTGATGCCTAGTGATGTAAAGTGACTCCTCGCTGCACTAGAGCCAAGGACAATGTCCCTGAATGGCTGGATGGAAATGTGAAATATAGAACAAAAAATGGTGCACCACCTATATAAGGGGGTATGTATTTGCAGGGAATGTGCTTGTTGTTAACTATTATAACACTTAGAACAGAAAAGAAAAAAATGAACAACAATATAGCACCAGACCCACCCCCAAATCCCAGAAATTGGATTACACAGATAGGGCAGGGGAAGGATAAAAAATAAAATTTAACCTTTATTGAAAAATCCTAAAAAAGCAGCGAAATTTAAAAACAATAAAATAAAATTATCCTTGCCTATTTGTCATTATGAGTAAATTGACAAAATTTGTCTAAAAATGATATTCACTATAATAAAGGTGTAAACTAAGTATAGCTGGACATTTAGTAATCCAGCCAACGTATATAACCAACTCTTATTTAAAAGAGTAGTAATATCGATAGCTGTTTATTGGACTGCATAAATGAGAAAAAATCTCTATTTTATATGCACTAGCAGCTGCAACAAGCGATCACACACAGTGCCACCACATCGATCAAAGCAGCATGCGCTCAATATTTGTATTGCCGCATAATATATTGACATAAACAACTGTTTTGTTAAATTGACCTTCCAAGAGGCCAGAAGTTGATATACAACACAGGAGCGCAGGCTGTGATCGTAACCCTTATCCTCCGCATACAGGGAATCTGTATAACCCAAGTCACCTTATCTGGGTCTCCCAGTTACAGACAATAAAATGCCATGCGCTGTTGTGTATTGCAGTAACATAGGCTGCCGTCTTAAACGTCCATCATCTGTGTCGTGGAAATCCAAAATCACATTAGTTGGATTCCCCAACACAAATTATAACAGTCAATAAGTACAAGATTAATTTGTAAGTGCTACCATATGTGTAAAGAGAGTAAAAAACAACTTCTCCAACAAACCTCGATCGGATTCCTTAATGTAGTAATAAAACGGATCCGTATAAGGAGATCGTAAAGTAATTAGCTCTCTACCAAGAATGGAGTCTACCTCTATACACATACGGTAGAAAAAGCAGCCAATGCATTTAAATGAAGTGTGTTAATTGCCCAGTATGATCAGCTCCTAAAGCGGCTCACATACAAATATAACTGAGTATATTAAAGCAGCACATCAATGCTCCAATCCCTATTATCCATACTACAGCTATCTATAATAGAGAACCATCATAATAGAGGCCCCGGATTTCTACATAACTGTCCCTAAAGTACGTTTTGCTAACATTGCTTTGTCAAAGGGGCATGTAGAAATGGATGGAAATGTGGTCACCCTAGTTATGTTATGGAGCCTATGTACTAAGATCTCTCAAACTTTGGGGATCTTAGAGTGCAGTCTATGTAGAATAATACTGTAACTAAAAAGTCTTTAAAATTGTAGAAGTTATCTCCACTTTTTTGTAATTCTATATATATTTAATCAGTGTTTCATACAATGTATTTTAATTTTCTACTTACCTCTTTGAGTGCCAAAGAGGTATGCAATGCAATTCGTTGAATAAATATCTGGCACTTAAAGGATGTTAATGACTGGGTCAAATTGTTTACCATGCTGTGGTTTTGATAGCTTGGCTATTGTTTTGCTTATGTGTGATAAACTTATCTCCTATCCTGTTGAAATTAACCACAAAGGCCCATATTTATAAAAGCAAACGAGTTATTCTGGAATAAACCAGCTGCACCATAGGGGATAAATAAAACATTCATGTTAATTAAAATTTGGCTTTTAGCCCATTGAAAGCTAGAGAGGTCTCCATTCAAGGAGTTAAAAAAGGTCTATTCATGTGCATGGGAATTTAGAAATAGTTTTTTGTCCCCAATGATGAAGTTGGTTTAGTCCAGAAAAACTCCAGTTTCCTTTTATAAATATGTGCCAGAATTCCTTATCTCATATCCTTCAGATTTCAGAAACAAAAGAAAAATAAATGTTAGTGCTTCTACCCCAAACAGACATGTACACTCTCAATTTCATAAACTAATACATGCACCATATCAAACCTAGGGCAGTTTTAAGAACTCCTGAAGCCCCTCACAGAATTTTGAGTGGAGGTCCCCAAATATAGAGAAAGGCTTAGGATACTTTAATACTTTAGTAGTCACATTCCTTCTATTTTCTATGGGGAAAGCAGCCAGGGAGAGTATGTCAGTACAGTTATCCTCTTGTTCTTTACAGTAGCACCAGATAAACTGTTCAAGATTCTTTTTAATCTCTCACTCTGACCATTAGGCAGTTGAAAAGTGCAAATCAATTCAAGGTCTTTTACTAAAAACCATCCAAAATTGTGACACAAACCGAGAGTCTGAAACTATTTGCTTGGGTACTCCAGGGAGGCAATAGATTTCTTTCACATTCAAGCAGGCCAGTTTTTCAGTAGAAGGCAACTTAGGAAGAGGCAAAGAGTGGCCATGTTTAGAAAAGCGGTCCACTATGACCCTGACAAAAGTCATACTGTTACGGTTTTACAGACACTCAGGCACAGAAGGTTTGGTAAAACACATTTTTATTAATAGCACAATGATCATGTGACCCTCGCGGATCCAGTACATACAAATATGCAATACTGACACAGGTCAGGCTACAAAAATGAATAGTAACCTACACAGGTCCAGTAGATACAGATGTTATAATACTGACACAGGTCAGGTCACAAAGGGTGTAGTAACCCATTCAGGCCCAGCAGATACCATAGGTACAATACTGACACAGGTCAGGTCACAAGGAGCGTAGTAACCCACTCAGGCCCAGCAGGTACCAAAGGTATAATACTCACACAGGTCAGGTCACAGTTCTTATGAATCTGGTACACAAATGAGCAATGACACTACTAGGCCAGGAACGCCAGCAGGCTCTAGTAGTGCCACTGACAACGGAGACTCCCTACGCAGGGAGTGAGCCCAATCAGTAGGCCACCCGTAGGTGACTGAAAGGAAGCCTCTACTATTCCACGGGACAGTAAGGTAGAGACTAGGCAAACGGAACAAACGAGGCCCGGAACAGGAGACCAGAGGATAGTTACCTAGCAGTCTATGGAAGGCTACAGACTGTAGGGTACTATAGGCAACAAGGAGGACTGCTGTGTAATGAGGACAAATGGTTCCGACAGACAGAGAGTCATGGGAAACTCCCGGACGACAGAGCAGAGCTGTGACCCTGACATGCTATAGCACCAAACCGTAAAGGTGAACGGACGCTCAGACCTGGACAATACTGCCTAGAACCAGAGGTCAAACGAGGCGCCCTGAAAACACCCAACCTTGGTAGGTAAGAACAAGCAGGTCAAGCGTACCGGGTGCAACCACAACACCTAACACCATAGTGAAAGGATTACAGCGCAAGGTAGTAACGCAGGGTCACGAAGCAGTGCTGTAAGTAGATAGATGGAGGCAACAGTGACTGTCAGGGACAGCACAGGTACGGAGGAAGGACCTCAGAATGGCAGGCAACTGGGTAGTATAGTACCGGGAGCAGAGCAGGAGCGGGAACGTTAGCCAGGCCGGGTCGGTACACAGAGCAGGAACGTCAGCCAATCCAAGTCGGTACACAGAACAGGAACGTAAATCAGGTAGAATAGTCAAACAGTCCGGGTCATACACAGGATTCACACAAATAACAGGAACAAGCACTGGCAACTGGTACACCACAAAAGGGCAGCACTGAAGTGACAGGGCTCAATATAAAAAGGCTAGAGTCAATAAAAGAGAATCAGGAAGTAGTTTTGACATAACAATGTCGCCAGCTAAAGCACGGGCACCGTGATACATACCTTTGAAAGGAGTGAGATCTACAATGAAGTCCATTGCAAGATCGGACCAAGGTAGTGCTGGTATAAGAACTGGCTGAAGAAGACCCACTGGTTTGGGCACAAATAGGACAGAGTCAAAGTCTACAACATAAGTTTTACGATTAGGCCACCAAAAGCTGGAAAGCAGAAGGTCAAAGGGACGTTTGACTCCAGGATGTCCAGCCACTACAGAATGAAGACCCCAGTGCAGGATTTTGGGTCGTAGGGTAGTAGACAGAAACATCTTTCCTGGGTAAACTGCATTCCCAGTAGGAGTACTTTGCTGGGCAGCTGAAGGCCTTTGAAGGAGGGAAGAAGAAAGTGAGGCAATTATTTGGGAGGAAGGTATGATGTGTTCATCCAAACCTGAGACATCAGAGGTTTCCTCAGACTGTCGGGAAAGGGTGCCAGCCTTAGAATTCTTGGAACCTGGTATGTATGAAATAATAAAGTTGAACCAGCTAAAGAACAAAGTCCATTGTGAGCAAGGGCATTTACTATTTTGGCATGTCTGAGACGTTCAATGGTACTGTGATTTGTGAAAATTGTTATGTGTAACAGGACTGTCTAGCTGGTATCTCCACTCATCCAAGACCATCTTTATTGCAAGAAGTTCTCAGTTACCCACATCATAATTTCTTTGAGCTAAAGATAACTTCTTTGAAAAGAATGCACAAAGGTGGTATTTGCCAGTATGGGGAGACCTCAGAGAGAGGACTGCTCCAGCTGCCACTTCCAAAGCATCCACTTCTATGAAAAAGGCCTGTTGAGGATCTGGATGCAGAAGGATAGGTGTTGAGAAGAATAACTTATAAGCAAATCAAAGTCTGCCAATCCTTCTGTGGACCAATGCTGCTCCACACCTTTACAGGTGTCGATAAAGGAGCCAAATCTTGAATGCTGAAATTGTTCACAGGATCCATTTCAAGGCTATTAACTGACATAATGTAGCCCAATAAATGAAGATGTGACTTCTCAAATGCCCCCTTTTCCAGTATAGCGTACAAACCATATTCAAGTGTTCAAGGACCAAGGCTACATGGGTGCGGTGGTCTTCCAGTGTTTTAGAAAAGCTCAAAATATCATCTATGTACACTACAATGCAGGGCTGAATCATGTCTTAGAATATATCATTGACATAAGAGTGGAATATGGCAGGAGTATTGCAGAGCCCAAATGGTATCACTATATATTCATTAACAGGTGTTGCCGGCTGTCTTCCACTTATCCCCCTTTTGTATACGGATCAAATTGTAAGCCCCATAAAGATCTAGCTTTGTCATGGTCACTATACCGGCTGGTGGAGAACAAACAGGTATTCTGAAAATCTATGCCCCCTTAAACTAGACCATAGAATGAGAGACTGCACAGGGAAACTAGCAAGGGGGTATTTCTATGCAAGATGGTAATTAGTAATTCTAGGCAATTGCAAATTTAACCCCACAACAAGACTGGAACCCAGAAGCAGGTCAACAACACAAAGTCCAAGGGCACAGTACCAGTAAAGGATAAACCAAAAGAGGTCAAATGTCCAGGCAGAGGTCAGGACAGGCAACACAGGTATAGAGGTCAAAGAACCAGCAGAGGTCAGGACATGCAGCACAGGTTCAGTGGTCAAAGATCCAGGTAGAGGTCAGGGCAGGCAGCAATGGTTCAGTGGTCCAGAGAGATAAGCAAAGGGTCAATACTGCAATTAAGAATACAGGGAAACACCAAGAAACTCTGTGCAAGGTCAGACAACTGAGCACTGTCTAACTGAGAGCACTAACTTAAATACAAAACTGGGTCACCGCATGATAATATCACACGTGAGTATTGAGAAGTGAACAATGTTGTGCATGCGCAGAAGCATAGTGGAGAGACCAATGCCGCACATGCACAGAAGTGCTGCGGTGTACATCTGGACCCGATGCAGAACATCGGACAATACAGTTCCCCAGCCTGAGGAGCTGCATCCTTGAGCTTCCAGGATCTTGACAGTCAGGATGAGTGTGGTGGAAGAAATGTAGGCATGCAAGAGCATGGATATTGGAATCCCAGAATCTGCCCTCAGGGCCCTAGCCCTTCCAGTGTATCAAGTACTCCAAATGACCATGTCGTATATGAGAGTGCAGAACCTTCTTCAAACTCCTCAGTTGCCCATGATGATAGGAGGTGGACGATCAGGAATCTGGTTAGGAACAGAACCACACACCCAGGGTTTTAGCTGCAAAATATAAAAAGTGGGATGGCTCCGATAGGAAGGAGGTAGAGCTAACCTGAACGGCACCAGATTGATCACATGAGTGATGAAAAAGGGGCCCAAGTACTGGGGACAACATTTCTTTGTAGGACAAGTCAGTTTGATGGAAGCAGTAGAAATCCATACTTTGGCTCTGACCTGCAAAGAAGGACCAGAAACTCGATGACGATCTGCTTGCTCATTGTATGTCTTTTGAGATTGAGCAAGAGTTTGCTGAAGTAAGGTCTGGTGTCAATGTAAAGGCGATTCGAAGACCAGTTTCTGGTACTGAAGAATCCGGAGGTAGGCCAGGGAGTGCCTGAGGATGATACCCATAGAAAGCAAAGAAGGGTGTTGATTTAATGAATTAATGGTAATGATTGTTATAGGCGACTTCAACTAAGGGCAACAAGTGAAACTAGTTGTCCTGCAGGCGGGTGGAGTAGTTTGATTAGTGCATTCTGTCTGTCTGCTGGTTTGAGGATGATGTTCGGATGACAGGTTGCACTTGATAGTTCGGAGCTGAATGCTCTCCAAAATCTGGAGGTAAATTGTGGGCTGTCAGAAGTGATGGAATGGGATAATCCATGTAGAGGAAAGATCTCTTTGACATAAAGGAAAGCAGCTTGAGCCGTTGTGGGCAAGAAATGAACAGGAATAAAATAAGCCAGTTTAGTGAGCTGCTCTAAGGCACCCAAAATGGTATTGTGTCATTGAGATAGGGGCACTAGTAAGCTTGGAATTGTGGAATGCCTATCCTTCATTCTGGCACAGATATCACATGAAGAACAGCAGTAAATTATGTCTTGTCTCTCCATGGGCCACCAAAATTGTCTTTGTATAACTTTGGTGGTCTGGGATATTCCTCCATGGCTAGCTGTAGGAAAATCATGGAAGGGACAGAGGACTTCTAGATGACGAGAAGGAGGAACAAAAACTAATTCTTAGTTGTGTAGCAATCCGTTGGTGAAGGTTAAAGAATGTAATTGCACCATGCGGTGGATGGCACTGTGGCTTCCTTTACCTGATCCGTTAGGGTAAGATTGAGCAGAAGGAAATGATGTAGTTGTAGAATAGTAGCTGGAACAGAGACTGGTTTGGAGGTGTGTACATATATCCTGGAAAAGACATCAGTCTTTTGATTTTTAGATCCAGGTCTGTAGGTGATATGCATATGAAAGCATACAAAGAACAGAGACCATCGTGATTGCTGGGGGAGTAGTCTTCATGCTGAACTTAGATGCTGTAAACTATGATGGTCAGTGAAGATCGTGATGGGATATACAGCTCCCTCCAAGAGGTGGTACCTCTCCTCCAAGGTACTCTTGATGGCTAGGAGATATTTATCACCAATATCATAATTTTTGCTCGGCTGGAGTCAGACGTTTGGAGAAGAAGGCTGCAGAACTGATCCCAAGACAGAGTAGGAGGCATCTACTTCAAGAAAAAATGCCTGCTCAGGATCTGGCAGAGCAAGTACTGGGGCTGTGGTGAACAAATGCTTCAAACAACTGAATTTATTCTGAGCAGAGTCAGTCCCTCACTAGCCAAGTATGGAGACAGCACAGGATCCACCGACCTTACAGAGGCTGATAACACTCTGACTATAGTATGCAATGGTAGCAAGGATAGCAGTAGTATCACGGTGCCCATGATTGCTGCATTCAGATGTCTATTACCTGTAGGGGGCTCCCACTGGCTGTCTGCCTTCAGCCCGCCTCACATTGCCTTTTTAAACTCAGTTTGGGCACCCTTTGGTTGCCCTTTCATTTGTCTCTGACAGCGGTCTCCTTCTCTTACTGCTGCTGGTATTTGGGCCTGTTGCTGTGTTCCTGTGTTGCTGTATCGTCCAGTTCCTGAGTTCCTGCCTGCTGAGTCTGTTCCAGTCCGGTTCCGGTTGCCATCGAGTGAGGTTGCCGCTCCTGCTGCCAGTCTATCCCTGCCGTTTCTGTTCCGGTTGTCTACTCCTGCCTGTTCCTGCTCGGCTCCTGCTTCCAGTTCCTGCTATAGTGGCGACATTGTCATCAGTCGTCTCGGCGACAGTCGCTATCCTGCCGGTTCCAGTGTGCGGACGCTGGTTTGATCCGTTGGCCTTGCGGCCATTTACAATACTGTTGGTTCCAGCGTGCAGACGCTGATTTGCTCCATTGGCCTTGCGGCCCATTTACAATACTGTTGGTTCCAGCATGCGGACGCTGGTTTGCTCCATTGGCCTTGCGGCCCATTTACAATACTGTCAGTTCCAGCGTGTGGACGCTGGTTTGCTCCATTGGCCTTGCGGCCCATTTACAATACTGTTGGTTCCAGCATGCGGACGCTGGTTTGCTCCATTGGCCTTGCGGCCCATTTACAATACTGTCAGTTCCAGCGTGTGGACGCTGGTTTGCTCCATTGGCCTTGCGGCCCATTTACATTACTGTTGGTTCCAGCATGCGGACGCTGGTTTGCTCCATTGGCCTTGCGGCCCATTTACAACGCTGTTGGTTCCAGCGTGCGGACGCTGGTTTGCTCCATTGGCCTTGAGGCCCATTCACAATACTGTTGGTGTCAGTGTGCGGACGCTGGTTTGCTCCATTGGCCTTGCAGCCCATTTACAAGACTGTTGGTTCCAGTGTGCGGACGCTGGTTTGCTCCATTGGCCTTGCGGCCCATACATTATACTGTTGGGTTCAGCGCGCGGGCGCTGCTTTGCTCCATTGGCCTTGCGGCCCATTTACCACACTGTTGATCCCAGTGTGCAGACGCTGGTTTGCTCCATTGGCCTTGCGGCCCATTTGCAATACTGTTGGTCCCAGCGTGCGGACGCTGGTTTGCTCCATTAGCCTGTGGCTTTACTATTGTTTGGTACCAGTGTGCGGACACTGGTTTGCTCCACTACCTAGCACTATTGACATTGTTGGTTACCAACGCGCGGGCGTTGGTTTGCTCCATGACCTGTGGGTCTGTTCCTATTATGCTTGATGTTACCCTATGTGAGGACACTGGTTTACTCCTTGTGTCTTACTCTTGCACTTGAAGCCTCTCAGTGCGCTGTCCAGTCCAAGACAGCTTTCATTCTGCGATACAAGGATACTGAGTGTCAGACTCTGGTGAAACCACTGACCAGTAGTCTTTATATCCAATTCCACTGTCTATTGTCCATCTGACAGTGCCTGGAGTCATTGTGGTTGTCACTTTCCTATTGGGGCTACTCTGCCCGGTATATTGGTAAGGCCGGTAGAACCTCCTATTATTCCATCGCAAGGTTGCCTTACCCGGTATTGGCAGGGTCGGTAGAGCCTACTACATATATTTAATCAGGCTGCCTTGTCCGGTATATTGGCAAGGCCGGTAGAGCCTAGTCTTCAGTTTCCATTAGGCTGTCTTGCCCGGTATTTGGCAAGGCCGGTAGAGTCACCTATCGGTCTTCATATAGGTTGCCTTGCCCGGTATATTGGCAAGGCCGGTAGAACCTACATTGCTATTGTTATGGACATTTGCTTCTGCTTTATATTATTTGTATGTGTATAATACCCTATGGGATTGTCTTAAACCTTTCAATAAAGTTTTGTTTTTACCTAACCTCACGTCTGAGAGTCTTAACAAACCGTGACAGTACGAAAGGGTCATGACCTCAGACAGTAAGAGTGATGGTAATGCACAGAATATTCATTGGAGGATGGTTATGCATGAGCAATGTTTGGATCAGTTGGCGGTGGCAATCCAAACTATCCTTGAACGCACTGTACTTGCTGATAAGTCTGGATCTAGTCCGGTGGTCTCACCATGTCAGACACCAGAGAACAATACAAGGCCCTTAGGGGCCGCAGTTAAAGGGTTAACTGCCTCTGCACCCTTGCCGCTTAGGTATGATGATGACCCTAATCTCTGTAGAGGGTTCATCAACCAACTTGAAATATTTATGGAATTGACGGTACATGTTTCCCAATGATCGTAGTAAGATTGGGTTCATGATATCCCTGCTGACTGGAAGAGCGTTGGCTTGGGCTAACCCATTGTGGGAAAATGCTAAACCTTGTACCAAGACATTCAGAGAATTTGTGCAGTTCTTTCTAAGAGTGTTTGAGCCTCCTGGTAGAACTACCTCTGCTGCGAAACGCCTTATGGAAATACAACAGGGCAGGCGCACGGTGGGCGATTATGCCATTGAATTTCGCACCTTGGCAGCAGAGGTAGGGTGGAATAACGAGGCATTATTGGCAGCCTTTGCCCAGGGTTTGAGTGACCAAATTAAAGATGAGATTGCACCAAAAGATTTGCCTACTGACTTAGATGACTATATTGAATACATTATACTAATTGATTCCAGAATATGTGAGAGATTAGCAGCCAGAGATTGCAGGGTACGGTCCAATAACAATGGGTCTAGTCATATACTTTGACCACCCATCCCTCCCCTGGCATGTAAGCCTAGTGAACCAGTATGTGAACCAGGTGAACCTATGCAAGTAGGTTTCACTAGACTAACCAGGGAAGAGAGATTACTTCGCAGGAAACAAGGGTTGTGTTTGTACTGCGGTAAGAAGGGGCATTTACTAAGATCCTGTCCGGTACCTCCGGGAAACGAGCACACCTAGGGTACCTTGGGGGACAGGCCCTAGGTGGTGTTCAATCGTCCCCAGTTCCGGGTACAATGAAACCCACCATACAGGTGGTATTATCTTGGGCACAACGTTCAGTGGAAGTTTTGGCCTTGGTTGATTCTGGCGCAGCCGGGTATTTTATGGATAATACCTTTGCTGAACTACATGGGGTACCACGGATTGAAAGATAAACCCCTCTTGCTATTGAAGCAATTGATGGCAGACCCTTAGAACCCACTCAAGTTACATTTGAAACTATGCCATTATCCATGACTATTGGGGCTCTCCATAAAGAGGAGCAGCAGTTTCAACTGATTAACTCTCCTCACCATGCCGTAATATTGGGATTTCCTTGGTTACAATTGCATAATCCACAATTTGATTGGCAAAAATGCGAAATCTCTGCTTGGTCTCGGTTCTGCATGGAGAAGTGCGTTACTCAGCCAGTTAAGGTCTTGTGCACCTCCCCTTCACTACCAGACGAATACCAGCAGTTTGGCAATGTTTTTAGTAAGGGAGAGGCTGGCACCTTGCCTCAGCACAGATCATATGATTGTCGCATTGATTTATCTCCCGGAGTGGTGCCCCCTAGGGGACGCACATTCCCATTGTCGTGTGAGGAAAACCGAGCCATGGAAGAATATATTTCTGATGCTCTTGCTAGAGGGATTATAAGGAAATCTACCTCCCTGGCGGGGGCCGGGTTCTTTTTTGTAAAAAAGAAAAATGGCGAACTGAGACCATGTATCGATTACCGTGGGTTGAATAAGCTTATGGCAAAGAACGCTTACCCGATACCACTCATCACCGAGTTTTTTGACAGACTCAAGGGTTCCTCGATCTTTACCAAATTAGATCTAAGAGCAGCATATAATTTGGTTCGAATCAGAGCCGGCGATGAGTGGAAAACTGCCTTTAATACAAGATCTGGGCATTATGAGTATCTAGTCATGCCATTTGGTCTGTGCAATGCACCTGCAGTATTTCAGGAACTGATCAATGAAGTTCTCAGAGATATGTTACAGTCGTGTGTCGTGGTTTACCTTGATGATATACTTATTCACTCCAAAGATTTATCACAACACATTAAGAATGTGTCTGAAGTATTGCTACGATTACGAAAGAATAAATTATTTTGTAAATTAGAGAAATGCGAGTTTCACAGAACTAGTGTGCCATTCTTGGGGTTCGTTATTGGCAAAGACGGCATTGCCGTGGACAAGGAAAAGTTAATAGCAGTCCTCCAAGAGTCTTAAAGCTATCCAGCGATTTCTGGGCTTTGCTAATTATTATAGGAAGTTCATTAAGAACTTCTCTTCCATTGTCAAACCTTTGTCTGACCTCACGCATAAGGGCGCTAATCCATCTCTTTGGCCAACAATTGCGGAAGAAGCCTTTGAAAAACTGAAATCTGCTTTTTCTAATGCTCCTGTGTTATCCCACCCCAACCCATTACTACCGTTCACCTTGGAGGTTGACGCCTCAGACATTGGGGTGGGGGCAGTGCTTTCTCAACGGCACATTAAGGGTGGAACACTTAGACCCTGTGGGTTCTTTTCGAAGAAACTGACCACAGCTCAGAGCCATTATGAAATTGGGGACAGAGAACTATTGGCCATTATCCTCGCTCTTAAGGAATGGCGTCATTTACTTGAAGGCACAAAGAATCCTGTTTTAATCCTGACGGATCATAAAAATCTGACTTATCTCTCTGAGGCCAAGAGATTGTCCTCTCGCCAGGCCAGATGGGCATTGTTCCTGTCCCGGTTCAATTTCATTGTATCATATCTGCCTGGATCCAAGAATGTTAGGGCTGACGCACTGTCTAGACAATTTGAGACTGAACTTGACAGAGAGGAAGCACCAGCACCTATCATTCAACCTGATCGAATACTGGCTACCATACTTACTAGTATCACTTCACCACTAGGGGAAGAGATCTTGGCTTCCCAGGCCTCCGCTCCTCATGAAACCCCAGTGGGCAAATGTTTTGTCGCTGAACCATTCCGTACTCGATTACTTGAAACTTACCATTCCTCTAAGGCTGCGGGACATATTGGCAGAGACCAATTGTTATGGTCCCTTTCTCAGTTATTTTGGTGGCCTTCTATGAGATCAGATTGTGCCGATTTTACTAATGCCTGTGCCACCTGTGCCCGTGCTAAAACCCCTAGACATCTCCCGGTGGGCTTGCTTCAGCCGGTTCCTAATGGTGAACGCCCCTGGTGTCATGTTTCCATTGATTTTATGGGAGAATTGCCCACGTCTAGAGGGTATTCCTTCATATTGATGGTGGTGGACAGGTTTTCTAAAATGGCTCATTTCGTACCCCTCCGTGGCCTTCCCTCGGCTAAAGAAGTGGCTATGGTGTTTGCTAGAGAGGTGTTTCGGTTGCATGGAGTACCTAGAGTACTGGTGTCCGACAGGGGGAGCCAGTTTGTGTCCAGGTTTTGGAGGGCATTTTGCGAACAGATGGGCATACAGCTATCTTTCTCCTCTGCTTATCACCCCCAGACTAACGGAGCCACTGAACGTGCCAATCAAGGCTTGGAACAGTTCCTGCGCTGTTTCGTTACTGACCATCATGACAATTGGGCCGACTTGTTGCCTTGGGCGGAGTTCGCCAGGAACTGTGCGGTCAACTCCTCATCTGGGAGCTCTCCGTTTCTGATTAATTATGGGTTCCAGCCCTGTTTGCTCCCGGATTCCTTTCAGACACAACAGATTCCAGCTCTGGATGAGCATATCGAGCAGCTCCGTTCCACATGGGAACAAGTTCAGAGGGCACTTGCTCAGTCTTTTCAGCGTCACCAGCGCCATGCTAAACGCAGGAGGCTTCCAGCGGTTTCCTTTCAGGTTGGGGACAGAGTATGGCTCTCTTGTAAGAATCTTAAGCTTCATATAAAATTATCCGTAAGATTAACCCTGTTTCTTATGCCTTGGACTTACCCGCATCCATGCGCATTCATAATGTTTTTCATGTATCTCTCCTTAAAGGGATAGTAATACTTTGTTTTAACTTTATTTTATTTTGTAGGCATTAAAAAAACATGAAGAATGATATGTCGTATCTCTCAAACCTTTATAGTTTAAGAGATATTTACAAACAAAGTATCCCCCCCCCCCGTTCAACTAGATCAGAAGGGAGATGCCCAGGTAGACTACAGAGAGGGACAATCTTCAATTAAGATAAGGGAAAAAGCTGAAAAACTTGTCAAGGGGGGAAGTGCTTTCATTGTTTTCATACAAAGAAAATTGTCCCCTTTTGTTATCTGTCTGGTCATACAACCAGATTCACATCTGAGAAGAGATGGCTTACACTAGGACAAAAGGGCGGGAGGGGAAACTTTGCTTGTGAATATCTCAAAAACCATAAAGGTTTGAGAGATAAGACTTATACCATTCTTCATATTTTTTTAATGCCTACAAAATAAAATAAAGTTAAAACGAAGTATTACTATCCCTTTAAGCCTCTCATATGCAACCGCTATACTACTACACCTGTGATGCCAGGGCCTATCAAGGTTGAGGGTCAGGAGGAGTATGAGGTGCAGAATATCATTGATTCCCGAAGGCTTAGAGGAAGGGTACAGTATTTGGTGCATTGGAAAGGGTGGACATGGGTGGACAGTAAGGACCTCCATGCACCTAAGTTACTGCGGATTTTTCATGCCAAATACCCTCAGAAACCCAGACCCTATTCTAGGAGAGGGGGTCTTTGAAAGGGGGGTACTATCACAGTGCCCGTGATTGCTGCATTCAGATGTCTATTACCTGTAGGGGGCTCCCATTGGCTGTCTGCCTTCAGCCCGCCTCACATTGCCGTTTTAAACTCAGTTTGGGCACCCTTTGGTTGCCCTTTCATTTGTCTCTGACAGCAGTCTCCTTCTTCTTACTGCTGCTGGTATTTGGGCCTGCTGCTGTGTTCCTGTGTTGCTGTATCGTCCAGTTCCTGAGTTCCTGCCTGCTGAGTCTGTTCCAGTCCGGTTCCGGTTGCCATCAAGTGAGGTTGCCGCTCCTGCTGCCAGTCTATCCCTGCCGTTTCTGTTCTGGTTGTCTACGCCTGCCTGTTCCTGCTTGGCTCCTGCTTCCAGTTCCTGCTATAGTGGCGACATTGTCATCAGTCGTCTTGGCGACAGTCGCTATCCTGCCGGTTCCAGTGTGCGGACACTGGTTTGATCCGTTGGCCTTGCGGCCATTTACAATACTGTTGGTTCCAGCGTGCGGACGCTGGTTTGCTCCATTGACCTTGCGGCCCATTTACAATACTGTCGGTTCCAGCGTGCAGATGCTGGTTTGCTCCATTGGCCTTGAGGCCCATTTACAATACTGTTGGTGTCAGCGTGCGGACGCTGGTTTCTCCATTGGCCTTGAGGCCCATTTACAATACTGTTGGTTCCAGCGTGCGGACGCTGGTTTCTCCATTGGCCTTGCGGCCCATACGTTATACTGTTGGGTTCAGAGCGCGGGCACTGCTTCGCTCCATTGGCCTTGCGGCCCATTTACCACACTGTTGATCCCAGTGTGCGGACGCTGGTTTCTCCATTGGCCTTGCGGCCCATACGTTATACTGTTGGGTTCAGAGCGCGGGCACTGCTTCGCTCCATTGGCCTTGCGGCCCATTTACCACACTGTTGATCCCAGTGTGCGGACGCTGGTTTGCTCCATTGGCCTGTGGCTTTACTATTGTTTGGTACCAGTGTGCGGACACTGGTTTGCTCCACTACCGAGCACTATTGACATTGTTGGTTACCAACGCGCGGGCGTTGGTTTGCTCCATGACCTGTGGGTCTGTTCCTATTATGCTTGATGTTACCCTATGTGAGGACACTGGTTTACTCCTTGTGTCTTACTCTTGCACTTGAAGCCTCTCAGTGCGCTGTCCAGTCCTAGACAGCTTTCATTCTGCGATACACGGATACTGAGTGTCAGACTCTGGTGAAACCACTGACCAGTAGTCTTTATATCCAATTCCACTGTCTATTGTCCATCTGACAGTGCCTGGAGTCATTGTGGTTGTCACTTTCCTATTGGGGCTGCCTTGCCCGGTATATTGGTAAGGCCGGTAGAACCTATTATTATTCCAACTCAAGGTTGCCTTACCCGGTATCGGCAAGGCCGGTAGAGCCCACTACCTCGGTATTCCGTTAGGCTACTCTGCCCGGTATATTGGTAAGGCCGGTAGAACCTCCTGTTATTCCATCGCAAGGTTGCCTTACCCAGTATTGGCAGGGTCGGTAGAGCCTACTACATATATTTAATCAGGCTGCCTTGTCCGGTATATTGGCAAGGTCGGTAGAGCCTAGTCTTCAGTTTCCATTAGGCTGCCTTGCCCGGTATTTGGCAAGGCTGGTAGAGCCACCTATTGGTCTTCATATAGGTTGCCTTGCCCGGTATATTGGCAAGGCCGGTAGAACCTACATTGCTATTGTTATGGACAGTTCCTTCTGCTTTATATTATTTGTATGTGTATAATACCCTATGGGATTGTCTTAAACTTTTCAATAAAGTTTTGTTTTTACCTAACCTCACGTCTGAGAGTCTTAACAAACCGTGACAAGTAGCTACTAGTGCAGGAGAAGCTGAAATGCCCAGGCAAAACAAAAGGAAATCCCCTAGAATGCTAGGATAGTACAAGGCAACAGAGACAGGACTCCCTAGAACGCTACGGAGAGTAGGCAATGGTGACTGAGCTCCCTAGAATGCTAGGGTGAACCTACAGGCAATGGTGACTGAGCTCCCTAGAACACAAGGGTGAACCTACAGGCAATGGTGACTGAGCTCCCTAGAACGCTAGCGTAAACCTACAGGCAATGGTGACAGAACCCCAGACCGCGAGGGTAGAACAGGCAATGGTGACTGAGATCCCTAGAATGCTAGGGTATACCCAATGGCTCAAACCGGCTATAAGTAGAACAGGAATGCCAGAGACAAGGTCTGACTCAGTAACTGAACACCACTTGAACCGGAGGAAGCAACAGAGCACAGTAAGCGCAAGCGGAGACAGTAGGCAAAGAGTAGGAAAAGACTGGATAGTCAGCCGGAGCCGGGGTCAGCATGGAGCGGGTAGTCAGCCAAAGCCAGGAGTCAGACCGGATCGGGTAGACAGCCAAAGCCAAGAGTCACACAGGCTCAGGTAGTCAGACAGAGCCAAGGGTCAGACTGGAGCATGTAGTCAGACGGAGTCAAGGGTCAGACTGTAGCGCTTATTCAGGCGGAGCCAAGGGTCAGACCAGAGCGGAAGGTAACTAGTCAGGAATCAAACATAGCCGGAGTAAAATGTAGTCAAGAGTCATACACAGAATCAGAGCATCGGTATAACACAAGAGCTTAGCTCACAGGTACACCACGAAAGGGCAAAGGAGTACTGGCAGGCTGAGACCTTTAAGGCCTAGTATGTAGGTGGAGACTTATTCTGGCAATTATCATCAGCCTATAAGGAAAACGAAAGCGCCAAAGCGTGACAACCAGGAAGTAATAGCAATGTCACCTGCAGCACAGCGCTCGTGGAGGGCAATCACAGACACCGTGATACATAGGTTCAGTGGTACAGAGAGATAAGCCAAGAGTCAATACTGCAATGATGAACACAAAGAGAAATACAGGGAAACACCAAGAAACTCTAAGAAAAGTCAAACAAATGAGCACTGTCTAACTGAGAGCACTAACTTAAATACAATATTGCGTGGCCAATCAACAACAGGGTTATGAAGACGTAGCCAGGGAAACCCCAGGCTGATGGGAGTCTGTGGAAAAGATGAGATCACCTCATAGTGGCTCTTGATGCCAGCATCCAGTGGTGGTTTGAAGAGTAGGGGTGCAATGAATACCCAATGGAGTGCCATCAACTGTTTTTCTGACTGGGGTTTCCTTGTGCACAGTAGGAATATTATGCTGCAAGACAAAGAACTCATCAATAAACAGTTAAACGGCTTTAGAGTCCAGAAAGAACTTGGCAGAAACACATCCTTTTGACCAAGACAGGGTCAGTGACGATAGCATTGTGCATAACTTTAAACAGACAGTAATGTCCCCAAAAAAATCTTATAGTTTTGTAGTGCTTAAAAAAATTAAACCATATGCAAAAAATCCTATCTCTCAAACCACTAATGTTTGAGAGATATTCGTATTCAGACTTCCCCCTCCCTCCCCTTTCCCTGACAACAGTGCTGTGCTGACTGCAGGAGAATCCTGTCCAGAGACCAATCGGAGGCTCTGCAGCAGAGCTGAAATCTCGTTATTGGAAAATAATTACTATTGGTTTGCAAGCACACTTTCTAGACCATTCCAATCAAGTCATTTGTTTTAAATAACACGATTTTGGCTCTGCTGAAGAGCCTCCTCATGTCGGCAGACACAGATCTCCTGCTGTCAGCTTTACAGTTGACATCAGGAGAAGGGGAGGGAGGGGGAACTTTGAATATGAATATCTCTCAAACCATAGCGGTTTGAGAGGTAGGATTTTTTGCATGTAGTTTAATTTTTTAAGCACTACAAAACTATAATGATTTTTTCTGGGACATTAATGTCCCTTTAATACACACTAAAGTTGCCACATTGAACTACTGTAGTGCACAACAGGTTAACAATAATTGACAGTGACACATTAATTTACTTACACAATGTGAATTAGAGTGTGTATTTAGGACACTGAATTCCACCGGTACACAGCTGCAACATAAATATGTAGAGATATTGAGTTACTGCTATACTCTAGATTGGTCTCTAGAGAGCAACTGAGTACTACAATTTTATTATTTCTTGTACAGCGTAGCTATTCTCCATACTTGCTCTAATGTAATAGTACCTCAGTCACTGGAACATGAAATATAGACAGTTGCACAATGAAAGTTATAGGCTACCATAGATAATGCATGGAGCCTAACATTTGTCTCTAATACAGGAGGGAAAATAAGGACTCAAGGGCTTCATCTTGTGTTTGAGTCCTACCTTTTAGTGCTGACAATTGTTCTTCTTTTAAGTCCTAACCTTAATTTGCTTTGTACTATGAGCGAAATCTTTCCCTCATTTACTTAATGTAATGTATCCTGAATGCTGAATCTAATGAAGAGAAAGGCTCTCTGATAGGCATTTTAAAGGTAAAAGGTGGTACCAGGTTAGCCGTAGAAAAAGGTATCACTTTTACTCTAGCAGTTCTATAAAAGAACATTTACTGCTTCTTTAACCACCTTCACTGATAGAACTTCAGGCACCCACTGGGTTAACCCTTTGAGTGTCAGAGGGCTATGCAACGCATTGCTTTGCAATACGTTGCATACCCTTCTGGCACTCAAAGTATAATGTCTAGTATGGGGAATATAAATGCCCTCAACATATTCCAATACCTCTAACCATATGGCTCCTCCTCTTCTTGTCAGGGCTTTTAATTTGTTAGAGGGACAGAGCTAATCCTGGGGAGGTAGCAAAACCCAGCTCATTACATGTGTAACTACAATAGCACGTTTTTCAAAACACAAAAAAAGAACTGAAATTGCCTTTCCACTATATATAGAAACACCAATTTGTATGCATCACGGGAACATTTCATAATGAAGCACTCGCATATTTAATAAATGTGAAGATGCGTTTCTACTATTTAGTGACACATGGGCATTCACACAATATGCTATAGTAAGTTCTTTCTTCAGTAAGGATCCTGGCATAATTTCATTTTTTTCTGCTTCATAGGAAATAGGTGCATAGGTGCAATAAATAAATCTGACTTGAATGTATCTATCGTTAAAAACTTATAACCAAGTAAAAATTAATTCTAGATTTGGAAAATAGCAGATACTGGCTTGAGTAAGGAACATTTCTAAATCTGACTGTCCAGGAGGCAGGGACTCTATAGTGTTCCTATGTATTACATAGTATTGTGGTACAACATTTCTAGGACTGACCCAACATAAAATATTTCCTTTTCTAGTCCCTAAAACCTGCAGCTAAAGTAACCTGACCAGATATCTTCTTTAATGCAGGATGCTTTTGAAAAACAGCCCAGCCCTACAGAAATAAATGTTCTTAAGCTCCCTGCATTAACCCTTAGTGTGCCAGAGGGGTAAGCAACGCATTGCTTTGCAATGCGTTACGTACCCCTTTGGCACTCTATGGATTAAATGTGAGGCCCTCTAGCTATTACTGGATTACATCTCCTACAAGTCAATGGTACTTGAGACCTGTCTAGCATTCAGAAAATTAAAGGCCCATTTAAATAATTGGTAATTTTCATTTGTCCCCTATGGTGAAGTTGATTTGCTTGAGAACTGCACCACTTTAATGAATATATTAATCCCTTGTGGCACCAATACTTGTCTAAGCATTTTGTTAGTTATAGTATATTAGCCATTTCTTCATCTTTTTGTTTTATGATGTTCAAACCTTGATAGCATCCAAACTGCCATGATGCGTATTGAAGCAATCCTTTTTCCATGTTTAATACTTCATCTGTATTTATATTTTGTATTTAATATAGTCTTTGAATAATTATGTTAACTCCTTAGATTCAAGAGATGTCTCCAAAGCATTGCTTTCAATTTGTTAAAGACATCTGTAGCATCAAAAGAGTTAAGCAGTGCTGCATGAACAAAAAGAAGAGAGATCAGCAGTAACCTTTTACAAAGACTCCTAAAAATAATCTTACAGAACATTAGTGTTTAAAAAAATAAAACTCAAAACTCATTCACACAGTATAATGTAAATGCCATTGGAATATGAACATCTGCACTATAAAAAAAGAATGTTTGCTAACAATGTAATAGCAGCATTTGGAACCAGAGATACACACAGACTAACGCACAGAATGTTGCTTCCAGAAGGTGGCAGTAACAATTTACCGAAAACTAAAAATGTGGTTAGAGAACTGTAATGGTATTAAATCTTAAATTGCCTTCTGAAACAGAGATATAGTTCTTTAATCCTCAACATTACTTTTTTGTTCCTGTGTTTTAAATGTACACAATAAAATGCATACTTAATCCTTTTCTGTTTAGAATTTTTTTACACTTTTTACCTGTTTGACAAAGCTTTTTATTCTCCAGTTTTGTTTTAAGCATATTAACTACAGGATTACCTTCACTGCAGAGTCCTTCATCACAGGCATACTTGTTGTTTCCAATTCTACTACTCATCTACTAGTATTTGCAGTTGGGAATTTTGGCTAGTCTGACAACCCTGTACCTGGAATAGCAGGCTAATTCGTAGCCAAGTAGAATTGCTAGTCACTGACTCAACGCTGTATAGGAGAGGTTCAAGAGTTGGTGCGAGGCACCGAAGTCCATATCATGTATGGCAATGAGGGATTTGGCAGCTGCCTTCACCAGCATGTGTGTGCAGGGAACAGAAGAAAACCCAGTGCACATACAAAGGACCAGCACCTAGAAAAAAACACAGTGTATCTAAAAACTCAATTACATCCAACATTATATACATTTATATGGAACCAGGAGTAACAAATTAAAATATATTTTATTATTAAAATTACAAAAACTACTACAAAAATGTATAAACCATAAAATATATAAAATAGTCCAGTTGTAGGTAAATGTAATCTCTAAAATATTACTATCCAGCCTAAAAATAGAAGCAAAAGTTAATATTAATACAAAACTTGAGAAACTCACAAAGAGATCAGCGAGAGATAATCTTGGTAAATATGGACTAATTTGGGTCACTGATGAGATTACCTGAAACAAAGAGAAAACACAATCCATAAAGTTTGTACACAAACAGATGTTATCTTACTACATACAATGAGTACAACTGTCATAATGAATCTTAATTGTCCCTGGCTCATGGACATTGTGGTAGACACACCCATAACTCCATGCAGTGAGCATAGCCAGCTCTCACAATTAAAGGAATGCAAGAAAATGGATAATTTGCTAAGTTTTGAAAGTTAGAAATGTATGTGCTATTTGTGATTACTCACATTTTGATTCAAGAAACATACCAATGGCTTGATGCTGAATATCACATGCTCCTAAATTAACAGTAAAGTTATCACATGCGCCTAAATTAAAGTGGATCTATCACATATAGAAAAGTAATGCTCATTAGTTAGAGCATTTAGCGAAAAAGTTAAACATGTTAATCATTTTTGAAAAAAATTTTGAAAATTCAAGTTTAAAAGGTGCCTAGCAGCCTACTTTCGCTTGCCTCTGCGGCAAGCTGCTTGCCGCACAGAGGCTGCTTCCGTTCCACTACCCAGCATCCTCCGATGACGGACGGTGTCTGTCTCTAAGCTGCAGTGATCTCATTGGCTAGATATCGATCTCTGCCAATGAGATTGCTCCAGCTTAGAGAAAGAAAGCCTCATCGGAGGATACTGGGTAGCGGGACGGAAGCAGAGAAGTAGGCTGCTGGGCACATTTTAAACTTGAATTTTTGCGCCGATAACGTTTTTTTTAAAAAAATGACTAACGTTTAACTTTTTTGCTAAATGCTCTAACTAATGAGCATTACTTTTCTATATGTGGTAGATCCACTTTAAAGGCAAAGTTAGACAGACATATGAAAATATGTGCTAATCACTTTGCTGAATTAGGCTCAATCGCTAACATTCTCACAAAACGGAGGATATTTTAGCCATGCCCATTTTTTGAAATGCATTCACTAAAAAAAGCACAAACACCGCTACTTCAGAAAAGAAATGCACACTTCTGGAACGTTTTGGTGGTAATCATTTTGCCATCAAAAGTAAAATGTTAATAGCAATTGCTCATGTTTCTTGCCTTCTGCCCCAGGTGCCTTAGCCAATAGCCATCAACTCCATATATATAATGCATGAAGGTAAATCTGAATTATATAATATATGGTACATGAGTGTGGAGGTAGATAGGAATGGGAACAGGTGTGATTTGTGTCTAACTGGAGGCATTCATTTTCCCAGATCATCTAGTTGTCTTCTAATATTCCAGTTTCATCTGTTTTGAAGGCTGTGGTAAAATATGGTGAAAATAAGATAAACCAAGGAACAAGGACCTAATAATAGATCTGAAATGTCCACAAGGTCTTTCTGTTTTCATCTATTTGACTCAGCTACAGTGTGATGTTTATAAGCTCAAGCCATCTTTGTTACCCACAGAGACTTTCACTATATACTATGCACTGCACTGTAAGCTAAAGAGGAACAATTTTGTACAGACCGACTACACTACTAGCATTCCAGGGGTTTAATAATGTTTTCCATGGTATAGTTGATTTGCCCCACAATTTCTTATATTTATCCTTCTGAATATGACCCTAGGTCTTTTCCAGTAGGGAATGTTTTATGGGGTAAAATAGGAATCCTAGTAAACAGTGTTGCTTCTAAGGTAAGCAGCCCAGCAGTGAAAGAGGACTGTTTATACATATGCACCATGCAGCCCTGCCTAGTTGTAATTATTCTTTTAACACTTTCAGTGCTGGTTGCTAAAGTAGAGGAGTCACGCAGAATACCGGGTAAAACAAATAAAACAAATATGGATAGGACTCCAATTTGTACCCCAGACTACTTTTAAGAGTAGCACAAGGGCAATAGACATGCTGCTGCTGAGTTCCAAGAGCAGCAGGACAATAAGGAGCAGGCTAGTGTGCCACAGACAACCATAGACACAGTGGGAATGGGGTCCAGTAGTAGTGATGTGGGACTAGGAAAGGTTCCACGTGCCAGCAGCAATACTCCTGGTCTTAGTTGTAGTGCTGATTCTGGCTTCTTGTGCCACAGCCAGTGACTGGGAATGTGGAGGAGAAGAAGAAAGAGGCCATTCTTCTCCTCTTTCCCCTCCCCCCTGAGGTCCTGAGCATGGGACTATTTTTCTCTTGGGGCAGGCACAGTGATGGCACTGTGCATGATTTGTGACAAGTCAGTGAAAAGGGGAAAGGAGAGAATGCACCTTGGAACAACTGGCCTCATCACACATATGAAACACAGACACATGATACGTATGTGAAGCATGTTAAAGCCAAACCCCACCAAAGAAATCGGGCACAGCTGTTGCTATACCCCCTGACTCTCCCCAAAGGCAACAAGAGGCAAGGTATAAATCAAAAAAGGAGGAAGAATAGAGAAACCCAGCCCGAGCCGGAACGTTCATGAACGAAAAAAATACCTGACTCACCATCACCTTCTTGCTCTAGGGTCTGTCCGTGGGAAGATTTAACAGTGCATTAATAGCAGCATTATATCCATTCATTGCAATCCTGTAAAAGGCCCATATATATGCATTATATGTAGCTGACTATACTAAGGACTCCTATCTAAGTAAGTATTTCTGTTACACAAGTTAAGTTAAACAGTTCCTCATTAAATATATATTGTGGGCAGTCAACTGATAGCAGACATTGTCCTTCACCACCCTGGATTTACTAAGAGAGAACTTACTGGTTTGAGTATCTTCCTGCAACTCGCTTAGGATGTTTTCTTTTCCCTTCATCAACTTTTGAATGAGCTCCTCTTCAGTAGAGGCTTCAGTGTCCTCACTGAGAAACTGTGCTACGCAACGTTGGGTGTGAAGGGATGAGTAATATTTGCCTCATAGGGTAGGCAGGGGTGAAATGTCCCAATGCTGGAATGATACTGCAAAAAATTGCATATTTCACATTCTACGAGAATCAGAGAATTACATTTCTACCACAAAAAGTACATTTCTGCCAACATCTTCCAGACAGGAGACACAGTATCTTCTTTCTTGCCCTGCTCTGCATGTTCAGGGAGGCCATGTGTTGACCTCTTTCTTGACTGGAAAATGCAGAACAACTCAAAAAAGATGATACTCTATGAGTCTATGGAAATCATAGAAGAAGCTCGCCTATTGGTGTGTAGTGTATGCGTGCATATGTGCATGATAACATTAATATATATGTGAGTGAAAGGAGTGCATGTTTGTGTGATTGTCAGAAAGTTAAGCCCACTGAAATCACTAGGCTTAACATTCAGCATATGTATTGCTACAGTTTTCACTCACTCCTGATAATGATTTAGATCTGGAAAGAGAAAGGAGCATTGCAGGAATGTGAAATTGGAATGCGGGTCTATATGACATGTGCAGAAACTGATACAAAAATAGATTCAGGCAGATTACCATGAAGATCAACAGTGCTACTAACCTTACCTTCATGTGACAGAGCATAATTATCTTCATTATTGCCCTCGTTTGAGTCTCTGAGTGGGCAGGTCTTGTGCTGAGAGATAAAACATAAATAATAAAATATACAAAAAAAACTCCTCCTCTAGCTAGTGTCTTTCCAGTTGTGTTTGACTACTACTGCCTGAGGCTGGTTAAGAATGCTTGTAGCTATAGCTCAAGAGAATCTGGAGAGCTGCATGCTACATACCCGCATGCTAAATTATTGCCATTCACATAGAAAAACTGTTGCCATTCATTCATACACACCAAAATAAACACACACAAATATACAACCACACATTTACATACACACACTGTAAACACTCACAAACACATTCTTATGTGCACACACACACACATGAAAAATACACACACACACTAGTGCATGCACATACACATATACAACCAAACATAAACACTCAAACACACATATACACAAAAAAGGCACACACTTGTGCACACATAACTATACACAAAAGCATGCTCAAGTACACACACAATTACCTTGATCCCCTCTACTTTCAGGTTGAAGAACTTGTGGACGCCTCCTTCCTCTTCCGGATAAATGTATACATTGCTCTGCCTTACAGCTGTCTGCCAGTGACATGCTGAGCAGCAGTTTCCCTGTAGCAAAGCAAAATACCTAAAGTCAGTTATCTTTAGGACTAAAAAACAACAAATTATCTGCACTAAAGATCCCAGGAAACCTGAAATGGATATGTGCAAAGCCAGAGGTGGGTAATTCTAGTTCTGTATTTAGTATTATTATTATCCTTTATTTATATAGCACCAACATATTCCACAGCAGATTACAATAGGGAATAGACACACAGAGACATAAAAGTACAAAAGGAACATAAAAAACAAAAGAATCAGAGGAACCTGCTCGTGAGAACTTACAGTTTTTTGTACTAAAGTCCTACTATCCTTCCATGCTCAATATGGGAGAAAAAGTAGTACCACGTACTGACTGTCATATTAGTTCTGGAGTATATTCAGTTGATATAATAAGAACTGGAGCAATTCTGGAGTATAAGACAGCACCATGGTGATACTAGGGAGAAAAAAATTACTAAGGAGTTAAATGTGGATTATTATTACACAGTATACTATTGGTCCCAATTAAAGGAATAGTAAACTTTTTTATGAAAACCTATTTGTTGTAGGGCTTTCCTGCTGAGTAAAGTAAGGGTAGGGATAAGGGTAATGGAAAGACTCGGCAGTTTCCATTACATTGTATGGAGAGCTGTTTGACAGTGGCTAACCCCTCCTATAGAATGTAACAGAATAGCTAATTTAAATCTAGCCACTAGTGGGCACTGCTAATGTAAATTAAAAAACTTTTATACTGTAATAACTGAAAATACTCATCTCCCAGCAGTGGATGTACACTTGTTCTACCTAGCAAGAAATGTTCTGCAATTTCTTTTCCTTAAAAAGACTTACTGCTCCTATAACCACTTTTCTGCTAAGGACACGGATGTTCACATGCCCATTACATATTCCAAAACTGCTAGGATGTGGACCTGCATGTGAAGGGAGTTACCGCCAGGGACTGAGAGTTAACTTCATGGAAGTCCTCAGTTCCTGGTGGCAGTCCCTCGCTGTGGAAACTATAGTGCAAAAATAATTCCATCATGCATAAGCATGATGTCATTGATGCACCACATCCTACTAAATGCCAGGTTAACTATTATATTAGGTACTTTTGGAGCCTAGATCGCAATCCTTCCTGCTCCAAATGGGCCCAGAGTACACTCTTTTGTATGTACAATGACACAATCATCCGTTTTTATAATACAATATAGAATGAGGGGAGGAGGAGCACTTAACTGCGATCTCACCCCCCTTGAAGCTAGAATTTAAGGGCTACCCTTGTTTGAAAGAAATGTGCCCCTCTTTCAAACAAGGTTAGCCTTTAATATGTACATGTTGGATGATCACAGATCCTTTGACATGAATAAAATTCATGTGGGGGGGAGCATTCCAATGCATTGCTTACCCCTATAGCACTGACAGGGTTAATGTTGTGCATGCTGGATGATCTATTGATCTATAGACGCAATAATTATTTAATGAACAGTTGTGAAAGAGGGAAGACCATCTTTTTAGATGTACTGACTTTCTGCCCAGCACTAAATGGGGTGCTATTTTGGAGATACTGGCAGTATTTTCTAGCTACAGCAGGAAATTCATGAGGAAATGTAAAAAAATCCCTATTTTTCCTATATCCACTTTCTGGAAACATTTGTGCACAGTTGCCTTGGGGTAGAAAGGCATATTATCATTCATTTGATCAATAACAGTAATGGGGAAAAACACAAACTGGCACTAACCCAGTATAAAATTCACCTTTAATTATGCTTCTTTGCAAACTCAGCATGGCACTTACAGGGTTAGCTGGAGTTCCTACAAAGCCAACAGCTTTCCGTGCCTCACCGGCACTTTGTCAAGGCATCCATTACAACAGCATTCCAACTTATCTCCTTTTTATGAACTCTCAAAACTTCTCCCCCATATGAGAATTTAAAGGGAAGGAGACCTCAAATACCACGTGTTTCAAACTCTTTGTGTTAAACCCCACACAGACTGTTTCAGAATAAAGCTGATCCGTCTCCATGAAGAAAACACAAAGGTTAAAGGGACAGTAATGTCCCATAAAAAAAAACTTAGCATTTTGTAGAGGTAAAAAAATAAACTATATGACACATATCCTATCTCTCAAACCACTATGGTTTGAGAGATATCCTCCGCTAAAGATCCCCTCTCTCCCCCTTCCCCTTACGTCAGCTGTAAGCTGACAGCAGGAGCTCCTGGTCTGCAATACCTGCAATAGCGCAATTTAAAAATAAATACTTCTTTGGAATAGTCTACAAAGTGTGTCTGGTTTGCAAGCACACTTTTTAGACCATTCCAAAGAATAATTTATTTTTCAATTGCGCTATTGCAGCTCTGCTGAAGAGCCTCCTCATGTCGGCTGACATGGATCTCCTTCTGTCAGCTTTACGGCTGACATCAGGAGAAGGGGAACTTTAGTGGCGGATATCTCTCATATCATAGCGGTTTGAGAGATAGGATTTGTGTCATATTGTTTATTTTTTTAAGCTCTACAAAATTCTAAGCATTTTTTATGGGACATTACTGTCCCTTTAACAAACAATCACTGCAAAAAATGGTAGTGAATAATTTTTTTAGTGAATGCGTTTCAAAAAGTAGACATGACTAAAATGTCTGCTGTTTTGACAGAGGATTAGTGATTGCACCTAAGTCAACACCGAAATTAGCAGAGCCAGATTAATACTCCATGGGGCCCTAGGCACGGTACCAATTTGGGCCCCCCTCCCCCATACAGTAGCACCCCCATACAACCTAACCCTTCATATGAAAGAGATGAGTTTGTACTGAGATTGTTGTAGCTTTTTTTTGAGGAGGATTTATTGACTAGGATTTGAGGGGACAGTTAATAAAAAAAATAAAAAATAAATACAATTAAAAAAAAATATGGTATAAAAGGGGGGCTGAGGAGGATGGCTGTTTTGGTGGGTGAAATCTGGGGAGAGAATCAGTCTAAACTAGGACTTGCCCTTACAAGAGAGATAATATTGTGAATTTGCATAAACCCAGCAAAAAGTATATACACCTTAATAGAACTATAGATGTATAAAACTGACTGTGCTATTTTACAGTTATGTAATGCAGCTCACCTTATTGTCCTTAGTGTATTGGTAAATTCCAGTATGGATGGTACGGCCAAGTTCATCTAAAGGTATTTGAAATTATGAAAACTTTTCCTAGATAGCTTTAACCCCTTAAGGACCAGTGGTCCTGGGACGTTTCCATCCTATAAGGACCGATTTGATCCTTGCCGACGGACCAGTACACGTGACCTGTTGTGTGTATCAGCACGCCGCTTTGGGGCCTAAGAGAAACCGCTCCAGTCTTGGAGCGGTCAATTTTAGGCCCTATTTTTACTTACAGCTCTCCCGGTGGAATGCTGTAAGTAAAAAGTATATGACGTACTATGACCGTCATCAATCCTTAAGGTTATAAGGACCATGACGGTCATAGAACGTCATGCAGTCCTTAAGGGGTTAAAAACTGTAACAGCACTGCTTTTTTTAATGGAAGTAGTGCCAACAAGACAGAACTAAAACATTACTTGGAAGATAGTCTGTTATTTCACTAGAAACTGTACATTTAAATGCGTCACACATCATATTAATTTAGGAGTAAATCAAGGTGGACAGATATTTTTGCGTTAAAACAGCTCTATTCAATTCAGGGAAATATAGATATGAACATCTTTGATTTAATGAAGACTTTTTTACAATTTTTCATGAAAAGGTTGCTGTAAAGCACAGGGGAAAGCATTTGCACATGAACTGTATAAAAGACACATCTGAGCATGTTAACAGCTGGAAGTTAATCTGATTGAACTTCTTTTGGGAGAGAAACACTTCAAGGCACCAGCGCTTATTAAAATCTTTTTAATATAAGTAACCGTATTACAAAGAACCACAACTGTTTGTAAAAATGCATTTATGTATTATTGTATGTAGTTTTTTTTATCACCATAGCAACTAATATATCAGGTTTTAAAGAATTTTGCAAATATATGGCATGATAGAAGTAAATACAGTAATTTCAGTTCAGATATTTTCAAGACTATTATGCAACTGACCCAGACGATGCTGGAGGCAAGGGACTATGACTTGCCATGAACTGGTACAAATACATTTCTGTTTTTCTCAAAGTGTGGCTGTTCAAATAGTTCACCTTGTATTAGAGACAAATAAGTGGAGTAATGCATGTATTTGGAAAATCCATTTCTCTTTCATCCATTGTGGAACACAGGAACCATGGGGAAAAGCATCCTCCCACAGGAGAGAGGGGGGTTATAAACTAAGGTGTGATAAAGATGTGGCAAAGAGGAGATGACTTCTCCAATGATATCACTTCTCTACTTCCTGTTATTCTATGTAGCCTATGTACTAAAATCTCCAAAGTTGGAGGAATCTTAGTGCATTGGCTCCATAGAATAAGATAAGATTAGGGGCAGTGATATCACTGGAGAATTCAACTCTTTATTACATGTTAGCATATCTCCTCCTGGGACACTTCCATAAAAAGAGCTGTATGGAGGTGGATACTCCCTCCCTACTTTGTTTTACCCCCACAAGACATGCTCAGTTCTAAAAGTTACCTCAAAGGAGGTCCATCAAGGCAAATGATCTATTAGATAACCTTTGTGGGTTCCTATACCTAGTCTCCTTGATTGATACAGACGAGGGTGCAAACATTTTTTTTTTGTAGCACATTTTATTGATATTTGTGTAAGACAAAGAGTAAAAATGGGCATGTACAGAATTATAACAATCACTGGGACAGTATAGCGTCCAAGCATATATATAACAAAAGCCATATAAGAAACCATATATATATATATATATATATATATATATATATATATATATGCCAAGATACAATGAAATAGATTAAAACAACTATTTAACCAGAAACAGGGGTCTAAGGAGGTATAGGGAATGAGAGAGGAGGAGTTGGGGAAAGGGAGAGCTGGGGGGCTGGGGGGAGGTAGGGGAGTGGGGAGAAGGCAGCAATATAGAAAGGACAGATATTGACTATGCTGTAGATCATTCCATAAGTGATCTTTCTAAAGATCAGGAATTGTTCTGAAGACACAAGGTAAAATTTGACTTCTGGGTCAATGGGTGAGTATTAATAAATTGTTTCCACACCCTTCAGAAAGCAAGGCCTTTCTTTCTTTTGTACACAAACAAGAAATCTGCGCAACTGTAAAAAATGGAGATATATGTAATTCACCACAGGTATAAATAAAGGTCAAAAAGACTTGAAATAATAAGTATCTAAATGCCTGTATACTGTCCCAGTACCAAGTTCATGCAGTCCTTATAGGTTAGTGGTCTTGATGGATGGATGGGTTAGAATGATATATGTTAAATGAAATGAGAAGATGAAAATGGATAGGTCAATGAACACAGTCTCTATCCGTAGTCTCAATATTTTCTGGTGCAGCTCTCTGTCCAAGGTATCCTTGTATACCTCAAAGGGAAAGTCCAATTCTGCAGAATAGAGAGCGCAAACAGAACAAAAAATAAAAAAAGAAACAGAGAGAAAGGGTACTCTAAGTGTAGTATCTTTAATTAATACAAATATGTGCAGAATATAAAAATCCCCCCTTCTCCCCATGCACTTACAAGAAGCCCATCTTGGGCTATAGCGTCTCAAGGGTCCCAGCCCTTTAGTGCCACGAAGCTGTGCCTTTGTGCTGTTCTTAATACAGTGTCCGTTCGTCTGAGCGCTGAGGTGGTAGTAGCTGGTCCTTGTTGGAAACAGTGTATCTTCACGTCCTGGGTATCTCAATCATATGTATTCAACTGGAAACAAAGTGTCTCTGATTTGTAAGTATCCAGTGGTTGCCAGGGATGCGATATAGCTCGCTACAGAAAACAGTGTTCCCACATGTGGGGATGGTGCTACAAAGCAACCCAACTCCACGTGGAAACGCCTACCGCTAAAGCGGCGTGACCGCTGTTGCCTCGGTCGCTCCGGACCGGAACTAAGGGTTCTCACAGGGGGCAGGGCGGGACCCGGTACAGTCCGTGCAGGGGGAGGGGAGATCAAATGCCCAACGCGTATCGTGGATACTCGGATCCACTTCTTCAGGGGAAGCAAAGAGTGTGCACAAGCTTACACCCTGCTATTTATACCTTGCTACCAGAAAGACATTTGATAACAAAATTTAAAAATGTACAAAATTCAATAAAGCAAGGACTAATAATAAAATATTTGCAAACTGATAAAAACAATAATGTAACCTTGGTAAAAGTACATGGTGGATAAAGTGCAAATGTGACAGTATTTGGTATTAGTACAAGAGAGATAATAAAATATTGCAGAAAAATAAATAAATAAATAAATATATATTATTTGAAAATGGACAAAGGGGTGTGAAATGTAAGTGATAATTAATGTGATATCGATCTCCCTGTGTACTGTAAATTAATGTTGGTTAATAAAATGGAATTATGTGATATGTGAGCAATTAGTGAAACATACATGTACCATTAAAATACACCAAAATATCAATAAAAATAATAATAAAAGCAAACATGATCATACATAAAACATATTCATATAAAATTTACTGCAACAAGCTTATGTCGTTGAAAAAAAAAATTTTTTTTGAATCAGATAGATTTAAAAAAAAAGGAGACACATGATTTTGAATAAATAAGTATACATTATATTATTTATAAAAAGGCTGTAAAATCAAAATCTATATTCAAACCACATGGGTCTGTTGTCTTTAATGTATAAATCCAAAAGGATTCTCTCTGTCTTAATTTTAATAGTCTGTTTCCCCCTCTGTGATTTAGGGTTACTTGTTCAATGCCTAACACTTTTAAATTTTCGTGTCTACAATTGTGAGCTAATTTGCAATGTTTTGATAGATTATGTGTTTCAATTCCATTTTTAATATTCATTAAATGTTCAGAGAACCTAATTTTAAGTTTTCTTTTGGTTCTTCCTACGTATTGTAGGTTACACTCACAAGTGATTAAATAAATAACATAAGTAGAATGACAATTTATAAAGTTTTTTTATAGTATAGGTCTTACCCGTAGTAGAACACTGAAAATTCAAAATTTTGGATTTATCTAAATGTGCACATGTAGTGCAGTTTTTAATTCCACATTTATGCATGCCTTTGATCTGAGGTAAAAAAGTTTTATTGATTGTTGGAGGGGACAGTTTGTGTGTGATATCACTAGGGGATACATAATTGGCTAAATTGATATTTATACGGAAGACAACTTTAGGTCTTTCCCCTAGTTCCTTCTTTAAAATAGGGTCTTGCATAAGCACATGCCAATGTTTATTAATTATTTGCTTAATTTGTGGTGCTCTATGGTTATAGTTGGTAATAAACAAAGGGACAGTGGGTTGTGAATCCTTTTTTCTATTCTTGCCTTGATATTGTAAAAGGGCTTTTCTATCAATCTTCAAAGTTTGAGCTAAGGCTTGTTGTACTACTTTGTTATTATAACCTTTTTCATGAAACTTGTGTTGTAGGATTTCTGCTTCTTTTAGAAATTCTTGTTCTGTACTACAATTCCTTTTGATTCTTTGGAATTGGCTAAATGGAATATTGTTAATCCAATTCCTATAGTGACCACTTTTGGCATGCAGATAATTATTGGAATCCACGTTTTTACGGTAATTGGTGGTATGGATCTCATCTCCCACCTGATATAGCATGATATCCAAGAATTCTATGCTATTCTTTTTTAAATTACTCGTAAAGCTGAGGTTCAAATCATTATCATTAATGTATTGTGTAAATGATGTAAACTCCTCCTCTGATCCTTTCCAAATGAAAATGAGATCATCTATGTATCTCTTATAAAGTCTAATATTCTTTTTGAAAGGATTTTCATCATTATAAATATACTTCAACTCCCAAAAATTCATAAATATATTGGCATATGATGGGGCGAATGTTGATCCCATTGCTACGCCTGATACTTGTAGGAAAAAAGTATTATCAAAAAGAAAATAATTGTGATACAAGATAAACTCAATACACTTCATTAAAAAGGAGACCTGTTCTTGGGGTAGCACGTTATATATTTTAAGAATATCAGTTATGGCTCTTAATCCTGATTCATGGGGTATGTTGGTGTAAAGACTACAAACATCACACATAGCTCATTTAAAATCTTTTTATGTTGGTGTAAAGACTACAAACATCACACATAGCCCATTTAAAACCTTTTTTTTGTTACTTTCTTTCCTTTGGCTTGTAAGGGCTCTGCAAGGTGTACTATAAAACATTTTTTGAGCCAATATTCCCTGGAGGGTGGGTTTTCAGAGAGCCAGAGACCCAGAGTTGTTTTGATCGCTTTTGTCATTAGAATGTGGCAGAGGCGTTTCTGCTACTTAGAGAGGGGGGTAATCAGGAGTGAGTATTCGCAGGAAGAAAGCAGAAGGGGAGGGGTCAAGATGTGGTTCAGAGATATTGGACATATAAGCTTCCATGACATGCCAAAATTGTTTCACTAATGGGCAGTCCCACTAATTGTGCTGTCAGCATGGGAGCTATGAAACTTAACAAAGTGAGAATCTTTTGTGATACCCATCGAAACGGCCCTCATAGGAGAGATATAAGACTAATGATACAACTTGTACAGTGTACCATGAAAATAAGCACAGGTCCTGTGAGTATGTCCTCTGTATGCTTGATGTTCATTTCTGTCAGCCCCATCCACCTTCAGCTCTAAGTTCTATCCAGCTCCAGACTTCTGCTTTATCTGTGCTTTTTCAGAGGTGTGTTGACTTGTTGTTTAATTTGCAAACCTTTGTGCAAAGGGTGGTGAATGCCTACCCAGTCGTTAAGGATCCGACTCCTCCGTAGGACTTAGAAATGGTCTTGGAAATACCTCAGAAGGCTACTTTTTTAGTATTTGCCTTCTGTTTCCTTTCAGTTCTTAACTCGTAAAACAACTTTCCTGTTTTTGCTTGTTCAGTGGGTGGCCTAACCTGCAAGATTTATTCTGTAAACTACCGTTTCTGATTTTTCATTCGGATGAGGCAATTTTGCAAACAACAGTCATGTTTTTCCCTTGGGTAGTTTCTGCATTTCACATTAATCAGAAAATTGTCCTTCATTCTCTTTGTCTAGCTTCATCTATCACATGGAAGCAGGAGCTTCGTTGCTTAGATGTAGTTAGATGCTTGAAGGACGTTCATTGCACAGAGCTGTTCAAAAATTCAGACTCAATTTTGTCATTCCTGAGGGTCTTTGTACAGTCCAAGTTTTGTCTAAGGTGACAGTGACATCTCGGATTGAGGTGACTATTCTCCAGGCCTACATCCTTAGGAAAATGCCTGTGCCATTTAAGGTCATGACTCATTCCACCAGAGTGGTGGGTGCTTCCTTGGTCTATAAGAACCGAGTCTCTATGGTGTGGTTGTGCAATATGGCAACATGGTCATCCTTTCACACTTTTGCTAAATATTACCAAGTCAATGTTCTGGCTTCAATCAACAGGATCCAGTTTTGAATTTCCTACAGGCCTAATGCCTGTCTATGTGTAATTCTTGTCTTTATGTCCAGTAACTTTGCTCCTGTTACTTGGTTAAGTGTGTAGATGTCAGTTCACATCTGAGGTTCATGTTTGTTCCAGTTTATTTATGTTAGACATGCTTTGTGTTTTGAGTGTTTTTCTCTTCCTCTTTGGAATCTTGGTGTATATGTTGTCATGTTTCCTGTGCACCATACTGGATGAAAGAGAAAGGGGGATTTTTGTGCACTTACCTTTTTGTAAGTTCATGTAGAATGTAAACTTCCCTCCCAGAGAAAAGCAAGTTCTTTGAGTTCCTGGAGGGTGTTCAGGTGACCCCCTTCCTTCCTCACTTCTATTTTCCATTTTTGCTATATGTTAAAATTGAATTTGTCTAGTGGGGATAAAGTGGAGTAGGGAGGGAGAGCTTGTTTTATGGAAGGACTCTGCCCTACTGGGGATGATACTTTACCCCATGGCTCCTGCGTTCCTCATGGACTAAGAGAAAATAATATATTGGTGCACAAAAAGTATGCAAAAATCCCCTTTTCTCTCCTTCATACAAAACTGATCCCTTCTTTTTTCCTAACTAGACCTGTCAGTATGAACGAGTAAATTAGTTTTGAACCTTTTCTATATTCTATCATTTGTTGATTGGCACCATTTAAGCCGAATTTTCAGTAGACTAATACTCATTTAGTAAGTACTTTACTATTTTGTTGTAAAATATGTATTAGTGGAAAGTATATCACTTCTCTTCTACCTTTGTCAAACTTTTCCTGGTGTGTAAACCTCCTGCCTTTCTGCAGCTGTTCCTCCAGAAGACTAGGTTTATTCACACTTTCAAAAAACATTTTTCTTATCTTCTCCAGTTAGACCTCTGCTGTCCCTGTATTTGAATTATTTTGTTTAACATTCAGGAATTGGGAATATGTTATAACCCAAAAAGTTCTATTAAGATGATGGAGACCTGAATAGCATATTGAATTACTGTTTTGCCCTCATAAATAAGTTAGTTGACAGCCATCCTTTTATAAATACTTCCTATACAAGAAAATCTATATTATCCTCACTTTTTGTTGTAGTAAACTTAATGGAAGATGCTAAGCCATTCAAGGAATATAATAAATTGAGATATGCATGGTCATCTCTCTCTCTCTCTCTCTCTCTCTCTCTCTCTCTCTATATATATATATATATATATATATGCTAACAACTGGCATGGCTTAAATGATAGCAGCGTGCCTCCGTGCACGCTGCTATCATTAATTCCAGGCTGAGACTGAGCGCTCCGAGACCGGGGCATTCAGTCTCAGCCCTTCTTTCGTCTACCGGTTCATGCGATCGCTGTATCAGCGATCACATGTACCGGCATTCTGAGACAGAGGTAAGCACACAACGCATGCTTACCTCTGTGTGTCTCCTCTTTTTCTGTCTCCCTTGCTATCAAAGTAAGGGAAACAGAAATAGATGGGAGACACCTAGTGGTAAAACCCCCCCCCAGCAGCTGGGGGTATTAACCCCTTCACTGCTGGTGCAGGAGGCTGGCTAAATGCAGGTCAATTTTTGACCTGCAATTATATACTTTTTTTTAAAATAAAAAAAAACAACACACTCTTTTTTTTACAAAAAAATTTTTTATTTAAAAAAAAAAATATATATATAACTAAACAATATTGCAAGTGTGATTGTTGTGGAGCCATGTAATACACTTATATACACCACCAAATGCCAGGTATAAAAAAGTGTCAAAATAGGGTGGGAAAAAGGGACATGGGGATTTTCACCCAGGGGGGACAGTGGCCACTTTAAACTGCGCATTTTGTAGGTATGACTGACCGGTCATACTTTTCATGTAGTCTCCATAAAACGTAACCCTTTGTGGCCAATTGATCCCAAGAGAAAAATCAAAAATGGTGTTTTTTTTACTTTTTTTTTAACTTTTTTTTAAATTTTCATAAAGTAAATGGTGGGTTATCTATATAAGTGGGGTATCAAAAGAAAGCCCTATTTGTGCATAGAAAAACAGTGTATAATTTATGGGGGGGATAAAAGCCTAAGAGGGAAAACACTGTTGAACAAAGACATAGTCAAAAAGGTCAGAATTGCTCTGGTCCTTAAGGGAAAACGACCTTAGATTTTCCCGGTCCTTAAGCGGTTAAGGAAAATTAAGTTATTCTCACATTCTCTCAGGCTAATACTGTGGTAGGAAGGTGCCATGTTTAATCCCATCTTTATTTCTGTTATTTACATAGTTACATAGTAAATACACTTTGAAAGAGATTTAAGACAATCAAATTCAGCCTTTGCCACAGTATAACCCAGAAAATGAGAATGACATATTCCTTCCTATTTCCAAGATGGATGTTAGTCTATATACCAGAACTTCCTGTTTAGCCTAATAATATATAGTATAACTCTGTATGTTCCCTTCTCTTATTTGTATTAATTGTATCTACCATTAAAAAATATGTTGGAAAATGTTACCCCAATTTAGCAGGCCATATTGTGAAAAACCTCTTCCTCTGTTGAAGTTGAAACCTCCTTACATCTAACCTTAACGGTATCCCTAGTTATTTGATAAGGCTTTGGAATGAAATGCCCACTAGAGAGATCCTTGTACTAACCTTGTTGGGCAAGATCTATTTCTCATACAGCCATGTAGATTCCTGCTAATATTTTTTTAATTTAATCCTAAATGATCCTTTCAAGCAATTTTGCACCAAGTTCAAATTCACAGGTTTATAATTCCTCAGCTGGGTTTTATGAAAATGAAAAACAGAAATCGAGGGCACCCAGAAAGTGCCTTATCACTCAAATGGTTAAAGAAATGTATAAAATAATAATTGCACTCGTGTTTAGGTGGTTAATGGGGGCATGTACATCTCACGTAACCTGAGCATCTTGTACAGGAAATACCCTGTCTCCCCAGATATACAACTGCTCCTCCCAGGACAGTGTATTCCAAATTATAGTTTATTAATTAAAAAATAATAAAACAATGTGTAATAAAATATGTTTCAGTCTTGACAATTCTAGCATTTCGCAGTTATGAGCTGCTTTCTGAAGAATCAATTTGACAAATTAACTGAACAAAAGCTTTGATTGTGTTTTATTTCCCTTCTTTAACTAATGCACCATATTGGCTTTATGCCAAACATATGGTACTGAGCCTTTGGAGAGTATTAAAAGTTTAAAAAGAGTTTTCTTGCTAAGACTACACTGAGTTCCCAAAGAACCTTTAGATGTATGCCATCAGGACCAGGTGCTTTGTCAGTCATAATTTTGTCCAGCTTTACCTTGACCTCTTCTTGTTTTCACCCTATAACTGATAATGATATGGTTTTACTAGTTATTTGTTAACCCCTTAATGACTGTTGGCATGCCAGGACCATCACCGGTGTTCTTGCCTTAAGGTCCAGTGATGGTCCTGGCATGTCATGGGTTAACTGATCACAACGCGCTTCAGGGCACACTGCAGTCATGCTGGGGAGGCTGAAACTGAGTGCCTCAGGATCGTATCACTTCGTTTCAGGCATTCTCTGTTTTGCCAGTACATGTGATCGCTCCCACAGTGGTCACATGTACCGGCTTTGTCAATGACAAAGGCAATATGTTCTGCACGTTTCCTTTGTCACTGTTTGGTGCCTCTTTCTTCCTTACTGTGATAGTACGGAAGAGAGAAGCAGAGAATAGACATGTAGGTAAACAAAAGTGGCCAGAGTTGGGGGTATTATGAAGTGTATGTACTGGTGTTAGCTATATCTGCTTTTGGCTCTACGGAGCTCTTCAGGGATGTTTTTTTTTAGATCATTGAGTTTTATTGTATGTTTTCATAATTTTTAGGTTTTTGGACACTGGGATATCTGGAAGCCTTCTTTTTTGAAGGATGGGTATTTGGTTCTGGAGTCCATTGTCTTTACATCATATTTAATAAATTTTATACACTTTTTCAGATAATTTTGATTGTATGTGTTTATTTTGTGATGACAGTTGAGTGCTGAGTAGATCCCTCTATGTGTCTTCTTTTTTCTTTAATTAACTATTAAGGGATGATTGCACCCTGCATATGATATATGCAGTTATTGTCAGTGAGATGACTTTTTTCGATGTGCTCCCTTAAATAAATTTATTTATCGTTCAGTGTATTATGAAGTGTAGGTCACATTATGACCTACTGACATGTCTTTGCGTAACAAAATAGTTCAAAATTGCTCCCATTCCTAAGTGCAAACCACCCCAGATTCGCCTGGTCCTTAAGGGGTTAAGGCTCTTCTAGAATTCTTTTTCAGCCTTATCCTCACTAATCTTAACCATGTAAATTTTTAAAATATCAAATATCCAGGGCTTATCCTCCTACATTTATCAGATATCTAGGGCTTGTCCTCCTACATTTATGTATTTGAATTTTTTTTTCTGGTGTAGTCTTGATTTCCTCTACAGTTTAAGTTTCACTTTTTACTTTTGCTAACATAATTGCCTTTTGTAATTTTTGTTGCTCTACCAGTATTTCAAGAAATAGGTCTTTGTCCCTCAGATATAAATAATGTAAATGCCTTTTCCCATGTCATTTCCTTCCTTACATTTGCATTTAACCACATTGATTGTGATATTTTTTATATTTGTTCTCCAAGGGTGTAGACCGTTAAATATAGTTATGCAACCTAAATTTTAATTCTGACCAATTTCCTCACTTTTAAATAATTTATCCTAGTCTGTTGCATTGAGGCTTTTAATATTTTGAAATCAGCCTTTTCAAAATTAAGATTCTTGATTGAACTTAAAAGGTTTTGCTTCTTCAAACTGATCTCACACGAAATCATGTGATCACTGTTTCCCAAATGCTCACCTGCTTGAATACTGGACACCATGTCTATGTTATTTATCAGCACTAGGTCTAATTCTTATTCTTGTCAGAACTCCCACCATTTTTGACATGTAGCTATCCCTTAGCATGCTCGCAGACTTGCTTCCCTTAGCTGTTGGACAGGTCTCACTACTCCAGTTTATGCCCAAGATAAGCAGCTTTTGTATCTGCAGTAATAGTTGGACCTTATCCTTCTGAATAATATTTGGTGGTTTGTTGTATATAATCACCAACATCTTTTTTTTATCTTTTTTTTTTACACCAATGTTCAGTTCATTTTCTAACAAAAAGGTAGATTTAGATCTGGTCTTCCATATAGGCAAATGCCTCCCCCTTTCCTTTTAATCCAGACTCTCTTAAACAGCGAATAGCCTTCAATATTTAGAGCCCAATCATGTGTATCATCCCATTATGTGTCAATAAATGCAATTTGTCCAACTGCTCAATACTGTGTATATATATATATATATATATATATATATATATATATATATACACCTTTATTTGTACATGGTGCCTATCTACATTATTTACCCGATTTTCACTAGCTATATCTCACTCCTCCTAATTTCCAAGTTTAAAAGCTCCACCCACCTTTGTAAGGAACTCCCTTTTCATTTTGGTGCAATTCATCACTACCATAAAAGTTGTACCCAAGAGCAATGTCAAACCAGTTCTTTAAAAATCCTAAACCCCCTTCTGATGCTGATACTTAAAGGGGAACTTTCACCCCGCAATAACTTAAGGTTCACTTATTGCTCACCTGGCGACTAGCTGCTTAGTAAAGTAAAGTAAAGTTCCCCTTTAAAGGAGCAGTAACATTTTTTAATGAAATTGTATATGTTTTAAAGCTTTTCCTGCTAAGTAACACAAGGATACTTCTACCACTTTCAGTTGTTTTCTTTCAAAATTTATAACAGTTCAAATAATAAGGAAGTGAATTTACAGCATGTTTACTTCCTGAAAGTTCTAACTGACATCATGACACAGCAGTTTCTATCACATTCTATCGAGACATTTTGTCATTGACTTTTTTCTTAAATAGAATGTAACAGAATAACTAACTGGAATTTTTACTACTAGAGGGCACTGTTAATATAAACAAAAATCTCATTTTTAAACTGTAATAATTCTGGAAATAATCTCTTAGCAGTGGAGGTACTCTTATTATACTCAACAGTAAAAGCACTACAATATATAGTTTTTCATAAAAAGTTTACTGCTCCTTTCAGCTATGCGTTAAGCTCCCTGAGCCACTTCTGTTGCCCTGTACTGATGCATAATACTGTTAGTATTTTAGAAAATACTACCCTGGGTGTCCTTGCCTTGAGCTTGCACCCTAGATCAATGAAATATGTTTTCCTCCAACTTTGTCATTGTTACCAACATGTACCAAGATAGGAGTATCTTTCCAGGTACACACAAAAAGTCTATCTGCCCTGTTTGCAACATGCTGACTCTGAGCACCCAGGAGACAATATACAGTTTGGCATTTACAGTCCTGATGACAGATTGCCCTGCCTACCCTCCTAATAACAGAGTGCTCTTTTACCACCACCTGCCTTAGTTTCTGTCTGCTCTGCCTCCCTTCTGAGCTGGAAGGACTGTTCCCCTGGCTCTAGAGGAATCAACTCTCTCCAGTAATGAAATTTCTGAACCACCATCTTCATGCAGTCTTAAAAATCTGTTGGTTTTAGTCAGCTCAGAGCTGGCTTTCCTCTTCCACTGCCAAATTGCTACCCTACTTACTATTACTAGCTTCCTAGCTACCACTCTGCATCTCCAACTCCATTCTCCTCACCACTGAGCCTACATACTACCTGCTCAGTAAGCTCCATTCCAGTCTTGCAATATCAAGCAGTGTTTCAATATTTCTTTCCAGACCCAGTATATTAGATTCCAAAAATCTAATATGCTCACACTTACTATAGCAGAATGCTCCTTCAAACAACTTCTTCAAGTGTTCAGACATGTGGATAGAAAAATCCCTGTAGCTAAGTAAGAAAAAATATTGTAGTTGCTAACTGAATAAACAATGTGCTTTAGAAATGTTCTTTAAAATTAACTTTATCTTAGATCCACACTAGGGCCGCTATATTCTAAATTGCTGATAAGACTTAGGGAAATTGTACTGTGATTGATATCTCAAAGTGTAAAGTAAATTAGGGATGTGACTCATTACAGAACTTATTGGCCTTTTCTATCCCTGTCGTCGATTATCTTAAATAGTGGCTAATAATGACATGCAATAAGATTAGCTGGGAGAAAATCATACCAGATGTCTTGCAATTCAGCAACCTTCTCTTTGTGTCCATGACATCCTCAGTTGTATGGGATTCTCTTCAACACCACTGAAGGATCTAGCAGGACCTAATTATATCATCTCACACATCCTGGATTATGTCAGCAAAGGTACTTTAGTCCAAAAGAAGCCTCTAAGAGTTTAGTGTATGAAAATGGGAGGAGCTCTAATTGAGTTCACATCTCGGACATCTGCCTCCTTGAAATCTGGGGGTACTATTGTTGAAAACGGGAGATTATCACCTCTCCAGGATGGGGTGACATTCAAAAGTTAATTGAAGGTGATCATCCAATCAAAGCATTTTGAATAGGAGCTGGAGGGCTATCCAAGCACTCCGGCTCTTATCAATGTAGGGATATAGGTGTTAGAAAGGGGGGAAGCCTAGTTAAGCTTGTGATACTGAGCCACATTCATTCATAAGATTCTAAGTTGGGGACTAGACTTAAAGTTAGACAAAGACAGGCAACAACATGTCATAAGAATAGAAGAATGGATTACTAGTGGAGTACCCCTTCTCTTCACTAACTTCATTAGTGACATTACTGGTTGTATTAAAGGTAAGAGGTGTCTTTTTTTGCTGATGACACAAAAGGTTGATTCTCCAGGAGGGATAAACCAAATGTATAAGGATTTAGGAAACTGCAGGAATGGACAAAAGTGAAATAGAGGAGAGCACTATTGAGATCTGCTAGTGAGTGAATGTATGGAGTATCTCTCCCATCTTTTTGGATATAAGCGGGCAAGATAATGTGCCCTCCTGTTTTCAATGATGGATGCTCCTTTTTTCCTGTTTCCAGTAGCTGGCAGAAAAGTAGTTGTATCTTGATCTTCTCCCATCTATAAGGCTGCTTGTGGGCAGGGATCTTATTTTCCCCTGTCTTGATATGTGGAAGCGGGTAGGAGAATTCCTCCTACTGTCTTGGATGACAAGCAATCCACTCTTTCTTATGCAGATAGCGGGCAGAGATATAGTGATATTCTGTTTTTCCTCTCCTGTAAAATGGTATTATTAGCAGACAGAAGTCTTGATCTCTCCTGTGTCAGCTTAAATATACTAACCTGTAGGTGAATAACTGTAGGTGAATATTAACCACTTGTGTATCTACTTGAGACCATACACCAGTATTGCCCAGAATATAGCTCCAAATCAAGTGGTCAATAAATCGCATAAGAACATATATCACATACTATATATTATGTAATATATTATAAAATGTAGGGGGAATACTGAAACTTAGTGGAAAACTAAGATAAATAGAACCTTATGCAGGCAAGGAATTTACATATATGGTTATTAATTCCTTAGTTATTTAGTTGTTAACAGAATGAAATGTGTTAAAGTCTAATGTTAATGAAATTGTAATATTTATATAAATGTGTGCACATCTAATTTGTCATTATGTCCATCTGGTATTAAAGTATCATTTGTATACATCCAGTAGCTTTCTCTTTGACAGAGCCTATTGAATCTGTTGCCTCCCTGTATATTATTGGAAAATTATCTTAATGTTATTTTATATATATCTATGATCTAGCCACATTCATTACAACACTCCTGTAGATTCCCATATTAGGGATACCGGGATTAGACCTTATGTGAACCATCTTGTTAGCCCTTAACAACTACAGTCCTTGGGTTAGACACACGACAGTCAGAATAGTAGTATCCTACAGATGCTCCATTACTATATTTGGGCTGACACAGAAGGGAGAGATCAAGACTTCTGCCCGTTAATAATATCATTTGACCTGCATAAGATATGGTGGATCAAGTGTTATCCAAGACGAAAATAAGATCCCTGACCACAAACAGCCTTATAGATAGGAGAAAATCAAGATACAACTACTTTTGTAACCTGCTATTGGAAACAGGACAACGAAACAGGAGGACACATTCTTTTGCCCACATATATCCAATAAGATGGGAGAGGCACTCCATACATTTACTCACTATCAGGTCTCAGTCACTACCATTAAGAGACTTTAAGTGACAGTATATTGATTGTTGGACTGTCTCTTTATATTGTTTTTAATACTATGTCTGTATTGTTTATATATTTTGGTTTCATATTGTGGAGTACCCCTAAAGTGTTTTATATACATGTAAGTTATTTATATGTTTATTAAACCAGCCATTTACTCTTATTATTCTTACTTCTACATTCTTTTTATTTTATTTAGAAAAATGTTTTACCAGGAAGAATACATTGAGATTTCTCTTGTTTTCAAGTATGACCTGGAGTGTTTACAGCAAAGAGTTGCATATTTGCGCAAATACAGAGATCTATATATAGATATATACAAATTAAGCTGTCACCCCAAACACATAGTGAACTCAGTACCGTATTCACAAATGATTCATATACTTAGAAATAACAATAACATTCAAAGACTGATTTTTTTCTACCAAATATAAGCCTGATTCTAAGAGAATTCAGTCTTCTGTAAAACGACATTGCCATTTGCTGGAAAAGGATCGCTCACTGCCTCTCATCATTCAAGATCCTCCATTTTTGGCCTACAAAAGATGATCAAACCTCACAAACATGCTGGTGAAAACTGATCCTAGACATTGCTACACGATGGAAAAACAATTCTATATTTCCCATCAAGATAAGGGTGGCTGTTACAAAAGTTTACATTGCACCACATACAAAAATCTGTTCACAGGGACTTCTTTTAAAGACCCACGGTCTGGCAAAGATATTGCTATCACACAAAGACTATCCTGCACATCCACCTTCATCATTTACTACATCAAATGCCCATGTTTGTTATTATACATTGGGAAGACAATAACTACATTGAGAGAACGGATGGCTAACCATCGAAAATCCATCCGTGATGCACTTCAAATAGGCTCTTTGGATAAACCAATGGCTAGTCACTTCGCCCAATTCAAACATACAGTCACGAACATGCAATGTATGATTATAGATCAAGAACCAGCGACATTTATTACAACGTGAAGTAAGATAGATCAGGGAATTTAACACATTAACACCTAATGGTCTCAATGAGTATATATCATATTCCTGTTTCCTGTGATCACCTGAACCTCTTGTTCCCATCAACACATCAGTGGAGTGGGAAGATCCAGCTCTTTCTCTAATTGACCGTTATCCATAGGGAGTGCCATTTTAATCTACCGCCCAGGTGGAGATGGTTGGAATCCCATCCTGATGTATATACAAGGAGCGTATTGCCATTTTAATCCATCATAAAGGATGGAGGTGGCTGGAACGGTCCAGACTTCCACCTGAAGGGTGTATCACATCTAGGTAGGTGATCATATAGAGCAAGCAGCCATTCTAATCCATCAATAAGGATAGAGGTGGCTGGAAACTCAAGACTTTGATTGAAGGAGAGGATACACTGTGACAATGGGATACATTACCCACATGGACAAACATATTGGACCCAGGCAACAGTGAGGTATGAAGCGTGCTTGAGCTCAGGAGAGAGATGAGTTACATTTACTCTATGTATGTAAGGGTTATGCACATCTATGAACTCCAAGAGACTTCAAATGAGTTTCCTTTGATGTCCCGCAGGGCATTGTTGTGAGCAAGTGACAAGATTTTGTAGGGCACACCAGACCTTGCATAGTCTCTTTATAGCTGGTGTTCTGCTTTTTCACTGTGGACTTACCTCTGAAGAGCCTGTCCTGCTGAGAATGGGTTGGTGATCATAAATAACTTGATTCTGTAACATTCGTCTATACTCTAAAATGATGACTATATATCCTCCTTACTGGTGATTTGAACAACATTCTTCTACACTCTAAAATGATGAACATATGTTATACATCCTCCTTACTGGTGATTTGACTACAATTTTGTATATATATGTTCTTCACTTTACACTCTGGTTTATCTAGGTTACTAAATAACAGAAACTGTAATAAGGAGTCTGTGGTTTAAGACTTTTAACAGGATATAATTATCCTGTATTTTCTATGAGCGCTATTTGCTGGGTCCCCAGCTGACATGTACGGGGCAGTTCCTCGCATTAGATACCATTTAGGATGTGATTTATATAATACTAGTTGAAGAGCCACAGTGCCATTGCCAGCCGGTTGCGGGGCATTCATGCGCAGAGCTGGAGAGTCCAGCTTTGTATCAGCCACGGCGCGGGCAGTCTCTATTGCGCATGACTGTAGCACGCGCAGCAGTCTCTACTGCTCATGACTACGTGGTTACACACGTTTTAGCAAATGATTATATAGGATGATTGAAGATTTCCTCAGATTCCCTGTATGGTCGTAGGGGGAGCTCCACTCTGCACTCCCATAGGAATAACAGGAAACTCATATTATTGCATGCATAGAGATATGACTATAAGTTTACACTATAACTTCACCTCAGTAGTTGTAATTTCTGTCTTTTATTACATTTCATGTATGTTGCCTGTTACAGAGGCTGCAGGTTCCTTCAAAATATTTATCAGCCGTCCTGGTTTTAGCCACATACCATATAATTCTAAAGAATTGATCATATTTAGTACCTCCCGGAGTTATAGGCTCCAGGATCTGCAAACAGTGATCTATGTGCCTTTTGGGGTATCCAGTACCTATGTACCTGCAGTTTCATGCTTCGCGATTTAGCGGTAACATGACCTGGGATGACTCTACTATGTGCATGAGTTGGGCTTCCGAAGTTTTGGGAGCATGGCTGTTAGGCGTTGTAAATCTGGATTATTTCACATTAGGTAATGTAGACTTCTTTTATGTTCTCAGTACTACCGTATCTGTTTGCGGGGGCTCTGTTTCTAGTGAGTTTGGGTGCTTTGCAATGAGCTGGAGACCTGAGGCTCACTAGAAAAAGAGACGGATACCCACATGGTAGGTTCTATGATCTCTACTAGGGAAAGGTATTCTTCTGTTCCCCAAGCTTCTTTTCTATTCTATTTTGTTTTTAACATAAGCACAGGTCTGTGTCACATAAGTATTAATGTTATGTCACTTATTAGGTTTAGAACACATTAAGTGTGTTGGGTTCATGTCCTGATTGGGTGAGGGTCAAAGGGTATTTTGGCGTCTTGACAAAGATCCATGTGAAGATCAAAACGCTGACAACGAATAAAGAAACACTTATTGCTTTAAGCTGGAGTCCTGAGAGTGCTGATTTTGTTTCAATATTATATATATATATATATATATATATATATATATATATATACACACACACACACAAACGGAAAACTTTATATACAGTTACATATTGTTGTTAGAAAAAGCAGGTATTTTTAAGGATTTTGGACTGGGAGCAGATCTGATTTTTTTCAGGCAGGTTATTCCAGACTTTTGGAGCTCTGCAGGAGAAGGCAGATCGACCGGCTTTGTTCTTGTTGTGTGGTATGCTCAGAGACTTGTTAGAAGTGGAGTGGCGTTTATAGTTAGTATGGAGAGCTGGAGTGAGCATACTGTTCAGGTAGTCTGGTATCTTTCTAGAGAGTTGGTTATTAACCAGGCAAGAGAGGTGAAGGGCATGTCTACATTCGATTGTGTTAGCCAATTTAGTTCTTCATACATATCACAATGGTGAGCTGTATAATAAAGGAGGATAAAGCGGGATAGAAAGTGTCAATTTTATCAAGATGGATTTGTGGCAAGGGAGCATATACTGCATTCCCATAGTCTCTGACTCATATTATCTAGTTTTGCGCTCTCCTCTGTATCACTTTTCTTTCTATAATATTAGATACAGTTTTTCACACAAATCTTTAGGATAGTAGCGATTTTGGAAAACTATATATAAAATATAATTTATATATACATTAGTGATGAGCGAGCATGCTCGGCCGAAGCTCGGTTCGGCTCGAGCATCGCTCTGCTCGGCACATGGCGGTACTCGTACGAGTACCGCATGTGCTCGCCCGCCATGTTCGGGTCTCCTCCCCGCACGTTTCGCGGCTGCTGCGCAGCCAATAAACGTGCGGGGAGGCTCTGACATCAGTGTAATGCCAGCAGCCATGTTGGCTGCTGGCATTACACTGATTGGCTGGCCAGAACCCGTGATCGGGTGCTGTATAGCACCCGACGCGCGAGTTCGGCTCATTCTTAGCCAGGGAGAGATGCGATCAGGCAGGGAAAGTCAGTGTAGGGAGAATAAAATTGTTGGAACTCTTTCAAGACCCAAAAGTCCTTTTTAGGACTGTTGTGTGTGGGGGCAGCATTTATATTTTGTTGGGGGGGCACAATTTCCTTTTTTTTGTGGGGTGGGATATTTATAAGGTGACATTGTACTAGGTGCACAGGGACAAATATTTCACAGTGCAGTGACAAGCTGACATATTCTGTTAGGTGCACAGGGCCAATTATTTTACAACGCAGCAACAAAAAGGGCCATTTTAAATGTGTGCCTAGCCATAGATTATTGTCACATTCTGTTTAGTGTGCAGATTCACAAATTAACATCACATATTCCGTTCACTGTGCCTAGTCGCAGATTAGCGTCACATTCTGTTTCGTGTGCCTAGCCGCAGATTAGCGTCACATTCTGTTTCGTGTGCCTAGCCGCAGATTAGCGTCACATATTGTTTAGTGTGCCTAGCCGCAGATTAACGTCACATATTGTTTAGTGTGCCTAGCCGCAGATTAGCGTCACATATTGTTTAGTGTGCAAATTCACAAATTAACGTCACATATTGTTTAGTGTGCAAATTCACAAATTAACGTCACATATTCCGTTCACTGTGCCTAGCCGCAGATTAGCGTCACATTCTGTTTCGTGTGCCTAGCCGCAGATTAGCGTCACATTCTGTTTCGTGTGCCTAGCCGCAGATTAGCGTCACATATTGTTTAGTGTGCCTAGCCGCAGATTAACGTCACATATTGTTTAGTGTGCCTAGCCGCAGATTAGCGTCACATATTGTTTAGTGTGCAAATTCACAAATTAACGTCACATATTGTTTAGTGTGCAAATTCACAAATTAACGTCACATATTCCGTTCACTGTGCCTAGCCGCAGATTAGCGTCACATTCTGTTTCGTGTGCCTAGCCGCAGATTAGCGTCACATTCTGTTTCGTGTGCCTAGCCGCAGATTAGCGTCACATTCTGTTTCGTGTGCCTAGCCGCAGATTAGCTTCACATATTGTTTAGTGTGCCTAGCCGCAGATTAACGTCACATATTGTTTAGTGTGCCTAGCCGCAGATTAACGTCACATATTGTTTAGTGTGCCTAGCCGCAGATTAGCGTCACATATTGTTTAGTTTGCCTAGCCGCAGATTAGCGTCACATATTGTTTAGTGTGCAAATTCACAAATTAACGTCACATATTGTTTAGTGTGCAAATTCACAAATTAACGTCACATATTCCGTTCACTGTGCCTAGCCGCAGATTAGCGTCACATTCTGTTTCGTGTGCCTAGCCGCAGATTAGCGTCACATTCTGTTTCGTGTGCCTAGCCGCAGATTAGCGTCACATATTGTTTAGTGTGCCTAGCCGCAGATTAACGTCACATATTGTTTAGTGTGCCTAGCCGCAGATTAGCGTCACATATTGTTTAGTGTGCAAATTCACAAATTAACGTCACATATTGTTTAGTGTGCAAATTCACAAATTAACGTCACATATTCCGTTCACTGTGCCTAGCCGCAGATTAGCGTCACATTCTGTTTCGTGTGCCTAGCCGCAGATTAGCGTCACATTCAGTTTCGTGTGCCTAGCCGCAGATTAGCGTCACATTCTGTTTCGTGTGCCTAGCCACAGATTAGCGTCACATATTGTTTAGTGTGCCTAGCCGCAGATTAACGTCACATATTGTTTAGTGTGCCTAGCCGCAGATTAACGTCACATATTGTTTAGTATGCCTAGCCGCAGATTAGCGTCATATATTGTTTAGTTTGCCTAGCCGCAGATTAGCGTCACATATTGTTTAGTGTGCAAATTCACAAATTAACGTCACATATTGTTTAGTGTGCAAATTCACAAATTAATGTCACATATTCCGTTCACTGTGCCTAGCCGCAGATTAGCGTCACATTCTGTTTCGTGTGCCTAGCCGCAGATTAGCGTCACATTCTGTTTCGTGTGCCTAGCCGCAGATTAGCGTCACATATTGTTTAGTGTGCCTAGCCGCAGATTAGCGTCACATTCTGTTTCGTGTGCCTAGCCGCAGATTACCGGCATATATTCCGTTTAATATGAAGAAGGCGGGTAAAAAGGGACGGGGAAGTGGACGTGATCCTGATAGTTCAGGGCGCGGGTCAGGATGCGTAGAAACTGTGCCTGGTGCCAGAGCACAAGACAGAAAGACATCCACCATACCTAGCTTCATGTCTCAGTTTACAGGGCGTCGCAGGACATCACTCTCGAGGTCAGACCACTGCGAACAGGTGGTCGGTTGGATTTCAGCTGATACTGCTTCCAGTCGGTTAAGCACCACCCTGTCTTCCACCAAGTCCACTCTCACTAGCCAAGAGTCTGGTCAACATAATCCTCACCCTGATCATCCTTCCTCCCACCATAGAGGGTCTGGCCAAAGAAGTGATCCCACACTGGGATATAGTGAGGAGCTCATCTCATCACCAATCCTTGATTTGAACCTCTCTCCAAGCACGCTTGCAGAGGAACATGAGATCTTGTGCCCTGATTCACAACCTCTAGAGGGTACCCAATCACAAGAAGATGACAGAGGGGAACGGCATTTAAGGTCAAAGAAAGTGGATGATGATGATGAGACACAGTTGCCATCAAATCAACCACAATTACTGTCTCAAGACCTTGAGGAGGAGGATGATACACAGTTGTCAATGACTGAGGATGTGGTGGGATCAAGAAATGAGGAGGATGATACAGAGTTGTCAATGACTGAGGATGTGGTGGGATCAAGAAATGAGGAGGATGATCAGAGTGAGGAAGTGGAGGAGGACTTGGTGGACGATGAGGTCACTGACCCCACCTGGGAAGGTGGAAAGCCGAGCGATGACAGCAGTCCTGAGGGTGAGCCATCTGCAGCACCGCAACAGGCTGGAAGAGGCAGTGGTGTGGCTAAAGAAAGAAAGAAGGCGGACCGCACCAAACCGGCCCGCAAATGTTCCACGGAGCACCCCCTTGCGTAAAACTCCCTTGCCAAGGGCTAGGTGTTCCGCGGTATGGCGTTTTTTTAAGGAAAGTGCGGACGACAAAAGAATTGTAGTTTGCAACCTGTGCCACACCAGAATGAGCCGAGGCATGAACACTAGAAACCTCACCACCACCAGCATGATCCGACACATGGCATCCAAGCACCGTAATAAGTGGGAGGAACGCCCGGATCGCCAATCTGTGTCTGCAGGCCACACCACTGCCTCCTCTTCCCCTGTTTTCGGTGCCGGCCAATCGCCTGTCGAAGGCGCAGGCCCGCATACCTCCCGCCATGCACCTGTACCATCTGAAGCACCATCAGCGACCACATCCACTTCCCTGTCCCAGCGCAGCGTCCAAATGTCGTTACCCCAGGCATTTGAGCGCAAGCGAAAATACCCAGCCACCCACCCACAGGCCATAGCACTAACCTCACACCTTTCCAAATTACTGGCCATCGAAATGCTGCCATTTAGGCTTGTGGACACTGAGTCCTTCCGCAGCCTGATGGCAGCAGCTGTCCCTCGGTACGCAGTCCCCAGCCGCCACTACTTTTCCCGGTGTGCCGTCCCCGCCTTACACCACCATGTGTCCCTTAACATCACCCGTGCCCTGACCAACGCAGTTACTGGGAAGGTCCACTTAACGACTGACACATGGACAAGTGCTTGTGGCCAGGGACGCTACATTTCCCTGACGGCACACTGGGTGAATGTCGTGGAGGCTGGGAGCGACTCGGACCCTGGGATGGCACAGGTGCTACCCACGCCGAGGATTGCGGGCCCTACCTCCATCAGGGTTTCCGCCAGCACCTACGTTATTGGCTCCTCCTCCTCCGTTTCCACCTCCGAATTCTCTGCGCGCAGCGCCACTCACCCATCAGCCGGTAGCTGGAAGCAGTGTAGCACTGCAGTGGGGAAGCGTCAACAGGCCGTGCTGAAGCTGATCTGCCTTGGGGACAAACAGCACACGGCCTCAGAGCTGTTGCAGGGGATTAGTCACCAGACCGAGCAGTGGCTCTCGCCACTCAACCTGCAACCAGGCATGGTTGTTTGTGATAATGGGCGTAACTTGGTGGCGGCTTTGGAGCTCGGCAAGCTCACACACGTACCATGCCTAGCGCATGTATTTAATTTAGTGGTTCAGCGATTTCTAAAAATTTGCATGATCTCTTGACGAAGGTGCGCCGCGTGTGTGCACATTTCCGTAAGTGATCTACAGCTTCAGCCGACCTGTTGACGCTGCAGCAACGCTTACAATTGCCAGCTCACTGGCTGCTGTGTGACGTGAGCACGCGCTGGAACTCCACCTTCCACATGTTGGCCCGGCTTTGTGAGCAGCAGAGGGCAGTAGTGGAGTACCAGCTGTTACACGGTCGTCGCCTCTCCGTTCAACTTCCTCTAATCAGAAGTGAGGAGTGGGAATGGATGTCAGACCTCTGTGAGGTTTTACGCAATTTTGAGGAATCGACACAGATGGTGAGCGGCGATAACGCTATTATCAGTGTAACCATCCCACTTCTGTGTCTACTGAAACGCTCGCTGCTCACAATTAAAACCGACGCTTTGCATGTGGAAGAGGTGGAAATGGGGGAGGAAGAGCTTACACAAGGTGATAGCCAGAGCACCCTCACTTTGTCTTCTCAGCGACAATTGGAGGAGGCGGAGGAGGAGGAAGACACGGTTGCCTCCGCTACAGAGGGTAGCCATGGAACTTTATTTCCATCTCTTCAGCGTGGGTGGGCAGAAGAGGAGGAAGAGGATGAGGAGATTGAGAGTCATCCTCCTGGTGAGGACAGCGAAATCTTGCCTGTTGGTACTCTGGCACACATGGCTGACTTTATGTTAGGCTGCCTTTCCCGTGACCCACGCGTTATACGCATTTTAGACAACACGGATTACTGGGTGTTCACCCTTCTGGACCCCCGCTACAAAGAGAATTTCTCATCTCTCATTCCTCCGGTGGAGAGGACAAGCAAAATGGTGCAATACCAGAAGGTTCTTGTCGAAAAATTGCTCCAAAATTTTCCATCTGACAACGCTGGCGGCAGAGTACGTGCTACCTTGGCCAACCGAGAAGGGGAGAAAAGGGGAGCACACAGCAGTTCCGACAAAGGCAGGGCAACACTCTCCAAGGCGTGGGACACCTTCATGACACCCCGCCAGCACCCTCACCCTGATGCGCGGCCTAGTGTCACAAGGAGGGAAAAGTTTTGGAAGATGGTGAAGGAGTACGTAGCAGACCGTGTCAGCGTCCTCAATGATCCCTCTGTGCCTTACAACTACTGGGTGTCCAAGCTGGACACGTGGTATGAACTGGCACTCTACGCCTTGGAGGTGCTGGCCTGCCCTGCCGCCAGCGTTCTGTCTGAGCTGGTATTTAGTGCTGCTGGTGGCATCATAACAGATAAGCGTATCTGCCTTTCCACCGAAAATGCTGATAGGTTGACACTTATAAAAATGAACAAGGCCTGGATTTCCCCTGACTTCTCCACTCCACTGGAGGAAAGCCCCGGGTGAACATAAAGTCACTTTAGATATGTTATTTACAATGATGGGAATACTCTGTATTCCCATTCACCCCTTCCACCCAAAAAACGGGTATATGGTTGACTCTTAATCTTCTCATCCTCCTCCTCCTCTTCCATATGCCCTGTGATATAATTTTTATATAGGGCCAGCTCACCAGCGGGCCCTGTGATATAATTTTTATATAGGGCCAGCTCACCAGCGGGCCCTGTTTGACAATTTTTGTATAGGTCAGCTCACCAGCGGGCCTTCTCATATAATGTTTTATTGGGTCAGCTCTCTAGCGGGCCCTCTCATATAATGTTTTATAGCGTCAGCTCACTAGCGGGCCTTCGCATATAATGTTTAGGATGGTCAGCTCCGCAGCAGACCCTCACCCATAATGTTTTAGATGGTCGGCTCAGCAGCAGACCCTCATTCCTAATGTTTTAGATGGTCAGCTTAGCGGCATGCCCTCGCCCCTAATGTTTTAGAGGGTCACCAGCAGGCCATTAATCCTAATTTTTCAAGGGTGTGTATGATGCCCTCCTTTATGTGTAATAAAGGGTGTATTGGAGTGACATTTCAGTCTAATTTTTGGCAGCCTTTTCACTTAGTGCATAGGCTTTATGAGTGTTGGACCACTACCTGAACTATTGTACCACAATGTGAATGAGGCCCTCCATTTTGTGATATACAGGTTGTATCGGAGTGCCTCAGGTCCTCCCATTGAATTAAATAGGGCTGGGGTGTTCGACAGAGCAGAAGGTAGTTCTTGGCTTCATCCACTAAGTCACTTCGTCACTTTTACTCAATGGATCAGACCCCACTGTTCCGACTATAAATTTTGGACTTAACAAGGGCAAACGGACATGTTGTAAAACCTGTGGTAGCTGCGGCCTCCGTTCCTGAATGCTGTACTGTCACGGTTATTATGACTCTCAGACACAAGTTTTAGGTAAAAAAAAATCAATTTTATTGAAATAATAAATTGATAACTTAGGATGGCAATAACATACATATATATAGATATACAGAATATGGCACAGACAGAAGGCAGACTCTACCGGTCCTGTCAATATACCGGACAGGACAGTCTTTAGGCTCTACCGGCCTTGCCAATACCGGGTAAGGCAACCTGCAGATGGAATAGCATAACGGTTCTACCGGCCTTACCAAATTCCCGGGCAAGGCAGCCTCAATAGATACACAATGTAGGCTCTACCGGCCCTGCCAATACCGGGTAAGGCAACCTCAGATGGAATGTGGCAAAAGGTTCTACCGGCCTTACCAATACCGGGCAGGGCAGCCCAGAGATAGTAGCAGCAGTCAGATGAAACTGGCAAATTAGCAGAATCGTTAAGCAGCAAGGCTTTGGAGCAAACCAGCGTCCGCACGCTGGGAACAACACTGAATAGTATAGCCGTTAGGCTTTGCGAGCAAACCAGTGACCGCACACTGGAGTAACAAGTGAGTAGTATAGCCGCAAGGCTTAGGAGCAAACCAGCGTCCGCACGCTGGGACCAACACAGAATTGTATAGCCGATAGGCTTTGGAGCAAACCAGTGACCGCACACTGGGGTAACAAGCGAGCTTGTATAGCCGCAAGGCTAGGAGCAAACCAGCGACCGCACGCTGGGACCAACACAGATTTGTATAGCTGATAGGCTTTGGAGCAAACCAGTGACCGCACACTGGTGTAACAAGTGAGTTTGTATGGCCGCAAGGCTTAGGAGCAAACCAGCGTCCGCACGCTGGGACCAACACAGATTTGTATAGCTGATAGGCTTTGGAGCAAACCAGTGACCGCACACTGGGGTAACAAGCGAGCTTGTATAGCCGCAAGGCTAGGAGCAAACCAGCGACCGCACGCTGGGACCAACACAGATTTGTATAGCTGATAGGCTTTGGAGCAAACCAGTGACCGCACACTGGTGTAACAAGTGAGTTTGTATGGCCGCAAGGCTTAGGAGCAAACCAGCGTCCGCACGCTGGGACCAACACAGATTTGTATAGCTGATAGGCTTTGGAGCAAACCAGTGACCGCACACTGGTGTAACAAGCGAGTTTGTATAGCCGCAAGGCTTAGGAGCAAACCAGCGTCCGCACGCTGGGACCAACACTGAATTGTAGCAATGTCACCAACGCGACCAGGCAGAAGGTCGCCAGGATACTGAAGACAGGTGATGAGATGACAGGAACCAGCAACCATCAGTCAGGTCAGGAAACAGCAAAGAAGAAGTTCAGCAGTAACTGCAACACCAGAGACTAGGCCGGAACCAGGACTGGAGTAACTCAGCATCCAGGAAACACTGGAACAGTAGAGATCAGGAACTCAGGAACACAGGAGATCAGGAACTCAGGAACACTGGAACACTGGAACAGAGGCCCAGCTATCACTAGCATAGTGATAGCAAGAAGGTCAGAAACAACACGAAAGGGCACTCAAAGGGTGCCCAATCCAGGTTTAAATAGTCAATAAGAGGCGGGCTATCTGCAGACAGCCAATAGAAGCCCCCTACTGGTGACAGACAAGTAACTGCAGCAAATCACGGGCACCGTGATAGTACCCCCCTTTCAAAGACCCCCTCTCCTAGAATAGGGTTTAGGTTTCTGCGGGTAATTGGCATGAAAGGCCCTAGTTAACCTAGGTGCATGAAGGTCCGTACTATCCACCCATGATCGATCCTCAGGACCATACCCTTTCCAATGTACCAGGTACTGTACCCTTCCTCTAAGCCTACGGGAATCAATAATGCTCTGAACCTCGTACTCCTCCTGGCCCTCGACCTCAACAGGTCCTGGCACCACAGGTGTGGTAGTATAGCGATTGCAAACCAGAGGCTTAAGAAGGGACACATGGAACACATTATGGATACGCATGGATGCAGGTAGGTCTAGTGCATAGGAGACAGGGTTAATTTTGCGAATAACTCTGTATGGACCAATAAACCGAGGAGCCAACTTATTAGACGGAACCTGCAGCTTGAGATTTCTGGAGGAAAGCCATACTCTATCCCCAACCTGAAAGGAAACCGCTGGAAGCCTTCTGCGATTAGCATGGCGCTGATGACGCTGAAATGACTGACCAAGTGCCCTCTGAACTTGTGCCCATGTGGAACGGAGTTGCTCGATATGCTCATCCAGAGCTGGAATCTGTTGCGTCTGAAATGAGTCTGGAAGCAAACAGGGCTGGAACCCATAATTAATCAGAAACGGAGAGCTCCCAGATGAAGAATTGACCGCACAGTTCCTGGCGAACTCTGCCCAAGGCAACAAGTCGGACCAATTATCATGATGGTCAGTAACGAAACAACGGAGAAATTGTTCCAAGCCCTGATTAGCTCGTTCAGCGGCTCCATTGGTCTGGGGATGGTAGGCAGAGGAGAAGGACAGCTGTATGCCCATCTGTTGGCAAAATGCCCTCCAAAATCTAGACACAAACTGGCTCCCCCTGTCAGACACCAGTACCCTAGGCACTCCATGCAACCGGAATACTTCTCTGGCGAACACCATTGCCAATTCCTTCGCTGAAGGAAGACCACGGAGGGGCACGAAATGAGCCATTTTAGAAAACCTGTCCACCACCATGAATATAAAGGAGTACCCCTTGGACATAGGCAACTCTCCCATAAAATCAATGGAAACATGAGACCAGGGGCGTTCGCCATTAGGCACCGGTTGAAGCAAGCCCACAGGGAGATGTCTCGGGGTCTTAGCGCGGGCGCAGGTGGCACAGGCATTCGTAAATTCGGCACAATCGTTTCTCATGGAAGGCCACCAAAATAACTGAGAAAGGGACCATAACAATTGGTCTCTACCAATATGTCCCGCAGCCTTAGAGGAATGGTAGGTTTCGAGCAGCCTAGTACGAAATGATTCAGCGACAAAACATTTGCCCACTGGGGTTTCATGGGGAGCGGACCCCTGAGAGGCCAGGATCTCCTCCCCTAGAGGAGAAGTGATACTCGTGCGTATAGTAGCCAGTATTCTATCAGGTTGGATGATAGGTGCTGGTGCTTCCACTCTGTCACTGTCGGCCTCAAATTGTCTTGACAGTGCATCAGCCCTGATATTTTTTGACCCTGGTAAATATGATACAATGAAATTAAATAGAGACAGGAACAGTGCCCACCTGGCCTGACGAGAGGACAATCTCTTGGCCTCCGAGAGATAGGTCAGATTCTTATGATCTGTTAGGATTAAGACAGGATTCTTAGTACCTTCAAGCAAATGACGCCATTCCTTAAGAGCGAGGATAATGGCCAATAATTCTCTGTCACCTATCTCATAGTGGCTTTGAGTGACAGTCAACTTTTTAGAGAAAAACCCACAAGGTCTGAGAGTTCCACCTTTCTCGTGTCGCTGCGAAAGTACTGCCCCGACCCCAATATCTGAGGCATCAACCTCTAACGTAAATGGAAGTAGAGGATTGGGGTGGGATAACACAGGAGCCGCAGCAAATGCCAGCTTCAAATTCTCAAAGGCTTTCTCAGCAGATACCGGCCAACAAGAAGGATTAGCACCCTTGTGCGTAAGATCGGACAGAGGTTTGACAATGGAAGAAAAGTTCTTAATAAACCTCCTATAATAATTAGCGAAACCCAGGAAACGCTGTATGGCTTTAAGACCCTTGGGTTTTGGCCATTGTAGGACAGCTGACAACTTTTCTTTGTCCATGGCAATGCCATCATTGCCAATTATGAACCCCAAGAATGGCACACTGGTTCTATGAAACTCACATTTTTCCATTTTACAAAATAATTTGTTCTCACGGAGTCGTAGCAATACTGCGGATACATCTTTGATGTGCTGTGCCATGTTTTGGGAGTAAATCAGTATATCGTCGAGGTACACCACAACACATGTCTGTAACATATCTCTCAGAACATCATTTATCAGTTCCTGGAAAACTGCGGGTGCATTACACAGCCCAAAAGGCATTACTAGATACTCGTAGTGCCCAGCTCGAGTATTAAAGGCAGTTTTCCACTCATCACCTGCTCGAATTCGAACCAGATTGTAAGCGGCCCGTAGGTCCAATTTGGTAAATATCGAAGCGCCCTTAAGCCTGTCAAAAAGCTCGGTGATGAGTGGTATTGGGTATGCGTTTTTTGCCATTAGTTTATTCAGGCCCCGGTAGTCAATGCATGGTCTTAATTCGCCATTTTTCTTTTTTACGAAAAAGAACCCAGCCCCAGCTGGAGAGGTAGATTTTCGTATGATCCCTCTAGCAAGGGCATCAGAAATGTAATCCTCCATAGCCTTATTTTCATCACAAGATAATGGATAAGTGCGTCCTTTTGGAGGTACTGCACCAGGCTGCAATTCAATGCAACAATCATAAGGTCTATGCTGGGGTAGCATACTAGCCTCTCCTTTGCTAAAAACATCGCCAAACTGTTGGTACACATCCGGCATAGCAGAGGAGGTGCACATGACCTTAATAGGCTGGATGACGCACTTGTCCATACAAAACTGGGACCAAGCAGCAATTTCACACTTTTTCCAATCGAATTGTGGGTTATGTAACTGTAACCACGGAAATCCCAATATCACCGCATGGTGCGGAGAATTAATCAGTTGAAACTGCTGCTCTTCTCTGTGAAGTGCCCCAATAGTCATAGACAATGGCATAGTTTCAAATATAACCTGAGGCGGTTCTAAAGGTCTACCATCAATCGCTTCAATAGTCAAGGGGTTTTCTCTTTCAATGCGTGGAACTCCGTGCAATTCAGCAAAGGTATTATCCATAAAATACCCTGCTGCACCGGAGTCAACCAAGGCCAAAACCTCCACAGAGCGTTGTGCCCAAGACAATACCACCTGTATGGTGGGTTTCATTATGCCCGACACTGGGGACGATTGTACACCACCTAGGGCCTGTCCCCCAAGGTACCCTAGGTGTGTGCGTTTCCCGGACGTACCGGACAGGAATTTAGCAAATGCCCTTTTTTACCGCAGTATAAACACAACCCTTGTCTTCTGCGATAAAGTCTCTCAGCCTTGGTTAGTCTAGTGAAGCCTATTTGCATAGGTTCACTTGTCTCCCGTACAGGTTCACTAGACTTAAATGCCAAGGGAGGGATGGGTGGGCAAAACATGCCATTAGGCTCATTATTCTTTGACCGTAACTTACGATCTCTGGCAATTGATCTCTCACGTATTCTGGAGTCAATTATCATAACATATTCAATGTAGTCATCTAGATCAATAGGTAGATCTTTAGCAGCGATTTCGTCCTTAATGTGGTCATTCAGGCCTTGAGAAAAAGCTGCCAATAATGCCTCGTTATTCCAACCTACCTCTGCTGCCAATGTGCGGAATTCGATGGCGTAGTCGCCTACTGTACGCCTGCCCTGATGTATCTCCATAAGGCGTTTGGCAGCAGAGGTAGTTCTACCAGGAGGCTCAAACACTCTTCGAAAGGATTGCACAAATTCTCTAAAGTTTTTTGTACAAGGTTTAGCATTCTCCCACAAGGGGTTAGCCCAAGCCAAAGCTCTACCAGTGAGCAAAGATATTGTAAACCCCACCTTACTACGATCATTGGGAAATGCGTGTGCCGTCAATTCCATAAAAATCTCGAGTTGGTTGATGAACCCTCTGCAGAGACTAGGGTCACCATCGTATCTTAGCGGCAAGGGTGCAGAAGCCGTTAACCCTTTAACAGTGCCCCCTAGGGGTCTGGTATCACTCTCCGGTGTCTGACTTGACGAGACCACCGGGCTAGAGCTAGATTTGTCAGCAAGTACCGTGCGTTCAAGGATCGTTTGAATTGCAACTGCCAACTGATCCAAACGTTGCTCGTGCACATCCATCCTCCAATGGATATTCTGTGCATTACCTTCACCTTTGCTGTCTGAGGTCATGGCCCTTTCGTACTGTCACGGTTATTATGACTCTCAGACACAAGTTTTAGGTAAAAAAAAATCAATTTTATTGAAATAATAAATTGATAACTTAGGATGGCAATAACATACATATATATAGATATACAGAATATGGCACAGACAGAAGGCAGACTCTACCGGTCCTGTCAATATACCGGACAGGACAGTCTTTAGGCTCTACCGGCCTTGCCAATACCGGGTAAGGCAACCTGCAGATGGAATAGCATAACGGTTCTACCGGCCTTACCAAATTCCCGGGCAAGGCAGCCTCAATAGATACACAATGTAGGCTCTACCGGCCCTGCCAATACCGGGTAAGGCAACCTCAGATGGAATGTGGCAAAAGGTTCTACCGGCCTTACCAATACCGGGCAGGGCAGCCCAGAGATAGTAGCAGCAGTCAGATGAAACTGGCAAATTAGCAGAATCGTTAAGCAGCAAGGCTTTGGAGCAAACCAGCGTCCGCACGCTGGGAACAACACTGAATAGTATAGCCGTTAGGCTTTGCGAGCAAACCAGTGACCGCACACTGGAGTAACAAGTGAGTAGTATAGCCGCAAGGCTTAGGAGCAAACCAGCGTCCGCACGCTGGGACCAACACAGAATTGTATAGCCGATAGGCTTTGGAGCAAACCAGTGACCGCACACTGGGGTAACAAGCGAGCTTGTATAGCCGCAAGGCTAGGAGCAAACCAGCGACCGCACGCTGGGACCAACACAGATTTGTATAGCTGATAGGCTTTGGAGCAAACCAGTGACCGCACACTGGTGTAACAAGTGAGTTTGTATGGCCGCAAGGCTTAGGAGCAAACCAGCGTCCGCACGCTGGGACCAACACAGATTTGTATAGCTGATAGGCTTTGGAGCAAACCAGTGACCGCACACTGGGGTAACAAGCGAGCTTGTATAGCCGCAAGGCTAGGAGCAAACCAGCGACCACACGCTGGGACCAACACAGATTTGTATAGCTGATAGGCTTTGGAGCAAACCAGTGACCGCACACTGGTGTAACAAGTGAGTTTGTATGGCCGCAAGGCTTAGGAGCAAACCAGCGTCCGCACGCTGGGACCAACACAGATTTGTATAGCTGATAGGCTTTGGAGCAAACCAGTGACCGCACACTGGTGTAACAAGCGAGTTTGTATAGCCGCAAGGCTTAGGAGCAAACCAGCGTCCGCACGCTGGGACCAACACTGAATTGTAGCAATGTCACCAACGCGACCAGGCAGAAGGTCGCCAGGATACTGAAGACAGGTGATGAGATGACAGGAACCAGCAACCATCAGTCAGGTCAGGAAACAGCAAAGAAGAAGTTCAGCAGTAACTGCAACACCAGAGACTAGGCCGGAACCAGGACTGGAGTAACTCAGCATCCAGGAAACACTGGAACAGTAGAGATCAGGAACTCAGGAACACAGGAGATCAGGAACTCAGGAACACTGGAACACTGGAACAGAGGCCCAGCTATCACTAGCATAGTGATAGCAAGAAGGTCAGAAACAACACGAAAGGGCACTCAAAGGGTGCCCAATCCAGGTTTAAATAGTCAATAAGAGGCGGGCTATCTGCAGACAGCCAATAGAAGCCCCCTACTGGTGACAGACAAGTAACTGCAGCAAATCACGGGCACCGTGATATGTACCTTACCCAGGCCATAACCACGTTGAACACCTGCTTTACGCTGCGCACGTTTCCCTCTTAATCATGGCCCCAGTTCCGAAAAATCGATGAAATTTTTTGCAGAATTTGCAGATGATATACAAGTAAATATACAGCAAATACTGTTTCGTAACAATTTTTCGCCTAAAATCGTTTTTATCTTCCTTTTTGTGTGTTTTACGGTCAGTCTGTAAAAATGGCGTACTACGGGCGAAACATCGTTCCCAGCAGCGACGTTGGAGTCCAAGATGCATCCAGACATCCTCCCTATGCTGTCCCTGAACCATTTCTGTGGTGTTTCCATCATTTTCTGACCTTTTCCTATGAACCAGGCACCCTCCCCTCATCAGAGCAGGCGGTGCCTGGTGTAATGCTCGAGTCCTCCCATTGACTTCAATGGGGCTCGGGTGCTCGGCCGAGCACTCGAGCCTCCGGGGGCGCTCGGCCAGAGCACCCGAACACCCGAGCATCGGGGTGCTCGATCATCACTAATATACATATTTTATATAGTATTGTATCTTCTGCAGATTAAGCACCATAGTTTCTACTAGCTTGTTGGGTCTATTTTTTTAGTAGGAGTGGACAAAAGTATCGAATTAAAAATGTAATGCTAGAAAATGCAAGATAATGCACTTAGGACTCAGAAACCCAGAGGTGGAATACAGGCATAAACGTACTGTGCTGTCAAAAACAAAGGAATTTGGGTGTTATTATTTCAGTTGAAGGTATTTAAGCAATGCAGTAAAGCAGTGGGAAAAGCAAACCAAGATCTTGGTTGTATAGAAGGAGAGGTACTACTAATGCCACTCTATAGATCACTGGTAAAACATCACCTAGAGTAATGTGTAAATGTCTGAAGGCCATATCTCCAGAAGTAAAATAATACATTTGAGGCAGTTCAAAGAAGAGCCACCAAAGTGGTGCAGGGTCTTCATGACATAGGGTATCAGAATAGAATCAAAGAACTTAATATGTACAGTTTGGAAGAATGAAGGGAATGGGGTGATATGACAGAAATCTATAAATGTATTAAGGGATTTAATTTTGTTCAGGAGGGTATAAACTTCAGAAGAAGTTTATGTAAGTACTACTTAATAGAAAGGATGATAGACTCATGGAACAGCAACAGAGGTGGCTTGGACAAATACTGCTAGGGAATTCAAAAAATGCCTGGGATAGACATAAATCTATTAATGTATGTATTTTATTAGATAGGTAAAAGGGAAGACTGGATGTTTCTATTGACACTATATTCAACTGGAATACATAGGAATTTATAAGGGTAAGTGCATAGAATATGCTTCTTGTAAAGAAAGGTTCAAAGGGGAACCAAAACAACCTGTCAATTATTATGTTGCTGCAATAAATAAATGTGTTGGTGTAAGTCCTGTTTTAACATGGCTTCACAAAAAAATGTCCCTCATTCCCTGCAGGCTTGAGAGCTACTTCCTATGGCAGTTAGAAGATCAGCTCAAATGCAGAGGGTGCTAAGAATCACTGGGTTAGCTGGAAGATCTGCTCAAAAGCAGAGGGTGCTAAAAATCACTGGGCTCTATCAGGATGCCTTTGGTCTATAGATATTGGAATGCTTAACATTTTATCAGTAGGCTGATCAGGAAGGTCTGATAAAGACTAATTTAATTGGTAGCAGGAAAGCTATAAAATTATCAGTTACTGGGGTATGAGGTGAAGGTTGAACTTGATGGACTTGTGTCTTTTTTCAACCTAATTTACTATGTTACTATGATCTATGAGTACGGTTTTACGCTCAGAGGAACTGAATAACTTCAATTTGGACATTATCGGCTTATGTGAGACTTGTAAAAATGATGAAGATTTAGTCAAATTAGAGGATGGACACTGGCTATACTATAAAGGAACCAGCGATGGACAATGTGGAGAAATCAGATTTATTATCCCTGTTGAAGCCATAGTCAGTGGAGTAACACATTGGGTACTGAGTATGCAGATGCATCCAGACTAGACGTTCCCTTATGCTACCATGTGTATTTGATAAATATACTTTGTAATTCACTTATATTTATGGATACACTGTTTTGAAAATGTCTCACTTTATTGAACTTAAATGAGATCTTTGGGGTGGTTTTTGCACCTTTTAGGTTTTCTTTGCCTATGGTCTCTTCTTTGTTTTGATGTATGTATTATTTTACCCTGTGAGAGCACCAGGACTATTTATGTGGAACTTTTAGGTACCTACTATTTTTGGCGAACCGCTGCTTCCTTCTCTTGGGTTACAAACATAAATGAAGCATATTTCTTGTTCTGATGAAGTAGTTTAATAATACAAAACTTTTTGAGCCATTTAGGGACTGAATGTGCAATCCTGCTGATTATAGTTTTAATAAAATTTGTCATAATTTTATTCTGCTTGAGTTTGTTCCTTTGCTATTATATTGGAATCTGGCCCAGGTATTGGCTGGCTAATACTTGGTGGTATATAAATACACATTCCATGGCAGAGATTGAATGTGAGGGGAATCTAGAGTTTCTTACTAGTGATAATCTAATGCCTGTTTTTCTCTTGAAGATTTCAGTTCGTCCTTGAGACTATGTGAATACCTGAGTGGCCGTTGCATGAAATATAGGCTGTACAGCATATAAAAAATATCTCAACTAAGAATAGTTTGTACTGCTCTCTTTTTCATATGGTTATAGTGGCTATTGCTGGATGGAAATCCAATTATGTTTGTAGTTAGCAGCACTAATATTTTTGTAGGGAAACATCTGTTTTAAGAAGCTTCTACATCCTTTAATGAATGGACATTTGGTGACTATCAATATTTAGTTTGCATACAGCTATTAAGGTCCCTATTAACAATAAAACTATTTTGTTGAAGAGTTAGTACAACTAGTGATTTTCAAAACTTTTTTAAAATTACCCAGTTTATAAGATGACAAGTTCACTTTATTTAGATCTAGCAAGCAAGCAAAGACTAACACCTACAAAAAAGTAAAGTTAAAACTCTTTTGTATAAGAAATTGAAAATATGTGGTTCCTCCTAACTGTGTTTCATTTCTGTCAACTGTGTATATTCTAATATAATAAAATGTAATTAATATCAACTATGTATATTCTAATGCAGTAAAATGATATTCTGATATAGTGATGTAACTAACATCAAGGTTTGTAAACGTGTGATGTTAAGCATGTGATATCAAGATATGTGATGTACAGGGTGGTGGCTGTCTTGTATACATGTTTACATACAAACTTGGGTATTGGCTGGGTTTTGCACATAGTGCTATTTGCATATGCTACTAATTTGTGTTGCATACAGTGCTTATGGTATGGTATTATAAATAGTTGGGGCATTCACTTACTGCTCTTAAGCTTTTTCTGGAATGAGGAACCATACTCTGTGCCCAGCAGAAATACATTCATTCTCGACTATGGGCATTGTTGTGCAATACCACGGGGCTTCCCCATAAGATGTAATAGAAGAGCAAGCAACATGAAGTTAAAGGGATAGTAATACTTAAAATGTAAAACAAAATATGTTGTAAGGTTTATCCCCCTGAGTAAAACAAGAGTACTCCCAGTACTGAAAGGTGTCGTATTCAAAAGTTGTTAGAGCTCAAACTTTAATTTTTTAGGAGTAGTATCACAGTGGCCTGAAATTGTAAAGTGGCGCTGTTGCTACACTATCCTATGGAGATTTATGGTCCATAGCTGTCCATCACTATACTTTTTTTATTAAACTCCACATTAGAGTTACATGCAGAAATGAAGCATTTCTTTATTACAGTTTTTTATGATTGTTTTTTGTTTATTGCAGTTTTTTGGTAGCTGGAACCCCAGGGGGCTGTTGGGATGAGATGGGGAGTTGTTTTAGACACGCAAAGGTTTAAGACAGTTTGGGATAGGAGTTTTCAGGAAACACAGGTTTGCTGAACTGGATGTGAAAGTATATATAGATCTACTATATTATTGTGGTCAGAAGGAGGAGGTTGAGTTGTAGTTACAGGAAGTGCAGTGCATGACAGATAAGAAGTGCGCGACTGTTAACAGGGCCTTGGAATGTCCCAGAAAAAGGTATTTTTTCACAATCTTTTTGAAAGCTATAAGGTAACTGTATATGGGTGTTTATTTGTGCTGTATGGTTTTTGCTTCCTTTAACAGGTCGTGCTGCTACATACCTAGACAGTCAATGATCATTTCCTCTGCATGCGATAATAAATTTTATTTATCAATATTAACCATAATTACCCAATCTTCACACATTTTTATATACCTTTAAACACTTTAAGAAAGTTCATCAATGAAGAAATTAAGGAAGACAAACATATGGTCAATTTGTTGACTGAATGTTCAGTACTAATATAAATGTTTTTGATGTACTTTGTTAGCAGCAACAGTGTTAATGTAGAAAAAAATGTATTCTAAGGAGCTACTACATGCTTTATCTTATAAAAATTACCATGGACAGTGTGATATGTCTGTGACAGCCATATGCTTTGTGCCTAGTGTGTGCTACTTATTGTATTAAATCAATGCTGCACACAGAGAATCTTACAAGAAAAAGAATAACTGTTGGTGCATCAGTTGGTAATGCTCTAAATGTATTTCCCAGAATGTGAAAGAGTATTAAAAAATAACAATAGTTTAGTAAATATGATGTACTAACCATAAAGAATGCAAAATATAGCTCTGCAGTAAACTGTCAGATATGATTTAATCATCAAATAATTCCTTCAGGGCTGTTAAAATGAATTCCACAAATCATGCCAGAAATCTATATTAAGCTATTCTTGACATAGTAATGTTCTCCTAGAGAGATAGTACTTGCAAACTTTGTGCACCAAATATGCCATTTATTCTGTTAGAGTCAGTATCAAATAGTTTATTGGGTAAAGTTCTTGGTGGTATAATCTCAGCGATACATAAAAAATGAGGCAACATTAATTCTCTTGTTAAGTAAAGAGAGAGAGAGAGATAGTGTTTCCTAATATAAAAAATATAACGAGAATAAAAATGGGCCTTAATCAATCACAAGTATAAAAATCTCTTACAGTTAATTAAAGTGCACATGCTCTATACTTTGATTCTTTATATTCTTTTAAATTCACCAGCCTGTTTCAGCATTCTGTAAGAAAGCATTTATTAATGGGCAAATTGGCAATTTTAATGTGATTTAGGAGGCATGCAACTTTTCTCACTCATTTCGCAGGATTTACTAATTTTTTTTGTCCAAGAGAAATGAGTAGGCTTTTGCTGATGATCTGGCTAAACATGAATTCAGAGTTAACCTGTGGGAATTTTTTGTGTGCTTCCTTGTTGTATTTTTTTTAAAAATATTGAAACACATGTTGCTATTGAGGGTATCCTATTGTAATGTGTCGCTTAAATGGCAACTCTCAAAAGGGTGAATGTTTTCAGGTCAAAATGGCAACATCAAAATGTTGCCCATGTCAAAAGTGCAACACAAATGTCACCGGTTTCACCCACATTAAGAGGGCATGATGGGTGGATTAAAAATTGTCACCCATGTCAAAAGGTCGCAAGGGTTCTTTTGAAGAAAGAAGCAAATTGCTCTAAGACAAGTTACTCTAAAGTATAAAGCTCAGTGCTTGTTTCACAAGGTAATGGCACGCTTCCACTGAAGCACTGTCACTTTTGGTGTTACAAGAAATAGTGTAGTTGTCATTGAAAATAAGTGATCTATTTTAAGTAAGTAATTTTAACCAGAATCGTAAAGATCCAATGGATCACTTTCAGTTAAGGAATTATAAGAAAAAGTTAAATTGTCATTTAAAGTGCGTCATATATCATCATAATGAAAGTTTAACTTGAATTGCAGAGGTCGAATCAAAAGCCAGGATCACCCAGTGTAAAAAATGTCGCCCTTATTGAAAGGCCGAGATGGTTTGTTATTTCCAGTATTCTGTAGCAGTAGTTCCAGGAGAACCTAACTTGCTTTAAAAGAAGCCTCCGCAACAATGGCCCTGGCATTTGGGCTGATGTTGTCCTTCTCCTGGTTGAGGGAGAAAGGAAAGGGAGTGCATATGTTGTCTGCTTAGTGAACGGTGCATGAGAAATCAAAACAGGAATGATAGCACAGAATGCTAAGGGAGTGCATATGTTGTTTGCTAAGTGAATAGAGCATTAGAAATGGTAACCTGAATGATGACACTGATAGAGTCGATTATGGGATATATCTTCAAGAGAGACAACACTGGCATCAGCAGCAGTTAATTTGGTAGATTGTCTCTCCAGAATTAAAGTGTGGTGATTATAACCCAAGGCAGAGAAGAAAGGAGAGCATCCCAGGGAATCTTGGAACAAGGAGTTACAGGGAAACTATGCATGGGGGAGTTAGTAAGTCCAGTTATCCTGATTTTCATTACAGTAGAACTGAATAAACTGTTCAGGAGTCTGATTTAATCTCTGCATCTGCCCATTAGACTCAGGGTCATAGGCAATAGAAAAGTGCAAATTAATTCCAAGTCTTTTACAGAAGGTCCTCCAGAGTCATCATGACAAAAACTGAGAGCCTCTGTCAGAAACAATTTGCTCAGGAACTCTGTGGAGTTGATAGATTTCTTTCACAAACAGGTAAGCCAGTTTTTTGTAAGTTGATTTTGGGTACTGAAAAAAGGTAGGTGCGACCACTGGGAGGAGATGTACCAGGTAGAAAAAAACTTCTGAAAACTCACTGTACTGGGCTGTTACTAGAGGAGGTTCATCAGGTTAGATTTGTGTGTGATGATTAATTTAGAAAAATAAGTTCATCAGAGTGACAGGGCGGTTTTGTAAGTTTCCAGTGACTTGCAGGCAGACTGCCTTAAATATCAAGTAGAGGCACATTACAGTTTGTTTCCAGGCCAGACCAAGTGACGTGTAGCTCACCTGTAGCCAGTCCTGCTTTAAATGGTAAGGATTATACAGACAGCAATGGAAGGGTTAAATAGCAGACTAAGAATCAAAGTAAGCATTGCTGATTCTTTGTCTGGAACTGATATTGAGTAAGATGTTGGAGGAGATGCACTTGAGGTCGAATAGGGCTTATAATGGAAATGTCCTGTTGGAGCATTGTCGAAATCACATCAACAATATGCACTAAAGTGTCTTCGACATCATATCCCCTTCAATCCAACAAAAATCAGCTCACATCAACATGAATCTGACATGCCTTCTACAGGTTTATGAATATTTAGGCATCACATGGGTCTTGAGGACCCTCCTCCTCAACCCGGCCATTCATAGAACGCCGGGTTGAAGAGGAGGTGGTAGGGGAAGGCAGTGATCACCATACTGGCCACTGCATTGATCACCTATCCTATTAGATAGGTGATCAATGCCAGGGGGACATCAGGAGAGAGGGGTACTGATACTCCACAAGGTTTGATTTTTCTTTAAAAACAAAAACAGAGCAGAGCATAGTGCAGGATTACAGATCTTGCACTATGTGCATTTTTTAAATATATGCACATGATCGCTCCACGTAAATTTTAGTGCATATGGCGATGTGTATCTACATCAAAAAGTTGAAGTTCTTTTAACACACCAACAAAATCATATCACCGACCTTTAGTCGGAGGTACTCTGCCATAGCTAAGCACATCTTGGATTGCCATGATGGCAACCTGGCATGTTTTAAATTTCAGGGCATTGAGAAGGAGAGATTGCCGTAGCAAGGTAGGGTTAGAAGCTTACTGGATTTTCCAGCTAAAACCAAGGATCCACAGAGGTTTGAACTGAAAATGGGACATCAGTCACATTTTTTATTAAACACTGATCTGGGAATTTTAAACATACACTGTATCAGAATAAAGAATTAGTTAATCCCCTCCCCATGGTATATGCTTATCTTGCCCTTTAAATGCTGGTGTGTTCTGTCTTTTGTCTATATTCAGCGTGATTTGTGGATGCAACTCACAGTTGGGATATTTATGTATATCAACATAGTAACTGTGTATCTTTTCATCTTTAGATTCATCTGCTGTGGAGAAACATATTGTTTAGTGTAATTTTACTTTTTATTGCAGATTTTTGTTTATTGTTATTGCTCTTTTGGATAAGAGTTACTATTGTGGCAGGCTCAGCCCTTCAGTTGTACAGATTTTATTGAGTTTACTGACAGATGGAAGGGGAGGGTGCTACATTTCTTTTCCTGTTTATTTTAGCCAATTGTATTTCTTTGTATTTAACACTGAGTTTCCATTTGTTTTGTAAGTCTATTATCAAGTGCCACTAAGTGTGAAACGCTTAAGACAGTTTTTTGGGGCCTTTACCTCCTATCTTGGTCACCCTTCACCCATGCCTTTACATGTTTAGACACGCTTTTAATACATACCAATAAATTTGGATTATATATATTACATTGATATATAATTGCATTTGTAAGTCTTGGATTGTGATTGCATTCATTTGTATCTACAATTTCTACTCTTGGACAAGGAGGACCGTAGCGGTACAGCACCCAAGCAGAGACGGTGAGACCAATATGTTAGCACCATTCTCTTACTGTGATCACTCTCATACAAGACTATGAGGGAGATTTATAAAAACCGTTCTTAAAGAACAGTCCTTATGGCATGGCACGTGAATATAACACCAGGTCTGATTTATAAATTATTAAAGATGTTTTTATATGGCGTTATTATGCATATTTTAACGCCTGAAATGCTTAAGGACAGCATATACATGATGTTAAGATTCTGGCGATAATTCTGTTGAAATATTGTCGCAACTCGCGACATTTCTTTATAAATTCGCTGTGTCACTTTTCTAACTTGCTCTAACTCCACTTAATAGAAAACTCAATTAGATGGCGTTAACACTTTAAAAACGGTCACAACTTACGTTATGAATCCTATTAACACATTTAAGCTACTTTTAAAGCCAGTTTTTCTTTATCGCCAGTTTATAAATCTCCCTCTTAGAAACTAGACTTGGAAATCAGTCAACATAGGAATCAATTCTATTGAAGCCTATGGAGATATTTAAAAAACGAGATATTAGAATGCGCCTGTGTATAAACCAAACTTGTAGGAAAATGAATTTCCTTAACCAACTTCTAATAAATTCTCTGTTTAGCTCTTTAATCTAAATAATAAAAGAATAATAAATAAAATAGAAATGTCTTTCCGTGTCCACAGACAGTCACTTATCTCAATCGTCCATATGAACAATTAAATCCAAATAAAACGATGGATAAAATGAATGGGTGAGATGAGGATGACAAGATGAAATGATGGATATGATGGAGATAACATGTATTCACATAGGATTCTTCTCTCTGCATCACCTTCTGAGAGGCCTCTTTCACACATACATCTAAAGAAAATCTATAAATGAAGGGCGCAAGAGGGAGATTCCATCTAAAAGCAATGTTTTAATAAAAAAACCTTGGATTTTAACTTATTCTATTTTTACTTTTAAATTATTATCTCCCGGGCAAGTCCCCCTGTGGGATATCTACCCCCGTGATACTTGCCAAGTGAATATCAAAGTTTGCACCTTGTATGGCATTATGACAATGTCCCTCGGTACTTTCTAAGGACGCTTGTTATTCCCGTCAAAGGACTCTGGTGATTCTTTTATGAGCTGGATAAGTCCGGTAGAGGACTTGGATGAATTGACCCTTACAGGAGTCTGACGAGTACGGTAGAAGAATCAAGTGAATCCAAGGTTGGCATACTAGACGGAGGAGTAGACACAGCAAGGTGGACGCTAATGCCGGGAGACAGATAAGCGATTTGTATTTTTATATTTCTGTACGTGTTTTTAAATACATACGCAGTATGCTTTTAAAATTATTAAAACATTGCTTTTAGATGGAATCTCCCTCTTGCGCCCTTCATTTATAGATTTTCTATGGAGATATTTGTTGGTAAAATCTTTGCTAAAGTTATCAATGACAAGGAATCCAGGCATGAGTTTGATTTATTTTTATATAAACTAAGAACATTTTATTTTTCAGTTTACTAAAATATTTTCTTACAGTCCTGTAGTTTGAAATCACACTCCATTTTCTATCCTCTTCCCTTACTGTTGCTTTTCAGTCATACCTAAACACACTTTCTTAAACCTCATCAATACTTTTTCCCAGAATACCAGAGTAATAACATCCTCATTCCTCATCACTCTGCATCCGTTTACTCAATTTGTTTCAGACACTTATTTATCTAATAATCTAAAGGGTTATAATAAAGCACATACTGGAGTTCAAGTATGAATCTAGAGCTGTGCATACTGAGTTGCAAATCGTTATTTCTATGTACAAAGCATGTTTGCCCTGCTTTGCACTTGTATTCATATACTTTGCCTGCCAAAATGACCGATGTAAGCTGTGTGCTCTCATGTTTTGCACACACCCCACACTGAGGCTGATATACTAAGAGGAACTGGAGAAATTCTAGAGCAAACAAATGCACTATTTGGGACAAATTACAATTTGTATTGATTTTAAAGGGTCTTTTAATCCCTTGAAAACTAGAGTGGTGTCATATGCATTAAAAATAAATTTGTTGGATACCTCACAAAGTATAAAAAGCCCCATTTAAATCAATAAGAATTTTTATTTTTTGCCCATGGTGCAGTTTGTTTGCTTTAGAATTACCCCATAGTTCTACTTATTATATTAGCCTCACTGCATCTGTCTTTGTAACCTACCCAAATATATTTTTGTAAAACATATGACATTTGTAAATGCAATTTTTAGTATTAATAATCTACATAAATAAAAGAAGAAGCTTATCTCCTAGTTTTTGCTTGTCCAGGAGATACAGAGGGGCGTGATCTTGACATCTGGCCTCTCCTGTCAAAACTGTCCAGCCCTCACTTTGTCTCCTCTTCAGAAAAAATAACGTGGTTAACATGCAAAACTAAGTCAGTATGCATCACCCCACAAAAGCGTTTCCACAACCCCACATCATTATTTCAATAAAACATAAATATTGTATCTTTTCACTGCTGAAACCATACATACTGTCCATCATGAAACACCTACAAATATCTCCATCATCTCTTTCACAACATCCCCATAGTACTGTTCATTTCAAACAAAAAACATATGTCAAACCATTGACATGATGTTGGCGGGGCTGCTTTCAAAGGAACCCCCACACATTTATCTGGGCCTTCTATAATTTGTTTCTGTACTGACTGCATAACAAAAGCACACTGCTTTCAGTGTGCCCTCAAATGGAGAGTACAGCTCAGCCCACTGCATGTGCTGTCCCCTACATTCAATATTGAGCAGTGAAGCAGTTTCATGCCCTCCCTTTAAGAAATGCTTCACTTCCAACCTCAAGTGGAGGGCTGAAGGCTTTACCCTTTCAATGCAAATGATTACAAAACCCAGGGACTGCTGCTATATTAAGTATAATATGAGTGAATGCTAAACCCTTTCAATGCAATGCATTATCACACTGTAACGGTTTTGTAAGACACTCAGACCAGTAGGTAGAATAAAACACAGTTTTATTAAAAGACACGAAAGACTGGAAATAAATAATAATGTACAGATGCCCTCTCAGGCTCAGTATACAGGGAAATTAATATATACTGTCACAGCACAGGCATAAACAAGCATTACTGGTAAAGCATGGGTTAAAGTTCATGGAAGGCAATCAGTCTCTGTTGTGGTGTGTTTGGCAACGCCCATAAGATGGTAAAGGAGCGAGACTGTGGTGCAAGATGTAAGAGCACCAGTCAATAATGCAGAACTGAGACTACTGCTTGTGCTAAGCAGGGAACTGAGGCCACAATACTCTGCAAGAGCTAGCACACGTTGAGCAGTGAGCACCCGACCAGTGCGGTAAACGGGGACTATGCACACTGCAAGAGCTAAGGTGTATAGAGCCAATAGCACCCAACCGGTGCGGTAACAGAGACCAAGTACACTGCAAGAGCCGATGTGTTTTAGAGCCAATAGCACCCGACCGGTGAGGTAACGGAGACCAAGTACACTGCAAGAGCCGATGTGTTTTAGAGCCAATAGCACCCAACCGGTGAGGTAACGGAGACCAAGTACGCTGCAAGAGCTGAGGTGTTAGAGCCAATAGCACCCAACCAGTGCGGTAACGGAGACCAAGTACACTGCAAGAGCTGATGGAATTGCCCAATAGCACCAGATGGTGCAGTAACGAGTTTACTGCGAACCGCAAGGGTAATGGAAGAGCAGTGTTAACGGAGGCCACAATGCTCTGCAAGTGTTAACGGAAGGCTGTCTGTAACAAAGACTACAATACTCTGCAAGTGTAAGCGGAAGGCTCAGGGTACTGAGGCAACAGTGCTCCTCAAGTGTTAACGGAGGCTTAGTATAACAGAGGCAACAGTGCTCTGCAAGTGTTAACAGAGGCTCAGTGTAAACGGAGGCAACAGTGCTCTGCAAGTGCTAATGGAAGGCTCAATGTAACTGAGACAACAGTGCTCTGCAAGTGTTAACGGAGGCTCAGTATAACGGAGGCAACAGTGCTCTGCAAGAGTTAACGGGAAGGCCCAGTGAATCGGAGGCAACAACACGGACTGCTCAAAGTCAGCACAGTGGAAGTCAGAATGTCCCCCAAGCGACACTGGATCAGGAACAGCTGGAACACCGCAGGGTCGTCAGGATAGCCGGGTCAGGTCACGGAGCAGGAACGTCAGCCAGGCCGGGTCGAATCACGGAGAAGGAACCAATAAGAGTAGTCAGACGGGCCAAGTCGGTACACAGGAACGCAGGAACACAGCAACACACTAATACTGGTACAGGAACACCACGAAAGGGCACCTGACAGATGCTAGAGGCCCAGTATATGAAGGCCATACTGGGAGGGCCAAACAATGCTCAGCCAATGGGAGCGCACCACAACAAGGAGTGACAGATAGATCACGGGAACCGTGATACACACCCTGTGAGTGCTACTATAATAGGTGTAGGGATAGAATGCATAATACCATATGTTGCATATCAACCCTACCCGATCACACAAATGGAGTGCCAGCACCACTGCCACTGAACAGTTGCAGGTCCATGGTCACCATAGCCCCTCCCACCCTACTCTGCCTCCAGAGTCTATTGTATTAAATATGCCTTTGAGGCCAGAACAGGAGGCAGAGCTCAGTTCCTGCCCTCTCTGCAGCCCTCAGCAGCCAGCTACTACTACTTTTACTGCTACTACTGCTTATCTCCTTCTTCAGCCACACCTGAGAACATGAACTGCGCTCAAACAAAGTGAATGGTTACAACCTGCACCCACCATACTGTAACCTGACAGAGAGCTCAGCCATAGACAACTGCGGGGAACGGATAGGAAGCCGACCCATATAGAGCATTTACTACAATCTTGTAGGACACCCAGTGTGTGGACATCCTAGCCACACCATCCAAGCACTCACACTGCCCACCGACTGGCACTGAGAAGAGGTCATTAACCCTTTCAGTGGAAGAAGAATGCACAACACACCCACACTCAAAGGTATATAACCAGCTTTATCCATTTTATGTATTAAATATGCAAATTTGCATTAATATCACATGACTATTACTGCTGTAAAAGGACATACTTTTGTATTCGCCTTTCACCTTCACTCTGGTACAAATGTACATAGCATATTGCAATGCATTATATATCTCAGACATTCAAAGGGTTAATGTGTGCAGTGTGTTTTTAATCCTTTGAGTATCAGAGATGTATCTAACATATTGCATTGCACTGGACACCTCACTGCCACTCAAAGGCTTATAACACGCACATCACTTGTATTTGTGGTTCATATATGTGCACGAACATTACCGATTTCAGTGCCAGAGATTTGCAATTTGTAAATCAAACTGTTAAAAACCAATGTATCATGTTCACCAATTACATTCCTTTGTTTATGTCTCTCTTTCACTAGCCTTGTCACTCATGCCAGTAAGAAATTTCTTCATCTAGTAGAATATTTTGATCTACTAGAACTATAGTATTTTTTTATATAAATAATTCTCAGTTGTAATGCAGTTGTTATGTTACTATAATGTGATCCTTATCTGGAACTGCAACAAAGTACAAACATAGGAGTCAATAATTAAACAACGGGAAATACTTAAAAAATTGGATGCAGCTGTGAAATGTGAAAAGAAGAAACAACCTAATTGATTTGTATACACTTTGAAAAAAAATGATTGCTCATTTTCCCTATGTAAATTTCTCATTAAGAAACTGCAGCTGCCATCTTTGTTAAATAGCACATTTTACAATCAAAATCTTTAATTTTACTGTAAAACGAATCTTGCTGTTGTCTTTCAGAATTGCAGAGAGATGACACGGTAGTCTTAATTTACTTTTAATTCTACAACAAAACCCACATTCCAGCCCTTCAGAAAATGAAAATAAAACCTGGATATAATCTCATTAAGCACAATGGCATGAACATAGCTACTTTTACTTTTCAACAATAGAAAGATCAATTTATTTGATTGTACACTGTTGTTGCTTGAAAAAAAGATCTACTTCTGTATCTTGGCATTGGTAAAACTGGCTGGTATTTGACAGAATCGATTTTGTCCAAGAAGCATACTCAGCTAGGAAAAAATGCTGTAACTAGTGGTATTCTACTATATGGACAACTAAACATGCAGTATGTAATTATAAATTGACTAGTGTAAAAGCCCGTGTACAAGGGCCAAGGTCCAGGTGACATTAACCCTTTGAGTGACAGAGGGGTACGCAACATATTGCAAAGCAATGAGTTGTGTATCCCTCTGGCACTCAAAGGGTTAAGAGGCTGGTCCTGCTCTGCGTCCTACCGCCGACGCAGTCATGCACTATAGAGAATGTCTGTAAGCACAGAATGCTCCCAGCACAGAACTCCCAGCATTCTGTGCTCCCAGCATTCTGTGCTCCCAGCATTCTGTGCTTCCGGCATTCTGTGCATTCAGGCAGTCTCTACTGAGCATGACAGCTTCTGACAAACATTCTAATGAATTATTATATAGGATTCCCATGTATATGAAATTATCAAGAATTATATTAATTTTATTTCTGAGTTCTTGGATGTGTGTGCATGTTTGTGTTGGTGTACATGCTCTTATGCCTTGATTTGAGTGTCAGTGCAAAACCTGGAGTATATTCCATATGCTCTTTAATGTACCAGATTATATAGGTGTACTCAAGGCATACTTTGTGGTAAAGATGTCTTGTGCATGTTATCATGTATTGTATTGTGCAAATGTATTCCCTCTGATAAGTATTGTCTTTATGGTTGCCCACCAGTTTGCATGCACATATTTTTTTGTTCGCTCAATACTCTTAATTCCTTGCACGTTACAGAGGTTTCCAGTCAATTGAAAATAAGCAAAGTAAGTTTGCTTTCAGGTAACTTTGCTTAGGTGTACTTTAAAGGTCAAGTCTAGTGAAGAAAATAGCAGAGGCATATGTGTAGACCACATTTTGGTGCATCATTTGTGTGTCTCTTCTGGTTTTGGGTACCTTAGGTGGAAGCATAGTTACACATATTTGTACTCCATGCATGTACTATGACATTTCAAAGTGAGGTAAGCTTTACATTTTATGTGCTCTATAGCAGGGCTCAAAATGTCCACTCGCCACTAGCCAATGGCGAGTGAAAATTTAGCCCTGGCGAGTAGAAATTCAGCCCTGTTGGGTATGTTATGGCTTGCAGTGGCGAGTAACTTTTCAGGTCTGGCTAGTAGCAAAGGACTTCATATTTTAAGCCCTGCTCTATAGCAATGGTGTACTCAAGGGTCAGATTGAAAATTAAAAATGAATCAGTTGCTAAATACTTCTAAATAGTATAATAAACAAGCATTATTTTGGATACAAAATGAGAGCTAATAAGAACTATTGTGTATAATCCAAATCTAGGTTAACAAACTACATGGTAGTTTGCTCCTTAACCTAACATAAGGAGCATTAAAGGAATGCCTCATTGCTAACTGGAATTTTATAAAGGGCTGGATCAACTTTGCACAAGGACTGCAATTGGCCCCAGGGTCTTAGTTTGGATGTTCCTGTTGTTCCTGTGGAGATATAGAGGCTGATGGACAAAGAAATGGAGCATTTCTGTGGCAAACTAGCTGTACCGTAGGGGACATGTAACATTTCCATTTATTTTATCAGGGTTTTAACTCTATGAACATTAGAAAGGTCTCCAACGTATTGCTTCACAATGCATTGGAAACCTTTCTAGTGTTCAAGGTGTTATAAGACTCGTTTTACTTAATGGGGATTTTGGAGATGTTTATTTGTCCTCTGTGGTGAAAACTTGCTCCAATTCTTTTTAGTATGCCTTGCAGTGTTCCAGTTTAAGCTTGCTTCATAGCATCTATTTTATTGAAGTGGATGTCAGATTTGCGCACAGGTGTTATATAATTGTTTTACACTGTTATCTGACCAATTTAAGTCATAAGATATGGACAAATTTCTCTGCTGGAAACAGAACACATTTGATATAACTTAAGTTCCCTGAAGTACTGACCTTTAAAAACATTTTTTGTTATCTTCTACAAACATCTTTTGACACATTTTGACTTCTTTTTGAGACAGACACAGTGGGCAAACTATCAACCTACCAACTGTGAACTGTAATGATCTCTGTGAAACTCGGAGATAGTGTACATTGCCCTGAAATGAACTCTTTTTTGTAGCTTTCTCGAAGTGTATAAAAAATGAAACCTAAGGCTTAGGTTTCTTGACCTAAGATGAAGAGTGAATAGTTTATTTCTTTCATCTTCAACAAGTAAAGTTAAGTATATTACATTATAAAGATTTTAGATTTCCTATTATCTGGTCTGCTGTTTTTGTCTAAAGCGTCTCTCACGTGAGTAAATGAACAAACAATCAAAATGAACTCTACTTGCATTCGTATCAAATCAAAGCAAATAGTGTTGAACTCACCAAAGTGCATTCAGACCCCAGACCCGGAGCACCTCCCAACAACCCAGGCCAGGGGTTCTGACAGACAAGATGACACAAGATGGGAAAGCTTCTATGGGTCTGCTGGTCTTCAAACAGCCACTTAATTCCAAAGTGTAAAAAATGTTTTTTTATTGTATCAAAATAATAAAAATAAAGAATTGTCAAATATATTACCTAAGATACACTGGAGTACAAAATAAACACACTAGCCGCCTAACACGTTTCGTGTGAGACACACTCTGACAGACAAGACGACGCAGGATGGGAGAGCTTGTACGGGTCCGCTGGTCTTCAAACAGCCACTTAACTCCAAAGTGTAAAAGATGATTTTTTATTGTATCAAAATAATAAAAACAAAGAATTGTCAATTATAACACATAAGATACATTGGAGTAGAAAATAAACATGCTAACCGCCTAAAGTGTTTCATGTTAGGTTTTTTTTATTCAAGATATATTGATGACCTCATATTTGTGTGGCAGGGCATGGAGCAAGACTTTATTGCATTTAATGAGTTTCAATCTGCACTATACTTTTGAATTTAAAAATCAAAAGATAACAATCTTGGACTTGGAGTTGTTCTTTGATAGCCATAGGATTCATAGCACGGTATACAGAAAGCCCACAGTGGGCAATGCATTGTTACAAGCATGTGATCAATGGTATAACCAAGGGTCAATTTCTCAGAGCTCGTAGGAATTGTTCCACGATAAGTGAATTTAATAAACAATCAGAACAATTTAAAGATCACTTTTTGGAAAGAGGGTATCCAATAGACCTAATTAATTCAGCTTATAAACATGCTTTAGAAAAGGAATGGTCTGATTTGCTAGTTCATAAACCTAAGGAAAAGGGAACAAGGAGGAACAACTTAAAATTTAGCAATAACTATAGTTTGGAATTTGGTGGTATATGCAATATTATAAAAAAACATTTACCAGTCCTTAGGAGTGATACCACTTTTAATCAGGCATTACAGCAGCCATGTCATTTTATAGCAAGGAAGGCTCTCACATTAGCAAATAGGTTGTCACCAAGCTCCTTTAGGAGCAAACCCCAGACGGTGCCCACTTGGTTATCCACAGTGGGCATGTTTAAATGTAGTTCCAGAAAATGTCTAGTGTGTGATTATGTACAAACAGGTAGTCATGAAGTCCCTAAATACAAATATACTATATTGAATTCAACAATACATAAATTGCCATACAACACATGTAGTGTATGTTATAACATGCACAAAGTGTGGTGTACAGTATGTGGGCCGTATGGTTAGAACATTAAAAGAAAGGATACGAGAACATATTTTGGGTATTAAAAAATGGGACGTCATGAAACCTACGGCGAGACATTTTGTAGAATGCTCTGATGGAGATTTAACCTTTTTATCCTTTCAGGGGGTAGAAAAGGTTTATCTAAATGAGAGGTGGAGATATTATGACTCATTTTGATAAAGTTGAAGTTAAATGGATAGTTGAATTAAATACCTGTTCACCTATGGGGCTTAATCCTAGCCATGATGTGTCTCTGTATGTACATCGATCGTGAAGAATTTAAAATCCACAGATCGTAATTGCATTTTATATTATGTTACAATGGAGAATCATTTTTTGGCTATATGGGTCCCTAATTGCATTGACATGTGCCTATTTAATACAGTTGATTTATACCAAATAATGTGTAGAGGATACTTACTCATAGAGGTTAATTTATGAGATATGTCACTGAGGACGTGGATGTGAATGTGTTAAATTTACACATATCACATTCCTAATGCTTTATTGTGACAGAGTTGGTTGTTCTTAATTGGTTTTAACCCTTTGAGTGCCAGAGGGGTACGCAACGCATTGCAAAGCAATGCGTTGCATACCCATCTGGCACTCAAAGGGTTAAAGTGTGCGTTTTTCTATATATAGTGATATATTTGTGTATATATGGGGTTAGAGGTGATTGGCAACTAATGTAATGAATCAACACAAGGGAGTTCTCGCTGTATAGCATGTTGACTATCCATTCAATGAATGGTCAGTTTGAATTAATTGGACACCATTGATTGGTTAGGATGTATGAATTGCTAGTGGCTAGTCACTATATATGTGTGCACGTATAACATGTCCTATGAATAAGTGCATCTCACATGAAATGTGTTAGGCGGTTAGCATGTTTATTTTGTACTCCAGTGTATCTAAGGTTTTATATTTGACAATTCTTTGTTTTTATTATTTTGATACAATAATAAAACATCTTTTACACTAAAGAGTGGCTATTTGAAGACCAGCGGACCCGTAAAAGCTCTCCCATCCTGTGTCGTTCTCGTTCTCTCTCATGTGGGTGACAGAACTGTTGCAGCCTCCATGACAGTTGTGTCACAATTGCATCTACGCTCACTTCTCTCCTGTGTTTCACTGCCAATTGGAAAGCAGTGGATGTGTCTCTGATGGCTAGTCCATATGATCCTCAGTTAATATTACTTGCTGGATCTCAGGTGGGCTGGCCATGTATTGGAGGTTGTGATGAACATCTCAACATCCAATGCTGCTTGTGTAAAAGGTATGTCTGTGGCCCCATTGGCCTCTTTGCAGAAGTCTTACTTCAATTTTAAATACAAATCAATGGTGTTTCTGCTGTATGTTATAGTACACATAAATCCATATTAAGAAAGCTGAAGATGAGCAATTTTTGGGACAAACCAACTGCACCATAGGGGACAAATACAAATTCCACAAATTCCTACTGATTTGAATGATTTTCTGAACCCTTTGCATGCTAAAGGTCTCCTTTGCATTTCAAACTCAGTCAAGAGGTTAAAAACCCTATAACAAATGGAGGTTTTCCTCCTCTATGAAGCAGCTGGCTTTGTCCAGAATTTCTTTGTTTTAAATGTATGTGTACGAATGGTAAAGACAAACAAATCTTTCAACATAAATGTACTATATGATACTGAATAATTTAAGACACACTTTTTTGTATCTGAAAATAGTTGCCATACTTTTATTAATTTTAATCACATAAGCACTTTGGAATTGTAAATACTACCCAACAGTATTCTTATTGTCCAAACCTGCCATTAAGGGTCATATATAGACATCCAATTTTTGGAATATCTATTCTATTTATATTTTCATTAATGCACAGCAATAATTCATTCAGATGAGTTCTCCTTGTAATAACATACATAAACTATATATTACACTATTTCTCAGTGGTGGAATAATTGCTACATTTATTATATAGTGTACTAATCTGTGATTTTTTTTCTATACTACTGTTCAACTGTTGGATTTTCAGTCTTTAACTTTTTTAATAAATGGTATTGATATCCTTTAGATAACAGATCATTTTACCAGGATTGTTTTTTCCTTAGGTTACACACCAATATAGAAGGTTTATTGGTGCTTCAATAAAAAGTTTCAATTTTTTTTTCTTCATTCTATGGGTGGGAGAGTTGTTGTTATAGCAGCCTATTTTTATTTTGTTTTTTCATATTGCATTATTATATTTCCACTGTTTTTGCCAATATCAAGGACTTACCCATGTTTATATCACTACTGCTTAGTAATTTAGCCCCAAAATGCCAGCAAATTTACCACAAACAACATCAGATATTTGCCACAGGGGTATCTGGAAGTCACAATGGCATCAGTTTCAATGGCAGTTGGCAAGCTGATGCGCAGTGTCCTCTTGTCCATCATGTTCTTCACATGTGACATAGTCCTTTGTACCTTTCCATTAATGAACAGGTATTTGGAGAGCCCTTTGTATGGGCCCTGAACATATTTGTATAATGTTATCATATTCCCTCTAAGACACTGTTTCTCTAGTGTTTACTAATTTAACTTTTGTAGGATTTCTTCATAACTAAAACTTTCCATTCCCCTTATTAGTTTTGTAGCCCTCCTCTGCACTTTCTCCAGTTCCATAATGTCCTTTTTCAGAAAAGGCACCCAGAATTGAACGTCATATTCAACGTGGGGTCTTACCATGGACCTGTAAAGAGGCAGAATAATATCTTCCTCCCATGAGTCAATACCCCTTTTAATACATGTCAATATCATATTGGCCTTTGCAGCTGCCAACTGGCACTGCATGCTACTGCTAAGTCTATTGTCTACCATTACTCCCAAATCCTTTTCATTAGTAGATTTCCCCAAAGAAACCCCATTTAAAACTATATGTTGCATTTTTATTATTATTATTATACCCAAAATACATAACTTTACACTTGTCTATATTGAATCTCATTTGCTATTTGCCTGGCCAGTTACCCAAATCCTCTTGTAAAGAACACACATCCAGTTCAGACTGTATTACCCTACTTAATTTTGTGTCATCTGCAAACACTGATACATGGCTCCATATACCCACTGGGAGATCATTAATAAACAAATTAAAAAGAAGAGATCCCGGGACAGATCCCTTAGGTACTCCTCTTATCACATTTGTCCAATTGGAGAACTTCCCATTTACCACCACTCTTTGCATTCTATCTTTCAGCCAGTTTCCAATCCACGCACAAACGTTTGCCCCTAAACCTATTTCAGTCAGTTTGTACAGTAATCATTTGTGTGGAACAGTATCAAATACCTTAGTAAAGTCTAAATAGATCACATCAACCCCCACACTATATTTTTACTCACATTTTCATATAATGCAATTAAGTTAGTTTGACAAGACCTGTCTTTCACAAAGCCATGTTAGAACAGATAGGTGTCTACTTCCCTATTGGTCTTATAAGATATATAATGAGCTTCCACCTACAGATACCCTATGGGCATAGCACATTCTACAATCTGTTTCTTCCTTATTCCCAAAATGACTTATAGTAGCCTCTCAGCCTTTAATAAAAATCTGTATTTTTCACCCTCATGCAGCTGGTGCTATATCATCTCCATTTAGTATCTTAACCCATTCAGCTCCAAACCATGAGTTGCATTATATACTTACAGGGGAATCATATTTTGGTCAGGACACTAAACCAGAAGAGTGGAATAGTGGACTACAGGAAAAAGTTCAATAAATTAAGTGTTGATAGAGGCTTTATATAAACTGCTAATATGTTTATACATGGTTCCTGTGTGCTTAGCACAGATTAACACTAGTATGCTCCCAATCAGGTATGAATAGGGTCATAGACGAGAGGTAGACAGATAGATAGATAGATAGACAGACAGACAGACAGACAGACAGATAGATAGATAGATAGATAGATAGATAGATAGATAGATAGATAGATAGATAGACTGAGTTATATAAAACATTTGCATAGCACATACACAGAAAGATAAGTTTTGTTTTAACAAATGAAGTAGCACAATGACACTGATGTAGTAATAAGAACTGGAGTCATTCTGAAGCAAACCAGCTGCATAATGGGGCTCAAATAAAACATAACAGTCACACTGATTTAACTGTTTGAGTGCCAGAGGGATACGCAATGCATTGCAGAGCATACGTTGTATACCCCTCTGGCACAAAAGGGTTAAATAACAATAATTTATAATAATAACAACAACAATAAGAAGCTATGTTTTTAAGAAGCTATGTAAGGATCTGCAGCAAGTTGCTTCCACTGTATCCGTTTCAGAAGTTCTGCCAGTGTATAAGGAAGATGATGGTAGGATGCAGCGAATAAGAGATTTTAATTCATGGCTAGGGAAATGGGGCCAAAAACATGGATTTGGCTTTGTTTCTCACACCAAACCTATTTGGTGTAACAATGAATTGTACAAAAAGGATGGCTTGCATCTTTCTCAAAAGGGAACAGAGGTTCTCAGCAAGCAATTCAGAAGTTTTGTTAACAGGTATTTAAACTAGTAGAGGGGGGCAATGGAATGATACAGGAGATAACCAATTGCCCCCCACAGCATTGCACAGATGAATTTGATCAAGGTATGTCTGTGGCACATAGGTCAAAAAACAGTAGACTTTGAGCCATGTGTACAAATGCACGCAGTTTAGGGAATAAGATCCCTGAACTCATTGCAATAATAACTAGGGAAGATGTGAACTTAGTGGGAATTACTGAGACCTGGTACAATGATAAAAATGACTGGGATGTAGAAATACCGGGGTACTCTCTATTCAGAAAAGACAGGAAAGGCAGAAAAGGAGGAGGGGTTGCCATTTATGTAAAAAATAGCTTAAAGGTTAATCTTATACAGGGTATGGAGGAGAACATAGAGACTGTTTGGATAACTTTAGAATATGGGAATAAGATGGTCACTCGTATAGGTGTGATCTATAGACCCCCAGGACAAACAGAGGAGTTGGATCAACTGCTGGTCAAGTAACTAACTAAGATGACTGTGAAAGGTGAGGTTATAATTATGGGGGACTTTAATCTTCCAGATGTGGACTGGAAAAACCAAGTAGCAGGTTCAGCCAGGAGTAGAGATATCCTACATTCTTTACAAGGATTAGCTCTTAGTCAATTAGTAGAAGAGCCGACTAGGAAGGAAGCCACACTAGATTTATTATTTACTAATGGAGACTTGGTATCAGATGTAGCTGTAGGAGAGTGTTTGGGCTCCAGTGATCACAATTCTGTGTGGTTTAATATAAAAACAGAGGCTGAGTTGCACCACACAAAAACAAAGGTTCTAGACTTTAGAAAGGCTGATTTTTCTAAAATGGAAACATTTTTATGTCAGTCTTTAACAACTTGGAGATCTTTAGATGAAATGTGTTTTACTAAACGCAACAGAACATTGCATTAAACATGTCAGCAAGGGTAAAAGAAAAAGAAAACCACTGTGGTACTCAGCAGAAGTGGCAAATATAGTAAAAGAGAAAAAAGAAGCATTTAAGAAATATAAGCAGACATAAGTAAGTATATAAGCAGACATAAGTAAGTAAGTATAAGTAGAAAATATTATTTCACTGAAAGAGTAGTAGAAACTTGGAACAAACTTCCAGCAGAGGTGGTTGATAAATCCACAGTAACACAATTTAAACATGCCTGGGATAAACATGTATCTATCCTAAGATAACAATAAAGGAATACTAAAGGGCAGACTAGATGGACCAGGTGGTCTTTTTCTGCCGTCAATCTTCTATGTTTCTATGTTTCTATGACATAGCAGGAAGAAGATAAGTATCGGTACAAAACTAGGTTGAAGGAGGCCAAATGTATTATTAGATGTGCCAAAGCACACACAGAGGAAAAAATTGCCCAGTCAATAAAAAAGGGGGATAAAACGAAACAAGGAATCGTTAGACTAAAAACAAAAGATGGAAACTATGTAAATGAGAATAAAGGGCTAGCTGACTGTCTCAATGAATATTTCTGTTCAGTTTTTACACAGGAAGATGAAGGGAAGGGACCTCTGTTAGAAAAAAGAAATGGCAAGACACGGGAAACATGCATGTTTACAGAAGAAGAAGTTCTAATTCAACTTTCTAAGGTAAAAACAGATAAATCAGTGGGTCCAGATGGGATACACCCAAAGTTATTAAAAGAACTTAAGTGTGTTCTGGCAAAACCTTTAACAGAATTATTCAATCAGTCACTAGCAACAGGAATAGTTCCAGAAGATTGGAAGGTAGTAAATGTAGTACCGCTTCACAAAAAAGGTAGCAGGGAAGAGTCTGGTAACTACAGACCAGTAAGTCTTACATCAGTAGTGGGAAAATTAATGGAGACTATGTTAAAGGAAAGAATTGTTGAATATCTGAATATGAATAGCTTGCAAGATACCAAACAGCATGGGTTTACAGCAGGGAGATCTTGTCAAACTAACCTCATAGATTTTTTTGACTGGGTAACTAAAATAATAGATCAAGGGGGAGCAGTAGATATAGCTTATCTAGATTTCAGTAAAGCATTTGACACTGTCCCTCATAGAAGACTCATAAATAAATTGCAGTGTTTGGGTCTAGATGTAAAAATAGTGAAATGGATAAGGCAATGGCTGAGTGACAGGAGACAGAAGGTGGTAGTCAATGGAGAATATTCGGACGAAAGGAGTGTTACTAGTGGAGTACCTCCGGGATCTGTACTGGGGCCCATTCTTTTTAATATTTTTATTAGTGATATTGCAAAAGGTCTTCAAGGAAAGGTATGCCTTTTTGCAGATGATGCAAAGATCTGCAATAGGGTAGACATTCCAGGGGGGAAAAGCCAAATGGCGAATGATTTAGGTAAATTAGAAGAATGGTCAAGAGTGTGGCAGATGCACTTTAACGTTGATAAATGTAAAATAATGCACTTGGGACATAAAAATCCAAAGGAAAAATATACCATTAAGGGTACTGTGCTGTCAGAGACAACAGAGGAAAGGGATTTGGGAGTAATTATTTCTAATGACTTAAAGGTAAGCAGGCAATGTAATAAAGCGATGGGGAATGCAAGCAGGGCACTGGGTTGTATAGCTAGGGGCATTAGTAGCAGAAAAAGGGAAGTAGTCATGCCACTGTACAGATCTCTAGTTAGACCTCACCTAGAATATTGTGTACAGTACTGGAGACCCCATCTCCAGAAGGATATTGATAATTCAAAGAAGGGCTACTAAAATGGTGACTGGTCTACAGGAAAAGAAATATCAGGATAGACTAAAGGATCTGAATATGTATAGCTTGGAGGAGAGAAGAGAGAGAACATTCAAATACATGAAGGGATTCAACAAAGTACAGGATGGAAGTATATTTCAAAAGAGTAAAAACGTTAGGACAAGAGGCCATAGTCTAAAACTAGAGGGACACAGGTTTAGATGTAATGTAAGAAAGTTTTACTTCACTGAGAGGGTAGTAGACAAGTGGAATAGCCTACCAGCAGAAGTGGTAGATGTCAATACAGTGACAGAATTTAAGCATGCATGGGATGGGCATAAGGTGGTCCTTAACATAAGAAAAGACCAAGGACCAAAAAAGGTTTGAGGTTGTGTTTTTTTTTTTTTTTTTTTTTTACACAGTAGGAAATTGGGCAGACTAGATGGGCCGAATTGTTCTTATCTGCCGTCAAATTCTATGTTTAATAACATCTTTTTATATAACACTTTTCTCCACATAGAGAGAATCTTGGAAGTATGAAAGAGTGAGCTGGTGAAGCTGTGGCTAGAACCTGTAACAGTAGGAACACATATAGCAGTGGGTGTATTAATCAACTCAGTAACACACCAGAAACATCTCTACCATTCTAGGAATCAAAAGCCTCATTAGAATTATTGGGAATTTTTATGTGTCCTCTGTGGTGCCTTTGGTTTGACCTAGAATTGCTCCAGTTCTCTCAGTACATCTGACCACAATCATGTATAACTGTTTTCACTCTTTCTCAAACATGTGCATTAAAATTCTATAAATGAATAGTCATTATAAAAAATACATAGTTTTCTATTTTATACAGTTTTACAGCGCTATGGTTTTACTGGGTTATAAACAGGGGAATTTCAGTGCATGTGCATACATGGTATTCTTCATGGGGAACTTACTTTAGGTTCCAGTTTGTCCCAGGATGTTTTAGCTAAGAACCATTTTAACGGGGATTTATCACCCCTATACAAGTTAGCCTGAATAGTTACATTATATAGTGAATATGTGTAAAAGTCTATTAGTTTCTTTTTTTAAAGTTCTAGTTGGTCGAAAAAGGAATAAACGCTGCCCTACCCCTACTTATGCATAAACTGCAGTTACCTGCTCTGTAACTGCAGTCTGTCACTCTGCCTCTGCTCCCCTCCTTCTATCCAGTCTCTTCCGATGATGGAGGCTTTCTTTCTGTAAGCTGGAGCTCTCTCATTGGATAGATATCAATCTCACAATGAGACCGCTCCATCTTACAGACAGAAAGCCTCCATTATCGGAGGAGGCTGGATAGAGGGAGGGGAGCAGAGGCAGCGTGACGGACTGCGGTTACAGGGCAGCGTTTATTCCTTCATTTTCGACTAATTAGAGTTTTAAAAAAAGAAATTAATAAACTTTTACACATATTCTCTATATAATGTAACTATTCAGGCTAACTTGTATAGGGGTTATACATCCCCTTTAATTCCTTTGGTTAGATCATTGGAGAGGAATGAGCGGCTTCTAGAGACATAATGTATTATATTGTGACTTTTTTTGTCTGTGAACATTAAAGATTTAATTAATAATATATTAAACATTTGACAGAATCAATTCAGCACAGTTACATTAAGATCTGTTAAATTATGGAATTCCTTGCCCAAGGAGGTGGTTATGGAAGATACAATGAAGACATTTAAGAGACGATTAGACACATTTCTTTCAAAAGGGAACATACAGGTTTATACTTTATATTATAGGCAAATCAGGAAGGTCTGATAAATGACTTATTTGGTAGCAGGAAAGCTATACAATTCCCATGTCATTGGGGCATGAGGCAGAGGTTGAACTTGATGGACTTGTGTCAACCTAATTTACTATGTTACCATGTTACTATGTAAGTAATGTGTTGGACAGATGTCTCTGTCATCCAAGGGGTTTAAGGGATCCTAAAAATATTTATGTACTTGGGGTTTCATTTGAAAATGTTTCCAGGACCCTCAGAAGTTCTTATTACACCCCTGGTTATCAAAGAATGTATTGTTACCATATGTGTTCAGTTATTGCTGCTATGTTATTCTATGGGGGAGAAGCTGTAAAGAAATGCAACTTAGATACAGAAAATGTAGAATTACCAAGTAACGTAACATTAAGCCTTGGGGTGGTAGAGAGGTCTATAATGCATTACTTTGTTATTCACTTGACTAGAAACTTCTTTAGCATCCAAGTAGATGCATTTTTGCTTGCATTGGCTAAGCACATTTTTTAGTAAAAACTAAAATGACATATTCGTTTACTGATAAAGACTACAATTATCACCTTAAGCTATGGCATCAAAATAAAGGTGAAACCACTGTTTTTTATGGGCAGGTTTTTTCTTTAGAAGCAGGATTGGGATGTACACATGAAAGCTGACTGCAGTCCAGAATGAAGCAGCTTTATGCAGCCAGCCGGATAAATGCTGCTCTGGGACAAATTAGTTGGCTATTTCTGTACATTGACCCGCTTGTGTCAGCTTGCAGTATAAAGAATTTCAGATATTGCACTCTCTTTATCTCTTTTAAAGTTACTATGTTCGAATATTTTGTGGCAACAGTAGCATGACCAAAACATATTAACATCTGAGGTAATAATACTAAGACTAAGATCTGACATGACTCATTAAATGGCAGCTATCATATGATAGTTCATCTTTCAACAGGTCAGCACCTCTAGGTATAGAGCTGACAAGGAATATGGTGCATTTAAGCTCTGCATGATCAGCTGGAGAGTCAAACTGGATCAGAAATGTATATACACTCGCACAAGTATACACTGCCACGCAGATACATTCAGACAGTTGCATTTTCACTCTCTCTCTCTCACTCGCTCACATATACACATGCATTCTCACATAGATGGTCAGACTGGCCCAATGGAATACTGGGGATCCCCGGTGGAGTCACGGGCTTTATGAACCAAACCTGGCTTATTACCATAGGGTCTAGGCCACCCCATTAGATTAGCAATTAACTAAGTTGGTTGGGACTCCATGCACATTATTAGAGCTCTGCTGCAGAGAATCAGCGTCAATAAATTGGAAGAGAGGCGCTGGGCTATGTTTCCTTTCTTACCCTCTAGCCTATGCTGCTTCATTGTGCTCCCTCCCCCTAACCCGAGTACAGGGAGAGTGAGCGGGAAGAGCAGGAAGGGAGACAGCTGCTGGCTGCTGCACTATGATGGCATGTGCAAGAAGACATGACTGATCCTGGATAATTCATAAGAGAGAGTGCCAGTGCAAGGAGATAGGCTCGCACCCGGGCCAATTCATGTGAGGGAAGGAAAGAGAGGAGGTGCAAGGGACAATAGCAGAGAGACATAGAGATGGGAAAGGAAGAGTGCAGGAGAGGAGAAGAGAGAGGAAAAGATGAGCAACAGTTAACAGAGTACAGACTGGGGCTGAACTGAATGATGCCACCTGGCCACAATCTATAAGAAGACACTGTGATCAGAGGAGAAGATGAAGGAGAAGCCTAACTAATTTTCTGACAAAGTACCCCACCATCTCTGCTTCTTAGTCCTTTTTTATATTAAATCTATTATTCCCTTTCTGTGCATGTGCTCCGCTACATAGACATACATAGTAACATAGTAACATAGATAAGGCTGAAAAAAGACATGAGGCCATCAAAATCCCTGCCTTTGTTTTAGTCTAAAGCACCTTTCTTCTAGTCTTAATAATTGACTTCTCATTCTTAGCTCAGCTCTTTGAGTAAATAATTCATTGGAGAGTTCTTTGTATTGACCTCCACTATATTTGTAAATCCCTTTATCAGTTGTGTTGAACGTCTCTGCACTTTTCCAGTTCAGTAATATATTTTTTAAGAACTGGTGCCCAAAAATATAAGTATTTATATAGTGGTATATTTATGTTAGCACCCTGTGCATCTATACCTCTTTTTATGCAGGATAGTACCCTATTTGCACTTGCAGCAGCTGAACAACTCTGCACACTACTTTGGAGTCTATTGTTTATCAGTACTCCTAAATCTTTCTCTAATGAGGATTCCCCAATTTGTGTGCCATTTAGTGTATATGTAGCATGTTTATGTCTACAACCCAGCATCAGCAAAGATTGAGATACTTCTTTCAATTTAAATTCCTACTTCTATATCATTAATAAACAAATTAAAAAGCATTGGGCACACAACTGAACCCTGTGGCACACCACTTGCAAATTAAGACCGAGTTGTAAAGGTTCCATTTACAATAACTCTCTGCCATCTATAATTAAATCAGTACTCAATCCATGTTCAGATATCACCTCCCGAACCGAGCCCTTTTAATTTATGCGGTAACTGTTATGAGACACTGTATTATAAGCTTTTGCAAAAAACAAGTATACTACATCAACAGCAATTCCCTTGTCTAAATTACTACTTACCCTTTCGAAAAATGCAAGTAAATTAGTCTGATATGATCTATTCTTCTTAAAACCATGCTGGCTCCTGCTAATAATATTGTTTGTAATGACAAAAATGTGTTGATGAGCTTAATAATAAAAATAATCTCAGAGTGATGCATAAGATAAATAGTAAAGAACTGTCATTCCTGGATACTAGATTGGTTTGGAATGCAAACAATGTGATCAGCATGAAAGATTTCCGTAAATGAACATAAGGCAACAACTTATTGGCAGCGAATAATCATCATCCGACACCACTGATTAAAGTGGAACGATACCTGTGAATCAGATGACTATGTAGAACAGTGGCAGATTATAAATTTGAAGCTAAGAAACTACAAAAAAGGTTTTTATCCAGAGATAATAGTAAAAAACATTTAAAAATGGCATGTAAGAAAGCCCTCAACAGTGACTAAGATAGCCTGTTATATTAGCCAAAAAAAGTGATTACACTAAAGAAGTTAGGTTTATTGGTATGTATAATCAACAAAAGGAAGCCATTTGCTGCATTTTAGATACACATTGGTCAACCCTGTTATTGGATGATAATATTGCTGAAGTTATACCTAACAGACCCAGGATTAACTATCATAGAACAAAAAATATTATAGAGGAGGTGGTACATAGCCATTTCCAGAGAGCAGCATCTCCAAGTTGATTACAATGAACAACAATAGGCTTGTCCTTTTGACTAGAAACTCAGAGTTTTCAAGATTGTTTCAAAAACAATTCATATACAGTTAGAAGATTAAATAATTTTAGAACAACATAATTTACATGATGCAATGTGCATGTGGAATTCAGTATGTGGGAAAACAGTACGTGAATTTAAGGAAAGGATTTTGGAGCATATTGGTGATGTGTGAAACAAAAGAGACACCACGGTACAAAGACACATGGCTGAATTTCACCAAAACAATAGTGACGCTATGTGATTTATTGGTGTAGTACATGCTTCAAATACAAGGGGGATTTTAACAGGTAATTATTGAGGCCTTTCTGATCTATAATTTATAAACATTGAATTCCCCTGGACTAAATGAAGGATTTACTTTCACACCATTTATAGGTTAAATGTTTATGTTTATGGACAATCAACTATGTCTAAATCTGTTCATATAAATACAAAAAATATAATATATATATATATATATATATATATATATAGTTCCTTACAATAATTCAATAGAGAACCTACATAAGGCATTTCTTTCCCCCTTTCTGCCTAAAGAACATAGGAGTGTGATGCCATGATTAAGTTGTTGTACATAACCAGTGATATAAACTGTACAACTGCACATTATACTAATGCAAGCAAATAAAGCTATGGGAGGATACATCAATAAACTAAACAACTATTTATTAGCATGGGTTCTTGTAGAATCAAATAGTAATTGGTTGTTACATTTTGTATGTGTAGTATTGCTATTTTCTATTGGTTATTTTCTAATGGTATTTATCTAGATCTGTTACCTTCTTTTGTTTTCTTTATAGTATTTTCCAGCCTATAAGAATAACAATAGCATTGGTTGCTATAAACAAACTGTTGGCAACCATATATAAATGAGGCTATAGCACTAAAACGAGGCTTGCATTATAGCTATAGCCTCATTTATATATGGTTGCCACCAGTTTGTTTATAGCAACCAATACTATCCTTATTCTGGCTGGAAAACACTATAAAGAAAACAAACTATTGGCCCCTGATGAAGCAAGTTCACTGGTGAAACACATTGGGCAATATGTTTAACAATAACAATTTTAGTACAATGGGCAAATCAATTACATGGTGCACAGTGTTTAAGAGGAGGCACTAATACTTGCAGATTCAGATACTTTATCAATATCAGTGAATAAGTCATAGTGAATTTTTTATATATATATATATATATATATATATATATATATATATATATATATTATATGTTTTATATATATATATATATATATATATATATATATATATATATATATATACATAATGAGAGTTGAGACTACAAATCATTGTGAGTTACATAGTTTCCACTGACATACGGTTAAGAGAGCTCCAAATGTTGAGGGGAGCCTAAGCTGTGCTGGCCTCCCCCACATTATGAATTATGGGTGTGTTCAGAGCAAATTTGGTGTCCCTGCACTAGTTTTATACCTCTTTACAAGCTATTATTTAACTCTTTGGATTTTAGAGAGCTCTCCAATGCATTGCTTCTTAATGCATTGATAATCTGTCTTGCATCCAAGAAGTTAAAGCCTTTTTTGCCCTTGTTGTTATAGCCCAAAGGTATTTTCTGTGCCAGGAAATTATGAATGGGCCTGGGGGTGGGGCCATATGAGGAACAGAGGTGTGGTCATGGGCTATGGGCACCTAGACTGCCTTGCCTAGGGGCACCTGGGATGTAAATCCATCCCTGGTTAAAAGAAGATTCTGGAGCAAATGAAAAAGAAGTACGCTATACACTATAATCCCTTTAAGCAATGCAGACTGGTTAAAAATAATGCATCTTTATTTCACAATTATAATGGATAAAAGGTACTTAGCGAGTGACCAAAGCGACATCTCGTTCTGCAGGTGTTCAGTTCATAGTTGTAAGGATGTTACTAGTTGCCAGCAGATGTGATTTATTTGTTTCTTACAGACTGCACTTACTCATGATCAAAGCAAGTTGGCAAAATTAATTCTCACACTCTTATTCCCAGCTATTGGCAGCAATGACCGCCAATCTTCCTAACTGAAACACAATCAACATTTCCAATTGGATCCCTTAAACAAATCTTTTTAAAGCGATTAGTTAATTAATTAACCACCTTAACGGGACATAAAACACTTAGATTTACTGTAAGTCAACCCGGTATACAAAGGGTCAGGTTTCCCACAGATGAATACTCATATCATAGAAAATCAACTATCCATATTTATGCCCATAGGTTTTATAAGTGTCGAGGGAGCACGAAACGCACTGCTAACCAGAGCATCCCATGCCCACTGGCACTCAAAAGGTCAAAGCAATGAAAGCAGAAAGGTCGAAATAGACAAACGCCCATCAAGTAAAGACTCAAACCTCAGATCTTCATAGTGTTAGGTAAAATCCATTTGATAAGGATAATTAGCCCCCTTACTGCCAAACTTAATGAATGAAAGTATTTAAGATATAAGCACAATAAGCATAAAGATAATTAAGGAAGCAGCCAGTTACATAATATACCCCTTCAATGTCAGCAGGATGCTAAATGCTCCGTAAAATATGTGCTATGCATCCACTCGGCACTCAAAGGGTAAGATTCTCCTAGATAGTTCAGCTAAAACACACATTAAAAACTAAAGATCTATTAATAAACTGCCTTTGTGTAGCATTAAATGCTCCATAAAATATACACTACATAGCATCTGGCATACAAAGGATCAGATCTCACAAACTCATATTCCCATGAGATCCCACAGAAAACTGTCTCTCTATATTAATATCCATATGATCTCGAAGTGACGAAGGGACACAAAACGCATTGTTAAGCAGCCCATCTCTTACCCTCCATCTGCTAAAGGGTTAAGAATAAAGTGGGGTAATCCTGAACAGGTTAGAGCTTCAGAAATTTAGGGACGGATTTAAAGGCAGCCGATACAAAAAACAGGTGTCGTAATTTTTTCAAGCACTGTAAGTGATTTAAAGGGACAGTAATGTCCCATTAAAAATTGTTCTTGCTTTATAGAGTATAACAAAATAAATTATGTGGCACAAAATCTACCTCTAAAACCTTTATGGTTTGAGAGATATTTGTATCTAAAATTTCCATTTGAGATTTGAGATGGCCGACTCGAGGAGGCTCTTCAGCAGAGCCAAAATCGCATTATTTAAAAATAACTATTTCATTGGAACTGCGTACAAAGTGTGCTTGCAAACCAGGCATATTTTGTAGACCTTTCCAGTGAAGTAATTAGTTTCCAATAACACGATTTCGGTTCTGCTGTAGAGCTGCCGGCTGGTCCCCAGACCAGGATCTCCTGCTGTTAGCACAGCACTGACGTCAGAAGAAGGGGAGGGAAGGGGGAACTTTACATGCGAATATCTCTCAAACCATAAAGGTTTGAGAGATAAGATTTGTGCCACATAATTTATTTTTTTAAACTCTATAAAAAAGAAGAATTTTTTATGGGACTTTAGTGTTTCTTTAAAGACCAGTGCTATGAAAAAATGCTGGCAAAAAAAAACCCTGCCAGCCAATACATTTAGATATATTTTGGCCCATTTAAAAAAAACACAAAAAAAACGCTACAAGTTGCCATTTAATGGACTGCGTTAGCCCTAAAGATCCGATCAGGGACTCACTTTAGAGCATAAGATTTAAGACCCAGGTTTTTTGTTTTTTTTACTTAAGTCCCTTATTGGATATTTAGTCAGCTGACAGCTATTAAAAGCAAAAAAAAACTCAGTCCCCAGTGAATGTATTGATACGAGGCCCTAAGCCCCACATCAGTACATCCAAAGTGCCTACAAAGTGTTCAGTGTCAGTAGAATTAACCCTATGAGTGCCAGCGGGGTATAATTACCGCACCAGCACTCATAGGGTTAACCTGACTAAGTAACAAAGCAACGTCACATTACAAGTAACACTTACCATTAATCCTGATGTCCAGCGGCGTCCTCAGCATGCTGGTCATCTTTTGTCCTCTTTTCTTCTCTTCATTCTTCTCTTCATCCTTCTTTCTTCTAGCTGTAAAAAAAAAAAATATTAATATGTTTGCAGAAATATCACAAACAATAATACATCGTTTAACCCCTTGAGTGCCAGAGGGGTACGCAGTGCATTGCAATGGGGCTCTGCCGCTGTGTGTGACAGCAGTAGCATCGGCAGAGGAGACAGTACTGTGTGCCACAGGCCCCACGTTCAGTCCCTCACGGACCGATGCCTGTTCCACATTGAGGGACTTTGAGCAGAGACTGCCTTTATATATGTGTGGTCTATGTTCAGATTCCCTCACAGCCATTGTCTGAGATGTGCTTACGCATATCCCAGCCAATCAGTTTAAAGCACAGACACTCAAATCTAGAATGAAGACAGAAGGAGACAGACAGTGGATGACAGGTAAGTTTAACACATAAAAGTTAACTATTGGTGCTTGGCAGTATGTCAGGCACTGAGAGTTAGCTTTTTTACTGTTAAGTTCCCAATATCGCTGCTATTTATCGGCGTTTTGGGAACTTAATGCACAAAACGGACGTTTGGCCACAAGACCATTTCTGTGGCCCAATGTCCATTGTGCTTTTAGCTGTCGGTCAGTACTCAATCTGTCCCTACCTCATGTTTTTACGCAAACCTTTAAATCAAGCCCTAAATTCATACTGCAGATCCCAGTAGTGTTAAAGGAGAACAAAATAAAAAAAAACATAATAAAAATAGCTGAACAAAATGTAAGAATTCAAAAACCATGAAAAACATACACAAATAAATAAAAACATTGTTGGCTTTGCAAAAATAATTTTAACATATTCACTCTTAATTAAGATTTCATTGATTAACATACATATTCTTTTGACAGTACCTAAGGATACTGCCAAAACACCCTGTAGTTCTTACATATTAGATGAAGCAAGTTACATCATATTCTCTATTCAAACCTAAAAAATGACTGTTTTTTAATGTGACTATCCAAAATACTTCTCGAACAGAGAGTTTATTGTGTAAGGTACCCCCTCTCTGATACCCGATACAACATGTTCTATACCCTGAACACTTAAATGAGTAATGTTGCAACTGCCACACATACACACACACACATGCATACAAACATACACACACACACACTCACCTGAACTGAAAAATATATATACACAAACATACACATACAGACACTGACACACTAGTGGGTCATGTGTACCCACATCTGAAAGAGGGAAAGCCCCTGTTATAATTGGGTGATCAACTGATTGCACAGCAGAATTACACATATATTCATATATGGAAAAAATTAGATTGTAGTAGACTTGGCTTTGTGTCTCTCGTAACCCCTACATTATATAAATTCATATTAATGTAGCACTATTTTTCTCTGGCTGGCAATATGCAATTACTACAGTAGGAAGGACATGAGTACCTTTGAAGGGAAGAAATGCAAAAAAGACCTGTATGAAGAAGTGGAGTTGTCTTCTTTCTAAAACAGAATGACATGTAAACTTTTTCTTTATATCTGTAATTGTTACAGCCATTTTAATACAGACAGGCCATATCTGAAGAATGTAAAAAAAATTATAAATTTCTCTTGACAGAAGAGTTTCTTATGAATAAAGTATGAAATTCCATAGTTTCCAGATATTTCAATATATTTGCAAAATGCAAAAAAATTTTTTTTCTTTTAACTCAATTTCTGGAAAAAGTTGTGTGCGCCTGACTAAAGAAAGGAAGGCAAGTTATATCTCATTTGGGGCTCGATTCAGTTAGAGCCAGTAATACACACGGTAGGGCAAAAATAAATATTGAATGGTACACGCACAATAGAATTCAATTACTCTACCAACATGAACCACAACGAATTTTGTCCCACAAAACCTAACATGAGGCCCAACATAAGTGGTGGTTTTTTATACTCAAAACGCATACTAAATAGCATGAAAAATGGGAACATGAAACAAAAATAGCTAACTCTCATTTGACAAATTGCCAAGCATCACCCTCCCAAACACTAACCCTATGCTTGGCCCTAAAACTACACCTAACATTTACAATCAGGTTAAACAACGCTAGCCTTAGCACCCACCTATCACCCATTATCACGGTGCCCGTGATTGCTGCAATTCAGTGTCTATCACCTGTAGGGGGCTCCCATTGGCTGTCTGCCTTCAGCCCGCCTCACATTGCCTTTTTAAACTCAGTCTGGGCACCCTCTGGTTGCCCTTTTGTGGTGTCTTTGACAGCATCCACTTCCTCCTTGCTGCAGTAGCTGATTGGGCCTGTTGCTGAGTTCCTGAGTCAACCTGTTCCTGAGTTCCTGCCTGCTTTGTCAGTTCCAGTCCGGTTCTGGTTGTTCTCATCAGTAGCTGATGCTCCTGTTGCCAGTCTGTTTGGCCGCGCTTGATCCGGTTGATCTTCTCTGCTGGTTCCTGTTGTTTCCTGCTTCCAGTTCCTGCATCTGTGGCGACATTGTTCTTCATTCGCTTCGGCGACATTTCCTCCTGTTGGTTTCCAGCATGCGGACGCTGGTTTACTTCACTAAGCCTTGAGGCTCACATTCAGCCTGTTGGTTCCAGCGTGCAGACGATGGTTTGCTCCATTAGCCTTGCGGCTCACATTACAGTCTGTTGGTCCCAGCGTGCGGACGCTGGTTTGCTCCATTTGCCTTGCAGCTCACATTACAGTCTGTTGTTTCCAGCGTGCGGATGCTGGTTTGCTCCATTAGCCTTGCGGCTCTCATTACAGTCTGTTGGTCCCAGCGTGCGGATGCTGGTTTGCTCCATTAGACTTGCGGCTCTCATTACAGTCTGTTGGTCCCAGCGTGCGGACGCTGGTTTGCTCCATTAGCCTTGCGGCTCCCATTACAGTCTGTGGGTTCCAGCGTGCGGACGCTGGTTTGCTCCATTAGCCTTGCGGCTCTCATTACAGTCTGTTGGTCCCAGCGTGTGGACGCTGGTTTGCTCCATTAGCCTTGCGGCTCACATTACAGTCTGCTTGGTCCCAGCGTGCGGACGCTGGTTCGCACCATTAGCCTTGCGGCTCACATTATAGTCTGTTGGTCCCAGCGTGCGGACGCTGGTTTGCTCCACTAAGCCTTGTGGCTCTCATTCTGCCTGTATGTTCCTAACGTAGGGCGCTGGTTTACTCCCTGACTTGCAGTCAGGTTCTTGATGGTTCCGAGTTCGCTGTCCAGTCCTAACAGCATTGATTCCTACAGTATATGGGCACGAGAGTTCTGATTACTGTGAAACCACTTGACCTGGTAACCTCATTATCATCTGACAGTCATTAGGTTACTGTGGTTGTCACCTTCCTTTGGGCTGCCTTGCCCGGTATATTGGTAAGGCCGGTAGAACCTTTCACTTTGCCACCTCAAGGTTGCCTTACCCAGTATTGGCAAGGCCGGTAGAGCCTACTTATTGGTATTCCGTCAGGCTGCCTTGCCCGGTATATTGGTAAGGCCGGTAGAACCACATACTATTCCATCTTAAGGTTGCCTTACCCGGTATTGGCAAGGCCGGTAGAGCCTACTACAGTGGTATCCCGTTAGGCTGCCCAGCCCGGTATATTGGCTGGGCCGGTAGAGCCTCTTGTTCCAGACTCGCCTGGGTTGCTTTGCCTGGTATATTGGCAAGGCCGGTAGAACCTATTTGCTATTGTCATTATCTGCTATGTATTGTTTGTATGTGTATGAAAACCCTATGGGATTGCCTTTAACTTTTCAATAAAGTTATGTTTTTACCTAAACCTTACGTCTGAGAGTCTTAACAAACCGTGACAGTACGAAAGGGCCATGACCTCAGACAATAAGAGTGACGGTAATACACAGACTATCCATTGGAGGATGGATATGCTTGAGCAACGTTTGGATCAATTGGCGGTTGCAATCCAAACTATCCTTGAACGCACTGTAATTGCTGACAAGTCTGGTTCTAACCAGGTGGTCTCGCCAAGTCAGACACCGGAGAGTTATACAAGCCCCTCAGGGGCCGCAGTCAAAGGGTTAACGGCTTCTGCACCCTTGCCGCTAAGGTATGACGGTGACCCTCATCTCTGCAGAGGGTTCATCAACCAACTTTAAATATTTATGGAATTGACGGCACACGCGTTTCCCAATGACCGTAGTAAGGTTGGGTTCATGATATCCCTGCTGACTGGTAGAGCATTGGCTTGGGCTAACCCATTGTGGGAAAACGCTAAACCTTGCACTAAGAGTTTCAGTGAATTTGTGTGATCCTTTCGGAGAGTGTTTGAGCCTCCTGGTAGAACCACCTCTGCTGCTAAACGTCTTATGGAGATACAACAGGGCAGGCGCACGGTGGGCGACTATGCCATTGAATTCCGCACCTTGGCAGCAGAGGTAGGGTGGAATAACGAGGCTTTGTTGGCAGCCTTTGCCCAGGGTCTGAGTGACCAAATTAAAGATGAAATTGCAGCAAAGGATTTGCCTACTGACCTAGATGATTATATTGAGTATGTTATTCTAATTGACTCCAGAATACATGAGAGATTAACCACCAGAGATCGTAGAATACGGTCTAAAAATAATGGGTCTAGTAGCATAGTTTGCCCACCCATCCCTCCCCTGGTATCTTAGCCTAGTGGACCAGTACGGGAACCAGATGAACCTATGCAAGTAGGTTTCACTAGGCTAACCAAGGAGGAAAGACTATATCGCAGGAAGCAAGGGTTGTGTGTGTACTGCGGTAAAAATGGGCATTTGCTAAGATCCTGTCCGGTTCGTCCGGGAAACGAACACACCTAGGGTACCCTGGGGGACAGGCCCTAGGTGGTGTCCAATCGTCCCCAGTGTTGGGCACACTAAAACCCACCATACAGGTGGTACTATCTTGGGCACAACGCTCAGTGGAGGTTTTGGCCCTGGTTGATTCTGGTGCAGCTGGGTATTTTATGGATAATACCTTTGCTGAATTACATGGGGTACCACGCATTGAAAGAGAAACCCCTCTTGCTATTGAAGCAATTGATGGCAGACCCTTGGAACCCGCTCAAGTTACATTTGAAACTATGCCATTATCCATGACTATTGGGGCTCTCCATAAAGAAGAGCAGCAGTTTCAACTTATTAACTCTCCTCACCATGCAGTAATATTGGGTTTTCCTTGGTTACAGTTGCATAACCCACAATTTGATTGGCAAAAATGTGAAATATCTGCTTGGTCTCAGTTCTGTATGTATAAGTGTGTCACCCATCCAGTTAAGGTCTTGTGCACCTCCCCTTCACTACCTGACATATACCAGCAGTTTAGCGATGTTTTCAGTAAGGGAGAGGCTGGCGCCTTACCTCAGCACAGACCATATGATTGTTGCATCGAATTAACTTCTGGAGCGGTGCCCCCTAGGGGACGCACATACCCATTGTCTTGTGAGGAAAACCAAGCTATGGAAGAATACATTTCTGATGCCCTTAATAGAGGGATAATAAGGAAATCTACCTCTCCGGCTGGGGCTGGGTTCTTTTTTGTTAAGAAGAAAAATGGCGAACTGAGACCATGCATCGATTATCGTGGGTTAAATAAGCTTATGGCAAAGAACGCTTATCTGATACCACTCATCACTTGAGCTTTTTGACAGACTCAAGGGTTCCTTGATTTTCACCAAATTGGACCTACGGGCGGCATACAATTTGATACGTATCAGAGCCGGTGATGAGTGGAAAACTGCCTTTAACACGAGATCTGGGCATTATGAATATCTAGTCATGCCATTTGGCCTGTGTAATGCACCCGCAGTATTTCAAGAACTGATCAATGACGTTCTCAGAGATATGTTACAGTCATGTGTCGTGGTCTACCTTGACGATATACTTATTCACTCCAAAGACTTGTCGCAACACATCAAGGATGTGTCTGAAGTATTGCTACGATTACATAAAAATAAATTATTCTGTAAATTGGAGAAATGTGAGTTTCACAGAACCAGTGTACCATTCCTGGGGTTCATAATTGGCAAAGAAGGCATTGCCATGGACAAGGAAAAGTTAACAGCAGTCTTACAATGGCCTAGGCCTATGAGTCTGAAAGCTATCCAGCGATTTCTGGGCTTCGCCAATTATTATAGGAAGTTTATTAAGAACTTCTCTTCCATTGTTAAACCACTGTCGGACCTCATTCATAAGGGCGCTAATCCATCTCTCTGGCCAGTGGCTGCGGAGGAGGCCTTTGAAAAACTGAAAGTAGCTTTTGCTAATGCTCCTGTGTTATCCCACCCCAACCCATTACTCCCGTTCACCTTAGAGGTGGACGCCTCAGATATTGGGGTTGGGGCAGTGCTTTCTCAACGGCACATCAAAGGTGGAACACTCAGACCCTGTGGGTTCTTTTCTAAAAAATTGACCGGAGCTCAAAGCCACTATGAGATAGGGGACAGAGAATTATTGGCCATGATCCTCGCTCTTAAGGAATGGTGTCACTTACTTTAAGGCACTAAAAATCCTGTTTTAATCCTGACGGATCATAAAAATCTGACTTATCTCTCTGAGGCCAAGAGATTGTCCTCTCGCCAGGCCAGATGGGCATTGTTCCTGTCCCGATTCAATTTCATTGTATCATATTTGCCGGGATTCAAGAATGTTAGGGCTGACGCTCTGTCAAGACAATTTGAGGCTGAAATTGACAGAGAAGAAGCACCAGCACCTATCATTCAACCTGATCGAATATTGGCTACCATACATACCAGTATCACTTCACCACTAGGGGAAGAAATTCTGGCCTCCCAAGCCTCCGCTCCCCATGAAACCCCGGTGGGCAAATGTTTTGTTGCTGAACCATTCCGTACTCGATTACTTGAAACTTACCATTCTTCTAAGGCTGCGGGACATATTGGTAGAGACCAACTGTTATGGTCCCTCTCTCAGTTATTCTGGTGGCCTTCTATGAGATCAGATTGTGCCGATTTTACTAATGCCTGTGCCACCTGTGCCCGTGCTAAAACCCCTAGACATCTCCCGGTGGGCTTGCTTCAGCCGGTACCTAATGGTTAATGCCCCTGGTCTCATGTTTCCATTGATTTTATGGGAGAATTGCCCATGTCTAGAGGGTATTCCTTCATATTGATGGTGGTGGACAGGTTTTCTAAAATGGCTCACTTCGTGCCCCTCCTTGGCCTTCCCTCGGCTAAAGAATTGGCAATGGTGTTTGCTAAAGAGGTGTTTCGGTTGCATGGAGTACCCTGGGTACTGGTGTCCGACAGGGGGAGCCAGTTTGTGTCCAGATTCTGGAGGGCATTTTGCGAACAGATGGGCATACAGCTATCCTTCTCCTCTGCGTATCACCCCTAGACTAATGAGGCCGCTGAACGTGCCAATCAAGGTTTGGAACAGTTTCTACGCTGTTTTGTGACTGACCACCATGACAATTGGGCCGACTTGTTGCCTTGGGAAGAGTTCGCAAGGAACTGTGCAGTCAACTCTTCATCCGGGAGCTCTGCGTTTCTGATCAATTTTGGGTTCCAACCCTGTCTGCTCCCGGATTCCTTTCAGACACAACAGATTCCAGCTCTGGATGAGTATATTAAGCAACTCCGTTCCACATGGGCACAATTTCAGAGGGCACTGGGTCAGTCATTTCAGCGCCATCAGCGCTATGCTAATCGCAGAAGACTTCCAGCAGTTTCCTTCCAAGTTGGGGACAGAGTATGGCTTTCTTCCAAGAATCTTAAGCTCCAAGTCCCATCTAATAAGTTGGCACCTCGGTTTATTGGTCCTTACAGAATTATTCGCAAAATTAATCCTGTTTCCTATGCTTTGGACATACCTGCATCCATGCGAATTCATAATGTTTTCCATGTGTCTCTCCTTAAGCCTCTCGTATGCAACCGTTACACTACTATACCTGTGGTGCCAGGGCCTGTAGAGGTTGAGGGTCAGGAGGAATACGAGGTACAGAGTATCACTGACTCCCGAAGGCTTAGAGGAAGGGTACAGTATTTGGTGCATTGGAAAGGTTATGGTCATGAAGATCGATCTTGGGTGGATAGTAAAGACCTTCATGCACCCAAGTTACAGCGGATTTTTCATGCCAAATACCCTCAGAAACCCAGACCCTATTCTAGGAGAGGGGGGTCTTTGAAAGGGGGGTACTACCACGGTGCCCGTGATTGCTGCAATTCAGTGTCTATCACCTGTAGGGGGCTCCCATTGGCTGTCTGACTTCAGCCCGCCTCACATTGCCTTTTTAAACTCAGTCTGGGCACCCTCTGGTTGCCCTTTCGTGGTGTCTTTGACAGCATCCACTTCCTCCTTGCTGCAGTAGCTGATTGGGCCTGTTGCTGAGTTCCTGAGTCAACCTGTTCCTGAGTTCCTGCCTGCCTTGTCAGTTCCAGTCCGGTTCTGGTTGTTCTCATCAGTAGCTGATGCTCCTGTTGCCAGTCTGTTTGGCCGTGCTTGATCCGGTTGATCTTCTCTGCTGGTTCCTGTTGTTTCCTCTTCCAGTTTCTGCATCTGTGGCGACACTGTTCTTCATTCGCTTCGGCGACATTTCCTCCTGTTGCTTTCCAGCGTGCGGACGCTGGTTTGCTTCACTAAGCCTTGCGGCTCACATTCAGCCTGTTGGTTCCAGTGTGTGGACGCTGGTTTGCTCCATTAGCCTTGCGGCTCACATTACAGTCTGTGTGTTCCAGCGTGCAGACGCTGGTTTGCTCCATTAGCCTTGCGGCTCTCATTACAGTCTGTTGTCCCAGCGTGCGGACGCTGGTTTGCTCCATTAGCCTTGCAGCTCCCATTACAGTCTGTTGGTTCCAGTGTGCGGAAGCTGGTTTGCTCCATTAGCCTTGCGGCTCTCATTACAGTCTGTTGGTCCCAGCGTGCGGACGCTGGTTTGCTCCATTAGCCTTGCGGCTAACATTACAGTCTGCTTGGTCCCAGCGTGCGGATGCTGGTTCGCACCATTAGCCTTGCGGCTCACATTATAGTCTGTTGGTCCCAGCTCGCGGACGCTGGTTTGCTCCATTAGCCTTGCTGCTCACATTCAGTCTGTTGGTCTCAGCGTGCAGACGCTGGTTTGCTCCACTAAGCCTTGCGGCTCTCATTCTGCCTGTATGTTCCTAACATAGGGCGCTGGTTTACTCCCTGACTTGCAGTCAGGCTCTTGATGGCTCCGAGTTCGCTGTCCAGTCCTAACAGCATTGATTCCTACAGTATATGGGCACGAGAGTTCTGAGTACTGTGAAACCACTTGAGCTGTTAACCTCTATATTCCATCTTACTGTCATTATCATCTGACAGTCATTAGGTTACTGTGGTTGTCACCTTCCTTTGGGCTGCCTTGCCCGGTATATTGGTAAGGCTGGTAGAACCGCATACTATTCCACCTCAAGGTTGCCTTACTCGGTATTGGCAAGGCCGGTAGAGCCTACTTATTGGTATTCCGTCAGGCTGCCTTGCCCGGTATATTGGTAAGGTCGGTAGAACCGCATACTATTCCATCTTAAGGTTGCCTTACCCGGTATTGGCAAGGCCGGTAGAGCCTACTACAGTGGTATCCTGTTAGGCTGTCCAGCCCGGTATATTGGCTGGGCCGGTAGCGCTTCTTGTTCCAGACTTGCCTGGGTTGCTTTGCCCGGTATATTGGCAAGGCCGGTAGAACCTATTTGCTATTGTCATTATCTGCTATGTATTGTTTGTATGTGTATGAAAACCCTATGGGATTGCCTTTAACTTTTCAATAAAGTTATGTTTTTACCTAAACCTTACGTCTGAGAGTCTTAACAAACCGTGACACCCATACCCCATAGCTTCAACACACCTCCCAGCCAATCAACTTCTAGTACATTTCATCATGCCTCCAGCTAGAAGCTGATTGACTGGGAGGTGTGGTTACTGCAGGACACATTCCATGCACCGCGTAACCCCACATCCCAGCCAATGGGAGCATGGGAACCATTTTGAACATTTAAATTTCCATCAGTTGGGTTCGGGCAATGGTCTGAAATGTACAAGAAGGGGGGATTTTTACATCTTTCGGCAGCAGAAGCAGATATTTAATGGAGAAATTACTTTTAATAATTATATTTTCTTTATAGGGGCAACACTAAGTTTAAAGAAGAAGATGGAAGAAGAACACAGATGAAGAAGAAGAAAGAAGAAGATGATGGATGAAGAAGAAAGAACATAGACGCTTACAGAAGAAGAAATGAAGAGGAAGACCAGGGTGCAGAAGACACCGCAGGACTTCAGACTTCTAGGTAAGTGTGTATTGTTAATGGGAGGGTGTTAACTTTAAGGGGATTAACCCTTTGAGTGTCAGTGGTGTATGCAATGAATTGCATAGCGTTGTATACCCCACTGGCACTCAAAGGGTACATATTTTTATTTATACTCATGTTTTTGGTTTCTTGGATGTATTGATATGGGACTTCTGAAGCGATGCAGGAAACGTGCGTAATCGCTGTTTCCCTGTGAAAACCACTAGGGAATAGGTTTGCTCATGATTTTGTTTAATTGAACATGAAAAAATCAAGATTAGCGAACGGCTGCGTGCATTTATTTTGTTTGTGGGCGTGGATAAGATTAACTAATCTGTGTGAGTGGAATAGCGAACATGCCTAATGCAAGAACTGCTATTGCGAATGAATTTATACGTCTGTGTATGTTGTCGTAAAATTAAATTTTTCATGCGCAACTCAAGAGGCGTTCGGTATTTAGCTTCCTGGATTAAAACATGTGCAAAATCTATCTGCGCACAAAAATGCCTTTATCCAATGCAAACGTTTCTTGCATCACGCCATTAGGGCCCCGTATCAATACATCTAAGGGTCACTACTGTAGGGATCCCAAGTTGTGCATGCTTTTTTCCCACACACATTTCACTTACACGTTGGTGGGTAAGAACACACATTAGGGGAATCAACATCACATATAATTGAATTGCAAACTCATCTACCTTGCCATTGATTCCAGTGGGTGCAAATTTAGCACCCGTTGTCTGTGGTACCATTTTTCTATAGCTGGCAATAGGCACTTTGGCTTTCAAAGATTTAAAGGGACAATAATGTACAAAAAATATTTCCAGTTTTGTAGAGTTTAAACTAATAGTCAATATTCTGCAAACCTTAGAGGAAATGTTACAAAAAAATGTGTTTTTCTACAGTGACCCTTTCTGGAAGCAAATGCTTTCTCGAAGCATTTGTGCTCCCCAGCCTAAGAGTAAAAAGGCAATTGACCCCCTAATTTAAAGGGATAGTAATGTTTCAGAATAAAAAACAGCTCCAATTAATCTTCATAGTATTTGGGCCATGGAGAGTATTATTTCAATACTGTCAGTGCTTTTGTTCAAGAGTAATTAAATGATGAAGTATCCCCCTCCTGTCCCTTTTACTGATGTAGCACTGCTCACCTCAGAGCAGCAAGACTGTCCAGATGGCTTGCAGAAGGGGACAATCTTCAATTAGCATAAGGGAAAAACCAGAAAAACCTGTCAAGGGGGGCATGGTTTTCCTTATGTTCACAGTAAGAAGATTGTCCTTTGCTATGAGCTGTCTGGTTTCAAGACCAGATTCCACATCTGAGGGGGCTTACACTAGGTAAAAGGGGCAGGAGGGGGATACTTTATCATTCAATTACTCTTGAACTACAACTCTGACAGTATTGAACTAACACTTTCCATGGCCCAAACACTATAAAGATTAATTGGAGCTGCTATAATTTTTAAACATTACTAGCCAGACCTCTTTGTTTGTTCCTAAACTGTAAGTCTCCATCTTTTGTCCAAACTATTTTGCCTTACAGGTATGTTTTTAAAGGGATAGTAATACTTCGTTTTAACTTTATTTTATTTTGTAGGCATTAAAAAAACATGAAGAATGATATAAGTCTTATCTCTGAAACCTTTATGGTTTAAGAGATATTCACAAGCAAAGTGTCCCCCTCCCGCCCCTTTTACTGATGTAACACTTTTCAGCCAGGGCAGAAGGGAGCTGCCCAGGTAGACTGCAGAGAGGGACAATCTTCAATTAAGATAAGGGAAAAACCTGAAAAGCTTGTCAAGGGGGGCAGGGATTTCATTGTTTTCATAAGAATAAGAGTGTCCCCTTCTGTTATCTGTCCAGTCTATGGACTGCATTCCACATCTGAGAAGAGATTGTTTACAGTAGGTAAAAGGGGCGGGAGGGGGAAACTTTGCTTGTGAATATCTCATAAACCATAAAGGTTTGAGAGATAAGACTTATATCATTCTTCATGTTTTTTTAATGCCTACAAAATAAAATAAAGTTAAAACGAAGTATTACTATCCCTTTAACTTTGAATCATATATAAGCTATAGTTAGTGGTCTACCTTTAAATTAAGTAATAATTGGTACTTTGCAAGTCTTATACAATTGAACAAAATCCTAAATCAGTTTTTCCTGGACTTTTATCTTTAATACTTCACCTTTATTGAAATTCATTTAAAAAACGTACTTAAAAGGGACACAGCGTATATTGACAACAATAAGGAAATATGGCCTTGATTGAAAGCTCTTGAGAACAGAATCCCAATGGATTTACCTTCCAGGAACAAAGAACCCACATGGTCTTAATGAAGGCTTCACATTTAATTCATTTCTTAAAGACAAATATCCTATATAATTAAATGCTAGCGATGTTTGTCAGAAGCAGTCATGTGCAGTAGAGACTGCGCGCATTCGGGAAGTCTCTACTGCGCAAGACTGCATCGCGTGGAGCAGTGAGGTAGCAGCCTCTTAACCCTTTGAGTGCCAGAGGGGTACTCAATGCATTGCAAATCAATGCATTCCGTACCCCTCTGGCACTCAAAGGGTTAACATTACCCAGACCTTGCCCGTGTACACGGGCTTTTACACTAGTTTCCAATAAAAGATTAGATTAAGGATATCTAAATAAGATGTTCCATGCATAATAAATACATAAAAGTTAAATAAATAAAGTACAGTGGTATTTTTCAGACAACACTGATTAATGTAAATCAATGCCTGAAGAAGGCCATCCATGACCTGTTCATAGCTGTAAAAATTAACAGGTTTCATGGAGGGCTTCAATGATGTCGCTTCCTGCATCTTTGTCCTTTTCTTCTACATTTGTCTTCTGATGTTGTACACCTGCTTCCTGCACCTGTGGGTTGCGAATGGGGTCATTGCTACCTCATTGACAGCTGACACCACAGCAGCCCACATTTCCTCCTTATGATCTACTATGGTGCCATCTGCCTATGGGCTAACTATCTGCACATAGAAGCTCTGCAGTGCCCCCACTAATGCTTCATTCTTCTCCATGCTGAAAGCTGGTTCTTTTCCTCTGGTCATTGCTGCTGTGCTCTGTTGCAAAGCTGTCTCCTGGTCAGGATGTGTCTCTCCTGGAGGCTTGGGCAGTTATGAGATTAGTTGAAGTATTAGGTGACCTATTGCCAGCCTCTGGTGTAAGAAAATAAATGATTTAAAGCATGACCAAAACATAATATTTACACATATAATGAAGTTTAACCCTCTGAGTGCCAGAGAGGTATCCAGTGCATTGCAATGTGTTGGATACCACTCTGGCACTTGAAACCTTAATGTGAGTTTTATAACTGTGAAGCAATGTAATATAACTTAAATACTTCATGTGAGTTTTATTACTGTGCAGCAATGTAATATAATCATTTACACACCACAAAGTCTGATCTGCAAAAAAGTATGACACCGGGGTAGGAAAGAGAGACATAGGGATTTTTGTGTCAGAGGGCCAGTATCCCCCCTAAAAAGGGACATTTGGGAGGTATGAACAGCTATTTATAACTTTTATTCACGCCCTGTTGAAAATGCCCTGAGCACAAAACATTAAAGCAAACCTATACAAATGTGTGTTTTTTAAAGTGTTTTTTGTGTTATAGTTATACCCCTAAATATGGCATCACAAGAAAGCCCTATTCATCCTTTGAAAAACAGAATATAAGTTATGTGTCTGTACTAAAGGAATTAGAGAGGAAATATAGTTGAACAAACACATACTAAAAAGGGCAAAATTGCTCTGGTCTTGTAGGGTAAAAAAAAAGGTTCACTATCAAAATGTCTCTCACTATTGGGCGACAAAGAAAATGGCACATTAAACATGTCACCGCAATGAAAAGGGTGATATCAGAATCGTCCCCGCATCAAAAGGGCGAGATTATGATATCGCAGGGTTAAGGGTCACACATTTTAAGAGTTCACTTTGAAAATTATAACCTATACACTGCACACACTATTCTGTACAACAATGTTGCTAATGAGATGATCCAGTACCTCTTTGAAACACAGCGCGTGTAGGAATCACACATCCAACCACTGCTAGTGCCTAGTGCTTACATCCATTTTTGTTAAACCTTTGAGTGTGAGAGGAGTATGCTACAGACATCCTTTGTGTAAGAGAGTTAATGGTTTAGTGCAAGATCAACATATTCACACTATACAGACTAATTTAGACACACATACTGCAATCAAGCACTGATTGATTTTCTTGTAGTGGAGCAATATGATACAGTAATGTATACACCACAGACTTATCTGATATGAGGGATATTGGGGTTGGAAAAAGAGACAGAGGGATTTGGGTTTCAAAGAGGGACAGTCTCCCTCCTAAGAGGGACACTTGGAAGGCGTGGCTATGTAGGAGACTGGTAGGATAAAATGAAATCTTTACCTATGTGCTAGCATAGAATGAACATGCATAAGTTGTTGATGTTCGACAACTTATGTTGAGTAAAATGTAACAGGCGTTGGTTGTCGAAGTTTGATAACTTATGCTGAGTAGAACGTGACAGCCTTGGGTTGTCTATGTCCTCCAGCCTAGGCATAGATCATTAATATACCATGCATAGGTCGTTAATGTTCGACAACCTATGCATTAATTACAAAACAGACTGGCCAGCACTAGCTCAAAATAAGAAACTGGGAACATATGGGCAATATAGCCTGGTGCTGTGTGGGAAAACATAATTCCAGAAACTAAACCTAGGGATAATAAAGAGAAAAATCCCCAAGGCAAGAACACATTAATGAGGCATTCAACCTAAGATTAACAAAATAGAAAAATATGTTTATTTTAATGATTAACAATATAAGATGAGGCCCACATTTTGAAACATAACTAAAACGATTTAGTGGGGGGCATTCATTTCAAATGCACAAATGTCAGAATCATCACAAAAACAAGTGACATAAGTAATCACGATACAGGATAAAATACTAACACTACCTTCTACAATACAACCTATAAAGTGCTAATAAGTGCGATATCAATACAAGGCAAATAAATGCCAAATAAATGTGAACAAATAAAAAACATAAAAAATGCAAAGATACTTAGCAGCAAAAATCATGCCCAAAGCAAGAGAGAGATAGTCAGCACCACTTGAAGAATGAAGTGTGATGTAATGAGCGTCATTTTCAAAAACATACGCACCACTATATTTAAAACAGGGCTAATACAGGATACTAAGTTTGCAATATGAAAAGCTTCTCTATTGCTCTTCTCAGACACAAAAATTATATTCAACAACATATGCACCACTATATTCATATCCAACATAAAGCTCAATGTAAAAAACAACACTTTATTCAAAGGTAGGCATAAAAATTACCTTACAACTTCATATGTCCATAAACACTGAGATCGTTCTTGATTATGAGTAAGCACAGGTAGTGCGAAATGCATTGATCGATGTTCCTATGGCTTCCTGAAACACCTGTTTCACACCTGATCTGGAAAGTCTCTCCTATTTGCACATGTTTATGGACAAATGAAGTTGTAAGGTATTTTTATGCCTACCTTTGAATAAAGTGTTTGTTTTTTAACATTGGGATTTTTGTTGGATATGAATATAGTGGTGTGTATGTTTTTGAAAATAATTCTTGTGTCTGTGAAGAGCAACAGAGAAGCTTTTCATACAGCATACTTAGTATCATGTATTAGCCCTGTTTTGTCATCCGGAGGATTTATTCTATATATGTTAAGTTGGCTTGATTGCACTCTGAGCACACTGGGAAATGTGACACTATACATATGTTTGGCAGTACGAGCAGCACTCCTTCTCTAAGGCTGTATGATAATAACAGTCACCCCTCTAGAAACCACAATCCCAACGTGTATCACCGCTAGACTTTGTCAGGGGATGTAATATGGAGTGGCTGAATCCAATTTAAATGTAGCCCTGGGCCGATGAGAGAGAGTAAACCTCTCACATGACACCACCAATCCCGGTCAGCTAGCTCCCAAAATAATGGCTCATGTGACAGCAGTCACGTGACCCATATCTAGTGGAAAACAGCCAAACAAGGGCAGTGTCATAGAGGAGACTCTCTCAAAAAATATCAAAAGAAGAAAGGATGTTAGGGTAGAGGGGGAAGCTCCATGCCCACAGGCGTGTAAACATCATAATGCTTCCAGATAAATATATACAAAAAAAATATATATAGATAGATAGATAGATACCAAAGTAATATTACAGTCATATGCATACATCAAAGTACACGGACCCAATTCCTTCCACCCAATCACAAGAGTAATTTTGTATCAAGTATATTAATCACAAAATTTTGATATTTATACGTGAATATGGAAACGTAACGCTATAAGACAAGAAAATAGAATGAAACGGGTACAAATTAATAATGAAGCATACACTTATAAACTATTGTATGCACATGCACAATAATGAAAACATCATAATCAGAACAAGGACTCATAGAGAATCCAAATAAATAAAACGTGCCATATTATAACAACATCATAACAAGTATGTTAACAGATATAAAACACAGTTGTGAGAATAAGATGTTGGTAAAATATTGTAAAATAAGTAAGAAGAGATGAGTATAATTAGAAATAGACAATATGATGCAGATGCACTATGATAACTGCATAAGTTAAAGAAGTACAATAACCCAATGCTATCTAAGAGATCACAAAGGAAATGTTTGTATATCGAAAATATAATGAAGACAACTAAAAAAATATAAATATTGACACATATTCAGTGTAAATAATATAATGAAATAAAGAAAAAGAGGAGTGTGGATAAGCAGAAGCAGGTCTGAATAATTGATGTGTATATGCCAATTTGAACTGAAATTGGCATATATATATATATATCCATTGGGATTTTTAGATGGGCCCTTGTACTTTTTATAATGTCAATATTTGTTATGCGCATGCACTCAAAATTGTCTACTAGTATATGTTTTATTAATTAAAAGTAGGATATCTGTGCCCTAGTATAAGTGATGTCTGGGCATCATCTGGTTTGCCAAAAACTAAGTAAATATATAACAAAGTTGTGACGCTAAAGTATCTATATCAAAGCTTCAAAGAGTATAGAATCAAAGCTATAGCACATCTAATCCAAGTATATATTCATATGATCTAGATACAAAATGAGGTGCATAGGCAACATATAGCGACATTACTTGTAGTGTAGTGAACGTTATACAGGCAGCTCTACGGAGGAGGACTACGACATGACTTCAACAAAACTCATGTTAATAAGCTATATTGACAAGGCAATCTGACATGTTTTTGACAAGTGGACCACTCCCCCAGTACATCTCCAAGTTTAGTGCATATGGTGATATGTGTCTACATCAGCGATTCTCAGCCTTTCTAGTGCTGCGACCCTTTGATAAAATTTCCCAAGTTGTGGAGACCCCTAACAGTAAAATTATTTTTGTTGCTCCTTCATCGCTGTAATTTTGCTACTGTTATGAATCGAAATATAAATATCTGATGGTTTTAGGCGACCCCTGGCAAATCATTCGACCCCCAAAGGGGTCCCGACCCACAAGTTGAGAACCACTGGTCTACATCATCAAAAAGACGAAGTGCTTTGCATACATGGCCAAAATCATATCTCCACAGCATTGACCTTTAGTGCATCTCCCCCAAGTGTTAAATCATATCTTGCATAGGGGGTCAAAAAGGCTTAGTAGACAAGAAGTTAAAATATTTTCCCTTATTGATAGAAAGTAAAAACCTTGTGTGCTACATTTGCCTGAAAGTGTCTCCAGCACTACAGTTCAAAAATGAATCACTGTTTGGGCTTTGGCTCAGGAACAACCAACATCTTACTTTAATATTTTAAGTATCATACTGTGCTTCCTTTCTAGCAGTCACATTATAGCCAGTTGAGTTCAATCCAATGCTCACTTCTCTGTGAATCAAAGTGTTAAGGTGGGCTTCAAGAGAATCTTTTTCTACAAATAATGTCAACTTGAACTTGACATAATTCTGCTAATTGTAATGTACAGTTACTACTGATCTACAGATTGTAACAGATTTACAAAAGTTTGGGCACCCTTCCAGTTAATTCACTAGTGTTACTTTTTGTAAGGTCTCTGAACTTAATTATTAAGGCTTACTCTAAATTATGTGATGACAATTCCAGAGTTTAGTAAACTCCCTCTTCAAACCTCTCAGGGCATTGTATGTACACTCATCAACCATAGGATCCTCTAAGCAGCTGACTGAGGGTCAGAAAAATAATTGACTCTTACAGAGCAAGAGAAGGCTACAAAAAAAGATATCTAAATGCTTCTTGTTTGCAGTTTCCACTGTACAAAATATCATTAAGAAATGGAAGTTAAGGGAAACTGTTGCAGTCAACACAAAATCTATCACTGTCTTCCAAAAAACAGTAGTATCCTAAGCCTGTGACCATTGTGTACCAAAGTTCTGTGGCACCCTGGTTAAGAACCACTCTGTTGGAACATTCATTACAGGGCCAAGGCAACAACAATAGAAAGAAATAGCTATCCCTATGTAAGTTATAACATTCTTGATTTTTCCTTTATGAAATTATGCAGTATTATAACTGACTATATAATTAATATATATTACATCACGTCTTAGTACAGCTCAGTTCCTTTTCAAACACTATCAATTAATTTTTGTAATAAATATTTTCAAATATTTATAGAATGTGTATCAAAACACATTTCAATCTAAGAGGCCACAACTTTATTTATATGTTACTTCAATAAAAAAAGCAGTAGTTTCACTGAGTAGGTTGCAGAATGCTAGACTGAAAGGTTGCTGTGGAAACACTGCTGCTTGGTGATTAAATAATCTGTGGTAACACAGCAATGCAAGATGCATAGTGGAACTGTGAATTACAATCAGTAAAAACTCCTTAACTTTGTGAAAAGCATGCAGTAGTTAACCTCTTAATGACAGGGGTTTTTTATTTCCATTATAGCAAATGACTTCCTGGACTTACCAGGTAAGTCATCTGTCACTAAGGTGTTAAAAAAACAAACAAAAAACAATCAGGGAACTAGATAGATAGATAGATAGATAGATAGATAGATAGATAGATAGATAGATAGATACATTACCAATCTGTATATAATTTATAAACTGTGCTCTAACTGTTATAGTGTTTTTCTCTGGAATTAAGTATTGTGCTTGGATGTCTTAAATACATCCATATTTTTAGCAGGAATTGCTAAGTTAGGATAATATCATCAATGCACAACAAGTGATTCTATTGATTGATGACATGAATGGTCCAATCAGGAGTGAGGATGTTTTCCAAGTTAAAAATGGTTGTGCTAAGAGCTCATGCAAATATTTAGTGGTGGTATTCATTACAAACAACACACTAGCATATGTTAGCTACTGAAATTATTATAACAGCAATTTTGGAGAACATACCTGGCTTGCAGGTATGGGAAGGAATAGGTCTACCAGCTTTGCTATCAATTTATTGTAGCCAAAGCACAAGATACAATATACAGAGACAACAAAATTTTACTTTCATTGGGGGACAGCGTGTTGATAAATCTGGCTCATTTTACATGTCAGAACATGCTTAGGTCTAAATGGTAACACTTCTGTTTAGTTCTAAGACATTTAAATCCACCACGTCAATTACTGTACCAAAGGTGTCACACAGCCCTGCTAGGAAACATCCAACACCAACATCAAGGAATATATTTACATTGACTACCAGATACTGGGAAAATGACTCATCACACACCTCACACATCACCAAGATGCTCCATGTCTCTAAACTAAAAAACAAGTTAATGATAGCAGAGCAGTGTTGACTGAAGGCATGGTGTAAATGCGTAGCATATCGTTGGTCCTTGACTACAATAAGACCAATATAGACTGGGCTTTTGATGATCTCAGATCCCCAAGTAAAGTGCTTCCCTGCTGAATATAAAACAAGGCAAAATCATAGAATCTGAATATGTAGCTGATATGGCTGGTAGATACCACTTGGTACGGCCCGGACTACCCCTTTCATTTCTTACAGGAGTTAAGGTACCTGGTGATTTTCCCTATTTCATCACTCTTAGTGCACAGAGTGGCAGAAGGGGTACAGAGGGAAACAAAGTACTTAGGGAGTATCTTTCAGCCCATGTCCCATTTGTGGTGCCATATCTCAGAGTTTAGTTTATAATCCAAATCTCAGTGATAAAGAGGATTCTGAATGTATGCATGTGATGGCACTGTGTGATGTATCATTAGTTCTATGTAGAGACATCAGAAGTGTGAGAGGAACCCTTGCCTGTACTGTGGGCAGTCAGGGCATTATTTAGACAGCTGTCAAAACTGAACCATAAAGATACAAGCCTAATAAAGGAACAAGCCCTATAAGATTAGCAGTTAAGGGCAGTTATTTAACCATTGTTATCATTATCATCTTAGTAATTATACTGCAGAAGTATTCAAGCATATTTACAGTCTTAACAATGCTGGACTCTGGAGCTGCTGTAAATACTTTTGATTTAATCCCTTCTCTGCTGTATTATAAAGCTTTCCAGTACTGTATATGTTTTCACACTGTTGCTACTGTTTACAATCTAGCATCAATTTCCGTGACATTTTTGAGCACCTGCAGTTTTAGAAGAAGACAGTGGTCTGTTAGTGCCTCTTACCAAGTCAGAGCATATTTACCTATAAGTGAAATTTTATGAGGTATATAACAACTGTGTGGAAGTAGACTTTTTTGTACACTTTGCTGCAAATACATATGACTCTGCATTTTTACCTTCGAACATTTCTAAAACATCAAAATCATTCAAGTCTTCCTATAAAAGTTAGCAGCATTTTTATTTGTTAACCTTTTTCTCAGGTTCTTGTCTAATGTAGGATCAGTTGCCACATATTACCAAATAGAAGTGTTAGTTTGCCAAGATAATATAGTCCACAAAGGCTCATAATTAAACACAGCACAGAATCTGACGTGCTGGTTAGTCTCTGTTCGATACTTATTGGTTCATTAGTGTGAGGATGTTCTGAGTTATTGCCAGCAATCATGGTGTTACATGTTGAGCAGTTGGGGCACCTAATGCATCCTACTTTTGGCTTATGGATCCACCAGCTCAGTTACCCTGTATTAGTATCCTCCTTTGGTTTAAAGACAGTCCTATCAGTTCTCATTAGGAAATCCCTCAGTCTTTTGCCTCTCCAACATGCAATGAACAGTGAGGGCATATTGCAGAGAGGCAGTGATGAGTCTGTAGACAGAACTGGCCAGAGTTTTACTGATTTTCTTTGTGATGAATAGTTACAGACAAAATCAAACATGCCCTTGAGGTATCCTTAACTTCTGACTTTAATATTTCTTCTTGCGTGAGTTAACTATACTCATTCAACTCCGTATTAATAATTTATTTGGGGTAAGCCCTCTCAAGAAATTTTACGATCATCTCTTTAAGTTGGAGTAGCCTCCTGTCATAATCTGAGTCATTTATAGGATTGGAGAAGGATGTTTACTATCAGTCCTTACTATAGTGTTTCCGTCAGTAGGTTTGCTAAACATTGTGTTGCCCAGCTTAACACCATACCTGTATAGTCTGATGTCCAGGAAATCAATCTATTGTGTGCTATAGATGATTTTAACTCTCTCAGGACTATGTAGCTGGTTATGATCATTGTACCAGGAGATGAGTTCTGACGTGGTTCACTTCCACAAAATGAATAGATTATCTATGTAGCATTTGTAAAAAAAATTATATGAGAATCCTGTAGATGTTCTTTTATGCTTCTCATATGCATACATTAATACAGTAGCGTATGAGGGAAGCATATTGGAACCCATCGCTGATCCAGTGAGCTGAAGAAAAAAACTATTTCCACCTCTAAAGTAGTTGTGGGTGAGTACATTCTGACAAATCACACAAGAATGCTATAGGGGCAGCATGTGGCATGGGATTGTCCATAAGAGCTTGTCTGAATGCTTGCATATTTAAGCTAGTGTTTTAACTATTGACATCCACTGACGCAAGAACCACATCATCATTATCCATAGCCATCATAACCAGAATCTCTGTAAGGAAATCTTTGGCACAAAGGATGGAATGTAATATGGAATCTAAATATGTGGCTATGGGTTGTGTAATGGAAACCCTGGCAAAGATAATATGGCTTCCAGGGGGTGTGTGGGGATTCTTATATATTTTAAGCAAGGTATAGATGATAGGTGTTACTCAATGCTGACATGCAAGGTATTTAAAGGAATAATAATGTTTCACAAAACTTTGTTTAATCTTCATAGTATTTGGGCCATGGCGAATATTATTTCAGTACTGTCAGAGTTGTAGTTCAAGAATGATTGAATGATAAAGTATCCCTTCCTGCCCCTGTTACCTAGTGTAAGCCGCCTCCCCTCAGATGTGGAATCTGGTCCTGGGACAATCTTCTTACTGTGAGCATAAGCAAAACCCTGCCCCACTTGGTAGTTTTTTCAGGTTTTTCACTGAAGATTGTCCCTCTCTGTAATCCATCCGGACAGTCTTGCTGCTCTGTGGTGAGCAGTGCTACATCAGTAAAAGGGGAGGGAGGGGGATACTTTATCATTAAATTACTCTTGAACTACAACTCTGACAGTATTGAAATATCAATCCCTATGGCCCAAATACAATGAAAATTAATTGGGGCTGCTTTTATTGTGAAACATTACTGTCCCTTTAAAAAGATTGTCATCAATCCAGTTGTTATTGAGCACAATGTGCAAATTTTCATCTATACTTGCCTTAAATTGGTATGCTGAGTCACGTGTAGTCATTTGTAGGTAGTTTTTCTCATTGTGTTGAAAGAGAAGTTCAGTATCATAGTATTCAGAGTCCAAAATGTCAGTAGCCCCATGTTTATCTGCAGGTCATATGACAATGCTGTTGTTCTTGGCCAAAGCTTGTATTGCTACACTCTTACCACGTTTGACATTACTGTGCATTTTTGTAGGGTCAGAAAATTTGCGAGGTTCAATGAGTTGTTTAATAAATAGTCTTATGGATGGATCAGTGTTAGGAGGATCACACTACTTTTAGCATGCAGGGTTTGTGACCTGGTATTGGGTGGATTGTTCTTAAAGAAATTCTTGAGTTTGAGAGTACTCTGAAATCTCTGCATATCTCCTTGTAGAGCAAATGTAATATGTTCAGCTGTTAAAAAAAAAAGAGAAACTTTTATTTAGGATAGAGATTTCTTCAGGGCTCAGTACCCTGGAACTTATGCTATGAATTATGTTTTGGGGAAAGAAGGGCCTGGAATTGGTGCTTCTTTTTTCTTTTGACCCTCCTACCACCTCCCCAACTGTGGGGACTTTGGTGTCATTTATGGTTTGTGAACCTGTCTAAAACCCTAAAAAAGGTCTATCCCTTCAACAGCATAAGTGTTGCTCTCAGAATATATAAATAGAAATAGATGGGTGCTTTTCACATGTACAACATAGATCTCGGGTGCAAATCAGTCAAACACAAAAGAGGATCGCACTCATAGGACTTAAAAGTAAACAAATGGGCTTTCATTTATATATTCAATATTTCAGTCTGCAAACCAAGCCTTCCACCTGGACAACATAAAGTGAAAATCTACAGCGTATATACCTTATCATGAGGCAGAGATTAAATGTCCATCATCATGTTGCGTACTTATGTCATCCACCAACACAGCACTTGCCAATCCTCAGCAACAAAGCATTGGTGGTTATAATAAAAAGTAAAATTAGAATAAGCAGGCAAAGACACCTGTGCATAGTGTAAGATAAGAGAAAAATAAAAAAATTAATTGTAAAGACATCACTTTTAATAATCACAAGATAATGGCACAGAACGAAATAATAAAAGGAATTAAATCAAGTGAAAAAAAAGAAAAAAGGAAAATGCATTCCATTATTGTAGGAGATATTCAAAGAGCACTAGCATCAATATTAGGAGAAATAATAAGTTAACTGTCGTTCAAAGGGATAACGACAAAAAATATTGTGTGAACATCAAAAATATGTAATTGTGTGCATGAACGACATATTTTCTATAAAGTATAAGAAAAAATGTCCGTTGTGTACGACTCCAGAATTGCCAGGCAAAGGGCGGGGAAAGGGTGTGGCTAAACTATTCTCCAGTGTTGTATAGAGGAAAAGAAAATTTGTCGCAACTAATGACAAAAAATGTCTTGCAAAAGACAAAATTTGTACATTAAGAAAAAAGTGGAGGAAACGTGAAGTTCTGAATGTGAGAATTTTTGCCTTTAGTCAAAGGGATAGTAATACTTTGTTTTATCTTTATTTTATTTTGTAGGCATTAAAAAAACATGAAGAACGATATAAGTCTTACCTCAAACATTTATGGTTTAAGAGATATTCACAAGCAAAGTTTCCCCCTCCCACCCCTTTTACCTAGTGTAAGCCATCTCTTCTCAGATGTGGAATGCAGTCCATAGACCAGACAGATAACAGCAGGGGACAATCTTCTTTATATGAAAACAATGAAAGCCCTGCCCCTCTTGACAAGTTTTTCACTTTTTTCCCTTATCGTAATTGAAGATTGTCCCTCTCTGCAGTCTACCTGGGCACCTCCCTTCTGATATGGCTGAGCAGTGTTACCTCAGTAAAAGGGGTGGTAGGGGGATACTTTATCATTGAATTACTCTTAAACTACAACTCTGAAAGAATTGAAATAACACTCTCCATGGCCCAAATACTATGATGATTAATTAGAGCTGCTTTTATTATGAAATATTACTATCACTTTAAGACATTTTTCTTGTTAGTTAAGACGTTTTTGTCTTTAGGTAAGACATTTTTTGTCGTTACATACAACATTTTTGTCTTTACATACGACAATTTCAATCAGGATAAACGACATATTTCCAATCACAACCGACATTCTCTGAAAATATTAATGAGCCCAAAGGCACTGTACTTTGAAATGTCATTACAAATGACAAAATTATTTCACTGCTTTATTTGAACATATTGCCCAATGTTATCATAATTATTAAAGGGATCAGATCTCAAAAGTAATGTGTCATTCCAGCTTCTTTTACCACTACTAAAAGAAGAAGAAACTTATAAAATTAATTTCAATCATACTCATCACATATGAATATCAAGGCTCATTTATAGCACACCAGGATTTATATTAATATAGTTCATGGACCATCAGGAGTATGTAAACCCTCTAAAGCTGAGACATGGGTATATCTTAAATCATGAAACATACATGTGTAGAAGTTCTAGGATCAAAAAGGCCAAATAATAATGTCCAGAAGTGCATGAAAATCATGGATAGCAGACTGAGGACTCTCACAAATCCAAATAACACACTGTAATTGAAATAGTTGGCTGCACCATAAGACAAGACCAATTCAGTAGTATAAAAACTACTCTTTTTACTGAAACAACATAAAAATTAAAATAATGAGTAGCAAAGTCACAAATCGCTCACAACCTCAGAAAAATGAAGACACACTCCTAAGCTCATCATAGCATGATTTTGCATGAACCACTCTTAACCATCGGCAGCAGTTCAACAACCCTGATGTATATGAGTATATAGTATTCTCTCTGCTCCCCTGCTTGTCCACTGGAGGAGTGGAGAAGATCCTTAGACTTCAGCACCACAAACAGCATACCTCCTGTAACCATTTCATTGCCATAGGGATTTGAATTGCATACCCCTGTGGCACTAAAATGGTTAAAAGCTGCACTAATAACAGCAATTTTTTTTCTTATTAGTATTTATGTAATTTAAAAATTTTCTCCACAAAAAATTCGCTGTAACTAGGTAGCTGTATAACCATCAGAAATATTAGCATAAGTACCAGGCAATAATTAATTCAAAGAGTATCAATAAATCCCCCCAAATAGTAAAAGTAAATTGCTAATATATCAAGAGGGAAAATAATATAAAAATGGAGGCCAAGCTATTAAATTCTCCTCTGCACTAACGAGCTTGATTATTAAAGGCCTTCATGGAATAATCAGAGATGTGGTGCACACCAGCAAAGATCTATAGTGACAATACCAGCTTGTGCAATGTGGAGATGAAGCGGGTTTCTTATATCACAACACTATCATGAAATTGGACAGAGAAACCTCCAAGCTGGATTCCTGTTTGGCGAAGCATCCTCTGCCAGAGAAGACCCCTGCTTTGCATCTCCTCAATGCACAACTGGTATTGTATCTTTAGGTATTAGTTGTTCTGCACACATCTTTTTTTATTCATTGAGGAGATTGCAATAGTTTGGGCTCTATTTTTATTACTTTTTTGTAAGTGCAGTGATGTGAGAGAGACTCTCTTCCTCTCTATATTGCATAACCTTGATCAAACCCATGGTATCTTAGGTTGGCATTATTTTCCCTCTTAGTACTTTATCAATTTATTTAAACAATTTTTGAGGATTATTGATCCTTTTTGAATGAATTAATGTCTGGTTCTTATGTTAATATGTCAGAGAGTTATATAGCTACCTAAATACAGCGGACTCGGGAATTTTTATAGAGGAAATCTTGAATTACAGAAATATTAACAAAAAATGTGCAATACACATCCCTATGGCACTGAAAGGACTTAGGGAGGTCAGCTGCTGTCTCTGCTCTTTAGCATTGATTGCAATGTGTTCCCAGAAAACCCAGTAATGGATGGGTTAATGATGGGCCCAGTTAGGATAGAGTGGTGTTACAGGGTGGTAAAAATTTATTTTGCCAACAAGTATGCAACCATAAGGGTGCTATGAAAGTATTGCTGACTTTCCAACCCTGTTAATCCATACATAACATACATGAGTAGGTTGTTGTCAGCATTGGCAAGCAAGACAGGAGTCAGACAGTACAGTAAAATTCACCTTTATTAGAATGACACAACAAGGAGAAATACAGTGAGCAGAGGATTATGAGAGGCTAGAACTCTATCAGCAATAGGAGCCGCTTCAGGTCCACCACAACTGCAAGAGACTAGGCCGGAGCCCACTGAAGTCTCAACACCCTGGGAAAGGCTCGGATAAGAACCGGTGTTCTCCTGAAATGGATGGCAGCAGAGACACTATTGACTCACGCCGGCAGTCAGTAAGGCCAGAGTCTACCAGAGCCTCAGGTCTGCACCAGATAAGATGTCTGCTAGCCAGAAGGTTACACGGAGGACTTAGCTGGACAGAGCCCCAGGTCAGCACCAGGAAGGATAATCAAACAGGCCAAAGTCATACACGGAGCGGGTAGTCAGCCAGAGCCACAGGTCTGCACCAGATAGGATGTCCACTGTCAGGAGGCAACACAGAGGACTTAGCTGGAGAGAGCCCCAGGTCAGCACCAGGATGGATAGTCAGACAAGCCAAGGTCATACACAATACTCAGGAACCAAAAAGCACAACAGCACAGGACAAAAACGTAAGGGTAACTGGATGGGAATCCAGTTCCCTTTAAATACTCAGAGTCAGGAAGTAGATAGGAGGAGACTGACAGGATACCCTGTATAAAGTTGGAGATCTCACGCACGTAACTGATGCATCTCGCTGAGATCTGTCAAACACCTAAATCACAGTTGCGTCATTTGGAGCCTGCGCACCTCATATCGTTGTGCAAGTTTCCCCACCCTCCCCTTTCCCTGATGTCAGCGCCCTAGCTAACTGGCGACGAATCTGGTCTCGAGACTGTCAGAGGCTCTTCAGCAGAGCTGAGATTGTGTTATTGAAAAAGAGCTACTTCACTGCAACGGTCTACAAAGTGTGCTTGGTTTGCAAGCACATTTTGTGAACCATTCCAATGAAGTATCTCTTTTTCATGATCATGATCTTGGCTCTGCTGAAAAGCCTCTGCCGGTCCCGGGACTTGATTCCACTACATGCAGCTAGAGCGCTGACATCAGAGAAAGGGGAGGGAGGGGGAAACTTCCACAGTGAATATCTCTCAAACCATTAAGGGTTGAGAGATGGGACTTGGGCATTTAGTTTCATTTTTTAATAGCTACAATATTCACTTTTTTAATATTTTGAAAATAATGTCCCTTTAAGTGCAATTAAAAATAATTACATTGGAGGAGTATGATACACAGACTTCATAAAGTCTTGCATATTTTGCACCATCTGGTGCTTAATCAGAGATAAGACATCAATCAACAAACAAAGCATTTAAAAACTCCCTCCAAAACAATCATCACTGGGATTGGGTTAAAGAAAATAGAGACTGTGTCTAAACAAATCTGTTACATGGTCACACTTAGAGGAAAATAAATATAGCAAAAATACAAATACAGAAGAAAATGATGATTTAACAGAAAAAATAAAGTGAAATATTTCACTAAGAGGAGTTGATATCAGCTACAGGGAGGCTTATTTGATTTTTGCTTTAGAAATTAGAGTTCCCACAGGATTAAATTCTGAGTAGGATATATATTTCTAAAAAAAAATGTTAATTTTTAATTACTTAATTTGTATGTTAAATCATAATTATTTTTCTTTTCTGTGTTTTTGCTATATTTATTTTGGTCTATGTGTGATCCTGTAGCAGATTTGTTTAGAAACACAGTTTATGTTGGCTTTTATGTAACCTCAACACTAATTACCTTGGAATGAGCATTTAAATACTTTGTTTGTTGACTGATATCTTGTCTATTATTAGTCACCAGACAGTGCGAAATATGTAAGACTTTATGGCATCATGTATCCTGCTACTTTGATGTAATTATTTTTACTTTCATTTTCAATAAGGTCTTTGGATTTTTTTATTTTTTTTACAATTTGCCTATTGTAGTTCTCTCTCTGAGTGCCAATACCTACAATAAAGCAAGCTATCTGTCATCAGAGGACTTAATCATCAGCGCTGCAATATGTCCACAAAAAAGTGTCCCCACAGGGCCAAGGACCCATTTTGTACATCCCCTTACACAATTTGAATATCAGTGTACTCAGAAGATGTGGTATTCATATTTCATGATTTTTTGCTTGAGATATTTTACAGTATTGTGACTGTATGTAAATTTATGAAACTTTTTGAAAACCCCTATTTTAACAAACTTTCCTAGCTTCATCATTTTTGTAGGAAGACACTTCAATCATATTCTGATCTGTAAGTTAGTCTACTTTCTGGATGCTATTATTTAGTAATTAAGCTGGTCAATCATCACAGGAAAACCTATAAAATTGTAGGGTTATCTTCCTAAGTAAAATAAAGATAGTGCCACTGCTGAGAGGTATTTTATTAAAAAGATATGGCAGCTCAAACTTGAAATTTGTTTAGGTGCAATACCTCAATGGCCTGAAATTTTACAGTGGCATTGTTGCTACACCATCTTATGGACAACTCTGGTCAGTTGACCATAAACCTCCATAGGATGGTGTAGCAACAGTGCCGCTGTACAATATCGGGAAATTAACTTTAAGCTGCAATAACTTTGAATAAATCATCTCTCAGCAGTGGGTGTTCCCTTATTTTACTCAGGTGGATAAATCCTATATTTTTAAATATTCAGTCTTATTATCCATTTAAAAATGGATAAATGGATTTAAAAAAAGGGAAAATATGACTGAACAAAGGCATACTAAAAAGGCCAAAATTGCACTTGTCCTCTAGATTAATAAAACCCATTATCTGCAGGGGGTTAAAATTTAAGTTAAATCAATGGTGGGAATTTTTTCCCTTTGGTGCAGTTTGTTTGCTCCAGGACTATTGCATTTTTGACCTTACATATGCCACTTTCTCTTCATTCTCTTGTTAACACCAAACTCTCCAGATTGCACATCCAGCACTTACTTTTATTCTTTTATTTGATGCTAGAAGAGTTGAAGCAAGCTGACTCTGTGGTAATTACTTTGCTTCAAGGAACTTCATCTCACATTCACAGATGCATATAAATTCCCAGAATGGAAAGATGTCAGCGCTGATAAGTATGACTTGTCCTAATTAGTATATCATATTTAAAATGTTTGCCTCTGGGAAACTGGCTAGCTAGTGAGTAGATCTTGTATTTTTACCTTACAAATTGTCATAATAATACTGCTGTCATTGATGTAGAAATCTTTGTGGTCTTGGTTTTTGCATAAATTGTCAGTACTCATGAAGATATGCCTAACATCTAAGAAAAAGTTATTTTCACATAATATTGCTTGGCAGTTACCCACAGAGCGTTATCATTTACATTATGAAGTAGTGTTTTTGAAATAACTTGAAAATAACAGAAGAACTGGTCTTACTTGAATATGGGGATCTTTCTAAAACAGAAAGGTAGTATTTTATTTGAATTCTGCAAAAATATGGCTATAAGTTTTCTTTGATAGAAACATACAAATATGTACTGTAATATATGTGCATATACTGTGATTTAATTTTTGTAATTTTTATTTTGATATTTTTTAAATAAATCCTAGAACTGAGTGTCTCACAATTTATTTAACAGATGGATTTTCTTAGATATGTAGAAGTCAGTTATATCTTGCATTTGATCTCTACTGTCATCTATTGTGAGCTAATTGTAATGATAACCCACCAGTCAAGCTGTTTCTGGACATACTTATTTTGCTGTGGACACTTCTCCATTCTTGTTCCTCAGTTATCTGGGCTTCTGTTTGCTCTCCTGGCTTCATCTCCTTGACCCTCTTCAAGCAGCCTCACAAGAACTGCAGTGTTCAGATTCATGTGTGTTCCAGAGGGAAGTTCTACCCTGACTGTTTGTTTTGTAATCCTTGCCTTACCATAATGACCACTGTTATCTGTCTTTCACCTAACTTAACCATGCCTGTTTAATGACCATTCTCCCTTCTGCTGCTTGCCTTATCCTAAGCCTGTAAAGGTTTCTGTCTCCTCAACCCAATCCTGTTTAATGACTACTGTATACTGTTGGCCGCAGACAACAAAACAGCTGTACATCAGTCTTGGCTCAACCAGTGACTGGTATTCGACCAATGGTAGTCAGCTTTGATCCCAGCTTTGCTCTCCAGTTCTGATTAGAGCTGGCATCTCTCCATGTGGACAAATAAAAAGGTTGCTCTTCAGTCCTTGGGGTTGGGCTAAAAGTGAGAAACATTTCTTGTATGACTTTTCAAGAAAAACACATGATTTTTCACTTTTTTTTGCCTATGCAAAAATATTCTTCATTTCACCAATTCCAATAAATTTGTTTGCCTATTCCAATAAGTCTTTTGCCTATGTTTGCTATGGTCATACCTGGGAACTTCCAGCTGAGGGCTACCCGGAGGGTAGTCCTCTGTTCAGCAGGGTGTGACAAAAGTGACGCTAATCGCGTCAAAAAGGGGCGGGGCTTGCCGCGAGTGTTGGGGGGACTTAATCCTTTGAATGCCAGAGTGGTACGGAATGCATTGCAAAGCAATGCATTCCTTACCACTCTAGCACTCAGAGGGTTAAAAGTGTCACACAGAAGGCTGGGGACGGAGGAACAGCGGGAGAAAAAGCAGATGTGGCAGAGTTTCAATAGAAACTCTCCACATCCGGAGGAATCAGCCTCTGCCCCGGAGACCCGGTAAAGTTCTGTCAGAACCGGAGTCTCCGGGGCAAATCCGGAGAGTTCCCAGGTATGGCTATGGTGCAACATTTCTCACCACATTATTACTTCTTCTGAGGGCTTCAATCGAGAAATAAGTATCTGAAAGTCAAAGGTGGGAGTCCTGCAGTAGCATATGCCTTTAAAAATGTATTCCTGCTTAAGTGACACTGGCACATATTCATGATAATGTCAATAAATTAAATTAAAAAGTATAACCTACAATGTGGCAGATGTGTATGGTAATGGTGTTGGAGCACTGGCGTAGTCTATTTGATATGTGTATATATATATATATATATATATATATATATATATATATATATATATATATATATATATATATATTCCTACAGCAGTTTTTTACCATTATCATGTGTGTGTCAAATGTAAGCTATCTTTCTTTTCAGATTACTGATACACATTATTCATTGGTTATAGCAGTGGTCCCAAGTCTGGTATATGGTAGCAACCCTTCTTTACTTCCCTCCTACTCCTCCTCTCAGTGCTGCTGTTAATGCATCTTGGTTTTTGGCTTTCTCCGCCATAGCTTTTGTATCCTCATTGAAGTATCAACATACTGTGGACTTCATGGACTGAGGGGTTCTTGAGGGGCTGCTGCTACTACTACTGGGGCCAGATGCTGATGCAGTTCTACTGCTACTACTACTAGGTCTCAAAGGTGCAGCACCACCAGCAGAAGCAGAAGCACCCCACAGGGCCAAGGACCCATTTTGTACATCCCCTTACACAGTTTGAATACCAATGTACTCAGAAGATATGTGGCATTCATATTTCATGCTTTATTGCTTCTTACACAGAGCTTGCTTGAGATATTTTACAGTAATGTGACTTTGCATGTATATTTCTGAAACTTTTTGAAAACCCCTATTTTAACAAACTTTCCTAGCTTCATCATTTTTGTAGGAAGACACTTCAACCATATTCTGATTTGTAAGATAGTCTACTTTCTGGATGCTATTATTTAGTAATTAAGCTGGTCAATCATCACAGGAAAACCTATAAAATTGTAGGGGCTGATCTGGGGCTGAGACTCCACCATGTGTCAGTTGTGACGGTCATCTGTAGCGCCAAATCATTTACTATGAAAAACAGGGGATCAATGAACTTTTTCTGTGTGTCTGAGAATTACTAATGAAAATAAGAAGGGGGGAGAATATATAGTGATGGAGAAAGAAGTGGGTTTCCCCTATTGTAACTGATTAATGATTCTGGGAGTACAATGGCCAAATGTCCCAGAAAAAGTGAAGGAGGGAGACATTGTGGGAGGACTGGTACAGGAGGTGACAGCACATAAAGTTTTCCTGTGGATTAGGACACATTCGAGAGCAAATACCCCAACATGCCTATGTAATGTGTAACCCACCATCTCTTTATTACCATATCTTTATTATACTACATGTTTTAAGAAAATATAAGCCTGTAATATTTGAAAAAGGGGTTAATCCCCAAAATGCATCATATCAGGTGTTTATAGCTCGATATGTATTGACATTATATATTCTCTGGCTATATTATAGATTATAAATTGTACTTTTAATAAATATTATTAGAGGATCCATTGTTTCTTTTTCATCTTTTCCTGAGAGAAGTGACTAAAACGGGGCAGTCACTAGTTACCCCGTTTGAATTTGTTGGTTGTTCTTGCAACCAGCTATCCTGCACAATTATTGCGAGTATTGGTTTTACAAGGCCGAATTCAGATTGAAGATAGCCCAAGATATATTTGTCGGTGTTTTGCGCTCTTCCTGTTTGTTTGTTTTCTGTATTTTAAGGTTCCCAGCAAATACTGTGGGTACTTTTTGAAGACGCAGCATTCATCTATCATCTTGAGAAAAGTGGGGGCAGTCTCAGTCCCCCATCTGTTGTTGCTGAGTAGTGGTTAAGGAAATTGTGAGTAGAGTGGTGTATTGGTGGAGGTTTTCAATTGGCAAGACATATTGCACTAGGGAGCGCCCTTGTTTTCTTCTCTTTTGTTGTAACTCACCATGACAGGGAGTGTTAGACCATCTTCTCTCACCTATGGACACACTGGGATGTGTTCATCTTGTGGCTTAAGTATAGGTGACATGCTTTATTTTATTACTTATCTAATAAAGTTTATTTTATAGCTGGTTCATCTCCTTATTAATAAGATGACAGCCTGGGGCAAAAGCCATTGAAAGGAACTGTGGCAAGGTTATTGTGTACAAGTTAGTGGAGAGTTTCCTCAGTCAGCTTTGCAGGTGATTGGAGCCTGGTGTGATGTTTTCTGTTCTCTCAGCTATGACTTTTTGAATTAAGTTAGCCATGGAGAACATGTTATTGCATAACTTATCAAATTAAAGCATAATTAGTGTTCTTCACTCTTCCTCAGCTCATTTAGTACATTCTGTAAAAACTGCTACTCCCTCAGCTCTGAAATGTCTCAACATCTAAACCATAAGCAGGGCTCAAAATTTTGGCTAGTGGCGAGTGAAAATTTAGCCCTGGTGAGTATGCTATGGCTTGCAGTGGTGAGTAACTTTTCAAGTCTGGCTAGTAGCAAAGGACTTCAAATTTTAATCCCTGCTATATAAGCCACTGACTGCCAGAGTGGTGTTTAACACATTGCAAATCAATGAGTTAGGTAGCATCTGACATGTACAGGGTTAGAATGTAAAGAAATAAGTATACAAGGTATAGCTGTTTATCTTTTCTTGCCAAATCCCATTTTCCTGAGGAAAGAGCCTTGTAGCTCTGAAAAGCGTTGACAAATTTGATTTGGGATAATTATTAAAGGAACCCCAACTGACCCACCAACAAAGACACAGCCTGCATCCTTGGATTGTGGGAGACATCACAATCTAGGTACCCAGAGGACCAAACGATCCAGCTCTCTGTAGCAGTGGAACAATGGATGAACTCTCCAGCTCTCTGTAGCAGTGGAACAACGGATGAACTCTCCAGCTCTCTGTAGCAGTGGAACAACGGATGAACTCTCCCCATTGTTTGACGTGCACGCCAGCAAGGGGTTATCCAATGAGCAGATTGGTGTGACTGTCTTGATGTGCTATTACACAAGGGGAAGTCTGGTGAGCATACACACATGGGGGGGTCTTTGATACCCCAAGAATGATCAGACATTCCCCTTTTATTCAAACGTTTTATCTTTCACATTATCTGACTCAACTGCACACCCAGGCTGTTTTGTAATATTTTACTGATTACTGCATTAATGTGTGGGTGATTCTCTTTTCACCTATTTATCATTATTTTTAGTCTATATTTTTTTAAATACTGTGATCTTCATCTTTATTTTTATCTAATTCATATATAATTTTATTATTTTGCCCATTCTCATTTTGACATTGGTCTTATTATCACCTCTTATATTTTAACTCACATTTATATTTTATTAATACATTTATACGTGTTTCACTATATTGCTGTTCTTACCCTCATATACTATGCTTAAGTCTCTGGTGCGTTGTTTCCTTTTTCTTTCTTATCTCTTACTCTATGTAACCGCTCAAGGAAACTCCAAGCAACTGACGGCAGCACGAAACCAAGAGACTAATATAAATCTGCCTTAACTGACGAACATCAGCCATCCCATCAACTTCATTTTTATTAACTCCCATGAACTAATATTTCTAATTCATCCATTTCCTCTCTCATTCACCTGGACTGAACTGTGACTCTGGGTAAACATATCCATATATCTGATTCCTTAGCAGTTATTTTTCAGCATTTTTATCTATTAATACTCCATTCTGATTTTTCATATTTTATGTGTTTTATGTATGAGTATTGTATATATGTAAACCAGTAGTTCAGTGAGCTTATTCTGTTGTATTATGTTAACTTAGGTGGATGGTTTTGTTAACAGTTGTCCAAATACCCATCCTTGTGAAGCAAGAACTGTTACATCCTAGCAACAGCACATCCACACTTTATCAATATCCCACATAACCATCCTAATATATCCATATATTTAGATATTTCTTTATTTCTGTCATACCTCTCCTCGAGGACCCTACAGTGAGCACACCCATTCTATTATCTATTTAAGATGTATGCAACCACAGCTTGCATACTTCTTTCCATATAGCTTTACTCTTTGAATGCCGGATGGTGCCCAATGCATTCTGACATTCAAAGAGTTAAGGGCTAGAGGATTACAGCTTAGACAGTACCTTGCATGTGCTCATGGAGAACATATTCCCCAGTAGACATTATTATGCACCAGAATACACTCTTCCTAACTCCCAGTGCACTCACTACTTATGGTATACTTTCATAAAAATGAGCACCATTGATGCCTGACCATAGATGTGTGTGAGACAGATAAAGGTCAATTGATTGAGAGAGTCTGCTGAGAAACAGTCCTGCAGTGCATCTGTGTAGCAGGACATTTAGATAAATGCAGACAACAACCTGAAGGTGTTGTTGGGATCATCAAGCTTGTTCTTTGCACTTTTCCTGCTCCAGAATATTTCTGAGATAGTGGGTGAATCTGTGGGCATGACACCCAACCTCCAGGCACCCCTAAATATTTTTTATTCAGAAACATTTTTTACCATGAAGACTACATTGAGATTTCTCTTGTTTTCAAGTATGTCCTTGGGAGTTTACAGCAAAGAGATGCATATTTATGCAAACAGAAATACTATACACACAAAAATACATATAAAACATTTATATACAGTCACATATTGCATCCTATATAATAATTTGCTAAGGATGTTTGTCAGAAGCCGTCATGTGCAGTAGAGATGGCTGCTCGCACTGCAATCATGTGTAGTAGAGACTTCCCGCGCTGCGGCTGATACGGAGCGGGGAGCTCTGAATTCAGACTGGAGTCCTCTCTGCTCACCTTCCTGGGACAACTTGGTGTAATTATATTGGAGGAAAAAAGTGTCATAATTAGTTGAACAGATTGTCCAGTCAGTATGCCCCAAATGGCTGACTAGATGAAACACTTATCTTTGTCTTTTATTCACGCAGACTGGTGTAGTTATCTGCCAAGCTTGGGAACAACATGCTTAATACCATTAAAGTAAAGCTTATATGTCTACTCAGACCAATGGACTGACTGATGCTTTGCAGTTTGCCATTTAGCCAATGCACATTAGGCTATCCTTCACCTTGTCAAAAATAGAGCACAGGAACCATCAGGAAAAAAGTGACAGCTATGGCTACATAAATACTGTTAATTAGATGTTGATGCTACAATCTCTATATAAATAAATTGTTATTTATTTCTGCTACTAATGTTATCCTTTTAAACACTATGGTCTAAAACGGTGACGCTAAAAACTAAATTTAGATCAGAATTTCCAAGCAATCACTTTTTGGACATAGGAACTTTTGGGTATTATGCAGAATGCAAATTAAAGCAATCTAAAGTAAACTGATAGCAATGGGCAAAAACTACTGTTTTCGACTGTAAAAAGGCAAAAAGGATATAATCCACCTTTTTGTTACCACTGTGTGAATTTTTGACCATTCCTACAAATTAACTAACATAGGGAAGAATTGCATAAGACCCTTAACTGGATAGTAATGTTTCATAATAAAAGCAGCTCTAATTAATCATCATAGTATTTGGACTTTGGAGAGTGTTATTTCAATTCTGTCAGAGTTGTAGTTCAAGAGTAATTCAATGACAAAGTATCCCCCTCCCGCCCCTTTTACTGATGTAACACTGTTCAGCCAGATCAGAAGGGAAGTGCCCAGGTAGACTGCAGAGAGGGACAATCTTCAATTAAGATAAGGGAAAAACATGAAAAACTTGTCAAGGGGGGCAGGGCTTTCATTGTTCTCAAAGGAAGAAGATTGTCCCCTTCTGTTATCTGTCTGGTCTATGGGCTGGATTCCAGATCTGAGAAGATATGGCTTACACTAGGTAAAAGGGGCAGGAGGGGAAACTTTGCTTGTGAATATCTCTCAGACCATAAAGGTTTGAGAGATAAGACATATCATGTTTTTTTACGCCTACAAAATAAAATAAAGATAAAACGAAGTATTACTATCCCTTTAATTAGTTGAAAAGGTAGCAGTCATTAAAGCTTATAGACTGATCTCAAACAGAAAATAGTTTTGAATTATAACACATAAGATATTCAAAAGGCTTCTCTGTTCATTTTAAAACAAAGACTGCATACTTATTATGGCAGGTCAACATGACTGTGATAGTAGATTAGTACCAGTCAGAATGTATGTCTCACTTATTAATAGATAGTAGCAGAAAACAGCAAGACATCCATTTTCCTCTCTATTATAAGAAATGAAGGGATATATATCTGTAGAATGTGTTAAAAGAACAAAAGTCTTAACTGAAATATGTCACCGCTTTGGCTTAAGGTTGGTTTCACAGGTTTTATCATGTAGTTTAAAATATATGTATTCACATAGTTATATTATTCTTTCTATCATTCTTTTTTCAGTTAATATTTTAAGTTATTGTTATCTCAACTGGCCTTTTTTGAGGAGAAAAAAAAATGAGGATTGAGAAAAATAGAATCTCTCCAGAAAGCAACTTCATTATTTATAATAATGAATGGATTTATGTTCTATTCAAATTTTATATAATGATATTAACCTCTAAAGGACCAGAGAGGTGCACAGCACATTTTACAGCACTACACTGCACATCCATCTGGTCCCTGTGTTGGATATTTCTCTGGCACTCAAAGGGTTAAGGACTCCAGTGACTATTCTGTTATACAGAAATGACTCAAGGCAATATCACTTCATCTCAATTCATGCAATATATTAAATCTAATGTGTATATAATGTGTTTTCATATTTAACCAGTATCTCTGTATCTACAGTGCGTTCAGCATTATAAATACAATAGCAAAATGCTATTGTCTAAGTTCAATTATGTTTTCAAATGCTCATAAACTTTGAATAGTTAGGGAGGCAGTGGTGGTTCACACAAAGCCTACAGATTTCTTTGGTATGGAATAAAATGCAAGGGTCCAGAAAAAAGTACAAAACTTCTCCCTTCTTGCACCTGAGCTCTGGAATTTCTTCCCCCGCTTCATCAGACTATCCCCCAGCTTTCAGATCTTCAGACGCTCCCTACAAATTCACCTGTTCAGGGAAGCCTATCAACTGCCTCCATAAATATTATCACCAAGAACCACCCCTTCACTGGACCACTGAATTCAACAGCACTTCTCTCTCTCACCCACTGACCGGCAGTTCATGTGGCAGGAGGCACATACCCCCAATATCACTTACACCTTCTGTGTCCAACCTACCTTCCTCTAGACTGTAAGCTTTCATGACCAGGGCCCACTGATCCTTCTGTTCTCCACATTTGATTTGTACTATTTAATATCTCTATATTGGTATTCCCTTTTGTACAGCACTGCGGAATTAGTTGACACTATATAAATAAAGAATAATAATACTAATGTAGCCACACCCCCTGTATAGGCCCCAGTAAAAAATCAGAGAAGATAACTGAGAGACTACTTTAACTCTAATGTGTGATGGTTCCATCTAGTAAGGTAACTGTCTTCTGATAATTGGTGATATTACCTGCTTATTGAACTTTCACAATTGTGCTTTTTTCATTTGGTACTTTGATGTCCTACTTGTGGACCTGTTTGTGAATGTGAATTGCCCTCTATGTAAAAACTGGACCATCATCTGATGAGAATGAAGTTGCCAGTTTTAAAGTGGTGGGAGACCAGTTTGCAAAATATATTATCTTCAAAGGTTGTTACACCTCTCCATTTATTAGGGAGATTTTTTATTTTAATTCTTATTAAATATAGCAATTATTACACTAGGAGCTTATTTTCTTCTCTTTTGTTTCACCACAAAGAAATATATAACTTTCCCTTGTGATTTAATACTACCAACCCAAATGTGATTGGCTGATAGGAGTATAAAAATTTAAACTGGAGTTGTCCACCATCATGGCTCACTTGCTTAACTGATAAAGGTCAGTGAGTGGGGGTCAGACCATCTCTCACATTTCAAAAAGGTGGTGCTAATGTATAAGGATGTGAATAGCCCATTCTGTCTATATGAATGTGGGGAAAATGCTCACTAGTCAATCAAGACAGTCAAGAAAAATGCACTGCAAAAGTGCTACAGCTACACATTAAGAGCACGCTCTGGTCTCATTCAGAATTATTTTGGTCATTAATGAGCCATCCTACCACTAGATGGAGCTAAAACAACTCTTTTGCCTGAAACTGAATCATTTTATCTCATGTCTTTCATATTTTTTACAGGTCAGTGCCCAAGGTCAGGTGGGTCCCCAACATTGGCATTCAGGGTCCACCACGTTTGTGCTTTTTATATATAATATACATATAATCTGTGAATGTTTGGAACGATGATACACTGTTTGACACCCTCTCCTTAGTCTGTTAGTATCCACAGACCCACCCATACATTTTATGCTCTCTCTCACTTACTGCGGCACACAGGTGGATTAATGAACCCTATGCTTGCCAAAGAAGTGTTCAATACATCACAAAACAATGTGTCTAACACTTGTATGGCAATCAGACAGTTAAAGTGACTGAACCACTGATTCACCCACCTGTGTTTAAGCAGAGTGAACCTGAAAACAAAGGGCCTTGCATATAAAAAACAAACAGGAGCAGTTCTGGGGCAAACCATCTGCACCATTGAGAACAAAGAACAAATCCCATTAATCTAAATGGAGCTTTTAATGCCTTGATCATGGGTTACAAGGAATTTAAAAAAAGTTTCTCTGTATGAATGGCCTCACATTGCCAGTGTTACAGTTTTCTGACACTCAGACAAAGGTTAAAAGTAAAAACAGTTTTATTGAAATAAAATCAAAGGACAGCGTCCCTGGTGGCCAGGACAGGCATAAACAGTAATGACAGTAGACAGACTCAAATACGTATGAGTAACTATAATGATCAGAATAAATGAAGGGACAAGGGTTAAATGTGAGGGCAACTGATCAGTCTCTGTGATGGTAACAAGCCAATGCCCAGAAGTTAATATCAGTCTCTTGATGGTGCAAAGGAAAGGTGTAGTAGGCCACTGAACAGAATCACTCTCAGCAAGCTGTATAATAGGACGCCCAAGTGAACAGCAAAGGTTAGACCAGAGCTGGGCTAATACCTCCTTAGAGGAATGTAATGGATGGAAGCCACTGCTGGAGCAAATGGAACTGGAACCTGAAATGCCCTTAGCATTCGCAACTGGAAGAAACCCTGCGTGCCAACGGAAACAGAGCCAGAACACCCCTTGGGTGCCAGTATGAACCAACACTGAACAAGCGATAGTGAGCCAACGCACTGGTAGTGCGATAGATAGTGTAACACAGTGAGCACTTGGAGACCAGAGCAGAGACACCCTTCCAGTGCTGTCACGGAGCAACACACGGCAAGAGCAAACAGGAGGCCACTAGCTCCGGGTGGTGCTACTACGGTGCAGACCTAGCACCAGAACGGAAACTGCAATGCTCGTGTGAACAGATAGGCTAGGTCACCAAGGCACAGGCTCAGTAAGTGTAATACTCGGATGAAACGCACAGGCTTGGCAAGTGTACGGATGCAGGCTCGATAACGGAGGCAACCAGCACAGCAAGGGTTTAGGGAGGTTCGGTAAAGGAGACAACAGCTCAGCAAGGCTATAAGACTGCACGGTAACGGTGGCCACAGCTCGGCTTAGCAGAGAAGTGATTAGTCAGAGCGATACTATGCACAGTTCAGAATGTCGCCGGCAGGCGACCGGGAACACAGGAACACAGGATGCGATCACGGAGCAGGAAGCGTCAGCCGGAACCGGGTCAATCACGAATCAGGAACGTCAGCCAAAGCCGGGTCAAATCACAGAGCAGGATCGTCAGCCAGAACCGGGTCAAATCACGGAGCAGGAACATCAGCCAAAGCCGGGTCAATCACGGAGCAGGAACGTCAGCCAAAACCGGGTCAAATCACGGAACAGGAACAGAGAATGGTCAGATGAGCCGGGTCGGTACACAGGAACACAGCAACAAAGCGCAGGATCAGGAACACCATGAAAGGGCATCTGACAGGTGCCATAGGCCCAGTATATAAAGGAACATCCTGGGCGGGCCAATCAGCCTCCTCCAATGCACAGGTATCATCACAGAGATTGACAGGGAATCACAGGGACCGTGATAGCCAGCCCACAGGCCACACATTGCTGGCCTAAGAGTTTGATTTAGCCCATGGGTCGTGTGTTCAACATACCTGTAGTAGATTAATTGTGGGGAAGGGACATAGAAAATTGTGTGTAGGGAGAATGGAGAAGCAGTAAGTATAAAAACTAGCAAGGGAGAGTAGTATGATGGTACAGGAGGTGTATGGAAAGGGGCAGTGAGTTTATGGGGTGGGACAGATCCTGTATAAGGGGATCTATGTAAGGAGGACCATGCACTGCCTTTTGGCAAGCTCAGTACTTGAACTCACTGCACTTGACACCCTCAAACCCTGTTGTTTATCTCATATCACCCATTTAGACTGTAAGCTTCTTGGGGCAGGAACATTTATCCTATTGTGTCTATGACTGTGACACTTATTGTAAGGTGCTGCGTACACCGCGTGGCACAATATAAATAAACATATACATACAAAAATAAAAATATGCGTACATACCTATATAAAATGTAGATGTTTCCAGTATTGTACTTACACTCCAGAAATAGCAACTTTATAGTTGACCATGTATGATGTAGCAGAACCGATTGTTCATGATTCTCCACTCTTATCTATAACTTCCTGTATTAAGTAAACAATGATATCCATCCGAGTCAATGAAACTTTCTTGTCAGATCAAGCTAGCTTAACTCAGAAAGATGGCAGTTAAGGATTGATATTTCTGTAACGTTCATATAATCATATCTTATGCTTGCTTGTTTTTAAATAAACAGATTGTTTACTAATCCATTTAATACACTGTAACACTGACCAGTTCAAGGGTACCTGAACACCCTGGTATGTGGCAGATGGAGGTCTGGGTCTGAGAATAATACCTTTTGCAGTATGTACATAAAACAATGCAGCGTTATAAATCACATTGTACAAAGTAGCTGAGGCTGTTTTGCATATTGTTTTGGAGTGTGTCAGAATTGTTAACCACCTTGAACATGGCGCATAACTCTGGCTCTTAAATATTAAAGAACACGTAGGGGCACATTTATCGTTTTTTCACTATTTTGATTGTGCAAGTGAGAGCATGTGACGGTGCTTCCTTGTAATGATTGTAAAGCTGGAGCATGTAGAAGGGAGGGTTTTTTTTTAATGATAACCTTCCAGATAACCCTTTGTGTTACAGAGGGTTGTGCAACATATTGAGGAGCAATGACTTACACATTCCTCTGGGATGTAAATGATTAAAGTGGACCGGGATCTTACAATAAGTAAAGTTTGTTAATTTTAACGATAATTAAAAACTACTCTTATGCTGTGCTAGCCATTTGTTTGTATTATAGCTTGGGAAAAGTTAACATTTACTTGTTGGTTTAGCTGAATGGCACTTTATGCTAATTAATATATGAGGAAGGCTAATATTACCACACACTGGGGTCAAATGTTGGAACTCGCCACTGCAACCCACTGGCATCAGCCTCTAAACCAGTGGCTGGACTTTAAGGTATGCACTAAAGAGTAGGACCCACTCTATTAGAGAAGAAGCTTAATGCCAACAAGACTCGCATGCCAGTCCCATAACTTGTGCATGTAAATGGCATACAAGTAGTATATTTTCTCTGTGCCTTGCTTAGTACATTGATCTAAGCAAGCCATAGAGCAAAGGACCTCCCAGAAATGCCTACAGGGCATAGCTTAGTAAACTGATTTTAGGGAGATGTAGAAAGTAGAAATCAATGAACGCTCTTGTTGTAGAGTAGAATAGGCATTGTACATTCATCCCATTGTGCTATAGATGAATTTAAAAACCACACATTGGGCATTTCTATTAGCACAGACAGTGATAAATTTGTCCTCTAACAGAATAATTAGCATACTATACCACACTATACCACCAAAAATATTAATATGATTTCTCAAAAAAGATTTACTTTACAGAAAATGATTTGTGCAACGTATAGGCAAATTTTAGTTATCTGTAAAACAAAATATACTTGGACATGATTTGCCTTCATAGCCTAATTAGCAACTAACCATGCATATACAGTATGTATCTATCTTTATTTAGAGAGATAGGTAGATAGAGAGATAGGTAGATAGGTAGATAGACAGAAATAGGTAGATAGGTAGACAGACAGAGATAGCTAGATAGATAGCTAGATAATCTGTACACGTGTGAAGTAAAAGCAAACTAATAAACAGCAGCCGAAAATCCCACAGTTCTGTTCAAGTAATTGTGATAATTAGATCCAAAGAGCTAAACAAACAAAACAAACCAATTAGTCAGTTCAAGAGAAACATAAGGCCCAGAGGTACCTGGTGTAAAATAAGCAAGTGAGAAAGATTGGATAGGTGATTAAAATTTCAAAGCTCTGTGTAAAGATAAAGTCATTAGTTAATACAGCCCTGATATAAGAGGCAAAATAAACTGAACTTACTAAACATAATAATAGATAACTAACACCTTCTTGTTCACTTGTAGATAAAAGTATATTTTGTGATAGTAATTGGTATGCAAATACAACATTCACTGATAATATGTAGACAAAAATAAATGCCCAATTACAAGAGCCATTTTAGTGTCTTGAAAGCTTGCATCCTAGGGCTGTTCAGTTAGCCAATGAAAGTACAATTTTACCAGTCTCCTGATTTTTCTATGGCTAACACCATTTACCTATTTACAAGAGACGTTCAGCACAAGATGCTACAGCTTGAAACAGATGTACATATCTTATTTTAGTCACTCTATCATATACTATGTTAAACTCCCATCTTTTCTCAAAAAACATATGATTATATAAATATTCTATACAAGTTAAAAAAAAAAAGCTGCATATCAGACTGAAATACATTAAAAATCATTTTTGCAGAAAAAAAGTAAAATACAAACAATTACTATATCTGTAGAATATAATACTGAAAAATATGTATATAGACTTCAGATACATAAAGGGCTGTTTACAAAAGCCAAAAGAGAATCAAGTCTAGAGCAGACCAATTACACTAAAGCAGGCAAATGCACATGAACTTAACCCTTTAAGTGCCAGAGGCGTTAAGGGTTAAATAGAGCTAGAGATGTATCCAACACATTGCAAAGTCTTTGTAGCATACAAGAGTTAAAGCTGCTGTTAATCAGTGGTACATATTTTGGCATGTTGTCCACCAAGAATTAAAGGGATAGTATTACTTCAAAATTACTATCCCTCATATTGTAGCCCTTAATAAACTGAGTTAAATGACACCAGCGGCATCTCTCAGACATTTATGGTTTAAGAGATAGCCGCTTTCAAAGTTTCCTTTCCCCTGCTGTCAGCGTTCTGCTGCCAGCAGGAGAATCCGGTCTCTGAATCAAGAGGAGGCTCTTCAGCAGAGCCGATATCTCGTTATGGAAGGAAAAATGATTAACTGAAACAGTCTTCTACGTGTGCTTGGTAACCAAGCACACGTAGAAGACTGATTCAATTAATCATTTTTCCTTCTATAATGAGATATCGGCTCTGTTTAAGAGCCTCCGCCTGTCCCGGGACCGGATTTCCCTGCTGGCAGCAGAACGCTGACAGCTGGAGAGAGGAAACTTTGAAAGCGGCTATCTCTTAAACCATAAATGTCTGAGAGATGCCGCTGGTGTCATTTAACTCAGTTTATTAAGGGCTACAATATGAGGGATAGTAATTTTGAAGTCATACTATCCCTTTAAGTGACCTGGTATCTTCCTTTTTAGAAACATGACCCTAGAGGAGGGATTGTGTTTGTTTCAGAATAAGTAAAAATGTATTCAATAAATGATTGTAAAAATGTAATAATACTTTATAACTGTTTTAGTTTAGTGATATATAAAAATGTATTTTACCAACTGGCTTTCTTTTTCTTTAGTCCGTGTTCTTAGCTCAGATCATATAGTTTAGTTCTTCTCATCCTTTCTCTTTCATTGATCTGAGTACCTTCTCCCACTAGTCTGTAAAAAGAGACTCCAGTATATCTATAAAAACGTATGTAACACTGATTCCCAAACATGTCCTCAAGTACCACTAACAGGCCAAAATTTAAAGAAGTAGTAACCTTTATTATGAAAATACATATATATTCGGTGATGATTTGTTCCAAAATTATAACCATTGAAACTGGGTTTTTTTAAACGTTAACAGTGTTTTCTAGTGACCAGAGATCTCACAAAAAGTTCATCTGTGTCATGACTGTTATACTCTTGCATTCTATGGGATAGGTGAGCCTCTGGCTACCGGTGTCTGTAGAATGTGAAAGTAACAGCGTTATCATTTCTGTCACATTAAACACATAACTTTTGAATACATCAACTGCCAGCAGTGGGAGTGGCCTCGTTTAGCCGAGCAGGAAAATCTCTACAAGATATGTTTATTATTCCTTCAAGAATTCCCCTGAATGAGCATAGTTAAGGTATTAAAATGACACAACCTCTCGTAAACTCACCTGTTCTGACCTCCCCCTCTCCTATGACCTTTGAACGTGCCTGTCAACAATCCCCTACCACTTGGGCTCTATAACTAATTACTTCTAATCCTTTCAACACCTTTCAAACATAAATATGCTTCTTAGTGGGAGGAGGATATGGGTAGGGAGAGACCTGGTCCAAGATCTGGAAGTCAGCTGCCCCCGCACATACATTTGTGCCACTAGCAGGGAAAATATTTACAAGATTATCCTCCAATGGTACCACACTCGTACTAAACTTCATTTCTAGAACCCTACTTTGTCAGCTATATGCTGGAGAAGCTGTGGCCAACCGGGTACCCTTTACCACATCTGGTGGTCTTGTCCTGTAATACAAGCTTTCTGGTCAAGAATAAAGAGCCTTACACAACATATCACAACAATTTCCCCTCCACTTGCTCTCGTGGTTCTCATTCTGGGGCCCCTTGACCAGGTATGCCTCATCCATTGCAATCCTTAATCAGCCACATCTTTACTGCTGTTCTGTGTCTGGTGGCTCAACACTGGAAGTCCCCTGTTGCCCCATCTTTCTCCCAGATCTTAACCAAGATCAGTTACATAGAGCAGATGGACCAATTGACCTTGATCCTTCATGACTCTCTACTCCATCACAATGACCTTTGGAGCATGTGGTCACTTAATAGGGAATCTGTGTCAGTGGCGGAACTGCAGCCATGCTATTCCATTTCTTTACTCTCTGGGTCTCGTCACTGGAGCTGCACTTTTTCATATTGTAACCCACCTGACCCTCCTCATCCCTAGACTTTCTTGCTTACCCCTCCCCTCTGCTTTTTTTTTCTTTCCTCCTTCCCCTTTACTTCATGACTGGATGGAAGTGTGATATTTTTCTGGCATGAATGCTCCTGTTGATATGCAGGATTGTTACATGAATCAATATATAGTGGATGGGCTTGCATCTAGGTGACTGATCTATGTATCCATGCCTCTGTATTGCCTTTATGATCACGACTTTGATACCTCTTTGTTTTATATTGTACTGAAGACTTGTCTGTATAAAACTGGTTTATAAAAAATGAAGTTTATAAACTCACCTCTGTTAAAGGGCAAGTTTGGGGATCACTGGTTAATAAGAACTTTTTTTCTGTACAGCTCAACAGCTATTATTTAGGAATAGGGAGAGTCACACAGGTAGAGCCATAGGGTTTGGACCTGGGTCTGATAGTATGGAAGGCAGCCTTTCTGCTTGCTGGGCTATTTAGGATTTTCTTGTTTTAACATAGGGGCCAAATCAGAATGAATGACCCACTTATTCACTCACCTGTGCTTAATCAGAAAAATCATTAAACCCTGGCCTGTTGTTGGCCCTTGTGTCAGAGATTCTGCCCAAATTCTCCAAAGCAGCTGTTGGATGCTTGTGTGCAAAGAGTGGGGTGAGGTGCTGGCATGCATAGACGGTCTCTGGTGGTCTCTTTCTGCATCTGAAGCCAAGTTAAAGTTACTGGCTGTGAAGCCAGATGTCTGACCACAGTTGAGCCAGGGTCTGGACCAGGATGAGACCACCAGAGAATCATGTGAGCTGTACAGGAGAAATTTGGAAGGGACCCACATGGTAGTTGTCAGGAAACAACTGACAACTGACAACAAAAGTTAATGTACAACGCTTCTTGGGAGCACAGCTCAGGAATGGTGACGGTCAACCTAATCCCTTGCTGCAGCTCAAGCCAGAACCTAAAGGTGCTGGCCATGAAGCCAGATGTCCGATCCCAGTTGAGCTGGGACCCTGACTAGGATGAAACTTGCACGCAAAAACAAGGAAGAATAGTGTAACGTGGCCTCTAATTTGTTATTTGACCATATAATTATTATGCCTCTTTTACACTCAGAGACCAGTTCAATGCTCAATAACAACAAAGGTATATCCAAGGACCCTCGAAAAACGTAACTTTTATTATATCTGTATTAAAACCTTAACATTGTCCTTTACTAGTACGGATACCATATAAAAACAAATAAAAGAATATCAAAATGGTGGTCTAATTCTTCGCTCATAGGTACCCTAGTGGAGCTTATACCTCCAAAGTGTAAGAATGATAATGCAAATCTTGTATCTTATTGCTGCTATTGTGAAAAATTAGAATACTGAGAGCATAAATAATATAATTTTTCATAACATCTGTACCGCTCTATATAATTATAGCTGGGTGGTTAGATTCACCAGAGCACTTAGCCTATGCTTCTATAAAAATATAATAGAGGTATACTCTAACATATACCACCGTCAATGTTAGGTACAAATCCTCAATAACCTCTTAGTTTACCTGTTATCCTCAGTCACCTATGGACGCCAGGCTATAAAAGCCTCTAGACCTCCACGGTAAATAGGAAACTTTTCTCAGGTGTTAGTACAATACCGTCTTAGAAGCATAGATCTCTAGGTAACCCTATCAATAATGGTACAGATTCAATCAAGCCCCCAGTTGCAATTCAAATATTAATCAATCTCGATAGTCTATGATCAAAGGTGGTTGGGTCCCTAATACTAATCCCTCGGGGTTCGTTTAACACAACGAAATCATGCCAGGAAATCTAATCCCTCTCCAATTTCCACCTACCAGCGTTAATAGTCACAATTGAAATATTAATCAATCTCGATAGTCTATGAGCACAGGTGGTTTGGTCCCTAATACCAATCCCTCTGGGTTCATTTAACACAACAAAATCATCCCAGAAATCTAATCCCTCTCCAATTTCTGACCATCAGACTTAATAGTACTATCTTTAAAACTGAATTATTCACGAACTGGACACAAAGATTGCATATCAGTCCATGAACCCCAAAGCATTTCCCCACATAAAGCGGATTCTTCAGGGGGTAGTTAGGTCACGAGCGTTCCATTATTCATCTTATTTATATTATCTCTAACAAACGGAAAGTAACAAAGCACCGGATGTAATTAAGATGATGTCATAAGATTACTTACTCTACATTGTAGCACATAGCTGTCACTCAAAATTCATCATCTCGTGATACTATGTATTATACGCATAGATTTAATGCTTTCCTTTCACACCTCACTTTTTAGCAAATTCTCAATTAACTCCACCAATCTTTGCCTTGAATTTTAATGTGAAGACAACAGTCTTCATGAAGTATTTTTCATGTTATTTCAGATTTCTATTATTCTCTGCACCCTTTCGCTACTGGTCATAAATACATTATATCCTCACATTGCTGATGTTCGTCTCATCTATACTATCACCATTTTTCACTTAATATTAAAATTTAAAATGGTATATTCCAATACCATTTGTGACCAGAACTAATTCTTATATCCCTGTTATGGGATTTGACATCCTTTTTTTGTGCAATACATTTCACTTCTCACCAAACAAAATATAATCTGTATGTTGATATATCAAATATTATGAAACAGATATATATTTACAATATGTGGCGACTGTGACTATTTGGCTTATTTGATCTTATATTAACCACTGTCAAGTAATCTGAGTCCATACTATTATCACTGTGTGTTGTTACATGGCTATTCAATCCTCTGTTCTTGCAATTCTTGTTCTTAATTAGATATCTTTAATGAACGGAGTATAGGTAAATCCCTCATTCATTCCCAATGGATTCAAAGTGCATAATCTATAGATCCATTCAGCTTCTTTAATCATTAATTTCCTATCTGTATCATCCCTTCGTATGGAATCCTTTATATGACATATCCCTTGAAATTTAATCACAGTGGGATCATTATTGTGAAAAGCTGTCTCCTACATGTTCTAAAATTCTTTGTTTAAAGATTCTCTTTGTTTTCCCTACATATTTTTTGCCACAGGTACAAGATAGAAGACATACCACTCCTTTCGTGTTACAATTAATAAAATCCTTTAAATTGAATACTCTTTCTTCTTTCTGATCAATTATAGTTGTTCCTTTGTGGATATAATGGCAAGCTAAGCATTTTCCACATGGAAATGTGTCCTTTATGTTAAACTTTAGCCATGTATCTGTTCTCAGTGCTTCAAAATGGCTATGTACCACCATATCTTTAATATTTCTACCTCTCCTAAAAGTAATAAGTGGATGTTCTGTTAATACTTCATCTAATTCAGGATCTGACCTTAATATATCCCAATTCTTGGTAAAAATACTTCTTATCTTAGCATGTTGGGTATTATATTCACCTATTATTATTATTTCTTTTCCTGTGGATTGTCTATTACATGGATTTAACAGTACTGTTCTATCTGCCATCAAGATTCTCTGATAGGCTCTTTTCAATACTTTATTGGAGTACCCCCTCTTCTTGATTTTAGATCCTTTGCTTTTACTTTGTATTCATCTATATTACTACATAAACACCTCAGTCTGAGGTACTGTCCAGGCTGTATTCCATTTTTTGCCTATCTGGAAGTTGGCTACTTGCTTCCAAAAGAGTGTTTGTTGCTGTGCTTTTCCTGAAAATTGAAGTCTTTATCTATCCTTGTGAACCACGTGTAATTTTAATGTCAAGAAATGATATTTCATTTTGCTGAATTTCACTTGTTACCTTCAGATTGATCCTATTTAGGTTGATCTTATCTACAAATTCTGCAAATAATTTTTTGGTGCCAGTCCAAATCAGTAAAACACCATCAATGTATCTTGCCCATAATCCTATGTGTCATGTTCTCCACAAAGAGATGGAACTTGGTTGTATTGCATCCTTAAAGGATCTCAACAGTCCAAGTAGAATCTCCCTCTTTGAGGTATAAGGAAAACCTGAAAGAGCTAAATCCAGAAATCGATATAACCTAGTCGATGGTGGAAAGGGAACTTTAGGAATAGCAGCTGAAGAGTACCTGTCAAAGAGTAGGAAATAATACTATGACTGGCAGTCGAAGCAAGTACAAATAAAATGACTAGTGTGTCAGATATAAACCACGGTTCAAACAAATACTGATAGGATTTACAAACTCTCTTAATCCCCACAGATACAACAGAGCAGGACACTACCGCCACCTAGTGATCGATAAGTGACCATACGATTTGCACCACACTGGAACCCGAAATTGTATAGGGTAAACCAAGAGAGGAGGAGGGCGGAGGAAGGGAAGAAGAGGAGAAACAGTTCTTAGTAATGGGTTTAAGGAGAGAGACATGAAAAGTGTTGGAAACTGTCCAACCCAAAGGAAGGTTCAATTTGACAAGTGCAACATTAGTGGACTCTGTTACATTGCTCGTCACCTCCTCCAGGCAGCAGTGAGATGTCTGTAATAGAGCAGCAGCACGTAGGGACTAGTGGAGGTGGTAATGATGATGCTGGAGAAGATGGGGTGGAAGAGACATTGATGGTCTTTTTAGCAGAAACTGAGAAGGGATGGGAGACAGGGATGAGGATGGGCATCACCACCACCACTAGTAATTTGCAGAATTTACAACTGCCCTAATTCCTTCTGCTGCTGAGTTGCAAGGAAATCAGGAAGATGAGGAACAAGCTAGTGTGCCAATCCACCTCGTTCATCTTTACCTCCCCCCCACCAAATGATAGCCACTCTGGTGATGTTAGGATGTGGCAGTTCATCTCCACCCATTGCACGCTCTTTGGTGCACTGATCACACATGCCAGTATGGTAGAGGAGAATCACACACCTCAAGTGGCATCGGAGGAGATTCCATCCTGCAGAGTATGCTACAATGGTGGCAGAGAGGGTTCATGATTACTATTAAACTGTCAGCAAGTTGTTATATGTCTTTAACAGGGTCTGGACAACGGGTATAGTGACAGTGGCAGTATTTGGATTCTGGTGTCATGGTGTTAGGATACAGTTGTGACCCCAGATGTTACTTACCACACACACTGTTTTCATTACAGTTGCTGATGAGAGGCACAGGTCCTGCTCTCAAGTGAAAAATTTCTATTCTAATAACAACACATCCATGATTTTGGAGAAAGAGAAGGTGGAAAAGAATTATTGGCCAACTTCTTTTCTCTACATATACTGGGGGCTACTTATTGTGCTGCTACTGCCTTAGGTACATCACTGGAGCTAGTCGTGGCAAGTGGAACCTTCATCCTCCATCAACCATGTTACCACTTTCAGCTGCCTAATCATCCTGCTTCTTAAACAACTCAGAAGCAGTAAGAACAGCAGTCACAAATTCCACATCTACATCAGGGCATTCAACAATGGCCACAGGACATCACCTGATGGCACTAGGCCAGAAGGGCTTTTGTTCTTCTCAGGGCTTGTGCTTTAAAAAAAAACAACAAAAAAACAAACAAAAAAAACAACATACATAGTCCTACATAAAAAAAAAACTATTTTGGGGGGGTTTATTTCTAACAAGCCCACCTCCTACAAATCAGTGTTTCTCTAGGGCTTGTACCAAACAAGCTTAACCCCTTAAGGACCCATGACGGTCCTGGACTGTCATGGGTTGTTATACCCTTAAGGAGCCATGACGGTCCTGGACCATCATGGAATTCCGGGCTCCCGGCGCTGCTGCACGCCGTTTGGGGAGTCCGGAATCGAATCGGTCAAAAAAAAAAAATGCTCCGTGGTCCTTAAGGGACCGCAAAGTATGTGTGCGGCCGGTCCTTAAGGGGTTAAGTCCTACAAATCAATGTTTCTTCAGGGCTTGTTCCTCTAATAAGTTTAAGTCCTGCAAATCAATGTTTCCTCATGGCTTGAGCCTCTAACAACAAATCTAACAAATCATCCTCTACAAAATACTCTATCAAGTATCTGTCCACCCAAGTGGCAGCTTATGTCATGGGGTTCCCGTCTCTACCACTTTAAATATACATTTCTTATTTTATTAACTGTCCACCCAATACCACTCAAGAATTCCCCCCCCAAAACAAATTGCCGTTCAACTGAGTCATTCTCCAGACTCCACCCACCAACACAGGCACCCTCCTCAGTCCCCTTTTATACCATGTCTTATGGGGTTTTTTATCTGTATTTAGGATTTATTTTGTATTAAGTACCCCACAATCCCAGTAAACAAATCCTCCCCAAAAAGCAGTCCCTGTTCAACGGATTCTTTCCCCACATTCCACCAACAGAGGCACCCTCATACCCCTTTTATACTATGCCCTTGGGAAATAAAATAATATTTGCTATGTGTTGTGTATAAAATCAATATTCCCATTGATTTCAATGGAATGAGATAGGGGAAAAAAAGCGTAAAATGCCATTATTCGTCAATTTCAGTTTGAGGCAAACATTTTTGCCCATCCCTAGTTCTAAGCAGAGAGATATAAGTTCTTACAGTGATTCTGGTACTTCTTTGCATGTTAACACATCTTTGATTTTTTTCTCCCAAGCCTCTCCTAAAGGGAAGACAGATATAATAGTGAGTTCAATATACCTCCCAGGCCCGAAGGTCCAAGATACAAACTTATCTGTTGATGTAAAGGAGCCAAACAGTGGAGTAGTCAAAACAAACCAAGATCACCAGGAGCATAAGGTGTGTCAGAGATAAGCAGAATCCTTAGTCAGTAAACATAAGCCAAGCAATAAAGAACCAGGAAGACAATCCAAAAATAACATAAGCCAAGGTAAAACTGCAACAAAATCTGGTCATTAAAGGGTTAGCAAAGTCTTATATTAATAAAAAATAATATTGTTAATAATAATATTCAAAAACAAAATCAACAGAAGATCTTGCAAACCTGTATGGTTTGAAATATATAAGTTTTAAAGTTACCACCTCCCTCCCCTTGCACTGATGTTAGCTGTAAAGCTGACAGAAGGAGATTCAAGTCATGCGACTCGAGGCAGCTCTTCAGCAGAGCCAAAATACCACAATCTAAAAAGAAATATTTTGCTTCAAAGTGTGCCTGGTTCATTTTAGATTGCGGTATTTCGGCTCTGCTGAAGAACTGCCTGCCGGTCCAGGGACCCAGATCTTCTTCTGTCAGCTAGAGGCTGACATCAGTTGAAGGGGAGGGAGGGGGGAACTTTAAAACCTTATTTATCTCAAACCATAGAGGTTTGAGAGATCGGAATGGCATCTATTGATTTATATTTTGAATATCTATAATATTATTTTTTATTACTTTAAGACATTACTAACCCTTTAACAAACTCAAATAATCAGGCAGTGATAATACTGCCTGAGCAGCATAAATACTAGACCACACCAATAGGACATGAGAGGAGGAGTCCAGAAAGAGACAAGGAGAGAACAGGTTCAGAAAAAATAGAAAATCATCAGGCATAACAAGAGTCAGGCTAACCTTAGAAGAATGGATGAACAGATCGAATGCCCACACCTGATGCTGGGTAGGATTGTCAAACTGAAGTCTAGAGAAGATGGGTTCAGAATGTAGAGGAACTGAGTATCAGCAGGTTCTACAGCTCAAATGACTGCTAGCATAGATGCTCCATAGATGAGAAGACTAAAATCACTGGAAGCCAATCCAGTCAATGTGTTCAGCAATCGGATGTTTGCTCTGGCGAATGTGCACACTCTGGAGGAAGAAGGGAGCTTGGTGGAGTGCTCCATCTGTTGGATAAATGCTCTGGTGTATGAGCACACTCAGGCAGGTGAAAGGAGATCAGAGGAGAGCACTGTTGGTCTGCTGTTCTCTCTGACATATGTCCCCTTTCTCTGGTGATCAAGGACCTTGGAGGTGAACATCATTTGGCATATACTCGCTCTGGGGAACATGTTCACTCAAGTGGACTAAGGGAACTTGACAGTGTGCACGCCAATCATGGAGCAGATGTAGAAACGGACCAAAAATCACCTGGACACCCCAAATCTTTTGTATTTCTTTCCCTGAAACAGAGCCAGTGACACTGTATTTATGATTCTTTGCAGATAACTAAAAGTCAGGGAATCTTTATATAGGCCGCAGGTAGAGGGCCCTCACATAACAGAAAGTAGAAGAAAGAAAAAAGCTGCCATATCTGAATCAAAGTAAGTACACACAGTTAATGAAAAAGTAAACATGTAAAACTTTTCATCAAAAAAATGAAACATGAAAGACAACACAATTCCTGTGAAAAGTGGAGTTTTTCCACTTGTTTCCACTTTTTTCACTGCATTGAAGTAAATGATAATATTATACTCCATCCACACACTTGGAGAGTTTCTCAGATGTATTTCCACCATAAAATATAAAGAGGATATGTGTTTACTGCATACTTGGGAGAGAGAGAAAGCAGCTGAATTTTGTATGCTAGCTAGTAAAGGCAGACAATCAAAGAGAGAGAGCTGGAGTTAACTTGATAATGTAGACTATTTGTGGTAGCCACTGCTACTTGTCCTCTGGGTGTGGATGTGAAGAGAGAAAGGAGTGTTAAAAAACAAAACAAAACATTTTGACTGATAAGTGCATGTAAAGTAATCCTTCCTACCCAATCAAGCTGGCTGAGCTTGAGACTCTACTGAGACAGAGTGGCAGGTACTACACATGACAGACATAAATTCATCATACATTCAAGCTAAAAAGAGGGGTAGAACATTATATTCTGTGTTACTTACACACACACTTACACCAAGCAAATACGGAAGTGTTGTGGTGATTCTCCAGCTATTGTGAGCTTTATCCTTTATTGCAAGCGCTGATGCTGAAGCTAACCCATGTATCTACTGTGCTGTACTGCAGTTCAGGGAACTGAAGTTGCTCAACTGAAGGAGTATTGATGTTAGCCAGTTCTCTGGGGTGTTGGTGTGAATTATAGACAGTGACAGATAAATGCATCATACCTTATTTTCAGACATACAAAACATCACACACTTCAAGGTCTGTCAAGTACAGTAAAAACTAACTCTACCATCATTATGTCCAACTAATCATCTCAGTCATCATCATCACTGTCACAGCTTTCACGTCCAACCCCTACATACTCACACTTGCTATTATTGATTAAGGAGCAACTCAGATGAACATCAGCAGCCCTAGTTATGATTGTTTCTGCTGCGGTACTGCTAGTACTATTTGAACATCTAGCCTCTAATAGTAGCATTACTAGTAGTAGTAGTAGTCCTTCAGGAACCCCTCAGTCTATGAAATATCCAGTATGATGTTATTTCCCTGATCATCCAAAAGCTAAAGATGTTGCTATTTGTTGTCTCTGCAAGAAACATGTTAGTGAGGCAAAACAAGATCACTGAGAGCACAAAGACAGGTCTGACTGGGATACACACAGCAGCACATCAGTAGTGCCATGATCAGGAGCAGTAGGAACAATTATAAAAGTGCACAGGGTGAAGGGGCACATAATATTGTTGTACATCTCAGGGAGTCGGATAAATTTTCCTGAGTAACAGTAACACGTCTCCCACTAATTCTGTTGTGCCATTGCACAGCAGAAGAGGAGAATGACTGAGTTATTTGGTGGTGGCAAGAGTCATGGAGTCCCCATGCCCACCTCCATGCCCACCACTGCCATCCCTACTCATATTGTTAACCCCTTAACGAAGAATGGTCTGGGAAGTTAACTATCCTTAATGACCGCTTTGATCCATGTCAGCGAGCAGGCACACATCACTAATGACATGTACTCTGAACAGGTGTCTAAGAGTGACTTCTCCAGTCTTGGCGAGGTCGATTTCAGTCCCTGCTAGTGCTTACAGCTCTCCTGCAGGGGTACTGTAAGCATAAAAATAGGTGTTGTGCCAGAACCATCACTGGTCCTTTAGGCAAGTCTGGACATGTCGCCGGTAGTTAAGGGGTTAAAGCTATTACATGGTTCTTCTATGTCCTGCCAACCTACCTTTACTGAGTGTTTAGAAAAAAATATAAAAAATAAACCAAAAGTACTTCTGGGAAATGGCAAGTTTACCAACATGTTGGCTAACCTATTCTTTTGTTGAAAACAAACATTCTAAAGAACTGATGTCAAGTTTTGCACCCCACTAGCATATCCCAGGTTTCAGTTATTTTTCAAGAATGGCTGTGCCAGTGTAGTACAAGCAGGTGGTTAGTCAGCCTGCTAAGGGATTTGCTAGTGCCTGCTAACAACTTCTACTTTCAACTGTGTACTTCTCCTCTTCAGCACTCAGCAGTACTATTGCAGCAGTAATTATCGAAGCCATTGAAAGCGTAGGAGGTAAAAGACAAAACTCTCCTGAGAAACTCATTGGTGGTAGCTAAGAGGCTGAAAATTAATGTGTTTTCTGTGTATTGAAATTTCCACAGAAATAAAGACAAATTGTAAATTTTCCCACAAGTCCCACAAAAAAACCCCAAAAAAACATTTTGTCCAGCTACTGACATAGGAAACATTAAAATAAAAATTACCATAAGTTTAAACATTCAAAATGTTTTGCATTTTTGTAACATGAATAATACATTTCAACACTGTATTGTGATGGTTGGCTTCAGTGAAATGAATCAATATTTCATTCTTTTAACTTCAAGGCTAAACTTCAGCCTCAGCCTTGTTAAAATCTGCTGTCCTCTATCCAAGCAGCTGGTGAGCTGGATCAGTGGATGTGGTATGTTGACATGCTATTGATCACCTAAATAATGGTTGTAACTTAGAATTTAACTGTAATACCATTGAACAATCTGTACTTTTTTAAAGCTCATTAATTAAATGATTACAAATTCTTAAGTGCATGCTGAAGGACTAGTATGTTTTATATATTTATAATTAAATAAGCAAAGCAAGAGTTTACTGCATTAAGAGAAACCTGTACCTATTAGTTATGATCTTGTGATATATAGTCTAATTTATTTGTTTTGTTTTCAGTGATACTGAACCACTTAGAGTGCCCCTTGGGTGGGATTTTTTTTGCACATTATGATTGTTTTTGCTATTCTGACTGAGAGACCAATGAATAACTGTATTTTACTTGTTTGTATCCTTCATAACACCTTTGAAAAAAGACATATAAAACATTAGGGGTGTATAACTGATATATACCAGTTCCAGCAAACTCGAAACTGAGGATCAATGACTGCCCTCAGACACACTGTGAGCAACTGGATTCCACAAAGTGCTAGGCTGCTCCTGTATTACTTGTTCTCCCTGAATGGCATAGAAATCCCAAGGGTCATAGAAAACAAAAAGGAAAAGAGCACCCAATAGTGTAATACAATAACATCAGACAAATATAATTGTCTGTTGTCTTTATTGCTTTGAGAAAGCACCTTTATCGCTGCGAAACGCGTATGTGTTTAAGCCTGCATACTTACTATTGTTTATAATTCATCTGTTAACTGGATTAAAATATTTTAACCATGTGGAAGTAGCCGTCCTGTTGTTATTCTGAATCCCGAGTGGAGACGGGTGTAATCTCTCCCCAGGATCTAGTGTCAGATTTGCTGGTATCAGTTATCTGACCACTCAGAAACATGAGTGCAACTGATTTTAAGTTTAATTAATACTTGATATTATTATATTACACTATTGGGCACTCTTTTCTTTTTTGTTTTCTAACACCCTTGGGATTTATATATGTATATATTTGAAGCATACATCATACAATAGCAGATTGTATTTTAGGATCAGTGTTCCTTTAAATTAATGTAATCTGTTGATGGTGTTAGGAGAGTGGACCGGGATTATTACAGATATGGTAATTGTAGAAAAAAACGTGGTTATGATGGATGTTCAATCTGTTTTAAAGACAATGTTATATTAACCCTTTGTGTGCCAGAGGGGATGAACACCACAATGCATTGCACACCTCTCTGGCTCACAGACAGTTAAAAGTTAAGACAGTGCTAATGCTGAGCACAGATGAGGATCAGCAGAGCATAATTTTATAAAGCAGCTGCTCAGTTCAAGAGAAGCTTCAAGATTGTATCATCACTGCAGATATTTTTTTTCATTGTAAGTATAGTGCAGATTGTATCACCTTCAATCTTTTTCAATTACACTGGAGTTTCCTGGTGGAAGTCATAACATTGAAAATGTCCTTTTCATAAAATAATGTACAGTAAGATAATTAATTGAATAAAACATAACATATAGACCTAGTATTTTTTAACAGAATTAGCAAGTGTTACTATTATTCCTGCTAGCCAATATTTACTGTATTTTGGAAGCTGAAGATGAACAATTCTGAAGAAAATCAACTGCACCATAGGGGACAAATTCTAATGTTCATTGATGTAAATGGGGCCTTTAAAGGGACAGTGATGTTACACAATAAAAGCAGCTCCAATTAATCGTCATAGTATTTGGACCGTGGAGAGCTTTATTTCAATACTGTCAGAGTTGAAGCTCAAGATTAATTGAATGATAAAGTATCCTCCTCCTGCCCCTTTTACTGATGTAACACTGCTCACCAAAGAGCAGCAAGACTGTCCACCTGGATCTCGGAGAGGGACAATCTTCAATTAGCATAAGGGGAAAAACTGAAAAACCTGTTAAGGGGGCAGGGTTTTTCCTCAGAGTAAGAAGATTGTCCCTTGCTATGAGCTGTCTGGTCTCAAGACCAAACTTACTTGGAACAAGGATGGTGGGAAAGTAGTAGGAGCAGCGTAGAGATGTGATAGGGATGTGCCATAAGCAATGATGATCCTTCACCTCCTGAATAGGCTGTCTGCAAAAGTGACATAAATAGTTCCTACACCTCTGGTATTAATAAACCATGTAAAAACACTGAGGACAACAAACCACATACTAGTTATGGCATAGTGGAGAAAGGTTTAGCAGTTCAACCAACTGCTATATCTGAGAATAAGAGTTACTGAAGTACCAACGTTCAGAAAATCCCTCTAAGGGAAACAGTAAAAAGAAATTGAGACTTCAAAAAAAACCTAGAGGAAGATAAAAGTTGTGGGGAAGAAGCAACGATGCTGAGGAGGATCTTGTTATTGATTATGATATTGAACTAGAATATATCTACGTAGCATCCTCCTGTTCTTGCGATACAGATGAAGTTGAGCATGTGAGAGATGAAGACATGGCCATGAACTTAGCTAAAAGGAAAAGGCTCAATTTACCACCACTGAAAATGAGCCCGAAGCCTGTTTATAAACTGTTTGAGAAATCAGTTTGGAATGTTTGACTCTGGTAAAACTAAAATATGCCTAAAAATACACAATCATCCTGTCAGTCGTTATCAGGATTGTCACCACCTCCAAGTTCAACCCCAACCCAGCCACACACACACACTTTATTGTTGAGTAATCAGCAACATGGGTCACCAACATCCACAACCCTAGCTATGATGCATACTTTTGTGGCTGTTGGAAGTGCAGAACCTTTGAAATATTGTAGTACAGTTGCAACACCTAGCCCTAGTAACAGGAGAATCTGAAGCTGAACATGCTGCTATATGTTGTATGCATAAAAAGCATGTAAGCAGGATCACATTCTAACTGAGATCCCATCTAAAGGACAACCACAGTTATGACTGGGAGACACAGCATCAGCATGCCTGAGGTGCGATGGTTAACCGCAGTAGGAGTGTTTCTAGAAGTTCCTGGCACATTGGGGAACATAATAGTACTGCTGTAGATGTGTCAGAGAGTGTGCCAAGATTTAATTCATGTACACTGACACCCATGGTTCCTGCCACTGTTCTGCAAATGCAAAAAAATTTCAGTCTATGAAAGTTATGCACCCAAAAATTTGAGTTGTAATAACTTTTGAATAAAACATCTCTCAGCAAACTGTTTATTTAATTATTCTATATTAAGTGCTACTATCACTGCTGATTTTGTCTGAATTGAAATGCCCTTACTTCCAGTAACTAAATTGCTGGAGCAACATTATTATTTTGACTGCATTCACAGATCAGTATTTCATCTAATCTGGTCAGCTGTGCGGTACATGATTATATCAACCAGTGTCCAACTGCATGATTTATATCATATTCATCCCTCATCAAGAATGACATCTTCACATTATTTATTAACACATCCGTATTTTAATATGCATCTTATACAGTAGTCATATATCACCCTTTGTTTCAGTTTGTTTTGAAAAGTAATTATTGGCATATCTGTGCTGAGAGAACTGCAAAATTGTTACAATATTTTTTGCCAATTTACTCACACTGAATTGAGATTATCATTAAGCGTGGTCTATAAATAATTTAATTTCTTGTATCTATGTTGGTCCCTCATTTAATCATTGTGAATGTGGAAAGAATGTTTTATTTTGTTAAGAAAATGATAGTTCTGATATTTATATATCAAAACGCCTTTACACTGAATGTCGCACAATGTATAATAAAACACGTTTTTTTAACTACTAAATTGAACCTGTGGGAATTACCTCCTGAAGGCCCCTTCTTCTGCTCTGTTGCCTGGTTTTAAACACGTTGAAAACTTCCCTGTCATCCCAAGGGATATGTGGGTACGGGTGAGTTTCTGCATGATGACATCTGTATGCATGTGTGTGTGCATCCATAGTGACATTGTGGGAACATCAGAATTGTCGCTTAGGCATGTTGGACCTCAGAGTGGGAACATGGCAGTTCGCACAGGGACACATTCTAGAGGTACGTTTTGCAAGTGTTTCTACAGAAAAGAGGAACGTGCCCACCTACTTGTAGAAATTCTTGCAAGGAGGTAAATGGATAGTCTACATTACCTGAGTTTCCTGTCTATTTATTTGATGGCTTGTTATAATCTGAGAAACACTTGCATTTTCCATATTTCTGTACCTGTGTATTTCTAACTGTGGCCAGCAATTGTGGTACGATCATGGAATTAGATTACATTACAGTAGGTCTCATCCACTAAGAAGAACTGGGGGGAGATGCACTAAAGGGTGATGTTGTGTTGATGCACTGAGATGTCTCCTCCATCATATCCCTGTGAATCTGCCACTGATCCTCCAAAATCCACCGACATCGCCATGAATCTGCCATACCTTAAAGGGGAACTCTCACCCCGCAATAACTTAATGTTCACTTACTGCTCACCTGGTGACTAGCTGCTTAGTAGCGCTAGTCGCCAGAAATCTTACCCGGTTCTTCAGATATCGGCGTTTTACAGGAGCAGGAAGCACGGACGTCTCTTCACAGTGACGTTCGTGCGCCTGCGCTGTCAGTCCCTTGTGCAAAGGAGAAATGGATTTAAGAGTACTTTCACAAAAATCCTCTTTTCTATGTGCCTAACAGTGTCTGAAATTTTCTGTTTAAAGAGCAATCTAGCATTGAAGAGGTTAAAAAGTTCCCTTTAAAACAAAGAGTATTTTGGGAATTTTTATATTGTTCGACCATGGTGAAGATGGTTTGCTTCAGATTTGTTCTATTTAAATCAATGGGAAGTTTTACTTCTCCCCTATGGTGCAGTTGATATGCTCCAGAATTGCTTTACTTTGTCTATAAATTGTTTGTTTTAGCATGAAATACTTCTAAAATATTTTGCTTCTAGCCTAGACAAGGAAACACAAACATGTGGTCATCAATCAGTATGTGTATTGTGTCTCTCTATAGTACAGCAATATAAGAAGTTTTACTATAAAACCATTACCTATGGAATTTCAGTGAATGCCTAGGGCCTCTAATTTGTATTTTCTTGACAAATGATTGCGGCACAGTATTTCTTGATAGGGCAGATTAGTTAAATCTTGTCATATACCATTCATCTTCCACTAATGCCATTTAAATCTGTACCCTCACTTCATCTCTATAATTTTACTGCAAAACCATAAGAAGGGAAATAGCATCATGGGTAATCATATTAACATAATGATGTTATGTATACAAACAGAAAAGTCAGCACAACATTTAGAATGCTACCATCACCTCACCTTTAGAATACAGACAGAGACCTTGCAGGGAAGGTAACTTACGATTTCTAAACCGTGGTTTCTTTAAAATGTAATACAGTTTCTTTAAATTGTTTTGTTTTCATATTTTGTAACTTCTTAATTGTCCCTTTCAGAAACTTTTACATAAAACTCTTCTTTAACCTTTAAGGACCAGAGGGGTAATCTGTGCATTGCTTCACAATGAGTTTCATTCCAATCTGGTCCAAAATACATAAATTATGATGCGTTATCACTGAATAATTGGTGTTTTGGTGGTGGAATTCACAACAAGGCTGATGTACTAAGAAGTACAAGTGGATCAATTCTGGAGCAATCCAACTGAACCATAACTGACAAATATAGTGTGCATTTGCAAAATCCCTATTGATTTAAGTGGGGATTTTAACTTCTTGATTGCTAGGGTTCTCCAATGCATTGCAAAGCAATGTAATATAGACTTTTCTATCTTCCAGGTGGTTACATTTGATGTCAGTCAAACTCCTTAAAACTTACTATCATAGAGGTTATTTAGCATTTAATGTCCCACCTCCCAACTCGTTCACTGATTTCAGTCTGTTCTTCCATGAGGGGAACTGGCTCACACTATCAAGTGGTTGCCATGGGAAAGCACCAGGAGTTCACTTGAACATAGGCATTTGTCTCTGTGTGAGTAGTTTTAATGTATACAGTGTGTCTCCAGGTAAGTGAAGTAATAGTTGGGTTGCCATGGATGCTGCTCGACCAGCCATTCAGTTGTTTCTCTGGAGAACACACTGACTTCAGGGGAGAGTGGAGTTATCAGTCATACTCTTTAATACCTACAATGCAATGAAAGATAGAAAACATTATTCATCACTATCTCTTTAATTTGTCCTCCGTGGTATAGATGGTTTGCCCCAGAACGTCTCCAGTTCTTTTTAGTCCATCAGTCTCCAGAAATACTTTCATAATTCATCGGAACTTTCCTAGTTACCAATACTCTCTGCATGCTGACAAACTAAATAGATAATGTTGTGCATTTTATAGAAAAAAACATATATATTTTTTTCTTAAAACAGGGATAAATATATGTAATTTTCTGGTTCAGGTGGATCCAGTTAGAAGAAATTAAAAGGGTAATAACTGGTTGGCACGTCACATTTGGGGGTATATAAATGAAAGGGCTGCACCAGGTGTTCCAACATTTTGCCAGTAAAATCTAAACCCATCCTCATGAGGGCAAGCAGATTAAAATTAAATATTTCATGAACTGAAACCAGGCTTGCAGTTAATATGATTTGTTGCCCTTGTGGCCTCAGTTACATTGTTAAGACCACTACAACACTAAAACATAAGATTAACAATCACTGATCTGCCATACAGAAACATTTGCATGGAACTTTGAAATGCAGGAAAAGGGCTAAGCAAACAATGGCTACTTTCAGACTTTAAATTCATGCCAATAGGTAAGGTTCATGCACTTAAAAAAAGGGGAAATATGTACCAACAAGTAATGTAAAAGCCCATGTACACGGGCCAAAGTGCCTAGTCACGCACAGTAGAGACTGCCCGATGCAGTCATGCCCAGTAGAGACTGCCTGAACACACATAATGCTGAGAGGTGTAGCTCTGAGGTAGTACACCTTCCGTGTAGCGTTCTGTGCGTTCGTGCAGTCTCTATTGCGCATGACTGCATCGGACCAACATACATGCCTTTTATATTATAGGATTATTCCTTCAGCAAGAGGCCAAAATTATTCAGGAAGTTAACACTATATCCTGTAAGGAAGTCAGTCATGAACTGCAATTGACATATTTTTTATGATTTATTTTCTCCATTGTGACTTGTAAACTGATGATCCATGGCCTACAGACCACACTACAATTGGAAATTGATCGACCACCTGGGATCTTATGTAATTGTTGCCTTGATGGGATTAGACATGTGCGCTTAGGATTCCTGTGCCTCAGCTGTAGGTGGAGCAGTTTATACTGGATGGCTTATGCCAGATTGGAGACTTTGGTGGTTATGCACCAAGGTGTGATAAAGAGGTGATAAAGTGGAGATGACTTTTCCAATTATATCACTTCTCCATTTCCTATTTTACTCTGAAGATTCTATGCACTAAGATCTCCAAAGTTGGAGAAATGTTAGTACATAAATTCCATAGAATAACATAAGAACTGGAAAAGTGATATCACTGAAGAAGTCATCTCCACTTTATCACCTATTTGTCACACCTTAGTCAGTAACCCCCATTGAGTGTGTGTGTGTATAGGAGCCCTGGAATGGTTATCATTCATCATGAATAGCACTACAATATACACTGCATTTTAACTATATATTGCAAAGTTTTTTTACAGTATGGCCTGAACTGTGAAGCGCTGTCTGTATTAGAATTTAGCATTGAACTGTTTACAGGATTGTCTTTATGCTGTTGTGACTGGTCAACGGCATCTACACATACCATGGACTGCAAATGGACTCCTGCCTATTGATTGAAGAGTTATGGTTTTACATGGAGTGTGGGGTCAACTTCAGGTTGTGGTAACTGTTCCTCCTTTATCACACCTGTAAGATTGGATCCGAGTTATTTGGAGTTATTTGTATCATGTATTGCAAGTTTACATGAACATTTTCTTACTTTGACTGTTTATTATTTTTATCCTGTGCTCTCATCCATGGATGCCTTCAGTCGGCATCTGTGATTACTTTCTGGGGAAGTGGTGGAATGATGTGTTCAGCCATTAACTGATGCCCTGGTGCTTTGCTTAATTGCAGTGCAATTGCAAAAATGCTGACTTTGGTGTGGGGGGTGTCGTCTGTGGTGATAACGGTAAGGCATTTTTAATTCAGATATGTCTGAAAGGTACACAACTGGAATAATCACTTGATTTCTTCTTTTTTATCCATTTTGTGCTGTCCCATCTTTCATACTGGGAACCCAGGCTGAGTATATTTATATATTTTTTATGTTCTAAAATAGTGATCTATATCTGTATTTCCTATACAGTTTGCATGATCACATGAACATTTTGAAAAACATTTTCACCTTACAAATTAACAATGCAGATGTGCACAAACATACTTTCCATCAAAAAATGTACAAAATTGGTTCATGAACAGAAATACATACATTTTCAAAAATAGACTTCACATTTTATATAACATAATGTCAAAAATCACTAGGAGTCATATTCAGTAACCTGAAGAGGAGCAATCCTGGGGTAAAGCAACTGTATTATAAAGGGCAAATTATCTTAACTTGACTTTTAACCCATTGGATGCCAGAGGGGTCAAACATAAGAGACCATTTTAGCATTCAAGATGTTAAAATCCCCATTTAAAGCAATGGGAGTGTTACCAATGGTGATGATCAATACCATGAAGATTTTCTGTCACAAAAAATATAGTATACTGCATCTGCTCCAATACCTGTGATCCAGTTTAAAAATAATGTTTTCCCTTGTAGCTATGCTTTGTGTGGTATGACCCATACAGGAAATGTATCTAAGCTGTAGGATGAAATAAATCATTAATATTGTAGGTTTCAGCAAGCAGCCACAATACAAGCACTACAACAAGGATGAGGATGTAAATGCTACACAGCTTTTCTACAGACTGAAAGTAAGTAAGTTACTCTAAGTTTAAAAAGAAAAACAAGCGAGCAAACAAATGTCAGCACGCCTTCACCAGTTCTGCCAGCATTACCTGAGTTTAATATGGAAACTGAGCCCACTTCTATAGGAACAAGGCAAGAAAATAGCTCATCAGATTTAAAAATGTTTTAATTGCTTACAACATAACAGAAAATCCTAGCAAAGGAGCCATGCTGCTTCATTATGCAGGTGGTTCACTATGGAAATGTCACCTTTTATTTGGCGACCAAGAAAACAGCATTCATAATGTTGCATGGTTCAAAAGAATCTTGCTCAAATTAAACCGTTGATATTCTGATATCACAGGCTTAATTTGCTGCGATTTATAGTTCAAAGCCCTGTATCTGTCCTTTTCATTCCTTTGCTGACTTCCATCTCCCTGTTGGTGTGGTCTTACTGTGCTGAGTAGGACACAATGTGAATGGTTGTAAACGTATCCCCTAAATCAGTGTTATGTAGATTACCAGTAAGAGCATTTGTGAACTATGGGAGTTGTAGTCCAACTTGTTTTAGAATATGCGGTTCTATGAGTGTGATCATTAGTTCCCTTACATTTCGTACATAAGCAAACATTGTGTCCTGCTCAGCATGGCAAGACTGCATGTAAGAAGTTTAAGGGAACTAAAGATCACACTCGTAGCATCACATAGTCTAAAACAAGTTAGACTCAACTTGTACCACACTGACGAGGCCCACATAGGCCGAAACATACCTCTGTGGTTGTGCTAATCCTCTTGTGCAGAGAGGATTTGCCTGACATTTCAGAGCTGGACTGCCTGCAGGTGGGAACAGTCTGATATGGACATGGACGTATCCTGTCCGCAATGGCACATGGTAGCAAAAAACGTGACTTGTAGCACCTCTGATAGGCCACTATGCCTAAGAACATAACGCTTAATTTTATTCATTCTCGGTGAGTGCGTGTCACAATCTTTCTTTGTATGTCTCCCTAAGTGATGAGAAAATGTCTACAAAGAAGATATGCCACTATATTAATAAACCTCCTTTGTAACTGTCAATATATTTCCATTAGCATTTGAATAGTTAATTTACTGAATAACAAAATGTGGCCAAAGAAATCCTTTGTCACAGACAATATGTCTTAATGTAAAAATTTAATTATCTTATTGAAGTGATATTAAATAATATAAATTACTACAATATAAGTTCACCAAGAGACCTATACCACAAATCAAATGGCAGGGAACTCCGATACTAATGTGCTTGCTGCAAAAAATGTGGAATATGAACTTTACCCATTCAAACTGTCAGGCAGTTTCAAGAAGCCTCACTAAATGCATACCACAACATACTGAGACAATTAGCTTTTACATGTTCCTGACAATTGGCACTTCTGTTTCTGTTTGTTTTCCTTGGTGTTGACCTGCCTTGCTGATCCAACCTCTACTGATCTTTCCTGTCCTGGATCTTGGCCTGTGTATCTGGACTTTCTCTGATTACAGCTTTCCTCCAATCTGATTTGATACTATACTTTTGGACTTGCCAGTATCCTTTTTATTGCTGCAAAAAATCTGGGGCTCAACCACTGGTGGTCAGAAGCTGCTTCATACAGGTACTGTATCTAATCACTTCAGTTACCATGACTCTGCTCAAGGTCTTACCTGGCTGCTACAGAATCCCAGCTACCATTATTCTGCTAGCCCACTCCGGGTCATACCCAACAACTCCAGAGATACAGATTCTTCAGGCTTACAAACATGCTTTCTTACTCTGAGAGCTCTGATTTCATCCTCAGTCCCTTACAACAGTGCAGTTTTTATGGGTATGCACCTCCCTGCAATCTCACTCCTTCTCCATAGAAATAACTTCCATCAGGTACGTGGTAGATCAATTCTTTACTTAGCATCAGATCTTGAATTACTGAATATTATTAACTATGTCACCTGTACAATCCATGCCCCATCGTATTATCACTCAATATTGAGGGTTTTTTTATATGGAATTGGAAATAAAACTTAAGCTCCCTCCCTTGCATGCCACACCAAAACACAAAAACCTAGAATAGGTGTTTATCTATGTGGATATGTGACTTCACAATAAAACTTTTAAAAGGGAGTGTCACATTGCCCTTACTGTTGATGACGTATACAGCTGGATACCACAATTTAGGCCTAACACATAAATCAGGATTCATTCTAACCTTCTCTACTCACATTGGATTCTCATTTGCAGCAGAGATTTTACATAATGCAATTCACTAGACTCTCCAAAGTATACCTGGCATATGGAATTTCAGTCATGTTATAATTATCTGTGATACAAATTATAAAAACTATGATTAGGGATGGGCTAATATAGTTGTTGATACCTTTATTGGTTAACTAAGCAGATTTAGAATGCAAGCTTTCAAGACCTCTCAGGTCTCTTCTTCGGGCATGTTATACGGATAAATATGAAAACATCTCACTTATAACGCAGTGTGTATTTGTATATAACAGAAATATTTTCATATTTAGCTGTATAACATGCCTGAGGAAGAGACCTGAGTGGTCTTGATTCTTGAAAGCTTGCATTCTAAATCTGCTTATTTAGCCAATAAAGGTATCAACAACTATATTTGCCTCCTGTATTTCTATGGCTAACACGGTACCAACTCCCATCTCTTAGGGATGGGCTAAACATTAACACATTTTCCAGCAGAAAACTGGCAATTTCCTACTTTTCCTGTGAAAATGTCCTGCCAGAGAAAATACATACAATGTCTGCTTTTTCACCACTTCCATTTAATTTTTCTCCTGTGTTTTCCATGGCTGCAAGATTTCCTACCTTAATACTGCTGCTGTGGAGAGCTGAAGCTCAGAAATCAACAGCTGAAAGTATCAACTGTAACATATGCCTTGAAATAATTAACAGGCTGAATCCCTTTGTCCTTTGCCTGTGACACTAATCATCTACTTGTACAACTCTAGTGCAGCCATCCTTGAAAACTGACTGAGACTTGGAATATACCAGCACGGTGCAACACATGACATTGGTTCATTACATTAATATACATTATATATACTCCTGCGTGTACAGTATGTACATTAATATACATTATATATACAGTCCATGTGTACAGTCTGTACACTCATATACATTATATATACATTCCTGTGTATACAATGTGTAAAGTAGAATAAGTTATATATACAATCCTCTGTGTACATTGTGTACATTAATATACATTATATATACTCTCTTGTGACCCTCAGTCTCATATTAACCCTTCAAGTGACAGAGGGGCATGGAAATGCATTGCAATGCCTTGTGTAACCCTTTGCCACTCACAGAGGCTTAACTAGAAGCCACTGGGCCCTGGTGCAAGAATTGCCATGCCCCCCCAACCACATTTGCAGCAGTAGTGATAGGGGAAACATTTGGCAGCGTCCAGACTAGCAGTCAAGGGAGCCCACACCATTCCTCTAACCCTGGGACTGGGAGTCCTCCACTTCCCTTCACTACAGTGTCCAGGTGGAACATGATTCTGAAGAGGCCAGAACTGGTGTTGGGGGAGGAGAGTAGGATCAGAATTAATACCACCACCACCACCAGCAGGAGCACAGATGAACTGTCTGGGCCTGCTGCTACTGCTGCTAGTGCTAGTCTGCCTTCTTCTTCAGGTCAAAAGGAAATGCCAATTGTGACATTAGAGGACCCTCTGCCACATTGCTCTTCGCCTCCTCCAAGCAGCAGTGAGATGTCTGGAATTGAGCAAAACAAAAAAAAAACAAAAAAAAACATAGTCCTACAAAAAAAATAAACATTTTTGGGGGATTTGTTTCTAAGAAGCCTAAGTCCTACAAATCAATGTTTCCTCATGGCTTGTGTATCTAAGAAGCCTAAGTCCTACAAATCAATGTTCCTTAAGGGCTTTTGCCTCTAATAACTCCTACAAATCAATGTTTCTTCAGGGCTTGGCCCTCTAACAACAAATCTAACAAATCATCCTCTACCAAATACTCTACCAAGTCAAGTATCAGTCCACCCCAGTGGCAGCTTATGTTAAGGGATTCCTGTCTCTATCACTTTATATACAAATTTCTTATTTTATTGATTCATTTTTTTATTAACTATCCCCCCAATAGCAGTCAAGAAACCCCCTCAAAACAAATTCCCTGTTCAAATGATTAATTCATTCACCAACACAGGCACCCTCCTCAGACCCCCTTTTATACCATGTCTTATGGTGTTTTTTATTTGTATTTAGGATTTATTTTATATTAACTATCTCCCCCCAAACCCAGTAATCAAACCCCCCGAAAAAATCATCCCCTGTTCAACTGATTCTTTCCCCACACTCCACCAACACAGACACCCTCATGTCCCTTTTATACTATGCCTTTGGGAAGTAAAATAATATTTGCTATATGTTGTGAGTAACTTCAACACTGTTTGCACAATTATTAGGCAAGTTGTATTTTTGAGGATTCATTTATTATTGAAAAAACTACAGTGCACTCCGTCAATCCAAAATGTTAAGAAACCTTAAACCTGAATATTTAAGAAAGTAAAAGTGAGGAGAATATGTATGTGTGCACAATTATTGGGCAACTATTAGTGTGCAGAATTATTATGCAACTAAATGAAAAAGGATAATGTTCCCATCTTACGCTTTTATTTTCATCTATTAAAGTGAGAATACTAAACAACTCAAAATTTACAAATAAACATTTGTGACATTTCCAAAAAAAAAATCAGTGGCCAGTATAGCCACCCTTCTTTTCAATAACAGTCATAAGTCTTCCATTCATAGAGTCTGTCAGTTTCTTGATCTGTTGACAATCAACTTTTTGTGCAGCAGCAACCACAGCCTCCCAGACACTGTTCAGAGAGGTGTACTGTTTTTTTTCAGTGTATATCTGCCGTTTAAGAAGGGCCCAATAGGGTTTAAGTCAGGTGAGGAAGGGGGCTATGTCATTATTTTATCATCTTTAAGGCCTTTACTGGCTAGCCACACAGTGGAGTTCTTCGATGCATGAGATGGAGCATTGTCCTGCATAAAAATCACGGTCTTCTTGAAAGATGCAGACTTTTTCCTGTAGCACTATTTGAAGAAAGTGTCTCTAAAAACTGTCAGTAGGATTGGGAGTTGAGTTTGAGTCCATCTTCAACCCAAAAAACTCCAACTAGATCATCGTTGATAATACCAACCCATACCAGTACCTCTCCTCCACCTTGCTGGCATCTGAGTCGAAGTGGAGCTCTGTACCCGTTACTGACCCAGCCACGGGACCATCCATCTGGACCGTCAAGAGTCACTCTCATCTCATCAGTCCCTAAAATCTTTGAAAAATCTGTCTTCAGATATTTCTTGCCCAGTCTTGACCTTTCAACTTATGTGTCTTGTTCAGTAGCGGTTGGGTTTCAGCCTTCCTTACCGTGGCCATGTCTCTGAGCACTGAACACCTAGTACTTCTGGATACTCCAGGTAGGTTGTAGTTGTGGAATATGACAGCACTGGAGGATAATGGATTCCTGGTAGCTCCATGTTTTATTCTTATCAAATCCCTGGCAGTTAATTTACTTCTTTTTTTCTCAACACTTTTCTTGCGACCCTGTTGACTATTTGCAACAAAACGTTTGATGGTTCTGTGATCACGCCCCAGTATCTTAGCAATTTCAAGAGTGCTGCATCCCTCTGAAAGACTTTTTACAATTTTTTTTTACTTTTTGGAGTCAGTTATATCTCTTTTTCTGCCCATTTTGCCTGAGGAAATGAAGCTGCCTAATAATTATGTACACCTTGACATAGGGTGTTCATCTCCTTAGGCCACACCCTCTCTCATTACACAAATACACATCACCTGATATGCGTAAATCCAATAAGCATTCAATAGACTTGTGCACGTCCAAAATTTTCGGTAAAATTCGAATTTGGACAAATTTTTTTTTTCCTAATTCGGATAATCCTAATTTCGGACCGGGCCTATTCGATTCGGACGAAATTCTGATACATTCCGAATTATTCGACCGAATTTAACATGGGTTAAATTATAGCAGTGCGCCTCCGTGTACGCTGCTATCATTCTTTGCAGACAGGGTGTGCATTTAGAAAAAGATCCATCCCAAAAACGGACATTGTCATACATTGCCAGTCTGTGCATGTCACCTCTACTCCAGCATGGGATGCCAGTCACAATGCAAACGTCGAACATCGAGATCCCATGCCTGTCATTCAATTTAGCATGTTCGAACATCGAAACCCCATGCCTGTCCTTCAATATAGAATATGTTTGAACATCGAAACCCCATGCCTGTCCTTCAATATAGCATATGCTCAAACATCGAAAACCCATGCCTGTCACATCCTACTCAACATAAGTGGTCGACTCGAACATGGACAAACTACATGTCACATTCTATGTTAGTACATGGGTAAAGATTAAGGTTTCATTTTCTGGTACCAGCCTCCTACCCTACTGTCCTTCTTTAGTACCCAAATTCCTCTCTCTCGTTTTCCTATCCTGATTTCCCCTCATATCAGATAACTCTATGTGTATATACATTGTAGTGTTTCATACTACATCAAGAATAAACATCAATGATTGTAATTAGTGATGATCGAGCACCCCAATGCTCGGGTGTTCGGGTGCTCTGGCCGAGCACCCCCGGAGGCTCGAGTGCTCGGCCGAGCACCCGAGCCCCATTGAAGTCAATGGGAGGACTCGAGCATTACACCAGGCACCCCCTGCTCTGATGAGGGGAGGGTGCCTGGTCCATAGGAAAAGGGCAGAAAATGATGGAAACACCACAGAAATGTTTCAGGGACAGCATAGGGAGGATGTCTGGATGCATCTTGGACTCCAACGTCGCTGCTGGGAACGATGTTTCGCCCGGAGTACGCCATTTTTACAGACTGACCGTAAAACACACAAAAAGGAAGATAAAAACGACTTTAGGCGAAAAATTGTTACCAAACAATATTTGCTGTATATTTACTTGTATATCATCTGCAAATTCTGCAAAAATTTCAACGATTTTTCGGAACTGGGGCCATGATTAAGAGGGAAACGTGCGCAGAGGCAAATTCTGCAAAAAATTTCATCGATTTTTCTGAACTGGGGCCATGATTAAGAGGGAAACGTGCGCAGAGGCAAATTCTGCAAAAAATTTCCTCGATTTTTCTGAACTGGGGCCAAGATTAAGAGGGAAACGTGCGCAGAGGCAAATTCTGTAAAAAATTTCCTCGATTTTTCTGAACTGGGGCCATGATTAAGAGGGAAACGTGCGCAGAGGCAAATTCTCCCAAAAATTTCCTCGATTTTTCTGAACGGGGGCCATGATTAAGAGGGAAACGTGCGCTGAGCCGACCATCTAAAACATTATGGGTGAGGGTCTGCTGCGGAGCTGACCATCCTAAACATTATATGCGAAGGCCCGCTAGTGAGCTGACGCTATAAAACATTATATGAGAGGGCCCGCTAGAGAGCTGACCCAATAAAACATTATATGAGAAGGCCCGCTGGTGAGCTGACCTATACAAAAATTGTCAAACAGCGCCCGCTGGTGAGCTGGCCCTATATAAAAATTATATCACAGGGCCCGCTGGTGAGCTGGCCCTATATAAAAATTATATCCCAGGGTATATGGAAGAGAGTCAACCATATACCCATTTTTTTGGGTGGAAGGGGTGAATGGGAATACAGAGTATTCCCATCATTGTAAATAACATATCTAAAGTGACTTTATGTTCCCCCGGGGCTTTCCTCCAGTGGAGTGGAGAAGTCAGGGGAAATCCAGGCCTTGTTCATTTTTATAAGTGTCAACCTATCAGCATTTTCGGTGGAAAGGCGGATACGCTTATCTGTTATGATGCCACCAGCAGCACTAAAATACCCGCTCAGACAGAACGCTGGCGGCAGGGCAGGCCAGCACCTCCAAGGCGTAGAGTGCCAGTTCATACCACGTGTCCAGCTTGGACACCCAGTAGTTGTAAGGCACAGAGGGATCATTGAGGACGCTGACATGGTCTGCTACGTACTCCTTCACCATCTTCCAAAACTTTTCCCTCCTTGTGACACTAGGCTGCGCATCAGGGTGAGGGTGCTGGCGGGGTGTCATGAAGGTGTCCCACGCCTTGGAGAGTGTTGCCCTGCCTTTGTCGGAACTGCTGTGTGCTCCCCTTTTCTCCCCTTCTCGGTTGGCCAAGGTAGCACGTACTCTGCCGCCAGCGTTGTCAGATGGAAAATTTTGGAGCAATTTTTCGACAAGAACCTTCTGGTATTGCACCATTTTGCTTGTCCTCTCCACCGGAGGAATGAGAGATGAGAAATTCTCTTTGTAGCGGGGGTCCAGAAGGGTGAACACCCAGTAATCCGTGTTGTCTAAAATGCGTATAACGCGTGGGTCACGGGAAAGGCCTAACATAAAGTCAGCCATGTGTGCCAGAGTACCAACAGGCAAGATTTCTCTGTCCTCACCAGGAGGATGACTCTCAATCTCCTCATCCTCTTCCTCCTCTTCTGCCCACCCACGCTGAAGAGATGGAACTAAAGTTCCATGGCTACCCTCTGTAGCGGAGGCAACCGTGTCTTCCTCCTCCTCCTCCTCCTCCGCCTCCTCCAATTGTCGCTGAGAAGACGAAGTGAGGGTGCTCTGGCTATCACCTTGTGTAAGCTCTTCCTCCCGCATTTCCACCTCTTCCACGTGCAAAGCGTCGGTTTTAATTGTGAGCAGCGAGCGTTTCAGTAGACACAGAAGTGGGATGGTTACACTGATAATAGCGTTATCGCCGCTCACCATCTGTGTCGATTCCTCAAAATTGCGTAAAACCTCACAGAGGTCTGACATCCATTCCCACTCCTCACTTCTGATTAGAGGAAGTTGAACGGAGAGGAGACGACCGTGTAACAGCTGGTACTCCACTACTGCCCTCTGCTGCTCACAAAGCCGGGCCAACATGTGGAAGGTGGAGTTCCAGCGCGTGCTCACGTCACACAGCAGCCGGTGAGCTGGCAATTGTAAGCGCTGCTGCAGCTTCAACAGGCCGGCTGAAGCTGTAGATGACTTACGGAAATGTGCACACACGCGGCGCACCTTCGTCAAGAGATCATGCAAATTGGGGTAGGTTTTTAGAAATCGCTGAACCACTAAATTAAATACATGCGCTAGGCATGGTATGTGTGTGAGCTTGCCGAGCTCCAAAGCCGCCACCAAGTTACGCCCATTATCACACACAACCATGCCTGGTTGCAGGTTGAGTGGCGAGAGCCACTGCTCGGTCTGGTGACTAATCCCCTGCAACAGCTCTGAGGCCGTGTGCTGTTTGTCCCCAAGGCAGATCAGCTTCAGCACGGCCTGTTGACGCTTCCCCACTGCAGTGCTACACTGCTTCCAGCTACCGGCTGATGGGTGAGTGGCGCTGCGCGCAGAGAATTCGGAGGTGGAAACGGAGGAGGAGGAGCCAATAACGTAGGTGCTGGCGGAAACCCTGATGGAGGTAGGGCCCGCAATCCTCGGCGTGGGTAGCACCTGTGCCATCCCAGGGTCCGAGTCGCTCCCAGCCTCCACGACATTCACCCAGTGTGCCGTCAGGGAAATGTAGCATCCCTGGCCACAAGCACTTGTCCATGTGTCAGTCGTTAAGTGGACCTTCCCAGTAACTGCGTTGGTCAGGGCACGGGTGATGTTACGGGACACATGGTGGTGTAAGGCGGGGACGGCACACCGGGAAAAGTAGTGGCGGCTGGGGACTGCGTACCGAGGGACAGCTGCTGCCATCAGGCTGCGGAAGGACTCAGTCTCCACAAGCCTAAATGGCAGCATTTCGATGGCCAGTAATTTGGAAAGGTGTGAGGTTAGTGCTATGGTCTGTGGGTGGGTGGCTGGGTATTTTCGCTTGCGCTCAAATGCCTGGGGTAACGACATTTGGACGCTGCGCTGGGACAGGGAAGTGGATGTGGTCGTTGATGGTGCTTCAGATGCTACAGGTGCAGGGCGGGAGGTATGCGGGCCTGCGCCTTCGACAGGCGATTGGCCGGCACCGAAAACAGGGGAAGAGGAGGCAGTGGTGTGGCCTGCAGACACAGATTGGCGATCCGGGCGTTCCTCCCACTTATTACGGTGCTTGGATGCCATGTGTCGGATCATGTTGGTGGTGGTGAGGTTTCTAGTGTTCATGCCTCGGCTCATTCTGGTGTGGCACAGGTTGCAAACTACAATTCTTTTGTCGTCCGCACTTTCCTTAAAAAAACGCCATACCGCGGAACACCTACCCCTTGGCAAGGGAGATTTACGCAAGGGGGTGCTCCGTGGAACATTTGCGGGCCGGTTTGGTGCGGTCCGCCTTCTTTCTGTAGCCACACCACTGCCTCTTCCAGCCTGTTGCGGTGCTGCAGATGGCTCACCCTCAGGACTGCTGTCATCGCTCTGCTCTCCACCTTCCCAGGTGGGGTCAGTCACCTCATCGTCCACCAAGTCCTTCTCCACTTCCTCACTCTGATCATCCTCCTCATGTCTTGATCCCACCACATACTCAGTCATTGACAACTGTATATCATCCTCCTCATCAAGGTCTTGAGACAGTAAAAGTGGTTGATTTGATGGCAACTGTGTCTCATCATCATCATCATCCACTTCCTTTGACCTTAAATGCCGTTCCCCTCTGTCATCTTCTTGTGATTGGGTACCCTCTAGAGGTTGTGAATCAGGGCACAAGATGTCATGTTCCTCTGCAAGCGTGCTTGGAGAGAGGTTCAAATTAAGGATTGGTGATGAGACGAGCTCCTCACTATATCCCAGTGTGGGATCACTTCTTTGACCAGACCCTCTATGGTGGGAGGAAGGATGATCAGGGTGAGGATTATGTTGACCAGACTCTTGGCTACTGAGAGTGGACTTGGTGGAAGACAGGGTGGTGCTTAACCGACTGGAAGCAGTATCAGCTGAAATCCAACCGACCACCTGTTCGCAGTGGTCTGACCTCGAGAGTGATGTCCTGCGACGCCCTGTAAACTGAGACATGAAGCTAGGTATGGTGGATGTCTTTCTTTCTTGTGCTGTGGCACCAGGCACAGTTTCTACGCGTCCTGACCCGCGCCCTGAACTATCAGGATCACGTCCACTTCCCCGTCCCTTTTTACCCGCCTTCTTCATATTACACGGAATATGTGCTGCAAATCTGCAACTTTGCACACTAAACAGAATGTGCTGCTTATCTGCGGCTCGGCACAGTGAATGGAATATGTGACTTTGATATTTTACACTTTGCACACTAAACAGAATGTTCTCCTAATCTGCAACTTTGCACACTAAACAGAATGTGCTGCTTATCTGCGGCTAGACACAGTGAATGGAATATGTGACTTTTATATTTTACACTTTGCACAGTAAACAGAATGTTCTGCTAATCTGCAACTTTGCACACTAAACAGAATGTGCTGCTTATCTGCGGCTCGGCACAGTGAATGGAATATGTGACTTTGATATTTTACACTTTGCACACTAAACAGAATGTTCTGCTAATCTGAAACTTTGCACACTAAACAGAATGTGCGGCTAATCTGAAACTTTGCACACTAAAAAGAATGTGCTGCTTATCTGCGGCTAGGCACAGTGAATGGAATATGTGACTTTGATATTTTACACTTTGCACAGTAAACAGAATGTTCTCCTAATCTGCAACTTTGCACACTAAACAGAATGTGCTGCTTATCTGCGGCTCGGCACAGTGAATGGAATATGTGACTTAGATATTTTACACTTTGCACACTAAACAGAATGTTCTGCTAATCTGAAACTTTGCACACTAAACAGAATGTGCTGCTAATCTGAAACTTTGCACACTAAAAAGAATGTGCTGCTAATCTGCAACTTTGCACACTGAACAGAATGTGCTGCTAATCTGCAACTTTGCACACTAAACAGAATGTGCTGCTAATCTGCAACTTTGCACACTAAAAAGAATGTGCTGCTAATCTGCAATTTTGCACACTAAACAGAATGTGCTGCTAATCTGCAACTTTGCACACTAAACAGAATGTGCTGCTAATCTGCGGCTAGGCACAGTGAACGGAATATGTGACGTTTTTTTTTTTTAAATCTCTGCCCCCCCAAACAAAATAAACTGCTGCCCCCACACACAGTAGTCCTAAAAAGGACTTTTGGGTCTTTTATTTGTTCAACAACACTTTTCTTCTCCCTACACTGACTTTCCCTTCCTATCCTCATCTCTCCCTGGCTAAGACTGAGCCGAACTCGCTGGTCAGGTGCTATACAGCACCCGATCACGGGTTCTGGCCAGCCAATCAGTGTAATGCCAGCAGCCAACATGGCTGCTGGCATTACACTGATGTCAGAGCCTCCCTGCACGTTTATTGGCTGCGCAGCAGCCGCGAAACGTGCGGGGAGGAGACCCGAACATGGCGGGCGAGCACATGCGGTACTCGTACGAGTACCGCCATGTGCCGAGCAGAGCGATGCTCGAGCCGAACTGAGCTTCGGCCGAGCATGCTCGCTCATCACTAATTGTAATGTGATAGATGTAATGTGTTAAAAAGAAAAATTGAGACATTCTGTTGTGAACAAACTGCAACACAGGAGAGAAATAAAAAAAATGTTTGACATCTATTCTGAAGAGGGGTCCACAACATTGTCTTAGTATAGCAATATCACCGTTTTCCGTGAGTGTGCAATACAGGGCTCTACGGTAATTGCTGGATATTTCCCAATGTCATAATCAGGGGATGATGGGAGTTGTATTCTAACTACTGTTAGGAAACACATAAGTGATGCACATTCATCTCCCACCTAGAAATTATTTACACACGAGGCAACTCCCCCAAGTAATACCTAGCCCCTTTCCAAGTGAAAGGACTTCCAGAAAGGCTTCAGATCTCTTAGTGACTCACCTGTTATTGCCAGTCAGCGGGACCCGGAGAGTAGGAGGGGGTTATTCAATGGCTGCAGATTAAGTCTGGCACGGTGCTCTTAGTTGGTCACTCATCACAATGTTGAAGCTCAGCCCGGCCAGCATCTTCTGGGTGGAGACACTTCACAGCAATCCTGTTCAGGACACATCATGCACTGTTGTGCACTCATACTAGGGATCCCAAATGTTTAGACTCATTTCGTACAGGGGGCACCCTCCTGTATTTGTAAAACCTGTCTAGCAAATCTGGGACGGTAGACCTATTTACTCAAGTCTTGACTTTAGGTGGGCGATAAACAATACAAAATAGGAATAATGTTTCACTATCACATAATTCACGTCACTGAAGCAGCCAGCAGGCATCGCCACTGAGTGAGCATAGGGCTGCCCGGCTGCTGACAGTCACACTGATGGGACACCCTGCAACACAGAACTGGCGGAAGAGCACAAAATAAACATGCTATGGGACGGCAAATTGCCACCCCTGTCAAAGTGCCGCCTGGGTCCATGGACCCACTGGGACCCGTGTAAGGGCCAGCCCTGTATTCCAACAAATACCTAATATTTTTTTATATTTTGCACAGGAACAAATATTACTTGCTCTTGCAGTGGCAATAACTGGAACTAATACTGGCTGCCTGCCTATGCCTAGCCTAATGCTACCTGCCTGCCTACACAACAACTGTACACTCTCTAATCTCTTCTTCTCTCTTTGAGCTCCAACAACGCAATGAGGAAATGCAGGCTGTCTGTCTGTGTGACTGTGTCATTAGTCCAACCCTCATCATGAAACGAAGAAGGCTATTCGAATAGAGACAAAAGAGGGAAGAAGTGCATGAAACGGAGAATGGAATTGGACTAGAGACATGGAGGGAAAATTATGGAGGGAAAGTAATTGAGCGCGCACAGGAAGTACAAAAAAGTCCTGGTCAAAAGTAGTCAAAACTTTTGGAAATGTGTCGATTGCTGAAACTTCCAAAAGTTTCGACAAATTTCGGCCCTGGGCTGTTCGGAGTCGGATCATTTTTTCCGAATGACCCTTGAGTTTCGAATTGGCCGAATGTCTCCAAATGACCCCATTTTCGACGAAATCCGAATGTCTCTGAATGAATTCGCACATGTCTAGCATTCAAGTTTATATAGCTTGGAGTTGTAAAATATTCATAAAAATGATATGGTCAAAATACTCACTTGCCTAATAATTGTGCACAGAGTGTATGTTCCCATTGATTTCAATGGAATGAGCTAGGCAAAAAAACTGGGAAAAAGAGGAAACTCAGCAATGTTTGTGGTAAAATTTTTGGCAAGCGGAAAGTGCCATTTTTCACCGATTTCAGTTTGAGGCGGAAATTTTCGCCCATACCTACTGAAGACTCCGCTGGACATCAAGATTACTGGTAAGTGTTTCTTGTCAAGGCTGTTTTTTTTTTTAACTTACTCAGATTAACCCTGTGAGTGCCAGTGGGGAAAGCATACCCCACCAGCACTCATAGGGTTAATTTTACTAACATTTCACACATTTTGGGATTGCTTTGCATGTATTGCTATGGGGCTTAGGGCCCCAGATCAATGCATCCACTGGTGACTTTTTTTTTTTTTTACTTTTGTCATGTCCAAATGTTCAATTCCTGTGTCTGCAGTTTTGAGATATTTTAAGGGACTTTGCTCTCAGAAAAACCTTAAAATCTTAATACCTAATGCATAGAATTGAATTTGCATATTTCTGTGTTTTGTTCTGTGTCAATGAGGTGGAAATGCCCGCAAAATTATCAATCGAGGTGCATTTTTTAAACCAGTATTTCTTCATAGCACAGGTAATTGCATTGATTACCGTACATGAAGAAATGCAGTAGACTGTTTTTTTATTGCGTCAGGGGGAATTGTATCGAGGCCATAAAGTGTTGTAACCCTTTATTAACATGTTTCAGCTGTAGATTCTTTCTCCTGTCACTTTTTTGTTTGTGTTCTCTGACACGTTATTTTGGCTTAATAAACAGGTATTTGTGAACTTTTGTGAACTATTGTTGAGCATGTTCATGTACACTATCTGACTCTCTCAGCTTTGTTCCCTTGCCTACTGGTACCTGCAAATCCGAATGGGCACCACCTGGGCAAGGGAACACGTCTGGGGGTGTCAGGCAGTGTATGCAGGGCTAAAACACAATGGTGATGTTCCCCATGATGCTCCACAATATAGAAATAAGACATTCTGCCCCAGAATGTAAAAATCCCTATGGCGCTCCAAATCTCATGCTGGATTCCTCCGTCACTGGAGGAGGTGATAACAAGGAACAACTGGGGAGGGGAAGAGATGAAGATTACAGAGCAGAGCAGTGCTGCAGCATGTCCTGAACTGATATCATGGGCTTCATTTCAAAAAGTTTATATCTCCATCTATAATGCATCAAAATAAGAAATTAAAACGGACTGAAGATTTCTTGAGGTGTCACATTTAGATAAGAATGTGGATTGAGGAAAATAACATGAATTGCTGATGGTAGGAATACATGTCAGACTCAAAACGGTGATACACAATTATCTCTCAACAAGATTAGATATAGAAAATATCCAGCTGGAGTACACTGTTGAGGAGAAGAACAACTACATTGCCCTAAGTTTAATTGATAACGAACCTTACTAGCTTTTGGGCTGAAATGAAAAACATTATGAGAAAGAAGCAACACAGAGCAAACAGGCTCACTTCTGTTCTGTGCTCCTTGGTTCCCCCTGACCAGGGTGGTTTTGTTTGGGGTTGTCAGGCTTCACACACATTTCCCTCCCTTCTTCTATCCCTAGATGCCCAAAAATCTTTCAATAAACTAAACTGGAAGTTCATACTTGCTACTCTTCAAGAATATTGCTTTCCGAAAGACTTCCTTCTCACCGTTATGGCCCTCTGTTCCAACATTTTAATTTTAGGCATTCTTTCTCCTAGCATTAAAGGGGTCTGAGGGTATTTGTGTTGGTGGAGTGTGGGGAAAGAATCAGCTGAACAGGGAATTTTTTTTTATAGATAAATAAAATTAAAAATAAAATAATAAATTGGTACATAAAGTGACAGATACAGAGACCCCCTGACGTATGCTGTGACTAGGGCAGACTAATATTTGATGGGATAGAATATATTGTAGAGGATGATTTGTAGGATTTAGACTTGTGTTAGGCCCAATCCCTGAGGAAATAATGATTTGTAGGACTTAGACTTTTAGACCCAAGCCCTGAGGAGTCACATCAGATAACATTTATCAGGCTTGTTAGTGTCGCAAACCCTGAGGAATCAGAGATGATTTTTATCAGTTTGGATTGTTAGCATCACAGGCCCTGAGGAATCAGAAATAATTTTTATCAGTTCAGCTTGTTAGCATCACAAGCCCTGTGGAATCTGGGATTTCTAGGACTTAGGCTTATTAGAAACAAGCTGTAGGCCTCTAGGACTTAGGCTTGTTAGTAACTGCTGTTCTTGCTGCTGAGTTGTTTAATGCACGTGAGGCAGTAGCAGCACCACAACTATCCCCCACCACTTCAGGTATATGAAAGTGACCAATAATGCTTCTCCACTTGCCCCCCTCCAAAATCATGGGTGTGTCATTGGAATATATGCTTTTCCATTGAGAGCAGGAAGGAACTGTGCCTCTCATCAGCAACTGCACTGTGCACAGTGTGTGTAGTAAATAAGTGAAGGACTGGGAACAATGGGTACATTTGCACTCACATCAAACACCTGGTACAACTCTAACCAAAAATCCATGATGCTTAGGGTCCCCAATGGGAAATCATCCCAACAAAAACCAAGTACTGCGGCTGTCACTATGCCCCTTGTCCAGGAGTATTGCTGCTGGCAAGTGGAACCTGTTATTGTCTTGCATCAAAAAAATGCTGGACCCCATTTCACCTGTGTCATCGGTGGTCTGTGGCACACCAGCCTGCTCTTCATCATCCTGCTGCTCACAGCCTTTCATCTTCCCCTCTCACCCATGGCATTGTCCATATGGAACATGATACTGAGGAAGGTAGCGCTAGTGGCTAGAAGAAGTAATACCACCACCATGAGCACAGATCAGCTGCCTGTGCCTGCTGCTAGTGCTGCCAGTCTGTCTTCTTCAGCTGAATAGATGGCAAGTGTGACAGTAGGGGACCCTCAGTCACATTTGTCATCACCTCCTCCCCTCCTCCTGAGAACCACAAAAAACACTGGCAGGCACAGTACTGGCAGTAGGCACAGGCAGCTGACCTGTGTTGCTCACACTACTACCCTATTTATAAGGGTAGAAAGAAATTCCCTAGTTGGGCCAAAAATAAAGGCAGTTTCAGTGATTAAATCTTAACGGCAGGTATAACCTGTTCTTTTTGGAAGTATAGAATACTGCTATGTGTGCTAAAATATATTCGCAGGTGCGAATATTCTCAGAATATTCTCATACAGATATATTTATAAATGTGATTTTACTGCTTTATAAATATGACCAGGTATAAATTTTAGCAACAATTCTTAAGTATACTCTAAGAAGACATTTTATACATCACCCCCAGTGGCCCATATTTATAAAAGCAAAGTTCTGGAGTAAACCAGCTGCACTATAGTGGACAAATAAAAATTCCTAAATTGAATAGAGCTTTTTAATCCTTGAATGCAACTAGTATTTAAGGGGTTTAAAGCTCAGTTTAATATAATAGGATGTATTATTTGTCCCCTATGGTGCAGCTGATTTACTATGGGCCACTGGGGCTTAAAGGGATAGTAATACTTTGTTTTATCTTTATTTTATTTTGTAGGCATTAAAAAGTCTTATCTTTCAAACCTTTATGGTTTGAGAGATATTCACAAGCAAAGTTTCCCCACCCGCCCCTTTTACCTAGTGTAAGACATCTCTTCTCAGATGTGGAATTCATTCCATAGACAAGACAGATAACAGCAGGGGACAATCTTCTTTCTATGAAAACAATGAAAACCCTGCCCCCCTTGACAAGTTTTTCAGATTTTTCCCTTATCTTAATTGAAGATTGTCCCTCTCTGCAATCTACCTGGGCACATCCCTTCTGATCTGGCTGAACAGTGTTACATCAGTAAAATGGGTGGAGGGGGAGACTTTGTCTTTGAATTACTCTTGAACTACAACTCTGACAGAATTGAAATAACACTCTCCAAAGTCCAAAAACTATGAAGATTAATTAGAGCTGCTTTTATTATGAAACATTACTATCCCTTTAACAGAGCATAGTTTGACAACCGCTGAGATTCATTACTGAAAATAAAAATGTAAGTTTTATTAAAACTCTTAAAATTAAAGGACAAAGTGAATTAAAGCAAAATAAAATACCAGACAGTTAAGGTGATATTTGCCCCTGTTTAATGTAATCCCTTGGCCAATTAGATATCAGTGCACATATACTAAAATGGGTTTTCTGGAACAAACACATACACACTGCACCATAGGAAAAAGAGAATAAAAGCCCAAATTTCAACAGATATAAATGGGACTTTTAATTGCTTGAATGTTACAGAGGTCTCCAATGTCTTCTATTCTAGCATTCAAGGGGTTAAACATTTTTTAAAACACTGGGAATTTTTATTTGTTCCCTATTGGTGTCTCCCAGAAGAACTGTACTTTTGTGTACGTGACCAAAGGCATGTTATTATGTCCTAGTGGAAGGTGAACGAAGATGAGTTAATGGTATGAAATCCTACCCAGTGAGGTTAAAGGGAGAGTAATGTCAGAAAAAAAGTATTAACTATATGGTAGATACAATTAAAAGAGAGTACTTGCACTTATTCTTATCTCTCAAACCGTTATGGTTTGAGAGATATAGGAAAATAAAGTTCTCTGCACCCTCCCCTTTCTGCTTGATGTGCTGTAAAGCTGTCAGAAGCAGATTCTGGTCACTTGATCAGATGCAGCTCTTCATCGGAATGGTCTACAACGAGTGCCTGCAAAGCAGGCACAAGTTATAGACAATTCCAATTAAGTATTTATTTTTAGGTATCGCTATGTCGGTGCTGCTGAAGAGCCGCCGTCTGATCCAGGAACTAGAATCTGCTTCTGACATCTTTACAGCTCATCAAGCAGAAAGGGGAGGGAGCAGAGAACTTTATTTTCCTATATCTCTCAAACCATAACAGTTTGAGAGACACGTATAAGTGCAAGTACTCTCTTTTAATTGTATCTACTACATAGTTAATACTTTTTTAACCCCTTAAGGACCATTGACGTGGCAGGACCGTCACGCTGGTCCGGCACTTAAGGACCAGTGACGGTCCCTGCACGTCACATACTTTTACTCATACAGGAGCGCGGTGAGTAATACCGGGGACTGAAGTTGATCGCTCCAAGACAGGAGCGATCTCTTTCAGTCCCCCGTTCGGCATGCCAACCCACGTGATCAGTCACGTGAGAAGGCACGTCAAATTTTCCTATCTGGTCCTTAAAGGACCACACACCCCGGGACCGCTGGTCCTTAAGGGTTTAATTGTGTAATTGTCAGAGGAAATTTTCATTGCACTTTATATGCCCATATATTCTTTGTAATCCCATAATCAACAAAATTGATAACATCTAAACAATTTTTATAACTATAATGAAAATGTAAGATTGCTGTATCACTGTGCATATCACTTGTGTCCCAAAATCACAATATTGTATTATGAAGAAATAGAGCAATACTGGAGAAAACTAACTGCACCATACAGGTAAATAAAAATTCATGAATTCCAATTGATTTAATCGATGGAATGTACTGCAGACATCTCAAGCATTCAAGTGGTTGAGATGGTTTTTCCAAGAAATTAATAAGCCTGATGCACTAAAATAAAGTGGGTAGTTGTACACTAAAGGTTGGTAAAGGTGTGATAAAAAAGATGATCTTCAGTGTGATAGACTATCCAATTTCTATGTTTTTCTGTGGAACCTCTGTACTAACATTTCTCAAACCTGAGTGATCTTAGCGCATAGGCTCCATAGAATAAATACGACTTGGAGAATGTATCTGCTCTTTATCATATCTTTATAACATTTTAGAGCATCTTCTCACTGGTGCATAATAAATAAATAAATAAATAGTCCTCAAAATCCCATTGATTTAAAGGCATTTTTATTCCCTTGAATGCTTTAGAAGTCTCCGATGCATTGTTATGCAATTTATTGGCAACTTCTTTAGCATTCAATGGGTTAACTTTAAATCCAAATCAAACTGCTTTATGGAAATAATTAAGTAGTTTTGACGCTGAGAATATATAGCGCATCAGTGTAATAAAGCTGCCTTGTTAACACATACCTTTATGGACTAGAAGATGGAAAAATCTCTTATAAATCACGGATAACAAAACATTTTTGATGCCTCCATTGATAAATAGTAGGGAATCATTACATTTCTATAGCATGGGTGTCCAATGTGTGGAACATGGGCCAAATGTTGTCTGTTTGACCCCAGGGTGTGGCCTGTCTGAGAACTTTAACAAACACCTATTTAACTAACACACATGAACTATTAGGCCAGTAAAGTCTAACTGACTGCTAGTAACTCACAGTACAAGAATAGTTATCTGTTAAATAGCAGTACTGTCAATGATTTGCTATTTTGAATAGCCACCAGGCTATATTCAACATTGTTATCAATAAAAAAAATGTATGTGACCCTTACATGTAAAGCTTTCTGATCTGTTCCATGGTATAACAATGAAACATTGTATACATAAGATCTGTCTGTAGGAATTGTTAGCAATTATGGACCTTATTTATAAGGGCACAATTTCAATCAATGGGAATTTGCAGAATTTTCATATCAACCCTTTGGTACAATGTGTTTTCTCCAGAATTTCATCTCTATGGTTTGATGAATAAGGCACTCAGTCTCGATTAATGTCTCCACTGCCACCCTCTTTCCTACAATGTTTTTACTTGCGAACTCTAAGAACATTCATCACTAATCCATTACAAATAAAATTTAGTTATTTTTTCAGTTTAATCATTTCATGTATTCCTTAACCCACCCTTTAATCACAAGGATATTCATCAGCAATAAGAATGTTTATCATCAGTTCATCACATACAATGTACTTATCCTATCTATTCATCAATCCATCATTTACAAGTATATTTTTTAGTTACCAACGAATATGCAAAATTAACCAGTCATCTGGTATGCATTTATTTATTTGCTCACATCTCATCTTTGAAGATAAATAAGTATAATTAATATATATATATATATATATATATATATATATATATATTTATATATATATATATATACATATATATATACAATTTTATTAATACAGTTTAGCTGGTAAACAGCAAAGTAATGTATCTAAGTTTTACAGAGACAATGCTTAACGTGATTATTTTTGTGTATTAAATATTGCCAAAATATGTATTTTAATTTACTGTGTTCTCATGTCTTTTTTCTTTGTTATAAAAATAATAGAAACAGACAAAAAAGCATTCCATTTGACCTTGCTGCATTTAAAGGGCAAACGTGTTCTATTAAAAAGAACAAGTCAAAAGGCAGAAAACTATTCAATTAAAATTAAATTAAAATCTAGAGCATGGGCATAGTCAGTGTGGTCAGTAGTCCAGGCCATGTGCACTCATATGTTTAATTATATGTTTCACTGATGGATTAAAAATATTTCTTTCTTTGGTATGTGAATTGGTAAATTATGTCTCTTTCATAAGAATTTATTGGGATAAAAATACAAATAGAACATTGCAACTCCCCTGCTATTAGCCTCCAATGCCACTGGCTACACTTTAATAAATGCTCTAGTACATATCGGCTTTCACGTTACGCTGTCCTTTAGGCTTTAATTCCAGCAAGCCTCTCACTCCAGTCCCATATTATCAACTGGGGGGCTTGAAAACTGTCTGCAGAGCCTGTTTTTGTGTGGAATCATATTCTTTCATTTTCCCCACTGCATCAGCTGGAGGCATACAGTTGTTATTAATATTATTATCTTTCCATTACTTTAATTTCACCTCAAAAGCTATATGTAATTATGATGCATTATTATTTAACATTTACTTACATGACATAGAACTATGCATTGTTTAAAACAAAGTGAGAGGGTGGAAGTGTAAGCAGGGAAAACTAGGGAAGGCGCAAGAGTTAAGTAGTTAAATAAATAACATGCACTTAAGCAGGGGAATACGACTGTCCTTGAATATTTTACATGTTGAGGATCTCTTCCTATTCCACCTCACAGATGACATACTATTACAATATGTACAAGATCTTTCACTCCTCCCTCTTATTATTGCGTGCCCACCGGAGATTTTGAAGGGTGTGCACTATTCAGTTATGTGCACATGTACCCTCCTTCCTACAAACCTGATTAGCAACAGCAACTTACCATGCAGCAAAGAAAAGATTGAGCTCCACACTATCTAAATTTTTCTGTATATTCCAGCGCCTCCAAAACTTCTTGCATCTGTGTTTGTATGTCCATCTATCTATAGATACAAGTATTGAAATTGTATGCAACTGCAGCAGCATCCACTTACTGAAGTTGATGTCTAGTTCTTTGTTAACAGTGGGAATCTTCTGGATACAAAGCTTTACTTCCTGTGAAATGCATGATTTACTAGTTCTGACCTATGAATGAATGTTGCCATCCAAGCAGGCTACATATGTATATTTTATATATATATATATATATATATATATATATATATATATATATATATATATATATATATATATTACAAGATTTGCTAGCTGAGACCTAGAAAGTGTTCTTAAAAGTGCACTCAGGCTCCTGGCCACATATTGGTTTACCAGTGTGTGTGACATAGGGTAGCTCTTGTACAGATTAGCAATCATATGCCCCAATTAATTCTCATGGAGCATGCCTCTTCCTAGTCAGGTCACCACGTATGTCTGGTCTTGGCAAGATGGACTCTCCAGATGTTAACAACTGTCATCATTCTCAGCTGCTAATAATCATGAGTAGCAGTATAGTAACAGCTGGAGAGCAGCATGCAGATAACTCTCTCCACTGTCAATCCCAACTCTTTTGCATGTCTTCTTCTGTACACAGGACAATGAAAAATAAGACCCTTGGAGGTGTAGAATAAAAAGAAGCCTGTTATGTTTGGTGTATTACCTGTAGTGGACTCAGAGAAGTGGGCATGATATTCAAGGTTGACAAGACTCTAATTTGGGTTAGGAACATGGAAGGGCAGGTTAACATCAGTTGCAGCAAAAAAGAATATTGCTTCCTGGAAGATACAGTTTGAAACTGCTACCTGCTTAATGTAACCTGCAGAAGTGGAGCAATCGCTCTCAATAATGGCTATGCAATTCACTGTAATATAAGACAGAAAAAATGTTTATGATTTGTGTGTGTACATGTGAGTTGTCTATGTGTGTTGGTTTCTTTGAGTTGTGCTTTTTACTATGTATGTTTGTGGGTTTTCATGTAATACAAACCCTATGTCTGTAGGTACTTTTTCCCTAATACGTGAGCCTGTGTGTATGAGTGGCAGTGTTTGTATTATAATTTTGGTTTTTACAGTGCATTTCAATGTAATATTATATATGTACATTAAAATGTTTATATTACATAATACATTTTCAGTAGAATGTGTCCTCACTGCGTGATGCCAGATGGTCTGCATTAGCTGCTGAATTGAATGATGAAGACTAGTGTTGAGCGAGCATGCTCGGCCGATGCTCGGATCGGCTCGAGCATGCTCTGCTCGGCACATGGCGGTACTCGTACGAGTACCGCATGTGCTCGCCCGCCATGTTCGGGTCTCCTCCCCGCACGTTTTGCGGCTGCTGCGCAGCCAATAAACGTGCAGGGAGGCTCTGACATCAGTGTAATGCCAGCAGCCATGTTGGCTGCTGGCATTACACTGATTGGCTGGCCAGAACCCGTGGTCGGGTGCTGTATAGCACCTGACCAGCGAGTTCGGCTCAGTCTTAGCCAGGGAGAGCTGAGGATAGGAAGGGAAAGTCAGTGTAGGGAGGAAAAAAAGCAAAATTGTGAAAAAAAAAGAACCAAAAGTCCTTTTTAGGACTACTGTGTGTGGGGGCAGCAGGTTATTTTGTGTGGGGGGAAAAAAAAACAAAACAAAACAAAACATATATTCTGTTTAGTGTGCAAAGTTGCAGATTAGAGCACATTCTGTTTAGTGTGCACAGTTGCAGATTAGAGCACATTCTGTTTAGTGTGCAAAGTTGCAGATTAGAGCACATTCTGTTTAGTGTGCAAAGTTGCAGATTAGAGCACATTCTGTTTAGTGTGCAAAGTTGCCGATTAGAGCACATTCTGTTAAGTCTTCAAACTAAAATATCAAAGTCACATATTCCATTCAGTGTGCGTCGCCGCAGTTTAGCAGCACATTCTGTGTACTGTGCAGAGTTGCAGAATAGGAAGAAATACTGTTAAGTCTTCAAACTAAAATATCAAAGTCACATATTCCATTCAGTGTGCTTCCTGGGATGGCATTTTCCATCTGACAACGCTGGCGGCAGAGTACGTGCTACCTTGGCCAACCGAGAAGGGGAGAAAAGGGGAGCACACAGCAGTTCCGACAAAGGCAGGGCAACACTCTCCAAGGCGTGGGACACCTTCATGACACCCCGCCAGCACCCTCACCCTGATGCGCAGCCTAGTGTCACAAGGAGGGAAAAGTTTTGGAAGATGGTGAAGGAGTACGTAGCAGACCGTGTCAGCGTCCTCAATGATCCCTCTGTGCCTTACAACTACTGGGTGTCCAAGCTGGACACGTGGTATGAACTGGCACTCTACGCCTTGGAGGTGCTGGCCTGCCCTGCCGCCAGCGTTCTGTCTGAGCGGGTATTTAGTGCTGCTGGTGGCATCATAACAGATAAGCGTATCCGCCTTTCCACCGACAATGCTGATAGGTTGACACTTATAAAAATGAACAAGGCCTGGATTTCCCCTGACTTCTCCACTCCACTGGAGGAAAGCCCCGGGGGAACATAAACTCACTTTATATATGTTATTTACAATGATGGGAATACTCTGTATTCCCATTCACCCCTTCCACCCAAAAAACGGGTATATGGTTGACTCTTAATCTTCTCATCCTCCTCCTCCTCTTCCATATGCCCTGTGCTATAATTTTTATATAGGGCCAGCTAACCAGCGGGCCCTGTGATATAATTTTTATATAGGGCCAGCTCACCAGCGGGCCCTGTTTGACAATTTTTATATAGGTCAGCTCACCAGCGGGCCTTCTCATATAATGTTTTATTGGGTCAGCTCTCTAACGGGCCCTCTCATATAATGTTTTATAGCGTCAGCTCACTAGCGGGCCTTCGCATATAATGTTTAGGATGGTCAGCTCTGCAGCAGACCCTCACCCATAATGTTTTAGATGGTCAGCTCAGCGCACGTTTCCCTCTTAATCATGGCCTCAGTTCAATAAAATCAAGGAAATTTTTGGGAGAATTTGCCTCTGCGCACGTTTCCCTCTTAATCATGGCCTCACTTCAGAAAATCAAGTAAATTTTTGGGAGAATTTGCCTCTGCGCACGTTTCCCTCTTAATCATGGCCTCACTTCAGAAAATCAAGGAAATTTTTGGGATAATTTGCCTCTGCGCACGTTTCCCTCTTAATCATGGCCTCACTTCAGAAAATCAAGGAAATTTTTGGGATAATTTGCAGATAATATACAAGTAAATATACAGCAAATATTGTTTGGTAACAATTTTTCGCCTAAAGTCGTTTTTATTTTCCTTTTTGTGTGTTTTATGGTCAGTCTGTAAAAATGGCGTACTACGGGCGAAAGATCGTTCCCAGCAGCGATGTTGGAGTCCAAGATGCATCCAGACATCCTCCCTATGCTGTCCCTGAACCATTTCTGTGGTGTTTCCATCCTTTTCTGCCCTTTTCCTATGGACCAGGCACCCTCCCCTCATCAGAGCAGGGGGTGCCTGGTGTAATGCTCGAGTCCTCCCATTGACTTCAATGGGGCTCGGGTGCTCGGCCGAGCACTCGAGCCTCCGGGGGCGCTCGGTCAGAGCACCCGAACACCCGAGCATTGGGGTGCTCGCTCATCACTAATGAAGACCAGTAGGCAAGAAAAGTCTGTGTATTTCCAGTTCTCATTGAGCTATACATTCATGTTCTCATATTTTAATAACATCTAATGCAAGTATTATAATCAATAAACAGGTCATTTAGATAATATTTCTGCTTGTGGAATGTATTTTTGATTTGTTTTGTAAAACAAAAATGAACTGTTGCAGCATCTTTTTAAACAATTAGCTGGCTGCTGTAATTGCATTCCCCATTGTTGGCTTGGAAGGTTGGTGTTTGTGTCCAAAGTGGTCCTGTGGGTGATTAATTCTATATTACTGGCTCTTGTCCATTTGGCATGGTATCTAATTTGTGGTATAGCTGACATTTGCAAGACCAACTATTCACTTGTTCACATTGTAGCAAATGCTACAATGCTGACACTACTTTATCTTAGTCTTCAGAGCCATCCACAAACAGAATGAAACAGAAGCCACACATAATAATAAGTATGAAAGAGAAGCATGCAAATAATTCTTAGATTTTTAAAAAAACACTTAATACACAGCAATAAACTTGTAAAAATATGAAAAAATGCATTTTCCAATTTACAGAGATCAAGACTGGAAGAGTAACGAAGTCAGTTGTCTACTATTTTAGATTTGTAGCCTATTTTCCATACATTCCAAAGAGAGCATTTTTTGGTGTTCTATCTCAACGCCATGACATTTTACAGTGGATATCTCTGGTTAGTTGATCATAAACCACCATAAGTTTGTATAGCAAATACACCACTGTGAAATCTCATGTAATTGAGATTCAAGTTTGAGCTACAAAATCTTTTGAATAAACAACTTTCATCAGTGGTAGTACCCTTGTTTTACTCAGCAGGAGAAATATATATATATATATATATATATATATATATATATATATAGTCAGAAAATGGTGGCCATGGCACATGCTATCATAAACACAAAAAATAAGCAACAAGGCTGGTGCACGTCCCATAAGAATAACATAAGGATGCTGAACCTGAAGGGGTACAGGAGAGACAGCACACAGCAGAAGATGAAGAAGATTGAACCTTTATTTAATTCATATAACAACCAAAAAAGTTTGTCTGTTATATGAATTGAATAAAGCTTACATTTTCTTCATCTTCTGTTGTGTGCTGTCTCTCCTGTACCACTTCAGGTACAGTGTATATATATATATTTAATATGGAAACAATGTATGTACAACAGTATGTATTCTGTTAAGTAATACAAGAGAACTCCCACGCTAAGAGACTATTAATCCAAAAGTTATTGCAGCTCAAACTTACTGTTTTTGAGTGCAGCATTGTTGCTTCAGCAGTCTTTTGGACAGCTATGGTCAGTTGACCAGGGAAATCCATATGATGGTATAGCTACAACACTATTGTAAAATTCCAGACCACGGAGATGCTGTGCCCAAAAAATTATTGTATTAGATGCAATAACCTTTGGATACAACATCTCTTTGCAGTATGAGTACCCATGTTTTACTCAGCAGGATAAACCCCAAAATATATAATTTACCAAGTATTACATTGCTATGCCTTTAAAGAAGGGACACATTAGTCATCAAATAAACTATTACAATATTACACTTAGTTGTCAAGCAATGTAAATCCTCCTAAAAAGATATTCTGACAAGCTATTCTGCAAGTTTAAAATATATATAGCCAAAATTCCTATACTCATTTTAAATTCTTTTATGTCACTCATGGAGAGCTACCATTTTATTTTCTGAACACATTCTATGTGGGACTGTGAAAGATAACAGCGTAAAATGGGGAAAACAACAAATAATGTAAAAACCATGGAGACAAGATGCTGAAAAGCCTATCTCTACAGCATACCGATCAATCATTACTGTAGGGGACTTGCAACATTGTATAAATATCTTGACTTCCTCTGTCAAAGATAATAAAATCCCTTGGATTCAGAAATTCAATGACCTCCCTGTCAGAGACCATAAGATAAAAAAGGAGGTGAACAAGAAAAAATAAAAAGTATAGCTGACTGTAAATTTTATGCTCTTGCACAATATGTAAAGTCAACATTCCAGTAAATTAATGGTTATTTTTTATTTGAAATTTCATATTCTCTGAGTGTATGATATGTAAAGTCAAATTGATTATACCCTTTTTTAAACTCTTATGTTCCTGACAGTGATGTCATTGCATTTATGAATCAATGGATATATCTGTCTTTTTCTTTGAAAATGGAGATATTTTTAAACATAAATCAGGGGAGAAAAAAAATCCTCCCTGCCAGAGACATGTAAATTATATAAACATATGTCAAGTTACTAGCTATACTAAAGGGGATCGATTACCCCAATACAAATGTGTGTTAAATGTTAGGTTATATGGCGACTAGGTGGATTTCTTTATTCATTATTTTTTTTAATCTATTTGGCACGAGTGCACTTCCGGACAGACTGTGGTTACCTGCTCAGTACCACAGTCTGTGACTCTTCCATTGCTCCCCTCCCTCTATGAAGCCTCCTCCAATGATGGAGGCTTCTGTCTGTAAGCTGGAGCAATCTCATTGGCTAGATATAGATCTCTGCCGGCTTACAGACCCAAAGCCTCCATCATTGGAGGAGGCTGAATGGGGGAGGGGAGCAGAGTAAGAGTGACAGACTGCAGTACAGAGCAGGTAACCTCAGTCTGTCTGAAAGTGCACTCTTTAAACATTAATTTTTAGCCAAATAGGGTTAAAAAAAATTAATACTGTAATCCACCTAGTCTCTATATAACCTAACATTTAACACACACTTGTATAGGGGTGATAGATCCCCTTAAAGGAAAAAAAATAAATTATGATGTACATATTATTATTATGAAGTTTCAGAACATGTTAATTACAAATGTTAATTATTCATTGAAAATGTAAATTTGAATAATTCAAAAATTAATACATATAAACATAGAATTTGATGGCAGATAAGAGCCATTCAGTCCATCTAGTCTGCTCATTTTCTTACTGTAAAAACCTCAAACCTTATTTGGTCCTTGGTCTTGTTTTATGTTCAGCCTTATGATCACTACCATGCATGCTTAAATTCCATCACTGTATTAACTACTACCACTTCTGCTGGTAGGGTATTCCACTTATATATTACTCTCTCAGTGAACTAAAACTTTCTTACATTACATCTAAACCTCTGCCCCTCTACATTTAGACTATGGCCTTTTATCCTAACATTTGTATTCCTTTGAAATGTACTTCCCTCCTGCACTTTGTTGAATCCCTTCATGTATTTGAATGTTTCTGTTATATCCCCTCTCTCTTCTCTCCTCCATGCTATACATGTCCAGATCCTTTAGTCTATCCTGTTATTTATTTTACCTGTAAACAACTATATCCTTCTGGAGATGGGGTCTCCAGTACTGTACACAATACTCTAGGTGAGCCTAACCAGAGATCTGTAGAGTGGCATGATAACTTCCATTTCTGCTACTAATGTCCCTAGTTATACAACCCAACACCCTGCATGCATTCCCCGTGTGTTACATTGCCTGCCTAACTTTATCTCATCAGAAATAATTACTCCCAAATCCCTTCCCCCTCCTGTCTCTGACATCACAGTACCCTTAATACTATATTCTATATTTAAATTTTTACGTTTAAAGTGCATTATTTTACATTTTCAACATTAAACTGCATCTGCCACACTCCTGTCCATTCTTTTAATTTACCTAAACCATTTGTCATTTGGCTTATTCCCCCAGGAATGTCCACCCTGTTGCAGATCTTTTGTATCATCTGCAAAAAGGCATACCTTACCTTGAAGACCTTTTGCAATATCACTAATAGAATATTAAAAAGAATGGGCCCCATTTCGCATGCCAGAGGTATCCCACTAATAAAATGACCTTTATCTGAATATTCTCCATTGACTACATCCCTCTGTCTCCTGTCACTCAGCCATTGCCTTATCCATTCAAGTATTTTTACATCCAGACTAAAACACTGCAATTTATTAATGAGTTTTATGAGGGACAGTGCCAAATGCTTTACTGAAATCTAAATAAGGTATATCAACTGCTCCCCCCGGTCTATTATTTTAGTTACTCAATCAAAAAACTCTATGAGGTTAGTTTGACAAGATCTCCCTGCTGTAAACCTGTGCCGTTTGGGAACTTGCAAGCCAATTAAATACATGATTTTCATTCATTTTCCCACTACTGACATAAGTCATACTGGTTTGTAGTTGCCAGACTCTTCCCTGCTACCTTTTTTGTGAAATAGTACTACATTTACAATCTTTTGGAACTGCTCCTGTTGATAGTGACTGATTGAATAATTATGTTAAAGCTTTTGCCAGAACACTCTTAAGTTGTTTTAATACCTTTGGGTGGATCCCATATGGTCCCATAGATTTTTCTGTTTTTATGTTAGAGAGTTGAAGCAGAACTTCTTCCTCTGTAAATACGCATGTGTTCCATGTCTTGTTATTTCTTTTTTCTAACAGAGGTCCTTTCCCTTCACCTTCCTCTGCAAAACCTGAACATAAATGTTCATTGAGACAGTCAGCTATCCCTTTATTCTGGTTTAGATAACTACCATTTTTTATTTTCATTCTAACTCATGCTTTAGAACTGCATCATTTACAATCATTTACATATAAGTGATATGTCCTTCTTCCCTGTTGAAATTGTCCAGAAGGATTGGCGAGGAGGCAATTATATCCAACATATGTCAAGAAAGGAATCTTAATATGTAAACCCTGCAACTTTTTGATCGTAATATGGGATTTGGCACATTTTTGTTTTCTGTAGGGTTATAAACGTAGCGCCAACTTATTCTGCAGCGCTACATTTTGTTTATGCCTCGATTTATAGTATGTGATATTATATTTCATGTATATTGGTATGTATGAATGATGTGTCAGTTGGTCAGTTCGTAATACCTTGGGTGGGTATATCCTCTTTTTCATGCTAAGGTTTGATCACGATTGACATACCGTCCATTTTTAGACGATTATCATATGTGATGTATATGTATGTGAAGGATATATATACATACAGACACCCATTTTGTAACATGTGCCGCTATATAGGTGACTGTGCAACTCTATGGGATGGATAATATCATTTACAACATTACATCACAATACAGGGAGTAATTTTTGCTTCATATTGTCCTTTCAGATTTTCAGACTTGCATAATAGGATATATAATCCTTTGCGATCTAATATAGATTTTAATATATGAATTCCATTGTGATCTATTATACATTGCAAAGGAAGATTTGTAGTTGCCCTTTAACACAACCCCGCAATAGGTAGAAATTATATACTAGGTCCTTATAGAATCTCCTGATTGCAAGATAAACAAACACTTCCTTAAAAAGAAAAGATTAATGAGCTGATTCATATATTCCCTGAGGAAGAAGTGACACATCAAACAAACACGTGTTGGAATTTACCATTTGGAAGGATCAACCACTCATGCAAATATTAACAGGATTCCATCCGAATTATGCAAACAAGTATTGAAGATCAACATGTTACAAGCTTCAGGAGTTGCAGTGATCTTTAGAGGTACCACTTCTATTTACCTCCATGGTAAGCTGAGCACAATGTCGGAGAGCCAGGTGAGAAAGGCGACTTCCAAGTGAGAAGACAAGTCACAGAGGTATTGTTTGAATGTACTGTTAAGTAGTGGATACCCAGAAAGCAAGCTTCATGTATACTTGTTGCACAGTAATACCACCATTGTTTATCTCTCTGATTTGTTGGCATGGTGGCAAATAGCCAGGTGAGAATGCCAATTTTCAAGAGAGAAGCTGATTCATAGTGGTTCCACTTTTAAACATTATCACATAACAAATATCTGCAGGTTTCATCACATTTGGGTGTTTTATACATTTAAGATGGTTGTGTCATCTTGTACATGTACTGGATTGGATTTGAAATCTCCACCACAGACTTAGAGACATATATTTTTATGATATAGTTTTTATCTTAGGGTACAGGTACCTTGGATATTTCCTGCTCATCTACAGTGGATGGGAAGAGTGAATATGTAATCCCCCTCTCTCTCTCTCTCTCTCTTTATATATATATATATATATATATCCTATATAATAATTTGCCAAGTTGTGTGTAACGCCCGACATGCGCAGTAGATACTGCTGCGAGTGCGGCAGTCACACACAGTGGAGACTGCTCGCGCCGCGGCTGATACAGAGCTGGGTGCTCCGAAGGAGCGTCCAGCTCTGTATCAGCCGAGGCGCGGGCAGTCTCCACCGCGTGTGACTGCCCCGCGACCGGCTGCCAGAGGCTCTGTATCAGCCGAGGTGCGGGCAGTCTCCACTGGGTGACTGCCCCGCGACTGGCTGCCTGAGGCACTGTGGCCCGTGTAACGGGCTGTTCAACTAGTGTATATATATATATAGTAACCCACATAAAAAATATTGTTACGGTCTAACATAGACATGTAGTTCCGCACATCACACAGCCCCTGGGGATGGAACACATAATGAGAGTACTATTATACAGCATATCATACATATAACACAACAATGGGTAGCAGCTACTTCCGGCTTCCGCAAAGAAGGACGCTCAGACGTAATAAAATACGAAACTTCTTTATTCTTGTTAAAATATGCAGGCATCCAAAGACAGGCAAGAAAAACAGTGACCCCACCAACAAGATGTTCATGACATCGTCTAACGCGTTTCACGCCAATCGGCGCTTAATCATAGACTAAACAAACACATACACCCACCGTGTAAATAAAGACATAGAAACATTCCCATTGGATAAAATTACAAAAGCAACATGACATCCTGTTGGATAATCGCATGTCAATCAAAAATAACAATCCAATCATCAGAGAGACATGCAATTTTAATTAGCTCCATGCAACACATACAATGCTCAAATTAGGAGAACAGAATGATTTAATTAATTGTGATGTCACACACAAACACAAGGAAAAGAAATTGTGGGACAGGAGATACTCGACTGCCATACAGAGAAAAGAGATCAATTGAGGGCCATACCTCGAAAACCGCTCCAGCTGAGTCCTCAGAGCTTGAAGACCCAGCTGGTGGGGTATAGAGGAATAAAGTGCCGTGACATCCGCTGTAATCCAAAGACATCCATTCTGTCATACTAAGTTGGCCATATGTTGTAACACCTGTTTGGTATCCCTTAATGAACCAGGTAAAATATCCACCACCGGCCGAAGGTACACATCCACAAACTGAGATAAAGGTTCATTCAAAGATCCAATACCCGAAACAATGGGACGCCCAGGAGGGGCCATAAGGGATTTGTGCACCTTAGGCAGGTGGTGGAAAATAGGAATAATGCAAGTGTCCGGAATAAGAGCAGATGCTTCACTAGGCACAAGAACTCCCATACCCACACCAGCATCTACAATCTCCCTTAGTTTCAATTTGAATATAAAAGTAGGGTCCCCATCAAGGCACATATATGTATTAGGATCATTGAGTTGCATGTCTCTCTGATGATTGGATTGTTATTTTTGATTGACATGCGATTATCCAACAGGATGTCATGTTGCTTTTGTAATTTTATCCAATGGGAATGTTTCTATGTCTTTATTTACACGGTGGGTGTATGTGTTTGTTTAGTCTAGGATTAAGCGCCGATTGGCGTGAAACGCGTTAGACGATGTCATGAACATCTTGTTGGTGGGGTCACTGTTTTTCTTGCCTGTCTTTGGATGCCTGCATTTTTTAACAAGAATAAAGAAGTTTTGTATTTTATTACGTCTGAGCGTCCTTCTTTGCGGAAGCCGGAAGTAGCTGCTACCCATTGTTGTGTTTCAAGATTGCTTAGGTGCGGTGTTGGGAGAGCCGCACTTTTGCAGCACCTGGCGTATTTTTCCAACTTGCTGGTGAGTCACGTCTACATCCTACTCCTTATATTGACATTATGTGAGCCCTGGCGTGTTTAGCACACAATCTGCTTTTCTTTATTATTATGTGTATCTCCGGACCAGTGCTCCGCCGGAGGGTGTCACTTTTTTATATCTCAATACGACATTGGAGGACTTTGATATACTTGGATTGATTCCGTGACGTGTTTCTTTTTGTATTACCAGTTTGCTGGTCAACATATGATTTTTACTACATGGAGACCATGGCGGAATCAGTGACCTTTGCTCTAAGTGACTTTTTACAATGTGAGGACAGACAGATACGAGCTGATAAATTGTTTGAAGCGGATGATCTGGGCAATTTCCCAAGTATGGATGTTCCCGATCTCAAGACTATGTTCCACAGGTTGGAAAAAGTATTGTCTAAAGAATTACGTATGTGGTGGGACAATACAACTATGGATAAGTATATAAAAGTTCAACGTATTCCGAGAGGCCTGAGGTTGAAGAAATTTCCTACTTTTGATACGAAGGATGCTGATTTCATCATTAGATGGAATACGACTCTGAGTGAATGTTCGTTCAAACTCATGGCGTTAATTATTGAATATAAGCAAGCTGAGTTGATCCCACTACAGCAAGAAATAGTGGAGATCCAGGTAGCCTTAAAGTTGCAGCGGGATTCGATAAATTTCAACAATTTGGATGAATCACTTAAGGCTACATTGGAGAAGTTGGACCAGGATCTAGCTAACTTCAAACAGAAGAAATTTATTCGAGACAAGCTGGACTATGATCAAGGCAATGTATATGTGTGGAAGAAACACAGAGACCGCACTGGGTCTGTAAGATCCATTTTGAAAAGAGGAGAGAGAAATGTTAGCTTTTCACAGTCAGAGGGATATACGGACACTGATTATGATTTGGAGGATATGGATCATGATCGTATGAGTCTCGAACAACAACAGGATGGGGAGATGATTAAGGATGGAGGAGATGGCTCTCAGGAAGAGAACAGAGGAGTATCGGTTTCAAAAAACATCAGATTGAGACGAAAATCAAGAAAAAAGAAGCATGCAACAACCACACAAATATTCAAGCAGGAGAGGAGGAAGGAGATCTAAAAGGGGCAGGATTGCCCAGACGCCTGACTCGCAGCAGTCACAGTCCCTAGAGGTTATTAATTTATCCTCTGTGATTTTGACCAGGCCACAAGAAATAGTTTTAAAGAAGGGTCTAAATTTTGTACCTGAGAACAAATTTGATGTATTTAGTACCATTATGGATGTCAATCGTTTTGTACGAGCTTTAACAGTTAAAAAATTCTTCCTGAACAGTGGTTCTGCTGTACAGCGCAGTGTGTCTGGTACATCTTTACTCAAGCCTTGTGTTAGAAGGATTGGGTCGGATTTTTCAGACATATGTGCTTTTTACAGCTTACAGCTGTTACAGGAGGAATCTGGTGTTGATCATGATCCAAGTGCTATTATGTCTAGGGATACAGGATTCCGACCTAAATCTCGTTTTTTTCCCCTGCATTGTAAGGGCCAACAGTTGGATTTGTTCCAGAAGGTTGTGGAGCGCCAATTGGTGGAGTTGAATCGAGAGCCAAACACGAGCCGCTCTTTTAATCTGTGTTTATCTGAAAAAGAAGCTTTGAGTCAACTTAAAAATAATTCCTCAATAGTGATTAAAATGTCAGATAAGGGTGGCTCGGTGGTGGTTCTCGATTCTGACTTTTACAAGGGGGAGGCTTTACGTCAACTCAATGATCCTAATACATATATGTGCCTTGATGGGGACCCTACTTTTATATTCAAATTGAAACTAAGGGAGATTGTAGATGCTGGTGTGGGTATGGGAGTTCTTGTGCCTAGTGAAGCATCTGCTCTTATTCCGGACACTTGCATTATTCCTATTTTCCACCACCTGCCTAAGGTGCACAAATCCCTTATGGCCCCTCCTGGGCGTCCCATTGTTTCGGGTATTGGATCTTTGAATGAACCTTTATCTCAGTTTGTGGATGTGTACCTTCGGCCGGTGGTGGATATTTTACCTGGTTCATTAAGGGATACCAAACAGGTGTTACAACATATGGCCAACTTAGTATGGCAGAATGGATGTCTTTGGATTACAGCGGATGTCACGGCACTTTATTCCTCTATACCCCACCAGCTGGGTCTTCAAGCTCTGAGGACTCAGCTGGAGCGGTTTTCGAGGTATGGCCCTCAATTGATCTCTTTTCTCTGTATGGCAGTCGAGTATCTCCTGTCCCACAATTTCTTTTCCTTTGACGGGGTCTTCTACCTCCAGAGGTGTGGTGTTGCTATGGGGGCAAGTTTTGCCCCCTCTTTCGCTAATCTCTACATGAGTTGGTGGGAGAGCACCCACATCTTTGGGGGTGGGGGACCCTGTCGTGGATCGATCTTGTGGTACGGGAGATACATCGATGATTTATTATTCATATGGCAGGGTACTAGGGAAGAGGCTGACGTTTTTGTTCAGGGTTTGGACAATAATCAGCTTAATCTCAGGTTCACCCATGTATGTGATGTGTCATCTATACCGTTTTTGGATTTGGTGCTTATAGGAGATGTCAAATCTGGAAAGATTTTGACTCAGAATTATAGGAAGCCAGTAGCGGGTAATAGTTTGCTCCATGCTAGATCATCTCATCCGAGATTCCAGATCAATAACATACCCAAGGGGCAGTTTCTGCGTTTACGCAGAAACTGCTCCTCGGAGATGGCTTTTGAGGAAGCGTCTAGGGACTTAACCTCCAGATTTATAGCTAGGGGGTATAATTCCAAACTTGTTGAGAGAGCTTATTATGAAGCTAAGAGGATATCTAGAGATGATCTTTTGGGATCTCGGGATCCTAAAGGGTATTCGGCCTCTCAGGATGATAATAGTGTTAGGTTTATTACCACATACAGTTCTCAATATACGGAGATTTGTAATATCATCAAACGTAATTTACCACTCTTGCAAACTGATGAGAAATTGGCAACTATTTTAAAAACAGGATGCAAGTTTGTAGCCAAAAGGGGTACCACGATTGGCAATTATGTGTCACCGAGTTTATTTACTAGTAAGTCTCATATACCCACGTGGTTAAAGTATATAGGTTTTTACAAATGTGGGGCGGGAATATGCAAATGTTGTAAATTTGCACAGGTATCAACAGAATTCGTGAGTACCCGTGATGGACATTCTTACAAGATCAAGAGTTACATCAATTGTAGTTCTGAATACATTATTTACCTCTTCACATGTTTAATATGTTCTATCCAATATGTGGGCAGAACAATACGCCCTTTAAAACATAGAATTAGGGAACATATTTTACAGGTTGAGAAGGGGAGAAAGGAGTCTGCCATTGCTAAGCATATCTTGGAGCGTCATGAAGGGAGCCTTTCTAGTTTTGGTTTTTGTGGTATTGAAAGGGTCAAGTTACCATGGAGAGGTGGAGATATCCATCAGCTAATTAATCGCAGGGAGGCTTTTTGGATTTTTAAGCTAGGGACTAGGGTCCCATTTGGCTTGAACTCAGAATGGGATGTGAGTCATATTTTTTGATATATTTATATATTTTTTACTGGAGGGGTTTCCCTTTTGGATGTTCCCCTATCTTTGGTTGGGCTCCTTCTCCTCAAGTCTCGACTTTGGGAAATTGAACTTAGTTCTATGTATGATAAGATACTATTTAGGCTTGGTTGTTGCTTCCCATGTATATTGCTTTTTTGCATTTTTGTTTTTAAGAATATTTCTTGAGATGACTTTCTGTCAATTGAAATGTCATAGCTTCTGGATGTATATTTCTGATATACATAACTGTAATTCTTTGTGATGTCCATCACCAATCATCCCTTTAACGATTGGAGTTATTTGGGTGGATATGTGTATGAGTATTCAATTATATGGATTCTTTTTGGACCAAAATAGGGATACTTTTATCCCCTTTTTTTGTTGGGAGTTGGATGTAGGTGTTTGACATCACAATTAATTAAATCATTCTGTTCTCCTAATTTGAGCATTGTATGTGTTGCATGGAGATAATTAAAATTGCATGTCTCTCTGATGATTGGATTGTTATTTTTGATTGACATGCGATTATCCAACAGGATGTCATGTTGCTTTTGTAATTTTATCCAATGGGAATGTTTCTATGTCTTTATTTACACGGTGGGTGTATGTGTTTGTTTAGTCTATGATTAAGCGCCGATTGGCGTGAAACGCGTTAGACGATGTCATGAACATCTTGTTGGTGGGGTCACTGTTTTTCTTGCCTGTCTTTGGATGCCTGCATTTTTTAACAAGAATAAAGAAGTTTTGTATTTTATTACGTCTGAGTGTCCTTCTTTGCGGAAGCCGGAAGTAGCTGCTACCCATTGTTGTGTTTCAAGATTGCTTAGGTGCGGTGTTGGGAGAGCCGTACTTTTGCAGCACCTGGCGTATTTTTCCAACTTGCTGGTGAGTCACGTCTACATCCTACTCCTTATATTGACATTATGTGAGCCCTGGCGTGTTTAGCACACAATCTGCTTTTCTTTAATATCATACATATACTTTAGTGCAGTGACATAATTGTTGTAGTCCCAATGTATAACATATACAGTCACACCGTGGCAACACATAGATTGTCCGTACTGTATACATGATAATAACAGGATTTTTAAAGTACTCTTATCAATATAGAGAGATATATAAAGTGTGTAGTGGTAATATGGGCTGCACTGGCTTCTGATTGGTCCTGTCTCTCTTTGCACAGTTTTTAAGTGTGTCGGCGTCGGCCTTTGCGTCATGTCCACGGCGCCGGGTTATCGGGCGGCCGTCTCTCCACACGGCATGGCGTTGCCAAGCAACCACATCGCCGGCGTCGTGCGTTGCCATCCTGACGTCATATGCAGTTCCATAAATATTGAGTGCCCGGTTCGGCTGGCGCTCAGTGTTCAATTGAGCTCCGTTGTGTTCAGTCCTCTTTGGCTCTCCATCCTGAAGTCAACGAGTGCTTGGCCTCACACCTGCTCTCCATCCTGAAGTCTTGTCCTGGACTGTTTTAACTCCTTCCTTGCTGGACCCTCAATCTGGTTTTTGCCTTCTAGTCCTTCTTCCCTGTCACCTGGAACCTTGCCTTCTTCCTGAACTTTCTCCAGTACCAGTTCTCCGGATCTCCTGTTCCTGCTCCCTCCTGTTTGTATCTGGAAGTCTTCATTCCTGGGTCATAGTCAGGTACACAGTTTATATCATATATATTTGCCTGTTATATGTAGATATATCTTGTGTCCTCATCCTGCTATCGGTATCCTTCACGCTTGCTTTGTGGGGGTGTATCATCTGTATATAGTATTCTGGCTGCATGCTTGTTCTCTACGCAGCATACTCTGCCTAGAGTTTGGTTCCACACAGCTTACATTCCTGCATTTTTCAGAGCGTTCTGACAGTAACACTGAGCCACTATGGATACCGCAGGCTTAGTCGACGCCCTTTCGGCCTTGGGCAACCAGATCTCCTCATTAGCAGCGACGGTCCAGGATTTACAGACCAATCAAGCCGCACTGCAACATCGCCTACGGGAACTACAGGACAGCCCTCGTTCCGGTACTCCTTCCGTTGTGTCCTGTCCAGATCGCCCACAGCGGAGTCCACTGCATCTCTCTTCGTTAAAGAAGTGTTTCGACTCCATGGAATCCTTACTACCATTGTGTCCGACAGAGGCCCACAGTTTACATCCAAGTTCTGGAGGGTGTTCTGTCGCAACTTGGGCATTGACCAGGCCCTCTCATCTGGGTATCATCCTCAGTCAAACGGACAGACGGAGAGGGTCAACCAAGTCCTAGAGCAGTACCTCCGCTGTTACGTGACGTATTTACAGGACAATTGGGTTTCACTCCTTCCATTGGCTGAATTTGCATATAATAACCACTACCACCGCTCCATAAAGACCTCTCCGTTCTACGCCAACTACGGATATCATCCTGTATCCTTTCCTCGGATCTTACCGGACCTGTCGGTCCCAGCAGCAACCCAACGCCTCCGGCTTCTCCGCTCTTCTCATGCTCGCCTCAGGAATACATTACACCGCTCCCAGTGCTCCTATAAGACTCAAGCTGATAAGCACAGCTCGTCGGCCCCGGCTTACCAGGTTGGGGACAAAGTCTGGCTGTCCTCCTCCCATCTCCGCTTGCACTGTCCGTCCAAGAAACTGGGGCCGCGTTTCCTGGGCCCTTTTCCGATCCTTCGGATTGTGAACCCTGTTGCAGTCCGTCTTCAGTTACCTTCCAGTTGGAGTATCCACCCTACTTTCCACGTTTCCCAGCTTAAACCGTGGAAACCTAGCCCCTCTCCGTCTCCATCTCTATCTCGCCCTCCTCCTGTCTTAGTAGACGGTGTTGGTGAATATGAAGTGGAAGCAATCCTGGACTCGCGTCTTCGTTGGGGGCGTCTTGAGTATTTGGTTCACTGGTTGGGTTACGGCCCGGAGGAACGATCTTGGGAACCACTTGCGAATATCCATGCTCCGCGGCTTTTGCGCACCTATCACCGTTTACACCCGGACCGTCCCAGTCCTCGTCATGTCCGGCGGACACGCGTCGGGGGGGACTCTGTCGGCGTCGGGCTTTGCGTCCTGTCCACGGCGCCGGGTTATCGGGTGGCCGTCTCTCCGCACGGCGTGGCGTTGCCAAGCAACCACGTCGCCGGCGTCGTGCGTTGCCATCCTGACGTCATCTGCAGTTCCATAAATATTGAGCGCCCGGTTTCGGCTGGCGCTCAGTGCTCAATTGAGCTCCGTTGTGTTCAGTCCTCTTTGGCTCTCCATCCTGAAGTCAACGAGTGCTTGGCCTCACACCTGCTCTCCATCCTGAAGTCTTGTCCTGGACTGTTTTAACTCCTTCCTTGCTGGACCCTCAATCTGGTTTTTGCCTTCTAGTCCTTCTTCCCTGTCACCTGGAACCTTGCCTTCTTCCTGAACTTTCTCCAGTACCAGTTCTCCGGATCTCCTGTTCCTGCTCCCTCCTGTTTGTATCTGGAAGTCTTCATTCCTGGGTCATAGTCAGGTACACAGTTTATATCATATATATTTGCCTGTTATATGTAGATATATCTTGTGTCCTCATCCTGCTATCGGTATCCTTCACGCTTGCTTTGTGGGGGTGTATCATCTGTATATAGTATTCTGGCTGCATGCTTGTTCTCTACGCAGCATACTCTGCCTAGAGTTTGGTTCCACACAGCTTACATTCCTGCATTTTTCAAAGTGTTCTGACAAAGTGGGAATATGTTTAGGGCATTTAAGGGCTGTATCACTTACATGGCCTCAGTGTAGGCCGAAACCACCTCTTTTGATCAACATTGAAAAAGTATCCTGTGATTGCTTTCCTACTACCTCTGTGAATATGATTTTCTAATCGGATATGCACCCAAGCGTTTTGTTTTCATCTTGAACAGTGAGTGCTTCTGTCATCATTATTATTTTATATATATATAGATATAGATATTAATAGACAGATGTGGAAAGCACTCACAGGAAGCTTTTTTTGCAGTGAACAGGTGGATTTATTCAAATCAGCGTTTGGCCTTTCTCAAGATTACACCACATATGTGTCACAGCACTTAAATACCCTTAAACATATACCCAAATTAAAAAAGGTGCCAAAAACGTCACGACAGTCAGTGTCCTATGTAATACATGAATATGCATGATCCTCAAGTGATTAAATTAAAGTGAAATACATGAATAAAGCCATTACATGTAGTAAAACACATTACTCCAGGAAACTACCCGAAGCAATGAAGATAAAGAGTAACCCCAATACTGCTATAACACATAAACATATAAAAATGCTAAACACCAGCAATATATAATGAAGTATGGATAGGTCATCAGAAATATGGATAATTACTGTGGTTAGTGCTCTCTGGATGCCATTGGTAGAGGTTGATACATAGTATCTCAAATAATAGTGTCAGTACAAGTGGAAACGTCAGTAGCAATAGACACTAAAAGTGCTGAGCATACAAGCGATGCAGTGACTCAATCACATCGCACATCACTGCACTGCGAACCTGATATTACTGAACGAAGCACTGTGGGGGTGAAGTGAATATAAAATATCTATCCACTGTAGTATAATAACATAGAATATTAAGATACACATCAATATCCTGTCACAATAAGTAAATACCCCTATTATAGCGCTACGTCGGCTATCACTGCACAATATAATGACAATGCAAATAGAGCAAATCCAGCAGAATACCACATATAGCATAGCACAAAAAATAAATTACAGATGTTGATACATCGATGTATGACCCTGCTGATATAGTGGTGAAAGGAGTATCTCCCATATACCCTTATGGCAGTGTTCCATAGTTACAAATTCAATAGAAATAGAACTGTTCATAGTGATATTCAGGGCAACATAGTAAAAAAAAGGAAGGATCTGTGTACTATGCAAGTCAATATATCCATAAATTCATACGAAATAGAAGTTTAAGGATGTTGAAGACAATAGCATAATCCAAAGAAAGCACTAGTTGGAACCAGGTGCCATATAATACAGATACCAAAATAAGTACTTCAAACAGTCGTAATGTTATGTTTCAGGGTGAAACAATGCACATATATATGAGAGAATAAAATAGATGTATGAGTTCCTGGTCTCATATTGAGAGTCAAAAGCCAATTAATATGTGTCTAGAATAGTTCAGGACAGATTAAATAGATCTATTGAGATCAGACAATGTGATGAGATGAGATATTAAGCATTTGTAATCCAATGCGTTTATAATTTGTAATCCAACCGGGTCTCTTGGTCCCTAGGTAATGAGGACAGAGGGATGTCCTACCCCATCATGGTCTTAACCCTGGGTATCCTCTGGTGGCCGTTGTGTTGGTATTGACATAGCCATTGTAATCCATTTTGCGGCCTCCAACTGATTGCAGGAAAGGTGAACTGCTTGCATCACGATAGTGATCATAATGTATGTGTCTCAATCTATATTCCATGAACAAGATCCAAATGGTGGTGAAAGCATATATATTGTGCATTCAAATATTCCATTAGGTGTGACAAAAACATATTCCTTGATGTTTACTGAAAGAAAAGCTACAAAAAATAGTTAAAAAAAAGCAGGCATACGAGAGCATCTCATTAAGCCTTTTTGGAGACTGTGTTTGGAGTTTTCTAATCCATTTAAATTATTTTTGGTGTAAGACTCTGGTGTGGTCTCCTCCTCTTGATAGTGGAGGCACATGGTCAAATGCCATGCACCTTAATGATGAAGGGTGGTGTGAAGAGGTGAGCCAGTGTCTAGCTACTGGCTTATCACTTTTTTGGTCTGCAAGGGCCTTTATTATTGTGGCCCTGTGGTTTGCAATTCTTTCTTTGAGCATGGTTGTGGTTAATCCTATATACAATTTATCACAAGGACATTTGATAAAATAAACCACGTAAGTACTGGTACATGTAAGCCTGTGTCCAATCTTTATCATGGTACCATCTCCTGGGTTGATAAAACTGGGCCCAGTTATCAAACTTCTACATGTTCTACTGTCAGGACATATATATACTTGCTACTGACCCCACATTACAAGACATTTTTAAAACCAAACCACTTATCAGCTATAAAAAAGGTGCAAATTTAAGGGATATTTTATTTAAAACAGATCCCAGAAAGTGCTACTATAAACCCCATAGCACCTGTCTGTCCACTCCTAAACTTGAATGTTACAGGTGTCCTGACTGTACAACATGTAGAGGTTTGATAATTGGACCCAGTTTTATCAAAGAGCTTTTTGCAAGATGCTAAATTTACTTCATGCGAGGCAGCATACAAAAGCTCAATTCATTTTGAAAAAAACAATATATTGTTATCCATATGTAACCAGAAAGTCACCAGGGGAAATCAAGTCTAAACCGATGGATAGCACAGATGGTGAAAATGTGTCTACAGCATACAGAAAATGGCCTATGCCCTTGGCACTGAAAGGGTTAAGATTTTGCCAGAATAGAGAAAGAAATGGAGCAAGAAAATGGGGCAAATAAAAAACGGAGCAAAAATAAAGCAAACAAAATCGAGCAAGACAATAGTTTTCCAAGTATTATGTTATTCTATGGAGCCAATGTATTAAGAATTTCTCAAACTTTAGAGATCTTAGTGCAGTGCAAGAAAATGGAGCAAAAAAGCAGAACAAAGAAAGGAGCAATAGTCAGAGAAAAACGGGCCCACAATTGGAGCAAAACTGGCACAACATTGGAGCAAAATAGGCACAACAACGACTCCGAGTTGGAGGAAAACTCCTCTATTGGAAAGCGAGCAGCCCAAGATGGTGAAGAGAGTTGATTTTATCATTTTGTTTTCTGGACATGTTAATACTTATGCACGTTTATCCATCCAAGTAGCTGAGGAATTTAATCTCTAAAACTATTAACCTGCTGGCACAACAAAAAGCACAAGTTATAAGTAGTTTAAATAGATACATTTTACTGAGTCTAAAACTTGTGCACGTACCAGGTTCACTTAACCTTTTGAGTGCCAGAGGGGTACACAATGCATTGGAAGCATTGTGTATCCCTTTGGCACTCATAGGGTTATGACCAATTATATGAATGGCTCCTAATTTCTATGCATATAGGACAACCAGCCTGTGCTCCAGACAACAACGCTGCATTTACATTGGCTGTTCTATTCTCTGACCAGCTTGGGGTAGATCCCGATATACAGTAAATCTAGCTTAGTATCAGGGGCAGTAACACTGTTACCTTGGGGGCTGCCTGCTGTTGCAGGTGCCCCAAACCCTTGTCTAAAACACAACTATATTTGTATACAGGGGTCTTTGAAGGGTTTAATCTGACTCTGTTCTTTTACAAGAGAAAAAGGCCTTGATTAATTTGTAAGTGGTGTTTACAATGCTTGTAATTTGTTGGGTTGCATTATCTCTGTCAGAACTGGATTTTAATTCCAGGCTCCCCTAGGCAAGGCACTCTAGTTGCCCTTAGCTCCACCTATGGCCACACTCCGACTTCTCACATGACTCCACCCCACGGTCCCATTCACCATATCCTGGCACTGAAAATACCTTTGTCCTATAACACTAAAGGACAAAAATATTGTCCTATAACAATAAAGGACAAAAAAACATTTTACCCCTTGGTTGCTAGATAGGTCTCTAAAGCATTGCTCCACAATGCAATGGTGATCTCTCTAGTATCCAAGTGGTTCAATAATAGACTGTAAAGGGATATATAACTGGTGAAGGGATATTAAGATTACTCTGACCACACCCACAATTCAGAATGTGGGTGTGGTCTGTACACCTGAGGCGCCCCTCAACATTTGGAGCTTTAGGCAGTTACCTGCTCTGTCTCTTGGGAAATCCGACCCTGAAGAACATAAGAACTGGAGAAGGGATTTCACTGGAGAAGTTATCTCCTGTTTTTCACCTTCTAATCACAACTTAATGCATAACACCCAGTGTCTTTTGTTATAAATTTTATATAAAAGAAACTGATCCATTAACATATTACTAATTTATACTGTATAGCTATATGAAGTTCTCAATATACTGATGTTTATTTATATAATACATGGTAAATTATCCTAATCTTCAGCTACATGTGCACCATGTGCTGGAAATCAAAATTCCACAGTACAAACTGTATTCTTATAAAAAGCACAAAGAGTGAAAGCTTTATGTAAGAAGTGCAAGGATGTATGGGTACAAATAATTACCATACAATAATATAAAGAGAGAGAGAGACAGGCATATATTGGTTGACAGCAACAAATATAGAGAAAGAGAACATTTTGACACATTTAAATAGACAAACAGATAACGATACAGAGAGAATTATTCATTGAGAACACGAGAGTGAGATACACAAAAGATGCAAGAGACAAAGATATTAACCCTTTGAGCTCCAGAGTGATAAGCAATGCATTGCAAAGCAATGTGTTCTGTACCACTCTGGCGCTCAAATGGTTAATAGGAGAACTCAGGTTTGGACTGATAAGTATTGACAGCTTGATTTGATAAGTATATGGACAAGGTGCACACTGCAAAACTGCAATAATACATGAGACCCAACAAAAGATGAGAGAGAGAGACAATGAACGGAAAGCTATGGCTAATATCAGGAATAATATCTGGAGTAAACCAAATGCACCAAAAGGGACAAATATAAATTCATGTTAAAGGAAATTGGGCTTTTAGCTCTTAAATGCTAAACAGGTATCCAATACATTGCAAAGTAATGCATTAGAGAACTCTCCAGCATTCAAGGGGTTAAAAAACTATATTCAAATGCATGGCAATTTATCAAATTGGGTTTGGCCCCTATGGTGCAATTGCTTAGTTTAAAGGGTTAGTAATGTCTTTAAAAAAAAAAAAAAAAAAATGAAATATTGTAGTTATTAAAAAAAACAAAAAAAACCCGAAATGATCCCAGTTCCAGAACGTTTTAAAGTTCCCCCATCACTGATGTCAGCTGTAAAGCTGAGAGCAGGCCATGTGTGCTAGCCGACTCAAGGAGGCTCTTCAGCAGAGCTGAAATACTGAAATCAAAAAAGAATTACTTAATTGGAATGGTCTACAAAGTGTGCCTGGTTTGCAAACACACTTTGTAGACCGTTCAATGAAGTATTGCTTTTTAGATTTCGGTATTTTGGCTTTGGTAAAGAGCCACCTGACAATCTCCGGACCAGGATCTCCTGCTGTCAGCACACAGGTTTGAGAGATGGAACTGGGATCATTTAGTTTATTTTTTTAATAGCTACAATATTTCATTTTTTTAACCCCCTTAAGGACCGGCCACTTGTGCACGAGGCCGTCACTTAAAGAACATGGATCTTTTTTTTTCTTCTCTTCCATTTCCGGGCTCCCAGAACGGCATGCAGCTGTGTGGGGGCGCCCGGAATTCCATGAGGTACATGTACGTCCTTGATCCTTTAGGGACCTATAACCCGTGACGTACATGTAAGTCATGGGTCGTTAAGGGGTTGAAGACATTACTAACCCTTTAGTAATAACTCTTGTTTGCTTTTATAGATATATATATATATATACACATAGGCCATTGAGACTTATGTATAAAATCGGTCTGGAGCAATTATGGTACAAACCAACTACACTAAAGGGGTTAAATAGACATTGTCAAAATTCCTGTTGATTTTAATGGTGTATTTAACCACTTGAATGCTTGAAAGGTCTCCGATATATTGCGTACCTATGTGTTAGAGATCCTTATGGCATTCAAGGGGTTAAAAGTAACATTTAAATCAATGGAAAGATGTATTTGTTACCTATAGTTCAGCTGGTTTGCTCTACAATGACTCAACATTTGTTTTATAAACATGGGCCCTCGTAATAAGAATGAGGATTTGGAGACTATACAAATGTGAACATGGATAAAGAGAGAAGGGGGAGTCAGAGCTAGAAATGTAGAGAAATAGAAACAAAATTGGAACAGGACGGAGGAAGAAACTATGATTAGAATGACACTGCGATATATCTGAGCATGGGATAAAAAGAGAGCAGGAAATGAACCCTCAAAGTGCCAAAGGGGGATCCAACACTTTTTGTTTCAATGTGTTGGATATCTCTCAGGTACTGAAAGGGTTGGATAGCTAATTTTATCCACAAAGGAAATTTCTAAAATAAAGCACTTTTGATGTTATGTACTAACATTGCAAATACAAACAGTGTAACTGAAAAGGCTTCAGAGTCTGGGCATGTGTTCAAGGTTCCAAAAGGGTTATTCATACAAAGCACAATGACAGGTAGTTGACTACCAACATGACTTCCATCAAAGACTGCCTGTAAGAGAGTTACATAACCTAACGCTACAAGGTGAAGCAGTACTATGCTGCCTCTTCCCCATGGACCATATACATTGCATTTTTATTGCATCCTATATAATAAAAGGCCAGAAAGTTTGTCACGATGCAGTCATGCACAGTAGAGACTGCCCACATTCGTCCACTCTTTACTGCGCATGATTGCATCACGTGTGTGAGGTGGCGCAATCGCGTGGAGCAGTGAGGTAATGGCAGTAGGCAGAGCAGGTCCGGGTAATGTTAACCCTTTGAGTGCCAGGGGGTACGCAACGCATTACTTAACCTACAAAGGTTTAAGAGGCCAGTCCTGCTCTGCATACTGCCTTTACCTCACTGCTCCACGGCCCGTGCACATGGGTTTTTACACTAGTATGTCATAATGCAGCCGGCATATCATTAATTTGTGGTTGTCACTATTGGTCCTGATATATTCACTATATTTATTCCTTTAGGATGGGATACGTTTGCAAAAGCATTGCAAAACTGCATTGTTCATTCCCCTGGTACACATGCGGTTAATCATTTTGCTGGACTGAGAAGAGAGAATGACTACAACAAATGTGACCTGGAGCAAATCAGGGAATACATACTGCAAAGGAGTTCCCATTATGGTAGACATAAGGGTTACTACAGTGACGTGGAATCACATTGAGGCAGAAGGAGCAGCCTTTTATTTGGACTGAAATAATGTGTCATGAGCGCAGAATTTCCAAGCACACCCACCACCATTTTGTTGTTGTATAAATACTGCAGCTCTGTTTTGCTGTACTAAACATTTTTGCATTGACAAGGACAAACAGTTCTGCTGTACTCCTCTGCTTTGCAGCTAATGAGTTGCATAGCCGAAGTCAGAAGTTACGTTGCCACTTATTAGCAGGCTTAGAACAATGTAGATCCGGCAGAGGGGATCTTGAGTGTGATCAAGGATCTCAGGGGCATGGTTTACAAGCTTTGAGGGAGAAATTTTGAGCCTCTGTGAGACCTCTCCCATGAAAAACAGTGTTTACCCTAATGGAGGAAATATGTGACATGGTGAAAAAGGAGAGGACAGAGAAGATTTTACAAGTGATTTTTCAATAACTAATTATTTCTCCATAATACAAATAAGATATAACTACTTTGAAATATACATACCTCATTTTTGTGTGAAGGAAAAATAAAAGGTTACCTTTCATTTAAATTGATGTGTGGACCATGTACTATTTTATTAGTTTGTGAAATTGAATTACAGTATACAACAGAACATAGAACACATTATTAACAAAGCATGGTGAGATGTAGAGGCATTGTTAGAATATATGATAGTTGAAAAACTGTACTTTGTAACTGCAACTATAAAACACAAAGGTTTTTAAAGCGGAACTTTCATCCGCTATAAAGTCGCCCTGCTATAATTAAGCAGGTATCGACTAGCTTCTCAATATATATTTTACCTTTTAAAAGTAGCCCGATGTAAAGAAACCCATCATTGAAGGAGACCAGAACCCAGGATACAGCGCAGACATCTTGCCTGTGCTGTCAGTCCTGGTCTCCACTGTGTAGACAGCACTGCACCATATGGCTACTGGAAGGGACTGACGGCGCAGACATGCAGACTGCGCTAACCCGGCCGTCATTCTCCTTCAATGATGGATTTCTTTACATCGGGCTACTTTTGAAAGGTAAAATGTATATTCAGAAGCTAGTCGCTACCTGCAGGACAACTTTATAGAGGATGAAAGTTCCGCTTTAAATAGTTGTAAACTATAAGGACTATGCAACAAATAAGGCCACTTTGGTAGCTACTAGAGTATTAAACTGGCATTAAGGTAAATAAATAACTATATAGCCACAAACACTAGCAGACATACTAGTTCCAATTTTAAAAATATAATAATATATAAATCAATCACTGATCAATAATTAAACAGGTATTATTGATTGTTTTACTAACTTACTATCACAATAAAGTCTGTGCACATTAGAACTGTAAAATCAGAAAAGTGACAGTATTTAAGTGTTTTCTTGGTGGTGGTGATGATGATGATGATAATGACAATTAAACACCTACATGCACTTACTATTGTAAAAATGCAACTAAACCTTTATTAAAGCTATAAAACACAGTTTAAGTGTTTGTAAATGAAATATAAAAGAATCAAAGAACTAAGAGTTTTAGAAATTAGTACATAAAAGGAAACTGAATCGGAAGCTAGCTAACAAGGCATGTATACTCTTCATAATTCCAGCTGAAAACTTCTCAGTGAACACATTTACCCACTATTCTCCTGATTACACCACTGCCGTGCACTGCAAGAGTGCTTAATAATTGTGGCGTACCCTACCCAGTGTCCTATGTATTTTTCTAATAGACAGGGGAAGAGTTTTTCATTTGACATCTAATTTCCCAGACTATCTCCCGTATCTCCATATGGGTTGGATGTGACTCTGACAAGGGTATGTGCCTGTCTAAAATAGCAATGGTGGCAGAAGAGGACTGACTATGCTTCCTGTGTAAGTGGTCTCATTCTGTGTTTGCATGTATCTTCTTCTCACAAGGAGTGCTGGGGGAAATGGTATCTCTGCTGCTTGGGCATGAAGCAGCACCCACAGGGAAAGTTGAGGTGGAAGTGTCACAAGATTGACTCATTCTATGAGCCCTCTTCAAATGATGAGACATACTGATGGTTCCCAAGTGGCCAGGCTCACTGCACCATCACATATCACTTACACACTGTTTACAGGTCTACACCTCATACTACTCACTACTAGGAGTTTCTGTAACATAGATCTGCATGGCAAAAGTTCAGAAACTAAAGTATTTCATGTAATAGTATATTAAAATGCATAGTGATTTGATGTTTGTTTTTTAATTATGAATTGTCTCAGAATAGAATATGAGCATGTATGAAACAGGAGTAATTAAGAATAAATGATAATAATTGTGCATTGTTATTATTTACAAACAAATAGCAATCTAGTGGAAATATTGTATTAGTTGGCAACAGTGCAGGTTATTTTCTAGTTTCATATTATTTTAGTACTCAATTCTTCACACAGTGTGCTAACACAAAGAGAGGTCTTGCCTCCTCTGATTATGCAGAGATTACCAAATAATGAACATCACTCCGGTGATATTGAATCTACAAAGCCTATCCTATTGAAAATAAATTACAATGCAGCACTGATGTTTCAAAAGCAGATGGCCTGGGTTTATACTGTAGTTATATACTGTTATATCTGAAATTCACACACACACGTATGTTCATGTCCATATACGCATATCAAAAACATGTTTATTATGGGAGTTTTATAACTAATCCATGTGTTACCTTCATGGCTTTCAATATGATGTGGTAACAAAGACTATGGTGGAGTTGATAATAAAATACAAATTACAATGGCACAATAGACACTGGGATGGAATGTACTGATCCCGCATGTCATCCACTTTTTTTCTAGAGGTAAAATAAAGACTCTTCATATAATTAAATGTGTTGAGCCGGGACTTAATTTATCCTTCTCTTCTTCCTGAAAAACACTATTACTCAAGGTGTTCATCTCCATACTCTATTTCCTTTGGTATAGAGTGGGTTAAATATTTAAATGACCTTGATCAAATTACCCCTTTACCCACTCCTTGTAATATGGATAGCAGTTGTGTGATAAGAAAGGGGTTAATGAGCCCTCCTGGATCCCACCATCCATCCGATATAGATTGAGACATTCTTTTATAAGACACTTGAGCCATAAGCCTTTGGGTGAGCACTGCCATGTATCTGCAGTAAAAAACTGTAATAGCTGTTTTAAGTCTTTACTTCCATGTTATGAAGTTCTGAGGGAGTCAAATGAAGCCCAGACTGTGGCATATCCTATATAATAAATCGCTAAAACACGTGTAATGATGCAGTCATGCACAGTAGAGACTGCTGCGTGTGCTGCAGTCATGCGCAGTAGAGACTGCCGAACCATGGCTAATACAGAGTCCGGAGCATCTGGCTCTCCATCAGCTGCAGAGCGGGCAGTCTCTACTGTGCATGACTGCCCCACGACCGGTTGGCAGTGGCACTGTGGCCCGTGTAACGGGCTCTTCAACTAGTAAAATATAATTATGTAAGCTGTTGCTGTTAAAAAAACATGGAGCTAAACATTAATCCCTTAAGGACCAGAGGGGGGTGCAATGCAATGTGATGTGTACCCCTCAGGGCCTAAAAGGGTCAAGATCCTTTTGGGCAAATATGTTGCAACAACTTAGGGAAGTTGGGGGTATTATACCACCAATGCTCTGTACATTCAAAAGTCGTGACCTTGTTTTAATTATGGTCAGTACTTCTCAGCATTCTGTGCCTTCTTCTGTTTGGCTGTCTAATCACAGACAGTCAAAGGCTGAGAACATGGTCTGACTATTACTTCAGTTAATTAGAAGAAAAAAGATGCATTCAGAATTATATGTATTGGACTTCTGCACAAAAGAAAAGGGAAACAATTCATTAAAGGGATAGTAATGTTTCATTTAGACTGGACCTAGGATCCCACCTTATCATGTGTACAATCTGTCCGTTATGTTGGAAATGGTGAAAGAGCTATATTTCCAATGATATTAAATTATTAATTCTCCCCCTGTGGTCCCTTTACAGTACAGGAGACCACCTCCCCTCAGATCTGAATTCCTGTCACTTGACCAGACAGATTGCAACGTGGGACAATCATCCTTCATTCAGTATACGGGAAACCCTGCCATCCTTGATGAAGGAGAGCAGTTTTTTCCTTATACTGAATGAAGATTGCCCCTTCTCACGATTCTCCTCCAGTGCTGAGGCCCAAAGAATGATGAGGGGGAGGATTAGTAATATAATATCATTGAAAATATAGCGCTTTCACCATTACCAACAGAACAGACCGATTGTATACATGAGAAGGAGGGATCCTAGTTGCAGCCTAATTGAAACATTACTAACCCTTTAACCAACCACTATTGGGAGGAAACAGAAAAATACAGAAACTCCCATTGAATTTAAATGGAGTTTTTAAAACCATGAATGCTAGAGAGGTCTCAAATGCATTGAAGACTTCTCTCGCTGTCAAGTTGTTAAAAGCCTAATTTAAATGAGTGGAAATGTTTATTTCACCCTATGGTTCTGCTGGTTTGTTCCAGAATTTCTTAAATCTTTCTACTTGCTTGAGGTTAAAATCACAGAATACATTCACCACAAGTATACAGGGACATATTTATCTCTATATGAATATCATCCAAAAAGTGTGATCAAGCTAGAGCTACAAAAAAGGCATCACTGTTCAGTTAATAGTGTAATGCTTCACAAAATGGAACAATATATGTTTACAAATCACGTTTATTTGTGTGTATTTTGTAGTATTTGGTGGGATAGACCAATATAAAAGGGCTGGTGCAAGTATTCAGTCCTTTTAGATCCTCACCCACTTACTCTAAATACCTCCTGTTTAAAAGCAGGTCAGTCTGATCAGAAGAATATTTAATATATCAAGTTTTTTTTATGAGTAATGGTTTAGGTGTTTTTAACTAGTTGTTTTTAAATCCAAAGGTTTTCCGCAAACGTGATTTCCTAAGGTGCAATTTATAATCCAGGATTTGTTTGTGTTTTGTTAAAGCCATAAAGATGGTAATATGTATTGGATATTACTTACTTAAAATGAAGTACCTTGGTGGAGTAAGCAAATTTAAATACACCTTGGCCAAGCTATGCAATAAAAAAACTCCTTTTTTCAAACTAAATAAATACATTAGTATAATATATGCTCTATACAGTGTTCACATTTGGGTAATTTGTATGGAGTAGCTCCTGATGTCTTTTGTTTTTGTTTTTTTCATTTTAGATTTGTTCCTAGTTTGAGGTTGAGTACTTGGCGAATCCCCTTATTTAGTGATGATCGAGCACCCCAATGCTCGGGTGTTCGGGTGCTCTGACCGAGCGCCCCCGGAGGCTCGAGTGCTCGGCCGAGCACCCGAGCCCCATTGAAGTCAATGGGAGGACTCGAGCATTACACCAGGCACCCCCTGCTCTGATGAGGGGAGGGTGCCTGGTCCATAGGAAAAGGGCAGAAAATGATGGAAACACCACAGAAATGGTTCAGGGACAGCATAGGGAGGATGTCTGGATGCATCTTGGACTCCAACGTCGCTGCTGGGAACGATCTTTCGCCCGTAGTACGCCATTTTTACAGACTGACTGTAAAACACACAAAAAAGGCAGATAAAAACGACTTTAGGTGAAAAATTGTTACCAAACAGTATTTGCTGTATATTTACTTGTATATCATCTGCAAATTCTGCAAAAAATTTCATCGATTTTTCTGAACTGGGGCCATGATTAAGAGGGAAACGTGCGCAGAGGCAAATTCTCCCAAAAATTTCCTCGATTTTTCTGAACTGAGGCCATGATTAAGAGGGAAACGTGCGCAGAGGCAAATTCTCCCAAAAATTTCCTCGATTTTTCTGAACTGAGGCCATGATTAAGAGGGAAACGTGCGCAGAGGCAAATTCTCCCAAAAATTTCCTCGATTTTTCTGAACTGGGGCCATGATTAAGAGGGAAACGTGCGCTGAGCCGACCATCTAAAACATTATGGGTGAGGGTCTGCTGCGGAGCTGACCATCCTAAACATTATATGCGAAGGCCCGCTAGTGAGCTGACGCTATAAAACATTATATGAGAGGGCCCGCTAGAGAGCTGACCCAATAAAACATTATATGAGAAGGCCCGCTGGTGAGCTGACCTATACAAAAATTGTCAAACAGGGCCCGCTGGTGAGCTGGCCCTATATAAAAATTATATCACAGGGCCCGCTGGTGAGCTGGCCCTATATAAAAATTATATCACAGGGCATATGGAAGAGGAGGAGGAGGATGAGAAGATTAAGAGTCAACCATATACCCGTTTTTTGGGTGGAAGGGGTGAATGGGAATACAGAGTATTCCCATCATTGTAAATAACATATATAAAGTGACTTTATGTTCCCCCGGGGCTTTCCTCCAGTGGAGTGTAGAAGTCAGGGGAAATCCAGGCCTTGTTCATTTTTATAAGTGTCAACCTATCAGCATTTTCGGTGGAAAGGCGGATACGCTTATCTGTTATGATGCCACCAGCAGCACTAAATACCCGCTCAGACAGAACGCTGGTGGCAGGGCAGGCCAGCACCTCCAAGGCGTAGAGTGCCAGTTCATACCACGTGTCCAGCTTGGACACCCAGTAGTTGTAAGGCACAGAGGGATCATTGAGGACGCTGACACGGTCTGCTACGTACTCCTTCACCATCTTCCAAAACTTTTCCCTCCTTGTGACACTAGGCTGCGCATCAGGGTGAGGGTGCTGGCGGGGTGTCATGAAGGTGTCCCACGCCTTGGAGAGTGTTGCCCTGCCTTTGTCGGAACTGCTGTGTGCTCCCCTTTTCTCGCCTTCTCGGTTGGCCAAGGTAGCACGTACTCTGCCGCCAGCGTTGTCAGATGGAAAATTTTGGAGCAATTTTTCGACAAGAACCTTCTGGTATTGCACCATTTTGCTTGTCCTCTCCACCGGAGGAATGAGAGATGAGAAATTCTCTTTGTAGCGGGGGTCCAGAAGGGTGAACACCCAGTAATCCGTGTTGTCTAAAATGCGTATAACGCGTGGGTCACGGGAAAGGCAGCCTAACATAAAGTCAGCCATGTGTGCCAAAGTACCAACAGGCAAGATTTCGCTGTCCTCACCAGGAGGATGACTCTCAATCTCCTCATCCTCTTCCTCCTCTTCTGCCCACCCACGCTGAAGAGATGGAACTAAAGTTCCATGGCTACCCTCTGTAGCGGAGGCAACCGTGTCTTCCTCCTCCTCCTCCTCCTCCAATTGTCGCTGAGAAGATGAAGTGAGGGTGCTCTGGCTATCACCTTGTGTAAGCTCTTCCTCCCGCATTTCCACCTCTTCCACATGCAAAGCGTCGGTTTTAATTGTGAGCAGCGAGCGTTTCAGTAGACACAGAAGTGGGATGGTTACACTGATAATAGCGTTATCGCCGCTCACCATCTGTGTCGATTCCTCAAAATTGCGTAAAACCTCGCAGAGGTCTGACATCCATTCCCACTCCTCACTTCTGATTACAGGAAGTTGAACGGAGAGGCGACGACCGTGTAACAGCTGGTACTCCACTACTGCCCTCTGCTGCTCACAAAGCCGGGCCAACATGTGGAAGGTGGAGTTCCAGCGCGTGCTCACGTCACACAGCAGCCGGTGAGCTGGCAATTGTAAGCGCTGCTGCAGCTTCAACAGGCCGGCTGAAGCTGTAGATGACTTACGGAAATGTGCACACACGCGGCGCACCTTGGTCAAGAGATCATGCAAATTGGGGTAGGTTTTTAGAAATCGCTGAACCACTAAATTAAATACATGCGCTAGGCATGGTACGTGTGTGAGCTTGCCGAGCTCCAAAGCCGCCACCAAGTTACGCCCATTATCACACACAACCATGCCTGGTTGCAGGTTGAGTGGCGAGAGCCACTGCTCGGTCTGGTGACTAATCCCCTGCAACAGCTCTGAGGCCGTGTGCTGTTTGTCCCCAAGGCAGATCAGCTTCAGCACGGCCTGTTGACGCTTCCCCACTGCAGTGCTACACTGCTTCCAGCTACCGGCTGATGGGTGAGTGGCGCTGCGCGCAGAGAATTCGGAGGTGGAAACGGAGGAGGAGGAGCCAATAACGAAGGTGCTGGCGGAAACCCTGATGGAGGTAGGGCCCGCAATCCTCGGTGTGGGTAGCACCTGTGACATCCCAGGGTCCGAGTCGCTCCCAGCCTCCACGACATTCACCCAGTGTGCCGTCAGGGAAATGTAGCGTCCCTGGCCACAAGCACTTGTCCATGTGTCAGTCGTTAAGTGGACCTTCCCAGTAACTGCGTTGGTCAGGGCACGGGTGATGTTACGGGACACATGGTGGTGTAAGGCGGGGACGGCACACCGGGAAAAGTAGTGGCGGCTGGGGACTGCGTACCGAGGGACAGCTGCTGCCATCAGGCTGCGGAAGGACTCAGTCTCCACAAGCCTAAATGGCAGCATTTCGATGGCCAGTAATTTGGAAAGGTGTGAGGTTAGTGCTATGGCCTGTTGGTGGGTGGCTGGGTATTTTCGCTTGCGCTCAAATGCCTGGGGTAACGACATTTGGACGCTGTGCTGGGACAGGGAAGTGGATGTGGTCGCTGATGGTGCTTCAGATGGTACAGGTGCAGGGTGGGAGGTATGCGGGCCTGCGCCTTTGACAGGCAATTGGCCGGCACCGAAAACAGGGGAAGAGGAGGCAGTGGTGTGGCCTGCAGACACAGATTGGCGATCCGGGTGTTCCTCCCACTTATTACGGTGCTTGGATGCCATGTGTCGAATCATGCTGGTGGTGGTGAGGTTTCTAGTGTTCATGCCTCGGCTCATTCTGGTGTGGCACAGGTTGCAAACTACAATTCTTTTGTCGTCCGCACTTTCCTTAAAAAAACGCCATACCGCGGAACACCTACCCCTTGGCAAGGGAGATTTACGCAAGGGGGTGCTCCGTGGAACATTTGCGGGCCGGTTTGGTGCGGTCCGCCTTCTTTCTGTAGCCACACCACTGCCTCTTCCAGCCTGTTGCGGTGCTGCAGATGGCTCACCCTCAGGACTGCTGTCATCGCTCGGCTCTACACCTTCCCAGGTGGGGTCAGTCACCTCATCGTCCACCAAGTCCTCCTCCACTTCCTCACTCTGATCATCCTCCTCATGTCTTGATCCCACCACATACTCAGTCATTGACAACTGTATATCATCCTCCTCATCAAGGTCTTGAGACAGTAATAGTGGTTGATTTAATGGCAACTGTGTCTCATCATCATCATCATCCACTTCCTTTGACCTTAAATGCCGTTCACCTCTGTCATCTTCTTGTGATTGGGTACCCTCTAGAGGTTGTGAATCAGGGCACAAGATGTCATGTTCCTCTGCAAGCGTGCTTGGAGAGAGGTTCAAATTAAGGATTGGTGATGAGACGAGCTCCTCAATATATCCCAGTGTGGGATCACTTCTTTGACCAGATCCTCTATGGTGGGAGGAAGGATGATCAGAGTGAGGATTATGTTGATCAGACTCTTGGCTACTGAGAGTGGACTTGGTGGAAGACAGGGTGGTGCTTAACCGACTGGAAGCAGTATCAGCTGACATCCAACCGACCACCTGTTCGCAGTGGTCGGACCTCGAGAGTGATGTCCTGCGACGCCCTGTAAACTGAGACATGAAGCTAGGTATGGTGGATGTCTTTCTGTCTTGTGCTCTGGCACCAGGCACAGTTTCTACGCGTCCTGACCCGCGCCCTGAACTATCAGGATCACGTCCACTTCCCCGTCCCTTTTTACCCGCCTTCTTCATATTACACGGAATATGTGCTGCAAATCTGCAACTTTGCACAGTAAACAGAATGTTCTCCTAATATGCAACTTTGCACACTAAACAGAATGTGCTTCTTATCTGCGGCTACGCACAGTGAATGGAATATGTGACTTTGATATTTTACACTTTGCACAGTAAACAGAATGTTCTCCTAATACGCAACTTTGCACACTAAACAGAATGTGCTTCTTATCTGCGGCTACGCACAGTGAATGGAATATGTGACTTTGATATTTTACAGTTTGCACAGTTAACAGAATGTTCTCCTAATATGCAACTTTGCACACTAAACAGAATGTGCTTCTTAACTGCGGCTTGGCACAGTGAATGGAATATGTGACTTTGATATTTTACACTTTGCACAGTAAACAGAATGTTCTCCTAATACGCAACTTTGCACACTAAACAGAATGTGCTTCTTATCTGCGGCTACGCACAGTGAATGGAATATGTGACTTTGATATTTTACACTTTGCACAGTAAACAGAATGTTCTCCTAATACGCAACTTTGCACACTAAACAGAATGTGCTTCTTATCTGCGGCTACGCACAGTGAATGGAATATGTGACTTTGATATTTTACAGTTTGCACAGTTAACAGAATGTTCTCCTAATATGCAACTTTGCACACTAAACAGATTGTGCTTCTTAACTGTGGCTCGGCACAGTGAATGGAATATGTGACTTTGATATTTTACAGTTTGCACAGTTAACAGAATGTTCTCCTAATATGCAACTTTGCACACTAAACAGAATGTGCTTCTTATCTGCGGCTAGGCACAGTGAATGGAATATGTGACTTTGATATTTTACAGTTTGCACAGTTAACAGAATGTTCTCCTAATATGCAACTTTGCACACTAAACAGAATGTGCTTCTTAACTGCGGCTACGCACAGTGAATGGAATATGTGACTTTGATATTTTACAGTTTGCACAGTTAACAGAATGTTCTCCTAATATGCAACTTTGCACACTAAACAGAATGTGCTTCTTATCTGCGGCTACGCACAGTGAATGGAATATGAGACTTTGATATTTTACAGTTTGCACAGTTAACAGAATGTTCTCCTAATATGCAACTTTGCACACTAAACAGAATGTGCTTCTTATCTGCGGCTAGGCACAGTGAATGGAATATGTGACTTTGATATTTTACAGTTTGCACAGTTAACAGAATGTTCTCCTAATATGCAACTTTGCACACTAAACAGAATGTGCTTCTTAACTGCGGCTACGCACAGTGAATGGAATATGTGACTTTGATATTTTACAGTTTGCACAGTTAACAGAATGTTCTCCTAATATGCAACTTTGCACACTAAACAGAATGTGCTTCTTATCTGCGGCTAGGCACAGTGAATGGAATATGTGACTTTGATATTTTACAGTTTGCACAGTTAACAGAATGTTCTCCTAATATGCAACTTTGCACACTAAACAGAATGTGCTTCTTAACTGCGGCTCGGCACAGTGAATGGAATATGTGACTTTGATATTTTACAGTTTGCACAGTTAACAGAATGTTCTCCTAATACGCAACTTTGCACACTAAACAGAATGTGCTTCTTATCTGCGGCTACGCACAGTGAATGGAATATGTGACTTTGATATTTTACACTTTGCACACTAAACAGAATGTTCTGCTAATCTGAAACTTTGCACACTAAACAGAATGTGCTGCTAATCTGAAACTTTGCACACTAAAAAGAATGTGCTGCTAATCTGCAACTTTGCACACTGAACAGAATGTGCTCTAATCTGCAACTTTGCACACTAAAAAGAATGTGCTGCTAATCTGCAACTTTGCACAATGAACAGAATGTGCTCTAATCTGCAACTTTGCACACTAAACAGAATGTGCTGCTAATCTGCGGCTAGGCACAGTGAACAGAATATGTGAAGTTTTTTTTTTTATATCTCTGCCCCCCCAAACAAAATAAACTGCTGCCCCCACACACAGTAGTCCTAAAAAGGACTTTTGGGTCTTTTTTTTTTACAAATTCGCTTTTCTTCTCCCTACACTGACTTTCCCTTCCTATCCTCATCTCTCCCTGGCTAAGACTGAGCCGAACTCGCTGGTCAGGTGCTATACAGCACCCGATCACGGGTTCTGGCCAGCCAATCAGTGTAATGCCAGCAGCCAACATGGCTGCTGGCATTACACTGATGTCAGAGCCTCCCTGCACGTTTATTGGCTGCGCAGCAGCCGCGAAACGTGCGGGGAGGAGACCCTAACATGGCGGGCGAGCACATGCGGTACTCGTACGAGTACCGCCATGTGCCGAGCAGAGCGATGCTCGAGCCGAACCGAGCTTCGGCCGAGCATGCTCGCTCATCACTACCCTTATTCCTTGCAAGATCCATACCTTATTTGCTTGGGTTCTTTAATTTGTAAATGTATATTAAATGTTTATATTATGGTGTGCATAATATGTTAATGGTTTTGATAAAACTTGTTGTAGCTCAGATATGATTTTTCATGTCAAATTTAACTTTATAGCACAAAATTCACATTTATGACAGAATGTATTGTTTTCCATACAAAATTAACTTTGAGGCACAAAATAGATCTTTTTGTCTGAAAATTGGCCTATATTGCATTGTAATTGTAAACCAGTTTTCGTTACAAAATGTTATCTTAAGACATATACTAAATTGTGTAAATCACTATACCAGTTTTGTTCCAAAGTTTCATAAATGGTGTCACAAAATTATTTTGTCCAGTGAATTCTATTATATATAAATCCCAGTCAATTTGGTGTTTTACAGAAATATTGTTTACAGAATAAATATGTCATAAAATTTTGTGCAAAAAAATGTCAAATAATTTAGCCAAATGAAGTCAAAAGCAAGCTATATTAAAGAGGAACTGTCACCAACCCCAAACCCCCTCCCCACCCCCGAATCAAATGGAAATATATTAACCCATGCAAAACAGCATATTTGATTGGAAATATAATTTTAATGTATGCTGAAACATGTGCTTCATGTTCAGCACAGACAAGGGAGAGTGCAGCCATCTTTCCTCAGTTTAAGATGATTGGCAGCACTCTCCCCATCACTTGCCTTCCCCTTTTTCTCCCGGAGAGTGTCTAAACAGCTGCCCTATCAGTGCAGGACTTCGCTTTTTATTAATTGCCTGGCTTGCTTTTTCATATCACTGCTGCCTGCAGGCAGCTTTTTAAACACACTCCGGGAGAAAAAGGGGAAGGGGGACTGCCAGCAGTAGAGCTGCCTGCCTGCGGACCCGCTTGTGCCAAAGGCAAGATAAAGAGTGACGTCACTTGGAAATTTAGTAAGTGGTTTTACACAAAATGTGACCAGTTTGGGGAAAAAATACATAACTTTCCAGCATTTGTTTTGTTTCCATTTGCATATGGGAGAAATATGTAAGTAGGTGATATTTCCCCTTTAAAATGCTATTTTACAGAAGCTATTTTACTTCTCACAGTAGTGTGAGAAGTAAACATTCTGAACAGGAGCTGCAATTCCATTTTCTTAACTACCAAGATTGAGGCATACTCAAAATGTCATTGTAATAAAGTCAGTGTATTGTGACTTTTTAAACCGAAATTCATCAAGGAGCAAATAGCTCAGCGTGCAACAAAATCAGAGAATTTCCTTGCACATTAACCATTCGGGCAGGGACCTCACTTCCACTTTGTAATCATGTATTGTCTAAACCCTTAAAATGTAAAGCGTTGCGTACACTTGTGACACTATATAAATAAATATATTAATTCATTAATTTGCCTATTCAGAAAAAGGCTGGATTATATCTGACCATCGATTATTCAACAAGAAGGCGATGCCAGATAGATCTGCCAATTGCATCTGCCAGCTTCAAGCAGTATGCATCTGTATCACCTGAATTACACAATTTATGCAATTTTTGTCATATTTCTCTGCTTTGCATATGCATGGCAGGAAAATAAGATACATTATTGATAATTATCTGAAAGTATGTATCAATGATTATGGTGAAGTACTGATGAAGAATGGCATATCTGACACTGTTTTTCCTGTACTTTGATTAATTTTGGTCTTAATAGGGTTTTATTTGTTTCTTTGTTTTCAGAAACAGCTTTTTCAAGGTGACTCATTACAAGTAATGTTTACATCATGTGACAGGATATGAATTTATAAATTTTAAAATAATGGTAAAATGTCTTACTATACTAATAATATACATTATATATCAAACATATTTATGTTTGTTGTGAAAGTTTGGTTTATTTCAAATGTTCAAATACTCTTTTTTTCCCCACAACAATTTCAGTAAATGTTGCATCATGTGACAAGATAATGAAGTTACTTATTCTGCTATCATACTATATATGTCAAACTCGATTATGCCGATTGTGAAACTTTCAATTATTTTTAAATCTATGCATTCTCCATGAATCCTGATACCAAATATGTACAGTTTTACCTATATGTAGAGCCTTCACAGAACCTATATTAACAGGCAAGCAAAGGGTAGTTTCTAATTCATTTACAAAAACTGTACATTTCATTGTAAAATTATCATAAAACAATTAAAAATAATATAAAAGCATATATATATATATATATATATATATATACACACACACACAGTATATATAAAATATATATATATATATATATATATACACACACACAGTATATATATATACATATATATATATATATATATATATATATATATATATATATATATACATATATATATATATATATATATATATATATATATATATATATATGACCTACAAATCAGAAAATGGCATAACTATATTCCTACACATAATGCTTGATTACCCCCATAACCTCAGTGTAATCACCTTTTGAGAATACATTTTGTATACTTAAGTATACGTATTTTGTGAAAGTATAAGAGAATTAAAAACTGTCAGATGTCTTCTTATGGGGGGCTATGCCCAAATTAAGAGAGATCTTAGTGCATAGATGTCATAGAATAACACTGGAAATTGGAAACGTGGTATAACTGGCGAAGTCACCTCCTTTATCACCTGTTTATCACTCCTTAGTGCATAACCCCCGTTATCTCCGCTTTATCACATTCCTATCACATCTTACTGGATCTCCATCCCAAGTTTTATTTGAATAAAGTCATTTTCAATTTGCTTTAAAAAAAGTCACAATTTATAGTACAGTATCTCTCATAAGTTTTGTGTGACAAACAAAAAGTATGAAATATGAATACCATATATGTCCTGAGTACACTGATATGTATAGGAGCGTGTATATTTGTTATCCTTTAGTGGCCTGACTAGGTAATAGCACATAATAAAAATTACAATAGAAGTTTTCTAGGACATAACGAACATTACAAAAACATACTAAAGTGGGTTAGAAGGTCCAGCTACCAGCATATTATACTACTTCTGACAGCTAATCACAGGAGGAAGATTACACAGCAGAGAAGAGGGCCAGCCCAGGTAGACGTTGACTATAGTAGATTGAATAACGTGTATGTGTACCAGGCAGTGGTTGAATGTTTGGGATGGGAAATGTGATAATTCAGGAGCTTCCACTGCAACTGCTTGGTGAAAATTGCAAGTCTGACAGATAACTGACAGTTGATACACGTGTGAGAATGGAATGAATGCGTGTGTATTTTTTATTATTATTTATTTTATTTTATTTTTATTGAATATATGCTGCATTTCTGAATGTCTTTATTTTCTTTACAATTGGTCCCCAGAGGGTCCTAGGGGAAGGAGATCACTTCATTCATGGGAAGCAATTTTGGGTCTAGTAAGACCTTGATCACTGCTCCTCAATCATTGTTGTGATTAGCTGTCCCACTGATACTTTAACTGTAAGCTTGACAGGCAAAAGCAGTGGTCATCTCTCATACAGAGACAGATAGATAGATAGATAGATAGATAGATAGAGATGATTCCAGCCTCGATCAGGATCTCATAGACTCTGACAATGCCTCAGACCTCTTTTTTGGACACCAGGACTCTCCTGATGCCAACCGCTGGTAGTGATCACCCACCACTTTACATGTACATGTATATTCAAGCCCCATTTAAGTCCTAGCACTGCAGACTAGAGTCAATGGGCAGTTCTTTCTTGAGTGTATAGAACTCTGTGGCTCATTTACAAGGTTTGCAAGGTTAGCTACATGATGTGGCCCCACATTCCTACATTTTGTTAGAGCAACTATTTTATTTTTGTGTGTGTGTGTGTAGCTATATATAGATGTATATGAGTATATATAATTTAGATGAAGTAATAGTAGTAGTAGTATGACTAGCAGTGATGAAATAGGGCAACAGTTTTATATTATGAAAAGGTTATTTTATAAAAAGTGTTTATTATTGACAAACCGTATTAACCCTTCCAGCACCAGTGGAGAGGGTACTTCAAATCTAAACTTACTGATAAGCACCAACAGCTGGTTTCTCTCGATCTGGTAAGACAAAGGTTGCTTGTTCTGTGATAATTTGGGATTTTTTCAGCTCAAATAACATGTCAGTTCTCTTTCCCTAACAAACATTCAATCTGAACTGAAGCCTTAAAGGATCTTGATACATTTATGACTTGATCTTTTGTTTTTTGTTTTTTTGCACAGAGGGTTCAGAACCAGATTTAATCCTCCTAGTGGCAAAGAGCTGACAGTGCAATCTAGCTTGTGCACTAATATCTATTGGATCAATTTTGTGGCAATCCAGCTGCAACTGAATTCTATAGAGGTCTTCACTAGTGATGAGCGAGCACCCCAATGCTCGGGTGTTCGGGTGCTCTGACCGAGCGCCCCCGGAGGCTCGAGTGCTCGGCCGAGCACCCGAGCCCCATTGAAGTCAATGGGAGGACTCGAGCATTACACCAGGCACCCCCTGCTCTGATGAGGGGAGGGTGCCTGGTCCATAGGAAAAGGGCAGAAAAGGATGGAAACACCACAGAAATGGTTCAGGGACAGCATAGGGAGGATGTCTGGATGCATCTTGGACTCCAACATCGCTGCTGGGAACGATCTTTCGCCCGTAGTACGCCATTTTTACAGACTGACCGTAAAACACACAAAAAGGAAAATAAAAACGACTTTAGGCGAAAAATTGTTACCAAACAGTATTTGCTGTATATTTACTTGTATATCATCTGCAAATTCTGCAAAAAATTTCATCGATTTTTCTGAAGTGAGGCCATGATTAAGAGGGAAACGTGCGCAGAGGCAAATTCTGCAAAAAATTTCCTAGATTTTTCTGAACTGAGGCCATGATTAAGAGGGAAACGTGCGCAAAGGCAAATTCTCCCAAAAATTTCCTCGATTTTTCTGAACTGGGGCCATGATTAAGAGGGAAACGTGCGCTGAGCCGACCATCTAAAACATTATGGGTGAGGGTCTGCTGCGGAGCTGACCATCCTAAACATTATATGCGAAGGCCCGCTAGTGAGCTGACGCTATAAAACATTATATGAGAGGGCCCGCTAGAGAGCTGACCCAATAAAACATTATATGAGAAGGCCCGCTGGTGAGCTGACCTATATAAAAATTGTCAAACAGGGCCCGCTGGTGAGCTGGCCCTATATAAAAATTATATCACAGGGCATATGGAAGAGGAGGAGGAGGATGAGAAGATTAAGAGTCAACCATATACCCGTTTTTTGGGTGGAAGGGGTGAATGGGAATACAGAGTATTACCATCATTGTAAATAACATATATAAAGTGAGTTTATGTTCCCCCGGGGCTTTCCTCCAGTGGAGTGGAGAAGTATCACGGTGCCGTGATTGCTGCAGTTCCCTGTCTGTCACCAGTAGGGGGCTTCTATTGGCTGTCTGCAGTTAGCCCGCCTCTTGTTGCCTATTTAAACCTGGATTGGGCACCCTTTGAGTGCCCTTTCGTGTTGTTTCTGACCTTCTTGCTATCACTATGCTAGTGATAGCTGGGCCTCTGTTCCAGTGTTCCTGAGTTCCTGATCTCCTGTGTTCCTGGGTTCCTGATCTCTACTGTTCCAGTGTTTCCTGGATGCTGAGTTACTCCAGTCCTGGTTCCGGCCTAGTCTCTGGTGTTGCAGTTACTGCTGAACTTCTTCTATGCTGTTTCCTGACCTGACTGATGGTTGCTGGTTCCTGTCATCTCATCACCTGTCTTCAGTATCCTGGCGACCTTCTGCCTGGTCGCGTTGGTGACATTGCTACAATTCTGTGTCGGTCCCAGCGTGCGGACGCTGGTTTGCTCCTTAGCCTTGCGGTTATACAAACTCACTTGTTACACCAGTGTGCGGTCACTGGTTTGCTCCAAAGCCTATCAGCTCTACATAGCTGTGTTGGTCCCAGCGTGCGGACGCTGGTTTGCTCCTAAGCCTTGCGGTTATACAAACTCACTTGTTACACCAGTGTGCGGTCACTGGTTTGCTCCAAAGCCTATCAGCTCTACATAGCTGTGTTGGTCCCAGCGTGCGGACGCTGGTTTGCTCCTAAGTCTTGCGGCCATACAAACTCACTTGTTACACCAGTGTGCGGTCACTGGTTTGCTCCAAAGCCTATCAGCTATACAAATCTGTGTTGGTCCCAGCGTGCGGACGCTGGTTTGCTCCTAAGCCTTGCGGCCATACAAACTCACTTGTTACACCAGTGTGCGGTCACTGGTTTGCTCCAAAGCCTATCAGCTATACAAATCTGTGTTGGTCCCAGCGTGCGGACGCTGGTTTGCTCCTAAGCCTTGCGGCTATACAAGCTCGCTTGTTACCCCAGTGTGCGGTCACTGGTTTGCTCCAAAGCCTATCAGCTATACAAATCTGTGTTGGTCCCAGCGTGCGGACGCTGGTTTGCTCCTAAGCCTTGCGGCTATACTACTCACTTGTTACCCCAGTGTGCGGTCACTGGCTTGCTCGCAAAGCCTTACGGCTATACTATTCAGTGTTGTTCCCAGCGTGCGGACGCTGGTTTGCTCCAAAGCCTTGCTGCTTAACGATTCTGCTAATTTGCCAGTTTCATCTGACTGCTGCTACTATCTCTGGGCTGCCCTGCCCGGTATTGGTAAGGCCGGTAGAACCTTTTGCCACATTCCATCTGAGGTTGCCTTACCCGGTATTGGCAGGGCCGGTAGAGCCGACATTGTGTATCTATTGAGGCTGCCTTGCCCGGTAATTTGGTAAGGCCGGTAGAACCGTTATGCTATTCCATCTGCAGGTTGCCTTACCCGGTAATGGCAAGGCCGGTAGAGCCTATAGACTGTCCTGTCCGGTATATTGACAGGACCGGTAGAGTCTGCCTTCTGTCTGTGCTATATCCTGTATATATATAAATGTATGTTATTGCCATCCTAAGTTATCAATTTATTATTTCAATAAAATTGATTTTTTTTACCTAAAACTTGTGTCTGAGAGTCATAATAACCGTGACAGTACGAAAGGGCCATGACCTCAGACAGCAAGGGTGAAGGTAATGCACAGAATATCCATTGGAGGATGGATGTGCTCGAGCAACGTTTGGATCAGTTGGCAGTTGCAATCCAAACGATCCTTGAACGCACGGTACTCGCTGACAAATCGAGTTCTAGCCCGGTGGTCTCGCCAAGTCAGACACCGGAAAGTGATACCAGGCCCCTATAGGGTACTGTTAAAGGTTTAACGGCTCCCTTGCCGCTAAGATATGATGGTGACCCTAGTCTCTGCAGAGGGTTCATCAACCAACTTGAAATCTTTATGGAATTGACGGCACACGCATTTCCCAATGATCGTAGTAAAGTGGGGTTCACAATATCACTGCTCACTGGCAGAGCATTGGCCTGGGCTAACCCCTTGTGGGAGAATGCTAAACCTTGTACTAAGAACTTCAGAGAATTTGTGCAATCCTTTCGAAGAGTGTTTGAGCCTCCTGGTAGAACCAACTCTGCTGCCAAACGCCTTATGGAGATACAACAGGGAAGGCGTACAGTGGGCGACTATGCCATCGAATTCCGCACATTGGCAGCAGAGGTAGGTTGGAATAACGAGGCATTATTGGCAGCTTTTTCTCAAGGCCTGAGTGACCACATTAAAGATGAAATTGCTGCTAAAGATCTACCTATTGATCTAGATGATTACATTGAGTATGTTATGATAATTGACTCCAGAATACGTGAGAGATCAATTGCCAGAGATCGTAAAATACGATCAAAAGATAATGAGCCTAGTAGCATATTTTGCCCACCCATCCCTCCCTTGGCATTGAAGTCTAGTGAACCTGTACGGGAAACAAGCGAACCTATGCAAATAGGCTTCACTAGACTAACCAAGGCAGAGAGACTTTATCGCAAGAAGCAAGGGTTGTGTTTATACTGCGGTAAAAAAGGGCACTTGCTAAATTCCTGTCCGGTACGTCCGGGAAACGCACACACCTAGGGTACCTTGGGGGACAGGCCCTAGGTGGTGTACAATCGTCCCCAGTGTCGGGCATAACGACACCCACCATTCAGGTGGTATTGTCTTGGGCACAACGATCTGTGGAGGTTTTGGCCTTGGTTGACTCTGGTGCAGCAGGGTATTTTATGGATAATACCTTTGCTGACTTGCACGGAGTTCCACGCATTGAAAGAGAAAACCCCTTGACTATCGAAGCGATTGATGGTAGACCTTTAGAACCGCCTCAGGTTTTATTTGAAACTATGCCACTGTCTATGACTACCGGGGCCTGAATAAACTAATGGCAAAAAACGCATACCCAATACCACTCATCACCGAGCTTTTTGACAGGCTTAAGGGCGCTTCGATTTTTACCAAATTGGACCTACGGGCCGCTTACAATCTGGTTCGCATTCGAGCAGGTGATGAGTGGAAAACTGCCTTTAATACTCGAGCTGGGCACTACGAGTATCTAGTAATGCCATTTGGGCTGTGTAATGCACCCGCAGTTTTCCAGGAACTGATAAACGATGTTCTGAGAGATATGTTACAGACATGTGTTGTGGTTTACCTTGATGATATACTGATTTACTCCCAAGACATGGCACAGCACATCAAGGATGTATCTGCAGTATTGCTACGACTCCGTGAGAACAAATTATTTTGTAAATTGGAAAAATGTGAGTTTCATAGAACCAGTGTGCCATTCTTGGGGTTCATAATTGGCAATGATGGCATTGCCATGGACAAAGATAAGTTGTCAGCTGTCCTACAATGGCCAAAACCCAAGGGCCTTAAAGCCATACAGCGTTTCCTGGGTTTCGCTAACTATTATAGGAGGTTTATTAAGAACTTTTCTTCCATTGTCAAACCTCTGTCCGATCTTACGCACAAGGGTGCTAATCCTTCTTGTTGGCCGGTATCTGCTGAGAAAGCCTTTGAAAATTTGAAGCTGGCATTTGCTGCGGCTCCTGTGTTATCCCACCCCAATCCTCTACTTCCATTTACGTTAGAGGTTGATGCCTCAGATATTGGGGTTGGGGCAGTACTTTCGCAACGACACGATAAAGGTGGAACTCTCAGACCTTGTGGATTTTTCTCTAAAAAGTTGACTGTCACTCAAAGCCACTATGAGATAGGTGACAGAGAATTATTGGCCATTATCCTCGCTCTTAAGGAATGGCGTCATTTGCTTGAAGGTACTAAGAATCCTGTCTTAATCCTAACGGATCATAAAAATCTGACGTATCTCTCCGAGGCCAAGAGATTGTCCTCCCGTCAGGCCAGGTGGGCACTGTTCCTGTCTCGATTTAATTTCATTGTATCATATTTACCGGGGTCAAAGAATATCAGGGCTGATGCACTGTCAAGACAATTTGAGGCCGACAGTGACAGAGTGGAAACACCAGCACCTATCATCCAACCTGATAGAATACTGGCTACTATACGCACGAGTATCACTTCTCCCTTAGGGGAGGAGATCCTGGCCTCTCAGGGGTCCGCTCCCCATGAAACCCCAGTGGGCAAATGTTTTGTCGCTGAACCATTTCGTACTAGGCTGCTCGAAACCTACCATTCCTCTAAGGCTGCGGGACATATTGGTAGAGACCAATTGTTATGGTCCCTTTCTCAGTTATTTTGGTGGCCTTCCATGAGAAACGATTGTGCCGAATTTACGAATGCCTGTGCCACCTGCGCCCGCGCTAAGACCCCGAGACATCTCCCAGTGGGCTTGCTTCAACCGGTGCCTAATGGCGAACGCCCCTGGTCTCATGTTTCCATTGATTTTATGGGAGAATTGCCTATGTCTAAGGGGTACTCTTTTATATTCATGGTGGTGGACAGATTTTCTAAAATGGCTCATTTCGTGCCCCTCCGTGGCCTTCCTTCAGCTAAGGAATTGGCAATGGTATTCGCCAGAGAAGTATTCCGGTTGCATGGAGTGCCTAGGGTACTGGTGTCTGACAGGGGGAGCCAGTTTGTGTCTAGATTTTGGAGGGCATTTTGCCAACAGATGGGCATACAGCTGTCCTTCTCTTCTGCCTACCATCCCCAGACCAATGGAGCCGCTGAACGAGCTAATCAGGGATTGGAACAATTTCTCCGTTGTTTCGTGACTGACCATCATGATAATTGGTCCGACTTGTTGCCTTGGGCAGAGTTCGCCAGGAACTGTGCGGTCAATTCTTCATCTGGGAGCTCTCCGTTTCTGATTAATTATGGGTTCCAGCCCTGTTTGCTTCCAGATTCTTTTCAGACGCAACAGATTCCAGCTCTGGATGAGCATATCGAGCAACTCCGTTCCACATGGGCACAAGTTCAGAGGGCACTTGGTCAGTCATTTCAGCGTCATCAGCGCCATGCTAATCGCAGAAGGCTTCCAGCGGTTTCCTTTCAGGTTGGGGATAGAGTATGGCTTTCCTCCAGAAATCTCAAGCTGCAGGTTCCGTCTAATAAGTTGGCTCCCCGGTTTATTGGTCCATACAGAGTTATTCGCAAAATTAACCCTGTTTCCTATGCACTAGACCTACCTGCATCCATGCGTATCCATAATGTGTTCCATGTGTCTCTTCTTAAGCCTCTGGTTTGCAATCGCTATACTACCACACCTGTGGTGCCAGGACCTGTTGAGGTCGAGGGCCAGGAGGAGTACGAGGTTCAGAGCATTATTGATTCCCGTAGGCTTAGAGGAGGGGTACAGTACCTGGTACATTGGGAAGGGTACGGTCCTGAGGATCGTTCATGGGTGGATAGTAAGGACCTTCATGCACCTAGGCTAACTAGGATCTTTCATGCCAAGTACCCACAGAAACCTAAACCCTATTCTAGGAGAGGGGGTCTTTGAGAGGGGGGTACTATCACGGTGCCGTGATTGCTGCAGTTCCCTGTCTGTCACCAGTAGGGGGCTTCTATTGGCTGTCTGCAGTTAGCCCGCCTCTTGTTGCCTATTTAAACCTGGATTGGGCACCCTTTGAGTGCCCTTTCGTGTTGTTTCTGACCTTCTTGCTATCACTATGCTAGTGATAGCTGGGCCTCTGTTCCAGTGTTCCTGAGTTCCTGATCTCCTGTGTTCCTGGGTTCCTGATCTCTACTGTTCCAGTGTTTCCTGGATGCTGAGTTACTCCAGTCCTGGTTCCGGCCTAGTCTCTGGTGTTGCAGTTACTGCTGAACTTCTTCTATGCTGTTTCCTGACCTGACTGATGGTTGCTGGTTCCTGTCATCTCATCACCTGTCTTCAGTATCCTGGCGACCTTCTGCCTGGTCGCGTTGGTGACATTGCTACAATTCTGTGTCGGTCCCAGCGTGCGGACGCTGGTTTGCTCCTTAGCCTTGCGGTTATACAAACTCACTTGTTACACCAGTGTGCGGTCACTGGTTTGCTCCAAAGCCTATCAGCTCTACATAGCTGTGTTGGTCCCAGCGTGCGGACGCTGGTTTGCTCCTAAGCCTTGCGGTTATACAAACTCACTTGTTACACCAGTGTGCGGTCACTGGTTTGCTCCAAAGCCTATCAGCTCTACATAGCTGTGTTGGTCCCAGCGTGCGGACGCTGGTTTGCTCCTAAGCCTTGCGGCCATACAAACTCACTTGTTACACCAGTGTGCGGTCACTGGTTTGCTCCAAAGCCTATCAGCTATACAAATCTGTGTTGGTCCCAGCGTGCGGACGCTGGTTTGCTCCTAAGCCTTGCGGCCATACAAACTCACTTGTTACACCAGTGTGCGGTCACTGGTTTGCTCCAAAGCCTATCAGCTATACAAATCTGTGTTGGTCCCAGCGTGCGGACGCTGGTTTGCTCCTAAGCCTTGCGGCTATACAAGCTCGCTTGTTACCCCAGTGTGCGGTCACTGGTTTGCTCCAAAGCCTATCAGCTATACAAATCTGTGTTGGTCCCAGCGTGCGGACGCTGGTTTGCTCCTAAGCCTTGCGGCTATACTACTCACTTGTTACCCCAGTGTGCGGTCACTGGCTTGCTCGCAAAGCCTTACGGCTATACTATTCAGTGTTGTTCCCAGCGTGCGGACGCTGGTTTGCTCCAAAGCCTTGCTGCTTAACGATTCTGCTAATTTGCCAGTTTCATCTGACTGCTGCTACTATCTCTGGGCTGCCCTGCCCGGTATTGGTAAGGCCGGTAGAACCTTTTGCCACATTCCATCTGAGGTTGCCTTACCCGGTATTGGCAGGGCCGGTAGAGCCGACATTGTGTATCTATTGAGGCTGCCTTGCCCGGTAATTTGGTAAGGCCGGTAGAACCGTTATGCTATTCCATCTGCAGGTTGCCTTACCCGGTAATGGCAAGGCCGGTAGAGCCTATAGACTGTCCTGTCCGGTATATTGACAGGACCGGTAGAGTCTGCCTTCTGTCTGTGCTATATCCTGTATATATATAAATGTATGTTATTGCCATCCTAAGTTATCAATTTATTATTTCAATAAAATTGATTTTTTTTACCTAAAACTTGTGTCTGAGAGTCATAATAACCGTGACAAGAAGTCAGGGGAAATCCAGGCCTTGTTCATTTTTATAAGTGTCAACCTATCAGCATTGTCGGTGGAAAGGCGGATACGCTTATCTGTTATGATGCCACCAGCAGCACTAAATACCCGCTCAGACAGAACGCTGGCGGCAGGGCAGGCCAGCACCTCCAAGGCGTAGAGTGCCAGTTCATACCACGTGTCCAGCTTGGACACCCAGTAGTTGTAAGGCACAGAGGGATCATTGAGGACGCTGACACGGTCTGCTACGTACTCCTTCACCATCTTCCAAAACTTTTCCCTCCTTGTGACACTAGGCTGCGCATCAGGGTGAGGGTGCTGGCGGGGTGTCATGAAGGTGTCCCACGCCTTCGAGAGTGTTGCCCTGCCTTTGTCGGAACTGCTGTGTGCTCCCCTTTTCTCCCCTTCTCTGTTGGCCAAGGTAGCACGTACTCTGCCGCCAGCGTTGTCAGATGGAAAATTTTGTAGCAATTTTTCAACAAGAACCTTCTGGTATTGCACCATTTTGCTTGTCCTCTCCACCGGAGGAATGAGAGATGAGAAATTCTCTTTGTAGCGGGGGTCCAGAAGGGTGAACACCCAGTAATCCGTGTTGTCTAAAATGCGTATAAAGCGTGGGTCACGGGAAAGGCAGCCTAACATAAAGTCAGCCATGTGTGCCAGAGTACCAACAGTCAAGATTTCGCTGTCCTCACCAGGAGGATGACTCTCAATCTCCTCATCCTCTTCCTCCTCTTCTGCCCACCCACGCTGAAGAGATGGAACTAAAGTTCCATGGCTACCCTCTGTAGCGGAGGCAACCGTGTCTTCCTCCTCCTCCGCCTCCTCCAATTGTCGCTGAGAAGACGAAGTGAGGGTGCTCTGGCTATCACCTTGTGTAAGCTCTTCCTCCCGCATTTCCACCTCTTCCACATGCAAAGCGTCAGTTTTAATTGTGAGCAGCGAGCGTTTCAGTAGACACAGAAGTGGGATGGTTACACTGATAATAGCGTTATCGCTGCTCACCATCTGTGTCGATTCCTCAAAATTGCGTAAAACCTCACAGAGGTCTGACATCCATTCCCACTCCTCACTTCTGATTACAGGAAGTTGAACGGAGAGGCGACGACCGTGTAACAGCTGGTACTCCACTACTGCCCTCTGCTGCTCACAAAGCCGGGCCAACATGTGGAAGGTGGAGTTCCAGCGCGTGCTCACGTCACACAGCAGCCGGTGAGCTGGCAATTGTAAGCGCTGCTGCAGCTTCAACAGGCCGGCCGAAGCTGTAGATGACTTACGGAAATGTGCACACACGCGGCGCACCTTGGTCAAGAGATCATGCACATTGGGGTAGGTTTTTAGAAATCGCTGAACCACTAAATTAAATACATGCGCTAGGCATGGTACGTGTGTGAGCTTGCCGAGCTCCAAAGCCGCCACCAAGTTACGCCCATTATCACACACAACCATGCCTGGTTGCAGGTTGAGTGGCGAGAGCCACTGCTCGGTCTGGTGACTAATCCCCTGCAACAGCTCTGAGGCCGTGTGCTGTTTGTCCCCAAGGCAGATCAGCTTCAGCACGGCCTGTTGACGCTTCCCCACTGCAGTGCTACACTGCTTCCAGCTACTGGCTGATGGGGGAGTGGCGCTGCGTGTAGAGAATTCGGAGGTGGAAACGGAGGAGGAGGAGCCAATAACGTAGGTGCTGGCGGAAACCCTGATGGAGGTAGGGCCCGCAATCCTCGGCGTGGGTAGCACCCGTGCCATCCCAGGGTCCGAGTCGCTCCCAGCCTCCACGACATTCACCCAGTGTGCCGTCAGGGAAATGTAGCGTCCCTGGCCACAAGCACTTGTCCATGTGTCAGTCGTTAAGTGGACCTTCCCAGTAACTGCGTTGGTCAGGGCACGGGTGATGTTACGGGACACATGGTGGTGTAATGCGGGGATGGCACACCGGGAAAAGTAGTGGCGGCTGGGGACCGCGTACCGAGGGACAGCTGCTGCCATCAGGCTGCGGAAGGACTCAGTCTCCACAAGCCTAAATGGCAGCATTTCGATGGCCAGTAATTTGGAAAGGTGTGAGGTTAGTGCTATGGCCTGTGGGTGGGTGGCTGGGTATTTTCGCTTGCGCTCAAATGCCTGGGGTAACGACATTTGGATGCTGTGCTGGGACAGGGAAGTGGATGTGGTCGCTGATGGTGCTTCAGATGGTACAGGTGCAGGGCGGGAGGTATGCGGGCCTGCGCCTTCGACAGGCGATTGGCCGGCACCGAAAACAGGGGAAGAGGAGGCAGTGGTGTGGCCTGCAGACACAGATGGGCGATCCAGGCATTCCTCCCACTTATTACGGTGCTTGGATGCCATGTGTCGGATCATGCTGGTGGTGGTGAGGTTTCTAGTGTTCATGCCTCGGCTCATTCTGGTGTGGCACAGGTTGCAAACTACAATTCTTTTGTCGTCCGCACTTTCCTTAAAAAAACGCCATACCGCGGAACACCTACCCCTTGGCAAGGGAGATTTACGCAAGGGGGTGCTCCGTGGAACATTTGCGGGCCGGTTTGGTGCGGTCCGCCTTCTTTCTGTAGCCACACCACTGCCTCTTCCAGCCTGTTGCGGTGCTGCAGATGGCTCACCCTCAGGACTGCTGTCATCGCTCGGCTCTACACCTTCCCAGGTGGGGTCAGTCACCTCATCGTCCACCAAGTCCTCCTCCACTTCCTCACTCTGATCATCCTCCTCATGTCTTGATCCCACCACATACTCAGTCATTGACAACTGTATATCATCCTCCTCATCAAGGTCTTGAGACAGTAATAGTGGTTGATTTAATGGCAACTGTGTCTCATCATCATCATCATCCACTTCCTTTGACCTTAAATGCCGTTCACCTCTGTCATCTTCTTGTGATTGGGTACCCTCTAGAGGTTGTGAATCAGGGCACAAGATGTCATGTTCCTCTGCAAGCGTGCTTGGAGAGAGGTTCAAATTAAGGATTGGTGATGAGACGAGCTCCTCAATATATCCCAGTGTGGGATCACTTCTTTGACCAGATCCTCTATGGTGGGAGGAAGGATGATCAGAGTGAGGATTATGTTGATCAGACTCTTGGCTACTGAGAGTGGACTTGGTGGAAGACAGGGTGGTGCTTAACCGACTGGAAGCAGTATCAGCTGACATCCAACCGACCACCTGTTCGCAGTGGTCGGACCTCGAGAGTGATGTCCTGCGACGCCCTGTAAACTGAGACATGAAGCTAGGTATGGTGGATGTCTTTCTGTCTTGTGCTCTGGCACCAGGCACAGTTTCTACGCGTCCTGACCCGCGCCCTGAACTATCAGGATCACGTCCACTTCCCCGTCCCTTTTTACCCGCCTTCTTCATATTACACGGAATATGTGCTGCAAATCTGCAACTTTGCACAGTAAACAGAATGTTCTCCTAATATGCAACTTTGCACACTAAACAGAATGTGCTTCTTATCTGCGGCTACGCACAGTGAATGGAATATGTGACTTTGATATTTTACACTTTGCACAGTAAACAGAATGTTCTCCTAATACGCAACTTTGCACACTAAACAGAATGTGCTTCTTATCTGCGGCTACGCACAGTGAATGGAATATGTGACTTTGATATTTTACAGTTTGCACAGTTAACAGAATGTTCTCCTAATATGCAGCTTTGCACACTAAACAGAATGTGCTTCTTAACTGCGGCTCGGCACAGTGAATGGAATATGTGACTTTGATATTTTACACTTTGCACAGTAAACAGAATGTTCTCCTAATACGCAACTTTGCACACTAAACAGAATGTGCTTCTTATCTGCGGCTACGCACAGTGAATGGAATATGTGACTTTGATATTTTACACTTTGCACAGTAAACAGAATGTTTTCCTAATACGCAACTTTGCACACTAAACAGAATGTGCTTCTTATCTGCGGCTACGCACAGTGAATGGAATATGTGACTTTGATATTTTACAGTTTGCACAGTTAACAGAATGTTCTCCTAATATGCAACTTTGCACACTAAACAGATTGTGCTTCTTAACTGCGGCTCGGCACAGTGAATGGAATATGTGACTTTGATATTTTACAGTTTGCACAGTTAACAGAATGTTCTCCTAATATGCAACTTTGCACACTAAACAGAATGTGCTTCTTATCTGCGGCTAGGCACAGTGAATGGAATATGTGACTTTGATATTTTACAGTTTGCACAGTTAACAGAATGTTCTCCTAATATGCAACTTTGCACACTAAACAGAATGTGCTTCTTAACTGCGGCTACGCACAGTGAATGGAATATGTGACTTTGATATTTTACAGTTTGCACAGTTAACAGAATGTTCTCCTAATATGCAACTTTGCACACTAAACAGAATGTGCTTCTTATCTGCGGCTACGCACAGTGAATGGAATATGAGACTTTGATATTTTACAGTTTGCACAGTTAACAGAATGTTCTCCTAATATGCAACTTTGCACACTAAACAGAATGTGCTTCTTATCTGCGGCTAGGCACAGTGAATGGAATATGTGACTTTGATATTTTACAGTTTGCACAGTTAACAGAATGTTCTCCTAATATGCAACTTTGCACACTAAACAGAATGTGCTTCTTAACTGCGGCTACGCACAGTGAATGGAATATGTGACTTTGATATTTTACAGTTTGCACAGTTAACAGAATGTTTTCCTAATATGCAACTTTGCACACTAAACAGAATGTGCTTCTTATCTGCGGCTAGGCACAGTGAATGGAGTATGTGACTTTGATATTTTACAGTTTGCACAGTTAACAGAATGTTCTCCTAATATGCAACTTTGCACACTAAACAGAATGTGTTTCTTAACTGCGGCTCGGCACAGTGAATGGAATATGTGACTTTGATATTTTACAGTTTGCACAGTTAACAGAATGTTCTCCTAATACGCAACTTTGCACACTAAACAGAATGTGCTTCTTATCTGCGGCTACGCACAGTGAATGGAATATGTGACTTTGATATTTTACACTTTGCACACTAAACAGAATGTTCTGCTAATCTGAAACTTTGCACACTAAACAGAATGTGCTGCTAATCTGAAACTTTGCACACTAAAAAGAATGTGCTGCTAATCTGCAACTTTGCACACTGAACAGAATGTGCTCTAATCTGCAACTTTGCACACTGAACAGAATGTGCTCTAATCTGCAACTTTGCACACTAAACAGAATGTGCTGCTAATCTGCGGCTAGGCACAGTGAACAGAATATGTGAAGTTTTTTTTTTTATATCTCTGCCCCCCCAAACAAAATAAACTGCTGCCCCCACACACAGTAGTCCTAAAAAGGACTTTTGGGTCTTTTTTTTTTACAAATTCGCTTTTCTTCTCCCTACACTGACTTTCCCTTCCTATCCTCATCTCTCCCTGGCTAAGACTGAGCCGAACTCGCTGGTCAGGTGCTATACAGCACCCGATCACGGGTTCTGGCCAGCCAATCAGTGTAATGCCAGCAGCCAACATGGCTGCTGGCATTACACTGATGTCAGAGCCTCCCTGCACGTTTATTGGCTGCGCAGCAGCCGCGAAACGTGCGGGGAGGAGACCCTAACATGGCGGGCGAGCACATGCGGTACTCGTACGAGTACCGCCATGTGCCGAGCAGAGCGATGCTCGAGCCGAACCGAGCTTCGGCCGAGCATGCTCGCTCATCACTACCCTTATTCCTTGCAAGATCCATACCTTATTTGCTTGGGTTCTTTAATTTGTAAATGTATATTAAATGTTTATATTATGGTGTGCATAATATGTTAATGGTTTTGATAAAACTTGTTGTAGCTCAGATATGATTTTTCATGTCAAATTTAACTTTATAGCACAAAATTCACATTTATGACAGAATGTATTGTTTTCCATACAAAATTAACTTTGAGGCACAAAATAGATCTTTTTGTCTGAAAATTGGCCTATATTGCATTGTAATTGTAAACCAGTTTTCGTTACAAAATGTTATCTTAAGACATATACTAAATTGTGTAAATCACTATACCAGTTTTGTTCCAAAGTTTCATAAATGGTGTCACAAAATTATTTTGTCCAGTGAATTCTATTATATATAAATCCCAGTCAATTTGGTGTTTTACAGAAATATTGTTTACAGAATAAATATGTCATAAAATTTTGTGCAAAAAAATGTCAAATAATTTAGCCAAATGAAGTCAAAAGCAAGCTATATTAAAGAGGAACTGTCACCAACCCCAAACCCCCTCCCCACCCCCGAATCAAATGGAAATATATTAACCCATGCAAAACAGCATATTTGATTGGAAATATAATTTTAATGTATGCTGAAACATGTGCTTCATGTTCAGCACAGACAAGGGAGAGTGCAGCCATCTTTCCTCAGTTTAAGATGATTGGCAGCACTCTCCCCATCACTTGCCTTCCCCTTTTTCTCCCGGAGAGTGTCTAAACAGCTGCCCTATCAGTGCAGGACTTCGCTTTTTATTAATTGCCTGGCTTGCTTTTTCATATCACTGCTGCCTGCAGGCAGCTTTTTAAACACACTCCGGGAGAAAAAGGGGAAGGGGGACTGCCAGCAGTAGAGCTGCCTGCCTGCGGACCCGCTTGTGCCAAAGGCAAGATAAAGAGTGACGTCACTTGGAAATTTAGTAAGTGGTTTTACACAAAATGTGACCAGTTTGGGGAAAAAATACATAACTTTCCAGCATTTGTTTTGTTTCCATTTGCATATGGGAGAAATATGTAAGTAGGTGATATTTCCCCTTTAAAATGCTATTTTACAGAAGCTATTTTACTTCTCACAGTAGTGTGAGAAGTAAACATTCTGAACAGGAGCTGCAATTCCATTTTCTTAACTACCAAGATTGAGGCATACTCAAAATGTCATTGTAATAAAGTCAGTGTATTGTGACTTTTTAAACCGAAATTCATCAAGGAGCAAATAGCTCAGCGTGCAACAAAATCAGAGAATTTCCTTGCACATTAACCATTCGGGCAGGGACCTCACTTCCACTTTGTAATCATGTATTGTCTAAACCCTTAAAATGTAAAGCGTTGCGTACACTTGTGACACTATATAAATAAATATATTAATTCATTAATTTGCCTATTCAGAAAAAGGCTGGATTATATCTGACCATCGATTATTCAACAAGAAGGCGATGCCAGATAGATCTGCCAATTGCATCTGCCAGCTTCAAGCAGTATGCATCTGTATCACCTGAATTACACAATTTATGCAATTTTTGTCATATTTCTCTGCTTTGCATATGCATGGCAGGAAAATAAGATACATTATTGATAATTATCTGAAAGTATGTATCAATGATTATGGTGAAGTACTGATGAAGAATGGCATATCTGACACTGTTTTTCCTGTACTTTGATTAATTTTGGTCTTAATAGGGTTTTATTTGTTTCTTTGTTTTCAGAAACAGCTTTTTCAAGGTGACTCATTACAAGTAATGTTTACATCATGTGACAGGATATGAATTTATAAATTTTAAAATAATGGTAAAATGTCTTACTATACTAATAATATACATTATATATCAAACATATTTATGTTTGTTGTGAAAGTTTGGTTTATTTCAAATGTTCAAATACTCTTTTTTTCCCCACAACAATTTCAGTAAATGTTGCATCATGTGACAAGATAATGAAGTTACTTATTCTGCTATCATACTATATATGTCAAACTCGATTATGCCGATTGTGAAACTTTCAATTATTTTTAAATCTATGCATTCTCCATGAATCCTGATACCAAATATGTACAGTTTTACCTATATGTAGAGCCTTCACAGAACCTATATTAACAGGCAAGCAAAGGGTAGTTTCTAATTCATTTACAAAAACTGTACATTTCATTGTAAAATTATCATAAAACAATTAAAAATAATATAAAAGCATATATATATATATATATATATATATACACACACAGTATATATAAAATATATATATATATATATATATATATACACACACACAGTATATATATATATACATATATATATACATATATATATATATATATATATATATACATATATATATATATATATATATATATATGACCTACAAATCAGAAAATGGCATAACTATATTCCTACACATAATGCTTGATTACCCCCATAACCTCAGTGTAATCACCTTTTGAGAATACATTTTGTATACTTAAGTATACGTATTTTGTGAAAGTATAAGAGAATTAAAAACTGTCAGATGTCTTCTTATGGGGGGCTATGCCCAAATTAAGAGAGATCTTAGTGCATAGATGTCATAGAATAACACTGGAAATTGGAAACGTGGTATAACTGGCGAAGTCACCTCCTTTATCACCTGTTTATCACTCCTTAGTGCATAACCCCCGTTATCTCCGCTTTATCACATTCCTATCACATCTTACTGGATCTCCATCCCAAGTTTTATTTGAATAAAGTCATTTTCAATTTGCTTTAAAAAAAGTCACAATTTATAGTACAGTATCTCTCATAAGTTTTGTGTGACAAACAAAAAGTATGAAATATGAATACCATATATGTCCTGAGTACACTGATATGTATAGGAGCGTGTATATTTGTTATCCTTTAGTGGCCTGACTAGGTAATAGCACATAATAAAAATTACAATAGAAGTTTTCTAGGACATAACGAACATTACAAAAACATACTAAAGTGGGTTAGAAGGTCCAGCTACCAGCATATTATACTACTTCTGACAGCTAATCACAGGAGGAAGATTACACAGCAGAGAAGAGGGCCAGCCCAGGTAGACGTTGACTATAGTAGATTGAATAACGTGTATGTGTACCAGGCAGTGGTTGAATGTTTGGGATGGGAAATGTGATAATTCAGGAGCTTCCACTGCAACTGCTTGGTGAAAATTGCAAGTCTGACAGATAACTGACAGTTGATACACGTGTGAGAATGGAATGAATGCGTGTGTATTTTTTATTATTATTTATTTTATTTTATTTTTATTGAATATATGCTGCATTTCTGAATGTCTTTATTTTCTTTACAATTGGTCCCCAGAGGGTCCTAGGGGAAGGAGATCACTTCATTCATGGGAAGCAATTTTGGGTCTAGTAAGACCTTGATCACTGCTCCTCAATCATTGTTGTGATTAGCTGTCCCACTGATACTTTAACTGTAAGCTTGACAGGCAAAAGCAGTGGTCATCTCTCATACAGAGACAGATAGATAGATAGATAGATAGATAGATAGATAGATAGAGATGATTCCAGCCTCGATCAGGATCTCATAGACTCTGACAATGCCTCAGACCTCTTTTTTGGACACCAGGACTCTCCTGATGCCAACCGCTGGTAGTGATCACCCACCACTTTACATGTACATGTATATTCAAGCCCCATTTAAGTCCTAGCACTGCAGACTAGAGTCAATGGGCAGTTCTTTCTTGAGTGTATAGAACTCTGTGGCTCATTTACAAGGTTTGCAAGGTTAGCTACATGATGTGGCCCCACATTCCTACATTTTGTTAGAGCAACTATTTTATTTTTGTGTGTGTGTGTGTGTAGCTATATATAGATGTATATGAGTATATATAATTTAGATGAAGTAATAGTAGTAGTAGTATGACTAGCAGTGATGAAATAGGGCAACAGTTTTATATTATGAAAAGGTTATTTTATAAAAAGTGTTTATTATTGACAAACCGTATTAACCCTTCCAGCACCAGTGGAGAGGGTACTTCAAATCTAAACTTACTGATAAGCACCAACAGCTGGTTTCTCTCGATCTGGTAAGACAAAGGTTGCTTGTTCTGTGATAATTTGGGATTTTTTCAGCTCAAATAACATGTCAGTTCTCTTTCCCTAACAAACATTCAATCTGAACTGAAGCCTTAAAGGATCTTGATACATTTATGACTTGATCTTTTGTTTTTTGTTTTTTTGCACAGAGGGTTCAGAACCAGATTTAATCCTCCTAGTGGCAAAGAGCTGACAGTGCAATCTAGCTTGTGCACTAATATCTATTGGATCAATTTTGTGGCAATCCAGCTGCAACTGAATTCTATAGAGGTCTTCACTAGTGATGAGCGAGCACCCCAATGCTCGGGTGTTCGGGTGCTCTGACCGAGCGCCCCCGGAGGCTCGAGTGCTCGGCCGAGCACCCGAGCCCCATTGAAGTCAAAGGGAGGACTCGAGCATTACACCAGGCACCCCCTGCTCTGATGAGGGGAGGGTGCCTGGTCCATAGGAAAAGGGCAGAAAAGGATGGAAACACCACAGAAATGGTTCAGGGACAGCATAGGGAGGATGTCTGGATGCATCTTGGACTCCAACATCGCTGCTGGGAACGATCTTTCGCCCGTAGTACGCCATTTTTACAGACTGACCGTAAAACACACAAAAAGGAAAATAAAAACGACTTTAGGCGAAAAATTGTTACCAAACAGTATTTGCTGTATATTTACTTGTATATCATCTGCAAATTCTGCAAAAAATTTCATCGATTTTTCTGAAGTGAGGCCATGATTAAGAGGGAAACGTGCGCAGAGGCAAATTCTGCAAAAAATTTCCTAGATTTTTCTGAACTGAGGCCATGATTAAGAGGGAAACGTGCGCAAAGGCAAATTCTCCCAAAAATTTCCTCGATTTTTCTGAACTGGGGCCATGATTAAGAGGGAAACGTGCGCTGAGCCGACCATCTAAAACATTATGGGTGAGGGTCTGCTGCGGAGCTGACCATCCTAAACATTATATGCGAAGGCCCGCTAGTGAGCTGACGCTATAAAACATTATATGAGAGGGCCCGCTAGAGAGCTGACCCAATAAAACATTATATGAGAAGGCCCGCTGGTGAGCTGACCTATATAAAAATTGTCAAACAGGGCCCGCTGGTGAGCTGGCCCTATATAAAAATTATATCACAGGGCATATGGAAGAGGAGGAGGAGGATGAGAAGATTAAGAGTCAACCATATACCCGTTTTTTGGGTGGAAGGGGTGAATGGGAATACAGAGTATTACCATCATTGTAAATAACATATATAAAGTGAGTTTATGTTCCCCCGGGGCTTTCCTCCAGTGGAGTGGAGAAGTCAGGGGAAATCCAGGCCTTGTTCATTTTTATAAGTGTCAACCTATCAGCATTGTCGGTGGAAAGGCGGATACGCTTATCTGTTATGATGCCACCAGCAGCACTAAATACCCGCTCAGACAGAACGCTGGCGGCAGGGCAGGCCAGCACCTCCAAGGCGTAGAGTGCCAGTTCATACCACGTGTCCAGCTTGGACACCCAGTAGTTGTAAGGCACAGAGGGATCATTGAGGACGCTGACACGGTCTGCTACGTACTCCTTCACCATCTTCCAAAACTTTTCCCTCCTTGTGACACTAGGCTGCGCATCAGGGTGAGGGTGCTGGCGGGGTGTCATGAAGGTGTCCCACGCCTTGGAGAGTGTTGCCCTGCCTTTGTCGGAACTGCTGTGTGCTCCCCTTTTCTCCCCTTCTCTGTTGGCCAAGGTAGCACGTACTCTGCCGCCAGCGTTGTCAGATGGAAAATTTTGTAGCAATTTTTCAACAAGAACCTTCTGGTATTGCACCATTTTGCTTGTCCTCTCCACCGGAGGAATGAGAGATGAGAAATTCTCTTTGTAGCGGGGGTCCAGAAGGGTGAACACCCAGTAATCCGTGTTGTCTAAAATGCGTATAACGCGTGGGTCACGGGAAAGGCAGCCTAACATAAACTCAGCCATGTGTGCCAGAGTACCAACAGTCAAGATTTCGCTGTCCTCACCAGGAGGATGACTCTCAATCTCCTCATCCTCTTCCTCCTCTTCTGCCCACCCACGCTGAAGAGATGGAACTAAAGTTCCATGGCTACCCTCTGTAGCGGAGGCAACCGTGTCTTCCTCCTCCTCCTCCTCCTCCTCCGCCTCCTCCAATTGTCGCTGAGAAGACGAAGTGAGGGTGCTCTGGCTATCACCTTGTGTAAGCTCTTCCTCCCGCATTTCCACCTCTTCCACATGCAAAGCGTCAGTTTTAATTGTGAGCAGCGAGCGTTTCAGTAGACACAGAAGTGGGATGGTTACACTGATAATAGCGTTATCGCTGCTCACCATCTGTGTCGATTCCTCAAAATTGCGTAAAACCTCACAGAGGTCTGACATCCATTCCCACTCCTCACTTCTGATTACAGGAAGTTGAACGGAGAGGCGACGACCGTGTAACAGCTGGTACTCCACTACTGCCCTCTGCTGCTCACAAAGCCGGGCCAACATGTGGAAGGTGGAGTTCCAGCGCGTGCTCACGTCACACAGCAGCCGGTGAGCTGGCAATTGTAAGCGCTGCTGCAGCTTCAACAGGCCGGCCGAAGCTGTAGATGACTCACGGAAATGTGCACACACGCGGCGCACCTTGGTCAAGAGATCATGCACATTGGGGTAGGTTTTTAGAAATCGCTGAACCACTAAATTAAATACATGCGCTAGGCATGGTACGTGTGTGAGCTTGCCGAGCTCCAAAGCCGCCACCAAGTTACGCCCATTATCACACACAACCATGCCTGGTTGCAGGTTGAGTGGCGAGAGCCACTGCTCGGTCTGGTGACTAATCCCCTGCAACAGCTCTGAGGCCGTGTGCTGTTTGTTCCCAAGGCAGATCAGCTTCAGCACGGCCTGTTGACGCTTCCCCACTGCAGTGCTACACTGCTTCCAGCTACTGGCTGATGAGGGAGTGGCGCTGCGTGTAGAGAATTCGGAGGTGGAAACGGAGGAGGAGGAGCCAATAACGTAGGTGCTGGCGGAAACCCTGATGGAGGTAGGGCCCGCAATCCTCGGCGTGGGTAGCACCCGTGCCATCCCAGGGTCCGAGTCGCTCCCAGCCTCCACGACATTCACCCAGTGTGCCGTCAGGGAAATGTAGCGTCCCTGGCCACAAGCACTTGTCCATGTGTCAGTCGTTAAGTGGACCTTCCCAGTAACTGCGTTGGTCAGGGCACGGGTGATGTTACGGGACACATGGTGGTGTAATGCGGGGATGGCACACCGGGAAAAGTAGTGGCGGCTGGGGACCGCGTACCGAGGGACAGCTGCTGCCATCAGGCTGCGGAAGGACTCAGTCTCCACAAGCCTAAATGGCAGCATTTCGATGGCCAGTAATTTGGAAAGGTGTGAGGTTAGTGCTATGGCCTGTGGGTGGGTGGCTGGGTATTTTCGCTTGCGCTCAAATGCCTGGGGTAACGACATTTGGACGCTGTGCTGGGACAGGGAAGTGGATGTGGTCGCTGATGGTGCTTCAGATGGTACAGGTGCAGGGCGGGAGGTATGCGGGCCTGCGCCTTCGACAGGCGATTGGCCGGCACCGAAAACAGGGGAAGAGGAGGCAGTGGTGTGGCCTGCAGACACAGATGGGCGATCCAGGCGTTCCTCCCACTTATTACGGTGCTTGGATGCCATGTGTCGGATCATGCTGGTGGTGGTGAGGTTTCTAGTGTTCATGCCTCGGCTCATTCTGGTGTGGCACAGGTTGCAAACTACAATTCTTTTGTCGTCCGCACTTTCCTTAAAAAAACGCCATACCGCGGAACACCTACCCCTTGGCAAGGGAGATTTACGCAAGGGGGTGCTCCGTGGAACATTTGCGGGCCGGTTTGGTGCGGTCCGCCTTCTTTCTGTAGCCACACCACTGCCTCTTCCAGCCTGTTGCGGTGCTGCAGATGGCTCACCCTCAGGACTGCTGTCATCGCTCGGCTCTACACCTTCCCAGGTGGGGTCAGTCACCTCATCGTCCACCAAGTCCTCCTCCACTTCCTCACTCTGATCATCCTCCTCATGTCTTGATCCCACCACATACTCAGTCATTGACAACTGTATAACATCCTCCTCAACAAGGTCTTGAGACAGTAATAGTGGTTGATTTAATGGCAACTGTGTCTCATCATCATCATCATCATCCACTACTTCCTTTGACCTTAAATGCCGTTCACATCTGTCATCTTCTTGTGATTGGGTACCCTCTAGAGGTTGTGAATCAGGGCATAAGATGTCATGTTCCTCTGCAAGCGTGCTTGGAGAGAGGGTCAATTGAAGGATTGGTGATGAGACGAGCTCCTCACTATATCCCAGTGTGGGATCACTTCTTTGACCAGACCGTCTATGGTGGGAGGAAGGATGATCAGAGTGAGGATTATGTTGACCAGACTCTTGGCTACTGAGAGTGGACTTGGTGGAAGACAGGGTGGTGCTTAACCGACTGGAAGCAGTATCAGCTGACATCCAACCGACCACCTGTTCACAGTGGTCGGACCTCGAGAGTGATGTCCTGCGACGCCCTGTAAAATGAGACATGAAGCTAGGTATGGTGGATGTCTTTCTTTCTTGTGCTCTGGCACCAGGCACAGTTTCTCCGCGTCCTGACCCGCGCCCTGAACTATCAGGATCACGTCCACTTGCCCGTCCCTTTTTACCCGCCTTCTTCATCTTACACGGAATATGTGACTTTGATATTTGAATTTGAAGACTTAACAGTATTTCTTCCTATTCTGCAACTGTGCAGAGTACACAGAATAGGCTGCTAAACTGCGGCGAAGCACACTGAATGGAATATGTGACTTTGATATTTGAGTTTGAAGACTTAACAGTATTTCTTCCTATTCTGCAACTGTGCAGAGTACACAGAATAGGCTGCTAAACTGCGGCGAAGCACACTGAATGGAATATGTGACTTTGATATTTTAGTTTGAAGACTTAACAGTATTTCTTCCTATTCTGCAACTGTGCAGAGTACACAGAATATGCTGCTAAACTGCGGTGACGCACACTGAATGGAATATGTGACTTTGATATTTTAGTTTGAAGACTTAACAGTATTTCTTCCTATTCTGCAACTGTGCAGAGTACACAGAATATGCTGCTAAACTGCGGTGACGCACACTGAATAGAATATGTGACTTTGATATTTTAGTTTGAAGACTTAACAGTATTTCTTCCTATTCTGCAACTGTGCAGAGTACACAGAATATGCTGCTAAACTGCGGTGACGCACACTGAATTGAATATGTGACTTTGATATTTTAGTTTGAAGACTTAACAGTATTTCTTCCTATTCTGCAACTGTGCAGAGTACACAGAATATGCTGCTAAACTGCGGTGACGCACACTGAATGGAATATGTGACTTTGATATTTTAGTTTGAAGACTTAACAGTATTTCTTCCTATTCTGCAACTGTGCAGAGTACACAGAATATGCTGCTAAACTGCGGTGACGCACACTGAATGGAATATGTGACTTTGGTATTTTAGTTTGAAGACTTAACAGTATTTCTTCCTATTCTGCAACTGTGCAGAGTACACAGAATATGCTGCTAAACTGCGGTGACGCACACTGAATGGAATATGTGACTTTGATATTTTAGTTTGAAGACTTAACAGTATTTCTTCCTATTCTGCAACTGTGCAGAGTACACAGAATATGCTGCTAAACTGCGGTGACGCACACTGAATGGAATATATGACTTTGATATTTTAGTTTGAAGACTTAACAGTATTTCTTCCTATTCTGCAACTGTGCAGAGTACACAGAATATGCTGCTAAACTGCGGTGACGCACACTGAATGGAATATGTGACTTTGATATTTTAGTTTGAAGACTTAACAGTATTTCTTCCTATTCTGCAACTGTGCAGAGTACAAAGAATATGCTGCTAAACTGCGGTGACGCACACTGAATGGAATATGTGACTTTGATATTTGAGTTTGAAGACTTAACAGTATTTCTTCCTATTCTGCAACTGTGCAGAGTACACAGAATATGCTGCTAAACTGCGGCGAAGCACACTGAATGGAATATGTGACTTTGATATTTGAGTTTGAAGACTTAACAGAATGTGCTCTAATCTGCAACTTTGCACACTAAACAGAATGTGCTCTAATCTGCAACTTTGCACACTAAACAGAATGTGCTCTAATCTGCAACTTTGCACACTAAACAGAATGTGCTCTAATCTGCAACTTTGCACACTAAACAGAATATATGAAATTTTTTTTTGTTTGTTTTTTTCCCCCCACACAAAATAAACTGCTGCCCCCACACACAGTAGTCCTAAAAAGGACTTTTGGTTCTTTTTTTTCCACAAATTTGCTTTTTTTCTCCCTACACTGACTTTCCCTTCCTATCCTCATCTCTCCCTGGCTAAGACTGAGCCGAACTCGCTGGTCAGGTGCTATACAGCACCCGACCACGGGTTCTGGCCAGCCAATCAGTGTAATGCCAGCAGCCAACATGGCTGCTGGCATTACACTGATGTCAGAGCCTCCCTGCACGTTTATTGGCTGCGCAGCAGCCGCAAAACGTGCGGGGAGGAGACCCGAACATGGCGGGCGAGCACATGCGGTACTCGTACGAGTACCGCCATGTGCCGAGCAGAGCGATGCTCGAGCCGATCCGAGCATCGGCCGAGCATGCTCGCTCAACACTAGTCTTCACATATTGTTAAGCAATGCATTGGAGATGTATCAAATAATTCAAAGTATTAAAAGCACTATATACATGTATTTGTCTCCCTTGGTGCAGTTGATTTGCACCAGAATTGCTCAAATTCATCATAGTACATCAGAGTAAGTGAAAAGCGATCCATTTTATCGTACATCACACTGCAATGTTGGGGGAGGGGTCTACTTTCCCACTATTTTATTTTTGTTATTATTATTATTATTACTATTCTAAATAATAATGAATAGTTTATTTGTCATAAAGTGTATCAGCATTGTTTTAGATTATATATTTAAATATAATTCATGAGTTTCAACACTTTTGTGCTTTAGAAGCACAAAGAAAATGATACTGACCATCAAAACAATTGCTAAATGGCACATAAGAGAAAAATTAAAGAATATATGTTACAGCCTAGTTTTGTGCTAATTAACCAACTGAGTGTCAGTGCGATGCACAACGCATAGTTTTGCAATGCATTGTGTGTTCCTTTGGCAGTCAAATGGTTAATTGCTGTAACTCTCACCTCTGGTAGTAGCAACATTACAACACTCTTGTCCCCATTAGGCTTCACTTCCCAGGATTTGGCCCTGTGAGAGCTCACATTCTTTGATCACATTCACAAACACAGCCGATAACTATGAGGTTGTCAGTTGCTACTGGCGTTCGCTTTGTGCGGGTAAGACAAGGTGGGGTTATGCGGTTCAATGCTTTGGAGACCTCTCTAGGGTTATGCACTAAGGTGTGATAAAGAAGTGATAAAGAGGAGATGACTTCTCCAGTGATATCACTTCTCCAAGTCCTATGTTATTCTACAGAGCCTGTGCACTAACCTCCAAAGTTACAGAAATCTTAGTGCATTGGCTCCATAGAATAACATAGAACTTAGAGAAGTGATATCACTGAAGAAGTCATCTCCACTACATCACCTCTTTATCATACCTTAGTGCATCTCCCCCAGAAAGTCTGGGATGGAGCTATACAATTAGTGCTTACAATTTATAATGCTGCAGCTATGAGAGGCGGGAGTAGTGAGTGTGACAAAACGTTTTATTATTTACTAGTTGAAGAGCCTGTTACACGGGCCACAGTGCCACTGCCAGCCGGTCGCGGGGCAGTCATGCACAGTAGACACTGCTCACGCCATGGCTGATACAGTGCCAGCCGCTCCTTCGGAGCATCCCACTCTGTATCAGCCTTGTCACGGGCAATCTCTACAGCACGGGCAGCAGTCTCTACTGCGCATGACTGCGTCGTTACACACGTTTTAGCGAACTATTATATAGGATTTTAATGTTAGTTGCACTTTAAGTAGCACATCATTTTAACAAAGTTCATAAACAACCAAGGCCTCTCCCCTAGGAATCCTAATGTCTTTCTTAGTCACTAAATCCTCAGCATACACACCACTGAAATATAAAATCTTACAAAATGAATCCTGATGTCTGTTTCCAACCACTTCAGCTATGTAAAAATGTAATTACGTGTCATATTTCTTTAGCTTACTGTTTTACCAATAGTAAAGAAAATAATGAAAAATAATTGAAGAAGTCATCCTTTCCTATGGACATTATGGTCAAGAGAAAAGTAGAGGCCTTTTGAGCCAAACCAACTGCATTATAGGGAGAAGTAAAAACAAATTCTTGTTGATTTAAAGGGGGACTTTTAGTTGCTTGAATGCTAGAGAAATCTCCAATGCATTGAAAAGTTGGTAATCTCTCTAGCATTCAGAGGGTTAAACCCCCATTTAAATGAATGGGAATTTGGTGATTATTTTTATAGCCAATCTATGGTGCAGTTGATTTGCCCTTGAATTCTTCCACTTTTCTGTTGAAAATGCTGTAAAATGTAATTTTTATACTAATCAAGAGAATATTCAAATAGATTTCCAGGGGATTCATTTTCTTTTATGTTGCTGGTTTTGTGCTAGTATATATTACCATAGATTTGCCTCAACTGTACTTTTATGGTCCTTAGGCCAGTCTGTTTTATCTGTACCCAGTGGATGTGACATATTGTATCTAGGATCATTAATGTTTGTGAGAATCATACACTTCTTTAAAGGATTAAGAAAAAGATAGTGCTTTTCATCTTCAAGCTGAGCATAACAGGTAGATTATTGTTTAGAGATACTTGGTTTATAATTAATTATACCCCTTTTTTAAAGAATCTGTTATCAGAAGTGCCACCTACTGACAGTAAGGTACAAAAAGAGAGAAGGACAGTGGCACCTCCTAGTGTAGTATTCAATATGCACCATCCTCCACCACAGATCACCAGTCAGGTGGATGGCTGTGAATCTCCATACACAGGGCACCGCAAACCGAGCTTCAATGGGAAATCTGACTGTCCCAAACCGAGGACGTTTAAACACATTTGCAAGGTAACTATCACGGTGCCCGTGATCCGTTACTGTCACTCTCGGTTGTGGGCGCTCCCATTGGCTGAGCCTGTTTGACCCGCCCATTGTGGCTTTTTTATACCTGGCCTTTGGCACCTGTCAGTTGCCCTTTCATGGTGTTCCTGAGCCAGTGTTGCTGTTGCTGTGTTCCAGTGTTCCTGATTCCTGTGTACCGATCTGGCCTGTTTTGACGACACTTCTGGTTTCCTGCTCCGTTATCTGACCCGGCTTGGCTGGCGTTCCTGCTTGTGACCTGATCTGGCTTGTCTGAGAATCCTGCTCCGTGATCTGACCCGGCCTGGCTGACGTTCCTGCTTGTGACCTGATCTGGCTTGTCTGAGAATCCTGCTCCGTGATCTGACCCGGCTTGGCTGGCGTTCCTGCTTGTGACCTGATTTGGCTTGTCTGAGAATCCTGCTCCGTGATCTGACCCGGCCTGGCTGACGTTCCTGCTCCGTGACCCAAAACGGCTTGCTATTGAAACTGCCACCGTTCCTACTTCCTGCTGTTTGGTGTCACCGAGGCGACATTCTGACTTCAGTTGTGCTTGTGGCAGGGCTGTTCATGGATTGCCTCCATTAACACTTGCAGAGCTGTGCCTCCGTTTGCTGAGTCTCCATTTACACTTGCAGAGCCGGGCCTCCATTTGCTGAGTCTCCATTAACACTTGAAGAGCCGTGTCTCCGTTTATTGAGTCTCCATTAACAGTTGCAGAGCTGTGCCTACGTTTGTTGAGCCTCCGGTTGTACTTGCAGAGCTGTGTGTCCATTCCCTGAGCCTCCATTAACACTTGCAGAGCTGCTGTCTCCATTCACTGAGCCTCCTTTAACACTTGCAGAGCCGTTGCTGATCTTCTGCTACAACTGCTGAGCCGGTTACATTTCAGAGCCTTGTTTAGGCGGCGGCTCGTCTTGTCTGTCTTGCAGTGTAGTCGGTCTCCATTACCGTGCCTGCGGGAGGCACTATTGGCTCTAGCTAATACAGTGTTATGCTCTCCGTTACATGCCAGGTGGGGCTATTGGCTCAAGCTCTTGCAGTGCAGTTTGTCTCCGTTACTACTCCCGTGGGGGCTATTGGCTCAAGCTATTGCAGTACAGTTTGTCTCTGTTACTACGCCCGTGGGGGCTATTGGCTCAAGCTCTTGCAGTGTAGGTTGTCTCCGTTACTACGACCATGGGGGCTATTGGCTCAAGCTCTTGCAGTGTATTCTGTCTCCGTTACTACGCCCGTGGGGGCTATTGGCTCAAGCTCAACTCTGCAGTGTTCTGGCCTCAGTTCCTGCTCAGCCTAAGCAGCTATCTCTGTTCTATAGACTGATGGTGTTGTTTCATCTAGCACCACTTGCTGCCTCATTACCACCTTGGGCGTGTCAAACACCACAACAGAGACTGATTGATTTACATGTACTTTAACCATTGAGTACCCTTATGATTCTATGCCTGTCCTTTGACAGTATATGTATAGTCCTTGCATCTGTATACTGGGCCTGAGAAGGCATCTGTAAGACAATATCCCACTATTATTCTGTATTGCCTATAGAGGGCGATATTTCTTGTTTTATTCTAACCTGCTGGTCTGAGTTTCCTGTAAAACCGTTACAGTAACTCGCTCTTCCAAAATGTTTATATAATGCAGAAACAAAAGCTAGAAGACATACAAGGTGTCCACTAGTGTGACTCCACAGACAATTAAGGTATACAAAGATGTTGGCTACTCACAAGTAAGATTGTCAGAGGCAACTCTGACAAAACCAGAAGGTAGAAGAATTTAACCTGTCTCCACTCGGGTAACTTCACATATTCACTGCGCAAAGTTCCTCCTCAGTACTTATGGTGGGTCTGGAAATTCTTTCCAACTTGGCAGTAGATGATAAATAATAAAAGTGGGGGAAAATAACAAAACGGGGTGTTCCTGAATTGATATTAAATAACTACTTTATTAAAATAACTAGTCATAAAAAGCTCCTCCCAAAGAGCTTTATATTTCAACCATATATATGGAAATTAATAGGTCTAATGTGTTTCATGGTGACTAACTACTGCTTCAAAGACAAAGAACAAACAGGAGCCTAAACAAAGAAACTGCTTAAATAACCCACTAATACTGGCTGATTGGTTGAATGATTGTGTGCTTTTCTAGCTTGATGGAAGCCCCCCGGAGTCTAAAGCAGCACACAAAAACACCAAAGATTGTTCTGATATAAAATATCATATATTTAAAAACCAACATAAGATAGTGTTAATGGGATAGTAATGTTTCACAAAAACAGCAACTCCAAGTAATCATCATAGTATTTGAGCCATAGAGTGTTATTTCAGTACTGTCAAATTTGTAGTTCAAGAGTAATTGAATGATAAAGTATCCCCCTCCCGCCCCTTTTACCTAGTGTTAGCCATCTCCCCTCAGATGTGAAAACCTTGCCCCCCATGACAGGTTTTTCAGGTTTTTCCCTAATGCTAATTGAAAATTGTCTCTCTCTGCGATCCACCTGGACACCACCTTGCTGCTCTGAGGTGAGCAGTGTTACATCAGTACATCAGGGGCGGGAGGGGGATACTTTATCATTCAATTGCTCTTGAAATACAATTCTGACAGTACTGAAATAACACTCTACATGGCCAAAATGCTATGAAGATTAATTTGAGCTGCTTTTATTGTGAAACATTACTATCCTTTTAAAGGATATAGCATAGGGCAGGACTACCACTAAAGGGCATTAACCCCTCTTCTGCCCACTGGTTTCTTATCCATATGCATCTTGGATGAGGATAGAAGTGAATAACCACTTTTACACACCCGTTAAGTAATCCCTAGTATAGGATCCCACTATCAGATCACAAAATAGAAGAGCGAAAGAGAAGGACAAGAGGACAAGGAAAAATAAAAATCAATTAATTATTAAGGAAACTAGATAAAATAATTGGAACCGGCAGCAGAGTGCCCTCTGTTGCCAATAGGAATAAAATTAAAATGTCATGGACTTGATGTATGAGACACAAGCAACTCTCTTATTATTCACAAGGTGCAAAAGATACTTAAGGATCTTCCAAAATTGTAACTCATGGACAGAAAGTCCTGGCTAAATTTAATGATCAGATTATAGGGAAGCATTTCCTATATGTGGTGTTTACCTGTCCATGTAAAAAATGGATTAAGGGAGATAATTACAAAGCTTAAATTGCCACTTCCTAATGCTTGACTCCATCTTTCTTTTTTCTCAAGATCTAAAAGGGTTAACAGCTTATACAAGTGTTGAGTGACTAAACTCCAAAAGTAGATCTACTTGAAAAAGTGTTATGGCTCATATATCGAATTGAGTGATTCCTCTAATTATATACTTGTATTAACCCTATAGTGTAAGCCTCAGCCCCAGACATTGGCATGCAGCAGTGTTATTGAGATTGTACTACCATTACTGGAGTTTCTACCAGCGGGCCCATGATTAGCCGTACATCGCTAGTAAATGGAGTCTTGAATTGACCATTACTGCCTCCAGACTGGTATTCAAGGCTCTTGATAGCAAGATAAAGTGAGTGGAAAGTTGTTTGTGGCTATTGGAATAAAAAGCTCTTCAAAGTGTAATTGGTCGGATTAAATAAAGGTTGATTGAGCACTAATGTTAGCTCTTAACCATATCTGAACAAACGTCTGGACCAAAGCAGTATGCAAATCTAGGGTTAATCTAGGGTTACTCTGGAGGTTTTTTCTCTTGAATTCAAGACATTCTGGATCGAACGCTCTCCCACCCCTCAATGAAGGGAAACAAGAAAATCCTGTCTGACCCTTTTCCTCTTGCCCCCCCCAGCGTGTCTTGTATTTCTTTCCCTTAGGGATAGATGTCCTATCCCCAAGAGGGAGGATAAAAAAGGGTTTGGAAAAGTGTTAGCTGATGTAGATGGTCCAGCTGTTGCTGTTCCTCCAGGTTCTGTGGAATTAACCACTGGAATGCCTTCCTCATATTTGTAGATAGATAAAAAACTAATATCCAGTATAGAGAAAATGAGATGTGATAATTAAAGGGGATGTATCACCTCTATATAACTTAGCCTAAATGGTTAGGTTATATATCAAATATGAATAAAAGTATTTAAAAAAAATGTACGCTTTATTTGTACTAAATTGAAGTTATAAAGTGTGCTCTGCAGCTACTTCCGCATAGACTGAGTTTTCCTGCTCTGTAACCACAGTCCGTCGCTCTGCCTCTGCTCCCCTCCCTCCATCCAGCCTCCTCTGATAACGGAGGCTTCTGTCTGTAAGCTGGAGCTCTCTCATTGTCAGAGATCAATATCTAGCCAAGAAGACCACTCCAGCTTACAGACAGAAAGCCTCCGTCATTGTAGGAGGCTGGATAGAGGGACCTATTTTAATTTCCACATATATATATATATATATATATATATATATAGTTTAAACATAAATCTGTTTTGTGAGGAGCCTTTTATATATTATTTATTTTAATAAAGTAGTTATTTAATATCAATTCAGAAGCCCCCTTTTCTGTTATTCTTCCCCACTTTTATTATTTCTCATCTACTGCCAAGTTGGAGAGAATTTCCAGACCCACAGTGAGTACTGAGAAGAACCTTTGAAGAATTTGCTCTGTGAACGTGTGAAGTTACCCAAGTGGAGATGAGTTAAACTCCTCCACCTGCTGGATTGTCATAGTTGTCTTTGACCATAATACTTGTGAGTAGCCAACTCTACTTTATTTATCTTAATTGTCTGTGGATTCACACTATTGGTCATCTTGTGTGTCTTCTACCTTTTTGTTTCTGCACCTGATGACAAGATCACTAAATTAAATGTTATATTGCTGTCTATGAAGATATGTTAGTCAAAAAAGCAATAACAAATGTGCCACTTGGTCACCAGACCCCACATTGCATTTTCTAAAAGTTAAATTTAAAAAATTGAACTGTTATAACATTGAAATTAAACATCCTGTGAGGTGAGTAGTACAGAGGGTACTCACTAATTTGAGCAGGACACTGGAAGAGGGTTGATAGATAGAGCACAGACCCTCCCCTAGAGTGAACTGCAAGCACAGGTAACAGGAGAGTAAGAGACAGCCAGGAGACAATATGCCAGAGATCAAGATGGTCCAGGAATCAAGCCAGGGGTCAATATGCCAGAGATCAGGAGAGTACAGGAATCAAGCCTGAGGTCAATATGCCAGAGATCAGGAGATAATAATAGGATATCAGGAACACAGTATAACCAGGGTCAAATACAGGAGCACTAGTGTACTAGCTGGAAGCCTTAGTAACACTGAACGTAGATGGCTGAGCGCTCAGTGTTTATATAGTGAAGACTGGGAAAGTGGTGAGAGGTGGGGCCAAAGTGACTCCCGGAGGTTTCTCAGTCCTTGGACACGACGCGCACAAGAGGAAGGACGGAAGAGTGAGCGTTGGCTGACACAGGCATCGGCCCCAATGGCGCTGCTGTGGACCTCAGATGGCAGCCGCCTTGACAGGAGGCAAGAGTGCAAGAGCTGCTCGCCCGTGATGATCCGGCGGGAGGCCTGACATTGGCATTGGCCTTCGGGGAGCTGGAAAGGCCTTCAGAAGATGGCCTGACACATCCGCATAATGTTGTTTTACTCAGGAGGAAATGTGTCCCTGAATATTTAAATATACATTCTTTATAAAGGGTAGGGCTCATTTAAGGTTTGTATGGGTTCCCAGGGACTAGTAGGATAAGTAATCACACATATTTAAAGGGCTAAGCCATGAAGTGAAGTGAAAAGAAGCATGGGCTCCATTCAAAAGGCTCCCATCTGGAGCCACATCTGGTCTTGCTAGGAGAGGGAGGATTCCCTCTGATATAGGGCTAATGAGAGACAAAGTGCAGTGGTCCCTGAAGGGGCTGTATAGATTTTCTGCTGTTAGGGCTTCCACAGGAAGAGATGCTAGTTAGAGATGGAGCACAAGAGCCTTTTCAGGGGGAGGAGGCAATTGGTAGTTAAAGGGACAAATCTAACACCACCTGTAAGCTAATCAGTAATGTAGTGTATGTCAGTAGTTTGCTGTTTAACATTCTGTTGATAAACTGTGAGACATACCATCATTGATTTTGATAGAGGAAGAGTGAAGTGTTACATTTATATTTTCAAACATTGATATTCCTTTAAAGTTAGGCCAATGTTTTCTACATTCAGAATATCTAATATTTTCCCTTGGTGAAAAAGTATGAAAATCTAACTTTGGATAGTAGATGCTAGAACCCCCACCTAGTCCTCCTAGTTTGTGCTGTTCTTTCAGGTTTATTTCAGTGATTTTCTCCTTGATATTAGTAGAAAGTTTAACCCTTTATGGACCAGAGATATATCCTAACATTGAAAAGAAAATTTATTGCACACCTCTCTGGTCCTTAAAGGGTTAAAGTAAGGAAAGGGCAGGAGGAGGATGAGAACAGCTGCATTTACTGGCCCCGGAAATTTTAAAGAAAGGGAAATGAATATGAGAAACTGACAGTACATTTTTAACCCTTTGAATGTCCTAGGGGTATGCAACACATTGCTTTGCATGTGTTGCATACCTCTCTGGCACTCAAAGGGTTAACCCTTTCACTGCCAGAGGGGTATGCAATGCATTGCTTTGCAATGCATTCCATACCCCTCTGGCGATGAAACGGTTAAGGTTCGTAGGGTCTTTTGTGTGTGTCAGGGATGGTGTTCCCAATGGTGTGTACAAAGAAAAATCTATATTTTTCTCGAGTAGGTAGCACTTCATCTTTAATACTTCAAGTTTCTTATTACATCCCATCTATTTCTTTCCTTTAGTGATATGTAGTGATGATCGAGCACCCCAATGCTCGGGTGTTCGGGTGCTCTGACCGAGCGCCCCCGGAGGCTCGAGTGCTCGGCCGAGCACCAGAGCCCCATTGAAGTCAATGGGAGGACTCGAGCATTACACCAGGCACCCCCTGCTCTGATGAGGGGAGGGTGCCTGGTCCATAGGAAAAGGGCAGAAAATTATGGAAACACCACAGAAATGGTTCAGGGACAGCATAGGGAGGATGTCTGGATGCATCTTGGACTCCAACATCGCTGCTGGGAACGATGTTTCGCCCGTAGTACGCCATTTTTACAGACTGACCGTAAAACACACAAAAAGGAAGATAATAACGACTTTAGGCGAAAAATTGTTACCAAACAGTATTTGCTGTATATTTACTTGTATATCATCTGCAAATTCTGCAAAAAATGTCATCGATTTTTCGGAACTGGGGCCATGATTAAGAGGGAAACGTGCGCAGAGGCAAATTCTGCAAAAAATTTCCTCGATTTTTCTGAACTGGGGCCATGATTAAGAGGGAAACGTGCGCAGAGGCAAATTCTCCCAAAAATTTCCTCGATTTTTCTGAACTGGGGCCATGATTAAGAGGGAAACGTGCGCAGAGGCAAATTCTCCCAAAAATTTCCTCGATTTTTCTGAACTGGGGCCATGATTAAGAGGGAAACGTGCGCTGAGCCGACCATCTAAAACATTATGGGTGAGGGTCTGCTGCAGAGCTGACCATCCTAAACATTATATGCGAAGGCCCGCTAGTGAGCTGACGCTATAAAACATTATATGAGAGGGCCCGCTAGAGAGCTGACCCAATAAAACATTATATAAGAAGGCCCACTGGTGAGCTGACCTATACAAAAAGATGTCAAACAGGGCCCGCTGGTGAGCTGGCCCTATATAAAAATTATATCACAGGGCCCGCTGGTGAGCTGGCCCTATATAAAAATTATATCACAGGGCCCGCTGGTGAGCTGGCCCTATATAAAAATTATATCACAGGGTATATGGAAGAGAGTCAACCATATACCTGTTTTTTGGGTGGAAGGGGTGAATGGGAATACAGAGTATTCCCATCATTGTAAATAACATATCTAAAGCGACTTTATGTTCCCCCGGGGCTTTCCTCCAGTGGAGTGGAGAAGTCAGGGGAAATCCAGGCCTTGTTCATTCTTATAAGTGTCAACCTATCAGCATTTTCGGTGGAAAGGCGGATACGCTTATCTGTTATGATGCCACCAGCAGCACTAAATACCCGCTCAGACAGAACGCTGGCGGCAGGGCAGGCCAGCACCTCCAAGGCGTAGAGTGCCAGTTCATACCACGTGTCCAGCTTGGACACCCAGTAGTTGTAAGGCACAGAGGGATCATTGAGGACGCTGACACGGTCTGCTACGTACTCCTTCACCATCTTCCAAAACTTTTCCCTCCTTGTGACACTAGGCTGCGCATCAGGGTGAGGGTGCTGGCGGGGTGTCATGAAGGTGTCCCACGCCTTGGAGAGTGTTGCCCTGCCTTTGTCGGAACTGCTGTGTGCTCCCCTTTTCTCCCCTTCTCGGTTGGCCAAGGTAGCACGTACTCTGCCGCCAGCGTTGTCAGATGGAAAATTTTGGAGCAATTTTTCGACAAGAACCTTCTGGTATTGCACCATTTTGCTTGTCCTCTCCACCGGAGGAATGAGAGATGAGAAATTCTCTTTGTAGCGGGGGTCCAGAAGGGTGAACACCCAGTAATCCGTGTTGTCTAAAATGCGTATAACGCGTGGGTCACGGGAAAGGCAGCCTAACATAAAGTCAGCCATGTGTGCCAAAGTACCAACAGGCAAGATTTCGCTGTCCTCACCAGGAGGATGACTCTCAATCTCCTCATCCTCTTCCTCCTCTTCTGCCCACCCACGCTGAAGAGATGGAACTAAAGTTCCATGGCTACCCTCTGTAGCGGAGGCAACCGTGTCTTCCTCCTCCTCCTCCTCCTCCTCCGCCTCCTCCAATTGTCGCTGAGAAGACGAAGTGAGGGTGCTCTGGCTATCACCTTGTGTAAGCTCTTCCTCCCCCATTTCCACCTCTTCCACATGCAAAGCGTCGGTTTTAATTGTGAGCAGCGAGCGTTTCAGTAGACACAGAAGTGGGATGGTTACACTGATAATAGCGTTATCGCCGCTCACCATCTGTGTCGATTCCTCAAAATTGCGTAAAACCTCACAGAGGTCTGACATCCATTCCCACTCCTCACTTCTGATTACAGGAAGTTGAACGGAGAGGCGACGACCGTGTAACAGCTGGTACTCCACTACTGCCCTCTGCTGCTCACAAAGCCGGGCCAACATGTGGAAGGTGGAGTTCCAGCGCGTGCTCACGTCACGCAGCAGCCGGTGAGCTGGCAATTGTAAGCGCTGCTGCAGCTTCAACAGGCCGGCTGAAGCTGTTGATGACTTACGGAAATGTGCACACACGCGGCGCACCTTGGTCAAGAGATCATGCAAATTGGGGTAGGTTTTTAGAAATCGCTGAACCACTAAATTAAATACATGCGCTAGGCATGGTACGTGTGTGAGCTTGCCGAGCTCCAAAGCCGCCACCAAGTTACGCCCATTATCACACACAACCATGCCTGGTTGCAGGTTGAGTGGCAAGAGCCATTGCTCGGTCTGGTGACTAATCCCCTGCAACAGCTCTGAGGCCGTGTGCTGTTTGTCCCCAAGGCAGATCAGCTTCAGCACGGCCTGTTGACGCTTCCCCACTGCAGTGCTACACTGCTTCCAGCTACCGGCTGATGGGTGAGTGGCGCTGCGCGCAGAGAATTCGGAGGTGGAAACGGAGGAGGAGGAGCCAATAACGTAGGTGCTGGCGGAAACCCTGATGGAGGTAGGGCCCGCAATCCTCGGCGTGGGTAGCACCTGTGCCATCCCAGGGTCCGAGTCGCTCCCAGCCTCCACGACATTCACCCAGTGTGCCGTCAGGGAAATGTAGCGTCCCTGGCCACAAGCACTTGTCCATGTGTCAGTCGTTAAGTGGACCTTCCCAGTAACTGCGTTGGTCAGGGCACGGGTGATGTTACGGGACACATGGTGGTGTAAGGCGGGGACGGCACACCGGGAAAAGTAGTGGCGGCTGGGGACTGCATACCGATGGACAGCTGCTGCCATCAGGCTGCGGAAGGACTCAGTCTCCACAAGCCTAAATGGCAGCATTTCGATGGCCAGTAATTTGGAAAGGTGTGAGGTTAGTGCTATGGCCTGTGGGTGGGTGGCTGGGTATTTTCTCTTGCGCTCAAATGCCTGGGGTAACGACATTTGGACGCTGCGCTGGGACAGGGAAGTGGATGTGGTCGCTGATGGTGCTTCAGATGGTACAGGTGCAGGGCGGGAGGTATGCGGGCCTGCGCCTTCGACAGGCGATTGGCCGGCACCGAAAACAGGGGAAGAGGAGGCAGTGGTGTGGCCTGCAGACACAGATTGGCGATCCGGGCGTTCCTCCCACTTATTACGGTGCTTGGATGCCATGTGTCGGATCATGCTGGTGATGGTGAGGTTTCTAGTGTTCATGCCTCGGCTCATTCTGGTGTGGCACAGGTTGCAAACTACAATTCTTTTGTCGTCCGCACTTTCCTTAAAAAAACGCCATACCGCGGAACACCTACCCCTTGGCAAGGGATATTTACGCAAGGGGGTGCTCCGTTGAACATTTGCGGGCCGGTTTGGTGCGGTCCGCCTTCTTTCTGTAGCCACACCACTGCCTCTTCCAGCCTGTTGCGGTGCTGCAGATGGCTCACCCTCAGGACTGCTGTCATCGCTCGGCTCTCCACCTTCCCAGGTGGGGTCAGTGACCTCATCGTCCACCAAGTCCTCCTCCACTTCCTCACTCTGATCATCCTCCTCATTTCTTGATCCCACCACATACTCAGTCATTGACAACTGTATATCATCCTCCTCATCAAGGTCTTGAGACAGTAAAAGTGGTTGATTTGATGGCAACTGTGTCTCATCATCATCATCATCCACTTCCTTTGACCTTAAATGCCGTTCCCCTCTGTCATCTTCTTGTTACATAGTTACATAGTAATTTAGGTTGAAAAAAGACTTGCGTCCATCCAGTTCAACCCTTTTCCTATTCCTGTTTACCATCGCTGACCCAAAAGAAGGCATCTGACTCCAAATGGCAATCAGACTTCACCCTGGATCAAGAAGCCCTAACTAAATATTAATCCCAATACTAACGTGCATAGCCCTCTATATTATGCTCTTTTAAATAAGTATCCAGGCCCCTTTTAAAGGCATCTAATGTATTTGATAGCACCACCTCCTCCGGAAGTGCATTCCATACCTTTATTGTCCTTACTGTAAAGAAACCCTTCCGCTGTTGTAGACTAAATCTCCTTTCCTCAAGTCTAAGCGGGTGGCCCCTTGTCCTGTGTACTGTTCTGTTAATGAACAGGTCTTTTGAAAGCCCTTTATATGGGCCTTGAACATATTTATATAGTGTTATCATATCCCCTCTAAGACGCCGTTTCTCTAGTGTGTACAAGTTTAACTTTTCTAGCCTCTCTTCATAACTAAAACATTCCATTCCCCTTACTAGTTTTGTAGCCCTCCTCTGCACTCTCTCTAGTTCCATAATGTCCTTCTTCAGAACAGCATATTCTAGGTGGGGTCTTACCATGGACCTGTAAAGAGGCATAATTATATCTTCCTCCCTTGAGTCAATACCCCTTTTAATACATGCCAATATCTTATTGGCCTTTGCAGCTGCCAGCTGGCACTGCATGCTACTGCAAAGTCTATTGTCTACCATTACTCCTAAATCCTTTTCATTAGTAGATTTCCCCAGAGAAACACCATTTAAACTATATGTTGCATTTTTATTATTATACCCAAAATGCATAACTTTACACTTGTCTATATTGAATCTCATTTGCCATTTGCCTGCCCAGTTACTCAATTTGTCCAAGTCTCTTGTAATGAAGACACATCCAGTTCAGACTTTATTACCTTACTTAATTTTGTGTCATCGGCAAACACTGATACATGGCTTCCTATGCCCTCTGGGAGGTCATTAATAAACAAATTAAAAAGAAGAGGACCCAGGACAGATCCCTGAGGCACTCCACTTATCACGTTTATCCAACTGGAGAACTTGCCATTTACTACCACTCTTTGCATTCTATCTTTCAGCCAATTTCCAATCCACTCACAAACATTTTCCCCTAGTCCTATTTCATTCAGTTTGTACAGTAACCTCTTGTGCGGAACTGTATCAAATGCCTTGGCAAAGTCTAAATAGATCACGTCAACCGCCGCTCCCTCATCTATATTATTACTTACTTTTTCATAAAATGCGATCAAGTTCGTTTGACAAGACCTATCTTTCACAAAGCCATGTTGGCTATTGCTAATGATATTCCTGTTCCAGCAGAATTCTTGAATATATTCCCTTAGCAACCTTTCAAACAGCTTCTCTACCACAGATGTCAAGCTTACGGGTCTGTAATTTCCTGGCTGGGACTTTGATCCCTTTTTAAATATGGGCACCACATCTGCTTTACGCCAATCCATGGGCACCATACCAGAAATAAAAGAATCCCTGAAAATCAGATATATCGGTCTGGCCAGGGTCTGGCTTAGCTCTTTAAGTACCCGTGGGTGTATACCATCTGGCCCCGGAGCTTTGTCTACCTTGACACCATTCAATTGTTTTAACACTTTTTCTTGTGTTAGCCAGTCCCATGCTTGCTGTGCCTGTTCTGTAAAAGTAGTTTGCAGATTCTTGTCCAATGGGTCTTCCTTGGTAAAAACAGAAGAAAAGAAATTATTTAAAATGTCTGCCTTCTCTCTGTCACCTTTGACCATCTCACCCGTTTCAGCTAACAAGGACCCAACATTATCAGACTTTAATTTTTTGCCATTAATGTATTTAAAGAATTTTTTTGGGTTGCTTTTGCTCTCCTTAGCAATATTTTTTTCATTCTCCAGTCTAGCTAATTTAATAGCCTTTTTACAGGTTTTGTTGACATTTTTGTATTCTGCAAATGCCTCTGCTGATCCCTCAGCTTTGTAATGTTTAAATGCCGCTTTCTTGTTATTTATTTCATGAATTACTTTACTGGTTAGCCACATTGGTTTCAATTTGCTTCTTTTGTATTTATTTCCAACAGGGATAAATTTATATGTGTATTTTTGCAATGTTATTTTGAAGGCATTCCACTTACCTTCTGTGTTTTTTCCTGAAAATATTTTATCCCAGTCAACGAGACCAAGGGATGAATTAAACCTGCTAAAGTTGGCCTTTTTAAAATTCAGTGTTTTGGTGGAACTCATATCAACTTGTTTTTTTGAATTAATCTCAAACGATACCATGTTATGGTCACTATTCCCCAAGTGCTCCCTTACTTGGATGTTAGAGATAAGTTCTTCATGATCAGTTATTACCAAATCCAGACATGCATTCACTCTGGTTGAGGTCTGCACTAGTTGTGACAAAAAATTGTCATTCAACAAGTTCAGAAACTTGCTGCTTTTAGCAGAGTTAGCTGTTCCATTTTTCCAGTCTATTTCTGGATAATTAAAATCCCCCATAATTATAGTTCTCCCTATTTGGGAAGCCTTTTCTATTTGCATTAATAGCTGTGTTTCTTCAAGGTCACCAATGTTTGGTGGTTTATAACAAATACCCACTAATATTTTCTGGGCAGTTTTATCCCCAGTGACTATTTCAACCCACAGGGATTCCACATGTTCACTACTGTCATCACATATATCTTCCCGCAATTGAGGCAATAATGCTGGTTTGATATACAGACAGACCCCACCACCTCTTTTGCTTGACCTATCTTTTCTAAATAACATGTAGCCCTCTAAATTGATTGACCAATCATGTGTGTCATCCCACCATGTTTCTGTTATGCCTATCAAGTCATAGTTTTCAATTTCAGCTACCAGCTCCAGTTCCCCTATTTTACCAGTTAAACTTCTGGCATTTGCAAGCATACAATTTATGCCACTGCTGTGTTCCATTTGTGATTTAATTTTGATGTGGCTTATAGGCTTCTCCCTATCATCTGCACTAACCCCGCCCCCAGATCCTCCCACCTGGTTATTAACTACATCACCTTCCCTTTCTATACTATCTATCCCAGTATTTATTGGCCCCTCCCCCCCCTTCCTATTTTAAAATCTCCTCCAACCGTCTAGTAATCCTCTCCCCAAGCACTTGAGACCCTCTTGCATTCAGGTGCAATCCATCCCTGCTATAGAGATTGTACCCCAAAGCAAAATCATCCCAGTGCTCTAAAAACCCAAAGCCCTCCTTCTTACACCAAGACTTCAGCCATGCATTGAGCTCCCTAATCTCCCGCTGTCTCTCTGGCGTAGCGCATGGCACGGGTAGTATCTCTGAGAATACTACCTTGGAGGTCCTGTTCCTAATCTTACTGCCTAAATCCCTAAAATTACCTTTTAGGACTCTCCACCTTCCTCTAACTTTGTCATTGGTACCAATATGCACCAAGACAGCTGGATCCTCTCCAGCCCCTCCCAATAATCTGTCCACCCTGTCTGCAACATGCCGAACCCGGGCACCCGGGAGACAGCAAACCATTCGGTTGCTGCGATCAGAGCCACAGATTACCCTATCTGTTCTCCTAATAATGGAGTCCCCTACCACCACAACCTGCCTAGGCTTCACTTTCCTCTGGATCCCCTCTGTGCTAGAGGAGCTGTTCTCCCGGCTGTTAGGGAGAACAGTCTTCTCCAGCAATTCCACTTCTGGGTTTGCCTCCCCAACATCTTCACTTAAATGAGCAAATTTGTTTGGATGGAAAAACTCAGGACTGGCTGCCCTCTTCCTCTTCCCTCCCCCACTGCAACCACTTCTAACTGTCACCCAGCTATGTGCCTGGTTCCCTTCTAGCTGATCTCCTCCCTCTTTGCTAGGTGACCCAGCTAGACTCTGCTCCGTTAGCAAGAGACTCCTCTCAAGGTTGTCAATGTCTCTCAATGTTGCAATATGACTCTCTAGAGCTCCAATCTGAGCTTCTAGAAGGGCCACTTGCTCACATTTGCTACAGCGGTATGGACCCTGGAACTGCTGTTCCAAGCATGCATACATATGGCATGATGTGCACTGAGTGAGATCTCCAAACTTGCTCATCATGTATGGTGCAAGTGTGAGTTCCTAAAATGTAAGCAACTAATTTACCTGTGTTGCACTAACTCCTCTGTTTCACTAACTGCTGTGTTTCACAAACTGTACACTTATTTCAGAGCACTTAGTGAAGAGCACACTTGAGATTGTGAGCAAGCTCTGTGAGTCCTGTACCTAGATTTATACAGGCCTACACAGGGGATTGATCACAAACCCCTCCCTTAATTAATTAATTACACACACTCCCAGAGAAAAACACAACCTTTTAAACTTTAACCCTTTCACCTTCTTACTGCAGGTTAGAATGTAAACACAAAAACACTTTTTCCAATGCTGGGATGTCCAACTGTTCAATTCAAATTGGGTACCCTCTAGAGGTTGTGAATCAGGGCACAAGATTTCATGTTCCTCTGCAAGCGTGCTTGGAGAGAGGTTCAAATGAAGGATTGGTGATGAGACAAGCTCCTCACTATATCCCAGTGTGGGATCACTTCTTTGGCCAGACCCTCTATGGTGGGAGGAAGGATGATCAGGGTGAGGATTATGTTGACCAGACTCTTGGCTACTGAGAGTGGACTTGGTGGAAGACAGGGTGGTGCTTAACCGACTGGAAGCAGTATCACCTGAAATCCAACCGACCACCTGTTCGCAGTGGTCTGACCTCGAGAGTGATGTCCTGCGACGCCCTGTAAACTGAGACATGAAGCTAGGTATAGTGGATGTCTTTCTTTCTTGTGCTCTGGCACCAGGCACAGTTTCTACGCGTCCTGACCCGCGCCCTGAACTATCAGGATCACATCCACTTCCCCGTCCCTTTTTACCCGCCTTCTTCATATTACACGGAATATGTGCTGCAAATCTGCAACTTTGCACACTAAACAGAATATGCTGCTTATCTGCGGCTAGGCACAGTGAATGGAATATGTGACTTTTCGTTTTTACACTTTGCACACTAAACAGAATGTTCTGATAATCTGCAACTTTGCACACTAAACAGAATGTGCTGCTTATCTGCGGCTAGGATCAGTGAACGGAATAAGTGACTTTTAGTTTTTACACTTTGCACACTAAACTGAATGTGCTGATAATCTGCAACTTTGCACACTAAACAGAATATGCTGCTTATCTGCGGCTAGGCACAGTGAATGGAATATGTGACTTTTAGTTTTTACACTTTGCACACTAAACTGAATGTGCTGATAATCTGCAACTTTGCACACTAAACAGAATATGCTGCTTATCTGCGGCTAGGCACAGTGAACGGAATAAGTGACTTTTAGTTTTTACACTTTGCACACTAAACTGAATGTGCTGATAATCTGCAACTTTGCACACTAAACAGAATATGCTGCTTATCTGCGGCTAGGCACAGTGAATGGAATATGTGACTTTTAGTTTTTACACTTTGCACACTAAACTGAATGTGCTGATAATCTGCAACTTTGCACACTAAACAGAATATGCTGCTTATCTGCGGCTAGGCACAGTGAACGGAATAAGTGACTTTTAGTTTTTACACTTTGCACACTAAACTGAATGTGCTGATAATCTGCAACTTTGCACACTAAACAGAATATGCTTCTTATCTGCGGCTAGGCACAGTGAATGGAATATGTGACTTTTAGTTTTTACACTTTGCACACTAAACAGAATGTTCTGCTAATCTGCAATTTGCACACTAAACAGAATGTGCTGCTTATCTGCGGCTAGGATCAGTGAACGGAATAAGTGACTTTTAATTTTTACACTTTACACACTAAACTGAATGTGCTGATAATCTGCAACTTTGCACACTAAACAGAATATGCTGCTTATCTGCGGCTAGGCACAGTGAATGGAATATGTGACTTTTAGTTTTTACACTTTGCACACTAAACAGAATGTTCTGCTAATCTGCAACTTTGCACACTAAACAGAATATGCTGCTTATCTGCGGCTAGGATCAGTGAACGGAATAAGTGACTTTTAATTTTTACACTTTACACACTAAACTGAATGTGCTGATAATCTGCAACTTTGCACACTAAACAGAATGTGCTGCTTATCTGCGGCTAGGATCAGTGAACGGAATAAGTGACTTTTATTTTTTACACTTTGCACACTAAACTGAATGTGCTGATAATCTGCAACTTTGCACACTAAACAGAATATGCTGCTTATCTGCGGCTAGGCACAGTGAATGGAATATGTGACTTTTAGTTTTTACACTTTGCACACTAAACAGAATGTTCTGCTAATCTGCAACTTTGCACACTAAACAGAATGTGCTGCTTATCTGCGGCTAGGATCAGTGAACGGAATAAGTGACTTTTAGTTTTTACACTTTGCACACTAAACAGAATGTGCTGATAATCTGCAACTTTGCACACTAAAAAGAATGTGCTGCTAATCTGCAACTTTGCACACTAAAAAGAATGTGCTGCTAATCTGCAACTTTGCACACTAAACAGAATATGCTGCTTATCTAGGCTAGGCACAGTGAATGGAATATGTGACTTTTAGTTTTTACACTTTGCACACTAAACAGAATGTTCTGCTAATCTGCAACTTTGCACACTAAACAGAATGTGCTGCTTATCTGCGGCTAGGATCAGTGAACGGAATAAGTGACTTTTCGTTTTTACACTTTGCACACTAAACAGAATGTGCTGATAATCTGCAACTTTGCACACTAAAAAGAATGTGCTGTTAATCTGCAACTTTGCACACTGAACAGAATGTGCTGCTAATCTGCAACTTTGCACACTAAACAGAATGTGCTGCTAATCTGCAACTTTGCACACTAAAATGAATGTGCTGCTAATCACCAACTTTGCACACTAAACAGAATGTGCTGCTAATCTGCGGCTAGGCACAGTGAACGGAATATGTGACGTTTTTTTTTTTAACTCTGCCCCCCAAAACAAAATATATCTGCTGCCCCCACACACAGTAGTCCTAAAAAGGACTTTTGGGTCTTTTTTTTGTTCAAACTCGCTTTTCTTCTCCCTACACTGACTTTCCCTTCCTATCCTCATCTCTCCCTGGCTAAGACTGAGCCGAACTCGCTGGTCAGGTGCTATACAGCACCCGATCACGGGTTCTGGCCAGCCAATCAGTGTAATGCCAGCAGCCAACATGGCTGCTGGCATTACACTGATGTCAGAGCCTCCCCGCACGTTTATTGGCTGCGCAGCAGCCGTGAAACGTGCGGGGAGGAGACCCGAACATGGCGGGCGAGCACATGCGGTACTCGTATGAGTACCGCCATGTGCCGAGCAGAGCGATGCTCGAGCCGAACCGAGCTTCGGCCGAGCGTGCTCGCTCATCACTAGTGATATGTCTTATAACAGACAATCAGATTATCACACGAGGATCTGGAAAATGTAAGCAATGACAAACTTACCCATCAAGTGCGAACAAGGTAAAGTGTCTTGTTCTAGGCATGGTAGCCTCTCAATTCTGCTACAACTCACATTTTCACTCCCATGTTCCATTGCAGAGAGGAAATCTCTATATCCATATCAGACTGATCCTGCCCACAGACAGTCCAGCTTCGAAATGTCAGGCAAATCCTCTCCACATGAGAGAGACAGCAAAACCACAGACGCACGTTTTGGCCTATGTAGACATCGTTGGTGTGGTGCAGCTGAATCCCACTAGGCACATGGAAGCAACGGCCCATGCCTGGGATGCCCTTATACTTAGGGAGACAAACAATTGTGAGGAGCACCCATCAAGCACGAACTGAAAGCATCAGGGGGCCCTATGCAAAAAGACAAATGTAAGACAATTCTGAGGTCAACCAACTGCACATACATTTTTTTAAATGGGACTTCTAATCCATTCAGTTCTGCAGAGGTCTCCAACATGTTGCTTACATGGATAGGAAGCTAGTTGTAAATGGAACCTTTTTAGGTTGATCTAACTTTGTAAATTGAACGGCTCTGGGTCAGTCCTGAGCCCAATGTTTTTTTTGCTTATTAATGATCTTGAAGCTGGTGTTGAAAGTAATGTCTCAATCTCTCTTATTGATAATAAACTGTGTAATTTTAGTGCAGGATGTTTTGTTTGTTTTTTCTTCAGAGACATATGGAGAGACGGAATGGATGGGTGGAAACCTGGCAGAGGAGTTTTAATTTAGATAACTGTAACATTGCCATTTTGATTGCAGAAACAACATGCATGTCATATATATATGGGAAACTACTTGCAGAATACGTAGAGAAGGATTTGAGGATTCGGGTAAATAGCAGACTAAATAACAATATGCAGTTTCACTCAGCTGCTACAACTACCAACAAGATGCAATTATGCATAAATAGGGGTATAGATGCATGTGTATAAATCCTTGGTCAGTATATGGATAAGAGTTATGAGCACCAATTCTTAACAGGAATATTATTGTGCAGGAAAAAGTATAGAGACATGCAACAAAACTAATAAAATTATTTCATAAAGGTGACAGAACTGTTAGAGACCCCTGCTACAGTTCTGTTACCTCTTTCACTTTTATCTTCTCCTGGATTACACAGGTGATTGACATGGCCTATATCCAGCCCAGGTTCTCCTGACAATATTATTGGCTGGCACCCACGTGAGTCAGCTCTTCCCTTTAGGGTGCAATGAGCATCTCAATCTGCAAAAATGCTTTTATAAAATGGCTATGCAGACCTTATTTTTGTTTACTTATTGCATTCATGTATTGCTTTCATGTATTTTTACATCTGTGATTTGTATATGACAAAGATCGATAGGACATAGATCTGGACAGGCCCAAGATTTGGGGCAGTGATGGATTGATGTGGTTGTGTTGACGAGAAGATGGAGATAAACCTAGGGACCAGGATATGCTGGTGGTGGGTAACCAGTGAGGTCAGTGTAAGCATCTGTACAGCGCCACATGAATAATCCACATCAAATATGTATGATGGTTAACACTGATATTTGATGGGTGTATCCATTTGATGTACATAATAAAAGGGAAATGAGCCAGCAAATGCTTTAGACTCCTGAGTAAGTAGCCAGATGATCACAAAACACGTAAGCCTGGTTTGTGTCTTATTTTATCTGCCATAAATTTATTTTATATTGGAAGCAGCTCATCCTTGAAGAAGTGGTACAAACAAATGCTGTCCAATAGTGATGATAGATTTGAGATGTGTTCTGACTGCATGTCTGTTCTCTGAGTGTATACATACTGGTGGACCTCAATTACCTATGAGTGATTACCAGAGTGAAAGATCATTATATTTATGTGATCTGTTTTACAGTATGTGCTCCACTTTCTCTTTCAGTTTACTCTCTTTCACATACAGTATCCATGAGTAGATTATAAAGAAAGCAGCGATGTCGTAATACATAATACAATCAAGAACTGCTGAGAGGCAATCCAAAGCCTTCTAGAGTGGGCTGTTTCACTGCCAACTGTTTTTGCAAGTATAAAATCAAAAGAATTATATTTTTGGGGTTTTGTCAAGCGTGAGGTTCTCTGCACTATGTAGCTCCCCTTCATTTCTTTCCTCAAAGACTAAGCAAAAACAAATGATATCTTTTAAGACTAGAGGAAGTCTTGAGGAAGTGTACAATGATCCACAATACACATTGGGTCACTGCTTAGTCTCTCAGTAGGTTCTCTGCCTTTGCAAGTTTCCTGTGTTATATCCCTGCCCTTGATACAACAGATCCATATGGCACCATAGAGTCATACAGGAATGCTATGTGAGGGTGCATGTGTTTGCAAGCAGCATTTGCCTTCCCCAGTTTCCCTCCTCCAATCAAGTTCTTTAAGAATTCAATTTATATCAAGAGCCATGTATCCGCTGAATATAACAGCTGGAAGATTTGTGAACAGAAGAAATGTCAAAGGATTTGTCACAGTACCAAGAGGTATCGATTTGAGCACCAGAAACAGCAGGGACACAGTTCATAGTCTGAAGGTCTAGAAGAGTGGTATACTCGCTTAACTAGGATTTCCTGGTTTATTGTGCATAGAATTGTTCATTGAAGATCATTAATATTAGATGCACTACTTCATGTAAATTACTTAAATGTGAGCCCTGTCGATAGCATATATTATTACCCACATATTAACTCACTTATTTCAAGACTAGTTGAACAGCCTGTGTACACAGGCCACAGTGCCAGGCAGCAACAGCAGTCATGAGCAGTAGAGACTGCCCGCGCCACGAAGGTGCACAGAGTGGACTACGGTCTGCATTCAGAGCCCTGCTCCGTTATCAGCCGTGGCGCAGGCAGTCTCTACTGCGCATGACTGCAGTGCACGCAGCCGTCTGTACTGCACATGACAGCTTCTGACAAACATACATTAGCGAATTATTATATAGGATGAGGTTTTGTTGCATAGTCTGGTCATAATGTATCTAAGCTTGTCTGCCATATCTTTTTCAATATGTGTATTATGGTGTCGTAGCACGATAGACTTTTTTTTACTCTTTTCCTAACATATGTCTTTTCCATCTTTGCAGCTTTTTCATTATATCTCAGTAAATGTCATTGTAAAACATGACAACGATGATATAAATGGAGTGAGCGAAACTGTGTTAATACGTATGCTTTCAGATAACAGCAGGAGTGGTTGTAATGGAATAGCCCATGGTATTATTGTAATTAACCTTTTCCTGCCCATGTATCCTTTAATTACTCCTAGTCACATAAGTAAATGAAAACAAGACTCAGTATATATTAGAAAGTTGTATTATTCTGGCTCCATGCAGTAAATAAAAGTGAATGGGTGGACCTCTATGAATATGGATTGTGAACACATCTTAGTTTTTGAGCTCCACACCTATTCTCTGCAGGCAATCCCTTCTAAAGTCAGGTAACCTAAGCTGTGAGGGCAATCTATGCACTAAAATCTGGGTGACCTTGTGTGCTATACACAGGGTTCACTTTTAAGCGATTTACATTATGTACAGCAGGATTGCCTTCTGTTTTGTTGTTTTTAATTTGGAAGTTGTACCGGGCTCCCTCATTCCATGCTGCAAATCATATTTTGGCCCTTATGTTTCCTTTTGTATATGTATATTACAATGTTCTAGAATTTTTAAATTTTTCTTTCCCTAACATTTTTCTGTTTCATTTCTTTCATAGAATACTTATAAATTAGAAAGGGTGAGGAGGGGCATTGCACTGTCACCACCAACCTCTAGCAATGTTGATACTTTGTATTGCAGCAGTGAGCGGGCTGCCCTTCCTGTAGTACAGTAGTGGGACATTTGTGAGTCACCATCGTTATTGAACTACAAATCACATCATCCTTAATCATACACTGGCTATATGAGGATGCTAGGATTTGTAGTTTAACAGCTGGAGGGACACAGGTTGGCTCCTTCTCCTATAGAACATATAGAGGGTTTAAGTGTTGTTGTACTCTAAGAATGGCCAACGGACCTCCAACTGTTGTTGCACTACAACTCCTATGATTGTCATCCAGCCAATGTATGATTAAAGATGAGTTGTAGTGCAATAACAGCAACAACAACTGTGGTCTTGCATAGTAAAGTGACTGGATATGAATGCAGCTTGGTATGGGCAGTAGCCATCAGCCACAAGGGGCACTGAGCTGCAACATATAAAGGAGACAGAAATGCCAGGCTCTTGGCTATGCTGGTAATGCTCCTACCACCAACATTGTCCTGATGCATTTCGTGGTGCTCCTACCATTTTATAAGTAATTTACCAAGTAGTATTGAAGGGTACAAATACATCAATATATCGTTATTTTAGGTCTCACAATCAGAATAACAGAAACAAACATATTGTTCAGAACAATTTCAATATATTTCATGTGAAACTCAACATTCCCATTTATGTCAAAGTCTTTATAGAAAGTAAGGGACACCCTAAGTGGATGTCCATGGCACACCAAACTACCACGACACTCTGGTTGAAAGACACCTCTGCAAAATGGAATTTGCTAGTAAAAAATATGACTGTGCAATTAGAGAGGGTTAGATATATATTCTGCTGTGTCAATAAAGTAATAACTGCTCAGATCGCTCAGTTGGTAGAATCTGTTCAAGCCGCAATGTTGCAGGTTCTAGTCCCGGCAAGGTCAGCTCAGCCTTTCACCCCTCTGAAGTAGATAAAATGAATCCAGGACATACTTGAAAACGAGAGTCAATGTATTCTTTCTCGTAAAATACTTTCACAAAAAAAAAAACTCATATGTTTATGTAACTGGAAAATATGATAAATACATCAATTTTCCTAATCAAGATATTTATTAACATGCTTTAGCTGTAAAATGTACTTTTATAGCACAACCAATTTAAAAAGACACTTTGTACAAATATTGAAAATATTGTGTTCTACAATTATTCCCATATACAGAAGTATATCAGCATTAGTCGGCGTAGATAAAACATAAAAAATGGCCTGCCACTTCTCCTACTAAGCTGTGACAAGCTGTGTAGCTTGACAAGGTCATTATATTGAGATCAGTGATTCAGGAGAGATGGAAGGAACAGTGAGAACAGAAGAATCTAATCTTCTGTGTTCAGATGAAAGGGAAAGGAGGGGATGAGGAGTGAACAACATACAGTAATAAAACTAATAAATGACTGCACAGCCTAAAGACAAGAGAAAAAAAGTTTTCGATGGTCTTATAAAATGATAAATAGCAAAGGAACTTGAGACTGAATGCTATCTACAAAGAGGAGGCAAAAAGAATAAAAATGTCCCAAATATATAGAAGGATAGAAACATCCCGATGGCATTAATAGCATTATTTTCTTTTGTATAAGATAAGAGCGACATTATTTTGTAGTGTTTGGAAAAGCTGCTTTATGTGACATGTTAGTTAATACATACAAGTACTGACAAAAGCATATGTCTATCAAGCACTAGGGCGTATTTATCAAGCTAAAGAGGTCCAATACTTGTGTGTACCAAGTGCACATTGGGTTGGAATGAAGATCCTGCAGATCCTCATTGATTTAGATGAGGTTACCTCTTAAATGCCCTCCAACACAAGAGAATGTCAGAGAAACAATGGGGGAGATTCACTAAGCGGTGATAAAGGTATGATAAAGAGGTGATAAAGTGATGGTGACTTCTCCAGTTTATCACTTCTCCAATTTCCATATTATTCTATGAAGCCTATGCACAAAGATGTCTTCAACTTTGGAGATCTTAGTGCATAGGCTCCATAGAATAACATAGGAATTGGAGAACTGATAAACTGGAGAAGTCATCTCCACTTTATCACCACTTAGTGCTCTCCCCCAATGATTTTTATGGCACCTGGAGCACCCACATTAATCATTAGATGCGCATAAGAAAGGATCATGGAGCCTTTCCTCTGACCTGCCTAGGAGAGAGAGAATGTATTGAAAAAAAATCTGGATCCCCCATATCGATATAATGCAAAACATGGAAGTGAGGGAAGTCTAGCTGAGTCTGCAATGCCTTGGTCTCTACATCAGCAACCTAAAAAACAAATCTGATTTAAAAAAAATCCCTACAATCCTAACACCACATTAACCAATGATGAAAAAATAAATAAAAAAATAAATAAATCCTGGCTGGGCCACCACAAGTCCACTGTGAGGAAAAACACAACAGTGATGGCCAATCAATGTTCAGTTTTTTTCACTGGCTGGGACTGGGAGGCAGGGTTACACAGCACAGAACAGAATGTGCCCTAGATTAACCTCACATCCAGGCCAATCACGAATCAGAAGAGGCCATGTTTGCAAAATACATCACCCATTCCTCTTCCCAATATTTATTTATTTATTTTCTCATTAACCATTTTATTGCCAGTGCCAGCATGACAACTGAGGCTTAATAACTTTTTTTGCATGAGGGTTGTGGGGTATTTTTTACTGTGCTACTCAACGATAATCTCTCCATTGCCAGAGCAGCAAAACCACTGGCTGTGGGGATCTGAGAAGCATACTTGGGCATATGGGCATACCTGGGATCTTTCCCTTCTAAAGTCCCCGGCACGGACTCATGGTGTTTGTGGGAGGATATAAATAATGCTACTTGCTTCACAAAGGGGTGAGGCTTAATTACTGGGGGCGGTGCTTAAAAGGCTTAATAGGCTGTGGGAGGAAAGTGGCCAGAACTGGGTGGGGAAGAACAGGGTGGTAAGAGCAGAAGTGGAAAAAGTTCAAATGAAACTCCTCACCACTGGAGAATCAGCCTTTTTTATCCAGAGAACCGGTAATTCACTCCGGTCTTAGGACCGGACCGGATCTGGAAAGTTCCCAGATATGCATATGGGGGATCAGGCAATGAAATGGGGTCTTATCCCTCCTGCATCTGTTGCCCTCGCCTGATTCATCGAAAGTAAAGTGGATGAAATCTAATCGCTTTCCTTGTTGGTTTGTAGTTTCACTTTGGGTATACTTTGAAGCATTTTTCTGCTCTCCAAAAAGATACCAAAAAAGGCACTTTTGGTGGAAAAAACTATTTGGAAATCCAATTCTTACCCTGTAATTGCAGAACTGACCAGCTAGAAATATCTGAGGAACTGGAAAATATCCATTCAGTAAATATGCCCAGCTGAAAGGAATGTAGCCTTATGTATTGCCAGCTCAGAAGCAGGACCAAATACAATGTTTAATTGGTATTGTGAAGAATTCTAAATTGTTAAACTTACTATTTCACTTTCAAAGGGGACAATATATATGATGGGGATCATGCCTGATCTATTAATGACCTAGACCCCTGACATGAGGATTATAAAATCCACAAACCTGGGAGGAACTAAAGTGGAACAGTTTTCAAGCCTTCAAAATCCCTTTTATGCTATGTTAACCATTATTTATTTAACCCCTTAAGGACTCATGATGGTCCAGGACCGTCATGGCTTGTTTTCAGTTAAGGACCGATGACGGTCCTGGACTGTCATGGAAAGCTTTTTTTGAAAGCTTTTTCAAAATCATCCAGTAGGTGTTTGTTCCACTTTAAGGGTCGCCCTGCTACTAGAGATATTCATGGGTCAGGGCAAAACCTGAATATGTTACTATCTTTTTAAAAGGCCAGTGATTTCTGAGACAAATTGATATAGACATAAACAGTAGCATATTAGGGGGATAAAAATCAAGAGTGTATTTTTATTTTTATCTTCAGATCCCTTATTAAAAAAAAAAGTTACTCAAGCTTCTTGGGTTGCTCTGATAGTGGAAGAGACATTGCCCTCAATTTCTCCTCCCCTGATGATATGAGCTGCTCAACAGCTAACGGCAGTTGTAGAATCCTTATGGCCGATACACTTACGTGCATTCAGACGCATGGAAAAACATACCCCAGAGCTATTCAAAGGCTTGCGGTACTGATAACGGCTGAAAAAAAGACACACTTTTTTTAGCCGTTAGACACTTAACGGCCAAAACAAAACACCCGTTACATAGGAAAAGACACAAAAGGCTTACCGCACAACCATGTAAATGGGAAAATTAACCCGTGCAATGCCAAAACAACACAAAAACATGCACACACAACACAAATCACCACACACACAACAACAACCAACACCACAGGGACAACGACACACAAAAAAACAACAACACAATATGGCACGGAACAATGGGGGTCATCACACAAAGCGGACACCTGCAAATACAAGCTCACCTGGGCAACATCAACACGCGACCTGCACCCCACAACTGCACGTCCGCAAATGGCACACACAGAACAAGCACAACACACCACATCTTATAACACACACACAGCTGCAAACACTTACCTGGACAAAAACAACTCACCATTGGTCAGCACTCACCTCATCACCACACCTACACAACGCCCTAGCAAGTACTTAAAGGGACAACTCAACACACTCACTTGTGGCTTGTTTTCCACTCGGGGAGGGAAAGAGAGAGAGAGAGATAGAGAGAGAGAGAGAGAGAGAGAGAGAGACAGATAGAGACAGATAGAGACAGATAGAGAGAGCAAACAGTATGTTGGGTTACATATTGTTGCAAAGGCTGCGGAGAAGGCGTGCAAGGGAGAGAGCTGGGGAACATCAGCAACCTCCAAGCATGCCTGATCAACAGCCACCACCTGTTGCAAGTGAGGAGGCTCTGGCTCAGCAGCCACACAGGAGCCCATCCCCACCTGGAGGGCACAGGATGTATAGACGACCACCAAGGCCCAGGGTATACCGCCCAAGGGTCACCCTCTTTGGAATGACCGATGATGAGGTAATTGATCGCTACAGGTTGAGGCCTGACAGCATCATTGCCTTGTATGAGGTCATCAAGGAGCAGGTGGATCCCATCTACATCCACAACCATGCCCTAACTGGCCTGCAGAAACTACTCTGTGCCATGCACTTCATGGCAAGCGGGGCCTTCCAGTCCACAGAGGGTTACGCATCTGGCATGTCACAGGCCACATTCTCCAGGGTGCTGGCCCAGGTCCTGCCAGCCCTCAAAAGCAAGGCCAGTACCTATATACATTTCCCCACCACCGACATGGACTGGATACAAGTCAAGCAGGCCTTTTACGCCAGGGGAGGCATGCCCAGGGTCATGGGTGCTATAGATTGCACCCACGTCCGAATTAAGGCCCCAGCACGTGACGCACAGATATTCATCAACAGGAAGAACTTTCACTCCATCAACGTGCAGATGGTGTGTGACAGCCATATGAGGATAATGAATGTCTGTGCAAAGTATCCTGGCAGCTCACATGATTCATACATTCTCCAAAACTCCTCAGTCCACAGAGATTTCGAGAATGGAACTTTTACAGGGGGATGGCTTTTGGGTGAGTTCACAATACTAAATCACATCACATACACAGGCGTACACACAACGCTGCTTAGCATGCTCCTGACCCACAGCTACTACGTCCACCACACAAAACATCATTCACACAACATGTGCTCCCTGTCTCACCATGTCACTCACATTACACAGGTGATGCTGGCTACGGATGCAAGTCCTGGCTACTGACCCCTCTGGCCAATCCTCGAACACATGCCCAGGAAAGCTACAACCAGGCTCATGGCAGAACGAGGAATGCCATTGAGCGGACATTTGGCCTCCTCAAGTCAAGATTCCGATGTCTGGACCACTCGGGGGGAGCACTGCAGTATGCACCTGGAAAGGTGTGCGACATCATTGTGGCGTGCGCAATACTGCACAACATCGCAGTGGACACCAGGCTGCTGGAGCACATCCAGGCCCCCCCCCATAGAGGAAGTGCCCATGGACATCGGCCACGTTGAGGAGACCCTGAGAGGGACACAGATCAGAGACAGGCTCATCACGGAACACTTTACATGTGAGTATAACACAGGCATGCAAACAATCCATGCAAGTCCCCCATCAGTCCTGTGACACTAACCACACTGCACATTTTGTTCTGTCTCACCCCACAGGAACAGTGACACAGCACTGCACTGGCAGCGGACGTGGCAAATTGTGTGTGTGGACTCAAAAACCATCCTCCATTCCACTCTCAACGTTGACATACAGACCCCAAGGATATCACGCACACCCTCAGGAGAAACAAGGTACAACACATAACCCATGTTCATTGCCTTACAGGGCTTGATTGACAGCAGCTAACTTGATTTGCCATGAGCATAGCCAGAGCAACCATGCTAGCCTTGTAGCGAAAGAGTGTTATCCAATGCTATGCATTGGATAATACTCTGTCACATCAGGGGTTAAAGGGCCATTGGACTCAATATGGGACCTGTACCGTGCCACAGCTGAGAAGAGCAGCACAGGGGTGGATGTACAGTGGTATGGGCACACAATGTAGAGGTCATGAGACGTAGATCAGATTACCAGGGACACCATGCTGACCCGTGAGTGTGCAGACATATGTGCCCCCGACATGAATACACACATCAACAAATGTGTCCTAACAGTTCCATGGAACAAATGACATTGGGCTGCCACTGTCACATTAACAGTGGCAGCCCAAATTCATTACTTCCATGGAGCTCTCAGAACACTTGTTGATGTGTGTATCCATGTCAGGGGCACATATCCATAGGGCTGGGGCACATGTCCTTAGTTCTCCACATAATTGGTTACAGATGAGTACACAACACATTGTCAAGCAATGGTTTGTGTACTCACCTGTAACTGTGAAAACTGAGGGGATTAAAAAGACTAAATTATTGTTGCTTGATGATCAGTTCAGGTCAACTGCTCCAAATCCTGTCCTCTTCTTCCACAGGCATCCGTAACATGATCCATCCTTGAACTGAAGATCTTCTATGTGACTGGATTGATGTCTTGACAACACCTTCATGGAGATCACCCCTTGCTGTTCATGGTGATGTTGTTGGTGATGCAAAGTTTGACCTGAGGTTCACACAAACCTCTACTGGATCATTTTCATATAGACACAGAAAACACTAATTCTTGAGTGTTATAACCTGTACAGTTAGGATGCTCAGCTACAGAGTTGTCAAACCTTGTGGACAACACATGAGCTGGGCAGCAGTGTTACTGAAGTAGTACGATTTAGTTGCAAAGTACATTTAGTGTTCTCATACAGGTGTTCAATGCATATAGGCAATACACAGAAAACACATGTACATCCTAATGTACTTTGAGACACAATAAAGATGAACCATCACCATTCTATCTGTGTCTGTAGGAGGATATATTTGAGAACACAGTTGTCAATGCGTTACCACACCCAGGGTAGAGTATCCCCATACATGGAAAGGCATCACCCATATCACAGGACTCCACCACTTGTTTGCAAGTGAGTGGACTCAGTGATGTATTCACGCTAACAGATGGTGGCAGTGATACACTAATGTGTTGTGGGAGTGATAAAGAGGTGATAAAGGGGACATACTTCCACAGTGAATTCCTGTCCACAGTTAATGTGTTGCTCAGTATAATCAATGTTCAGTGATATTGCTCCACTGGGACATATCACAGTACATGACCAAGTGGACAAGTGTTTTCACTGGGGAAGTCTGTTACACCCTTAGAAAAAACAACAACTCAACTCACTGGAGGCCCCAATGCTCACCCCAGGATATCAATGTGTGTGCTACACATTGAAATCCTAGGTTAAAAACATTGGCTTCCCCAGTCAGTCTGTTGCACAATGAGTGTGTGAATCAAAGACAATATGGATACATGTCCCATTTATCTGTCCTGCTTGTTATCTCACCGCTAAGCCGTTTGTTTGGTTATCCCCTTAACCCTCTGAGTGCCAGAGTGGTACCCAACGCATTTCTTTGCAATGCGTTGCCTACCACTCTGGCTATCAAAGGGTTAAACACAACATATGATGTAGATGAATGTTCAATGTTGTACCAAATGTTGGCCTAAGGGGAATGTTTTGTTATGCAACATCAACACACAACATTGCCATATAACACAGTTGTGTAATATGGCAACAGGGATGTTTTTACAGTTGATTTTGTACAACGATGTGTGTGTGAACCCATGTTGTAATATCCCACAAACATCTTACCTAGGCAGGAGTTGTATTCACTGAATTGTTTGGCAATGCATTGGAGACAACTCTGCCACCCAATCTATGACCAAATTCAAAGCAGATCAGACAGGATTCAAAAGCACAATGTTCCTTTATTCAGGGGAAATTTAACATGTTGGGCATTTTATTTTTTTTTCTTGGGGGGGGGCTTAGACTGTGTGGCAGAAGTGGATAACCTGGATGATCTCCTGGTCACCCTTTGCCCCCTAGGTGTGGCTTCGGGGGTCACATTAGAGGGGGTGGTGGGGGCAGTGGATCCCTCTGTGGAGCGCAGGTTTTCCCTCTCCAAACGTAAGTCCTCCCTGCGGTTCAGCTCTCTCAACTCCACCAGTAGCTGTGCAAGCAGGTCCATCACCCCCGTGTGTAGCTGATGGAGTTGAGTGTTGATCCTCATGACCTCCGACTCCAGGGCATGGATCCTTGCCTCTATCCTGTTAGTGTTTCTACGGGATTCCCTACGGCTCCTGGTGATGTTGTCATTGGTGCAGAGGCTTGACCGGAGTAGTCTCCTTTGCAGAGCCATACACTCTGCTTCCATCCCCGTGGGCCGTTCACTGCTGGTGATGCTTGTGCCTGGTGAATCAGCTGCTGCTGTGTCCTCCTCTGCTGGTGCTGTGTCCTCCTCTGCTGGTGCTGTGTCCTCCTCTGCTGGTGCTGTGTCCTCCTCTGCTGCTGCTGTGTCCTCCTCTGCTGGTGCTGTATGTGCTGCAGATGGGTATGTGCCCACCACATCAATTGACCCACTGCTGCCCACCGATGACTGTGCTGGTGGAGGTGGTGGGGTAAACACGTCCCTTCGCATAGGCTGTTGGGGCTCCCCAAGCAGGCCCAGGTGTTGGTAGTCGAGTGGCCAAGGGTCAAACCTTGGCCACTGGTATGTGCTTGGCCCCCACCTGGGATCATACCTGGGGCCATGCTGGGGAGCCATCCAGGAGGGTAGGTCAATCTGTGGGTATGGCCCGTATTGGGTGGTGGCCACATCACCGGGCAGCCATTGCCTCCCTGGTGGTGGTGGTGCTGCTGCTGCTGCTGGAGGATAATAGCTCCTGGAGGTGGTGGGGGGCATCCAGTCACTGTAATAAGGTGGTGCAGGCAGAGTTGGTGCAGGCAGAGTTGGTGCAGGCAGAGTTGGTGCAGGCAGAGTTGGTGCATCCAGCTGGCCAAGAGGTGTGGATGTCGTTGGGTACGGTGCCCACTGGCTGGTCCCCTCCTCCATATACTCCTCACTGGGTGGTGAGGTGGCCTCCTCCATGGGCTCCTGATGTGCTGGAGACACATAACCTGTGTGGAGGATTGAGATTGTGTGATCAGTAAACTTAGCCATGATGGTGTCAAATTAATATTAATACTTGAAATGTGTAAAGGAACATATATGTTGTATGGTGTATCCCCCTGTGTGAAACAACGGTACTCCTACTGGTGATGGGTGTTGTATTCTACATGTATTGCAGCTCAGAGTTGAATTCCTTTGGTGCCACATCCCAGTGGCCTGAAATTGTACATTTGCGCTGTTGCCACATCATCCTTTTTGGATATCTGCTCCCTGGACCAAAGCTAGCCAGAGGATGGTCTGGCAACATTGGCATAGTACATTTTCAGGCCACAGTGATATTGTCCCTGGAATATTCAACTTTGAGCTGTTATACTCTTGTGATGAAACACCTTTCAGTAGTGGGAATACCCTTGCATTACCCGGTGGATCAATCCTATGACATGTATTTTTCCTTTCACATTTTAGGTATTACTATCTATTTAATGGGATAACAATGGTTAATTTCACCTTGATGTAACATTGCAGGCATCATAAAGAGATGTTTAGAAAGATGTTGCTGTATGTGACAGCTGGAGATGTCAGTCATTTGACCACACGGAGGCTCTTCAGCAGACTCCACATTGACCCATTTGGAGATAACTACATCTTTGCCATTGTCTACTAAGTGTTCCTGGTTTGTAAGCACGCTTTGTGGACCATGTCAATGATGGATCCATCTCCAATTGGTTCAATTTTGGGTCTGCTGAAGAGCCTCCGTGTGGTCATATGACTGACATCTCCAGCTGTCACATACAGTAACATCTTTCTAAACATCTCTTTATGATGCCTGCAAGGTTACATCAAAGTGAAATTAACCATTGCCATGCCAAGGTACACAGTGAGGAATATGGTCTGATATGTGTGTATATGTACCTTTCATATGGGTACAAACATATCCTTGATAGATATGAACCCAGAGATCTGTTCAGAACATGTGATTGTCTAACTGCCTATATATGTACAGCCATCACAAATGAACTTTCATAGATACAACTGATACCCATCCAAGTAGGTGTAATATACTAGGTATATGTACTCTGATGATGATATCAATATGAGTTATTTTGTTGAGGGTGCACATATATGGGCAGTAGGACAATCACACGTACTGAACCGAACTCTGGGTTTACATCTTGTTGGGACCTATTTGTGCCCATTTGAAAGGGATATATCCACATACATATCTGGTCGTTTATCTTTCTGTACATATCTTTTTGTAATAGATCTGCAGTGTGATTCAAGTAGTATTCAGCCCTATGTTATCAGTTCATCCCGTACAGTGCTGGATTTTGTCAGATTAGACATGTCCCTCTCTGGTTGTCATGATGGTATCCTATGCATTGCATTGTGATGCATGGGATACCACCGTGGCAATCAGGGATTGATGTACATTACAGGATTCTGTCCATGAGCTCTGTTCAAGTTGAATCCTGAGGGGCAACAATCAAGCCAGTATTGAAGGATATCATTGATTGAGGCCTTTTTTTTCCTGGATCAGCCCATCCATCCTTCTGTGTGAGGCAACCAGACCCGATCATAGATATCCATAATTCCTGGCCTGTTATTGACCAAACCTCAATGGTTAATATTTGGTTCCCATATGTATCCTGCAAATAGTGTCTGGTGTACCATCCATCCATGGCATCAGCACTCCTGAGGATCTATATGTGAATCAAATGTGAGCTATGTAAACTGAAGTTAGCGTAAATGATTGCATACACAACACCAAGGCCAACTTTTTCACCTTTAGATATGTGTGATTGTTTTTGGCCTGTGTGTTGCACATACAAGCATTTATTCTCAGTGGCACTGTGATTTGTGACCTGATCCATCCTGTTGGTGATTCAGTAAGCGGTTAAGTGGACCTGATGAACTGATTATGATGCTGACTTCTCTGCTGACCTCATTTCCCCATCTGCGGTGTTTTCTATGGAGTCCACACAATGGGGCCTGTGCAGCTTGAATCCTGTTATTGGATGTTTTCCATAGACTAACATTGTGATTGGTGAAGTGAGGGTATGTAAGTGTCAAATTCTCTACATCAGCTCTTTTTCACCGCTTAGTGAATGTCCCCTATGTGTCATGTAATTGTTAACCTATCGACATGTGTTTGTTGTCTGGTTAACCCTTTGAGTACCGGAGGGGTTGCCAAAGCATTGTTGATCGATGCATTGATGATCCCTCTAGCACTCATGGGGTTATGTGCTGGATTCCCTGTGTGAACATGGGTAACACTGTGTGACAACAATTGTGATGTTTGACATACAACACTTTACTGAGCATGGTTTGTGTGTATTGTGTGTGATCAGCACAGCAACATGAGGGTTAACCAGGGAGTTGGACAGGTTTTGGCCTTGTTGAACCTTGACATTTGTCCTTGTCTTAATTCCTGTTTAAACCCTCAGGGTGCTGTGTTGGTGCAATTGTGTGGTTGAATGAAGGGCAGATGTTGGGATGTGAGTGCTTGTTTGTGATGGGTGTGTGGTTTGAGGTGGTGCGTGGTTTTGGGGTGATGCACTTACCGGTGGTGTGGAGGCTCCTCTCATCCCCAGTGTCTGATCCTCCAGGGACCCCCTCAATTAGGGTAGACGACAGTGTCTGCCGCAGCCTCTCCTCCCATGCGCTGAAGGTGATGGGGACAGGTGGCCCACCTCCGGTGGCTCGGGCGTGCAGGGCGGCATCCCCCATCTTCCTCTTCACCTGCCTTTTGCAGTCGCCCCATCTCTTCTTGATTGAGTCCACATCCCGTCTGCAGGTGGCCACCGCATTAACTCTGCTGCAGATTTGACTCCAGGCAGCTCTCCTCCTCGCAGACAGGCCAGGGAGTCTCTCCCCCGGGAAGAGGACACTCTCCCTCTCCAGCACAGCCTCCACGAGGGCCGTGTTTTCTTCCTCGGTATATCGGGGATCCCTGACCCTGTCCCCCTCAGCTCCGGCATGCGAGGAGTCAGACCCGGAGTGTCCTGCCTGCTCTGCCCCTGCCTGTGTGTGGTGGTCCCCAGGCACTACCCCTCGTCCCACTGCAGGATCTGTCCCTCTTCTTCTTAGTGTGCCTGTTCTTGTGGGCCTGGTCCCCCTCCGCCCTGCGGATCTCCCTCTCCCACCCCTGCTCTGCTGAGGGATCCCCTCCTGACCTTCCTCCTCCTCCTCCACTAGTCTCCCCATCCCTCTCTCCTGTCCTCCTCTCCTAGCCATCATTCACCCACTCACACCCAGGCACTCTCACACGCCCTCACAGACACACTCGATCCCACTCACTCTCTGTCACACACTTTCACTCACGGATTCACACTGTGAAAATAAAGTTAAAAATGTGTAAGGTGTGATGAAAAAAAAAAGACTATGTGTATGTATGTGTATGTGTTTGTGTTTGTATGGATGTATGTGCTATGTGCAAAAGTGTGCTATGTGTCTATTTAAATGTACTTCTCTCCAAGATCCCTCTACCTTACTCCTGTGTATGCTTCTCTCTCTCTCTCTCTCTAAACGCTATCCTCCACTCCTGGGTCCTGTGCTCTAGCTTGCTGAAACTCGAAACACAGACAGGGTGTAACCGTTATTTTGAGGTATATATAGGTGTATTTGAACATTTTTGATACTTTGGGGCCTTGGGATTGGCTGTAGGTTTGAATTTTGTTTGTGCATCTATCAGGGTTGCTAGACAACGGCAGCCGTAATGTAACATTTTGACTTAAGTTGTGTTTTAACGGGTGTTTGGGACGCACGGTGATGCGAAATCAGGTGCGACGCTGGTTTTTGTGTAACGTGTTTTTGTAGTGCCTACGCCCGATAGCTATTCTTGTACGCTTACCTTTGAATCTGCCGTAAACCATGTGTTCTTTGCGGCCGATGTGCCTTTTTTACTTAGCGGATGGTTTAACGGCTGCCTTTAAATCTAGCCCTAAGACTTCTCTAGTTTTCAAGTATGTCTGTAATTCTGAATTACAGTGGGCTTTGAGAAGTATTCATCAGTTTGATATTTATAGACAAATGTATTTTACAATTAATGATGCAATGTTTGAAGATCAATACTTTGGAAAGATGCATACAACCAGTAACGTATCTTTCCAGTGAGCAACTTCTACTATATTCCATGTAGCCTTTGTATTAACATGCATAAAGATCAACTAACAAGAACAAATAAAAACATGACAAAGTTCATTGTTTTACTAGTTAAAGGATTAGAATGTTTTGTTTCAATAAAAAGTAATGTTGTAGATATTCAAAAATTAAATTAACTCATGCAAGTCCCGTCTCTCAAACCTTTATGGTTTGAGAGATATATGATGATAAAGTTCTCCCGTCCTTCCCCTTTCACTGACATCAGCCTCTAGCTGACAGAAGGAGATCCTGGTCCTGGGACTGGACGGTTACTCTTCAGTAGAGCAGAAATATTGCTATCTAAAAAGAAATACTTCATTGGAACGGTCTACAAAATTGTGCTTGCAAACCAGACACACTTTGTAGACCATTCTAATGAAGTATTTATTTTTAGATAGAGCTAATTTGGCTCTGCTGAAGAGCTGCCATAGAGTCACATGACTCGAATCTCCTTCTGTCAGCTATACAGCTGACATCTATGAAAGGGGAGAACTTTATCATTGTATATCGTATATCATACAGGACTTGCATGAGTTAATTTATTTTTTTAATATCTATAATATTACTTTTTATTGAAACAAGACATTACTAACCCTTTAATGGCCAGTACTCCCATTTCTGGGGGGAGACACACTGAGTCGTGATAAAGTGGAGATAACTTCTCCAGGGGTATCACTTCTACAAGTCCTATGTTATTCAATGGAGCCAATGCACTAAGCGTTCTCACACTTTGGATATGTTAATTCATAGGTTCTATAGAAAAATGTAGGGACTGTAGAGGTGATATTACTGGAGAAGTCATCTCTGCTTTATCTCTGCTTTATCATGCCTTAGTGCATAACCCCCCAGTTCTCAATTTCCGATGCTGTTCTATGGAGCCTATGCTACAATTTCTCAAGTGGGAAAGATCTTAGTGCATAGGCTCCATAGAATAACATAGCAACTGGAGAAGTGACCCAGTGATCCAGTTATCTCCTTTTTACCACCTCGTTATCACTCCTTATTGCATAACTGCCCTGGAGTAGCAACCCTTTAAACTTGCGCCACTATGGGAGTTATGCTTGATAAAGTGGTGACACAGTGGAGATGACTTTTCCAGTGATATCACTTCACCAGTTCCTATGTTATTCTATAAAGCCTATGCACTAAGATCGGCAACGTTGCAGAAATGTTAGTGCATTACATAGCACTCGGACAAGTGATATAACTGTAGAAGTCATCTCCGCTTTATAACTTCTTTATCACGCCTTAGTGCATCTCCCCCATTGTAGTTTGCATGGGGAAAATAATAGTCTCCTAATATTTACACTGTGTGCACAATTATTAGGCAAGTTGTATTTTTGAGGATGAATTATATTATTGAACAACTACAGTGCTCTCCGTCAATCCAAAATGTTAAGAAACCTTAAACCTGATTATTTAAGAAAGTAAAAGTGAGGTTTTGGCTTTCTTAGGAGAATATCTATGTCTGCACAATTATTGGGCAACTATTAGTGTGCAAAATTATTATGCAACTAAATGAAAAATGATAATTTTCCCATCTTACTTGTTTATTTTCATCTATTAAAGTGAGAATACTAAACAAATAACTTAAAATTTACAAATAAACATTTGTGACATTTCCAAAAAAAAAAAATCAGTGACCAATATAGCCACCCTTCTTTTCAATAACAATCTTAAGCCTTCCACTCATGGAGTCTGTCATGGATCAATTTTTCATGCAGCAGCAACCACAGCCTTCCAGACACTGTTCGGAGAGGTGTATTGTTTTCCTTCAGCATGTAAGAAGAGCCCACAAGTTCTCATTAGGGTTTATGTCAGGTGAGGAAGGGGGCCATGCCATTATTTTATCATCTTTAACGCCTTTACTGGCTAGCCACACAGTGGAGTACTTCGATGCATGCAATGGAGCATTGTCCTGCATAAAAATCATGGTCTTCATGAAAGATGCAGACTTTTTCCTGTACCACTGCTTGAAGAAAGTGTCTTCCAAAAACTGGCAGTAGGTTTGGGAGTTGTGTTCGAGTCCATCTTCAATCAGAAAAGGTCCAACTAGCTCATCATTGATAATACCAGCCCATACCAGTACCCCTCCTCCACCTTGCTGGCATCTGAGTCGAAGTGGAGCTCTGTGCCCGTTACTGATCCAGCCATGGGCCCAACCATCTGGACCGTCAAGAGTCACTCTCATCTTATCAGTCCATAAAATCTTTGCAAAATCTGTCTTCAGATATTTCTTGGCCCAGTCTTGACGTTTCAACTTATGTGTCTTGTTCAGTGGTGGTTGGGTTTCACCCTCCCTTACCGTTGCAATGTCTCTGAGCACTGAACACCTAGTACTTCTGGACACTCCAGGTAGGTTGCAGTTCTGGAATATGACAGCACTGGAGGATAATAGGTTCCTGGTAGCTTCATGTTTGATTCTTCTCATGTCTCTGGTAGTTAATTTGCGTCTTTTTTTCTCAACACATTTCTTGCGACCCTGTTGACTATTTATAACAAAACTTTTGATGGTTCTGTGATTACACCCGAATATCTTACTAATTTCAAGAGTACTGCATTCCTCTGAAAGACTTACAATTTTTGACTTTTCAGAGTCAGTTACTTCTCTTTTTCTGCCCATTTTTCCTGAGGGAATGAAGCTGCCTAATAATTATACACACCTTGACACAGGGTGTTCATCTCCTTAGACCACACCCTCTCACATTACACAAATAAACATTACCTGATATGCTTAAGTCCAATAAGCATTCAAGTTTATACAGCTTTGAGTTGGAAAATATGCATAAAAATTATTTGGTCAAAATACTCACTTGCCTAATAATTGTGCACACAACATTAGTATGTATAAAAGCAAACTGTAGCAATTCCAGGAAAAGCCATAGGGGTCAAAGAAAACATCCAATGTGTTGGAGACCTCTCTGGCATTCAAGGGGTTAAAAGCCCCATTTAAATCAATGGAAAATTTTGAAATGTCTTTGTCTCCCCTACGGTGCAGTTAGTTTGCCCTAGAATTGCTCTACTTTTTTTTTACACATAAAGCCCTACTTCTTTCATTGTTTTTGACACACACATGGATTTTACTAATCCGTATCATACATATCATAAATCTCATAACATGTCAAGCTGCAGAGGGGAAAGCAAGCGATGTCATCCCTAGGTCTATAAAGTAGGATTATTATCTTTCACTTTCGGCTATTAACACATTTTCCAATAAACCCCAGCAACAAACCACAAATTTGATACACTTCTGTTAGCTGATACAATAAAATTAATCCCCTGTCCTTTATCCTTCATGTTTCTGTTCATTTTTTCCATTTCTATTACCCTTTTTTATTTCAGAAAACATAAACATGCAGGATACTAAAGTGAAATGGTATAATCTTTAGTAGAAGAATTCCATTTCCATTCTTTATGTGATAGCAGCAGACAATTGTGCTACTCAAGATGCCAATAGTAGTACACAGAATTGCCTTCTGTAATCCTAGGTTTCTGTATAAATATTAATCATAGTGGTTTTATTTCCACTGTGAGATGCTGATAGTACACTTGCCTGCAGCCTTTGGCTATTTTAGTCTGTAAAATGTTAAAAAAGCCTTTATAAACCTACCAAATAGTAGAAACAGTTTGACTGATAATGTCTAAATGTAAAGAAATGGCACATTATTTGGTTGTTCAGTGAAAGGTACAATGCATTACAGTTGACATTGTCAAGCCTTACTGTCACCTTTAATTACAGTAAGACCTTGTAAGAAAGTGTCACATAGAATGCTGCATGTTATTAAGCAACAGTAAACAAAAGCTAAACATAACCCTGACGTTACTGGCAAGCACTCCTGCACCAACAGCTACAGTAATACTATTAATGTATTCATTTGTGTCTTTGAATCATATGTAGTTTATTGTAAACTATTGTCATTTTGTGAATTAAAAAGATGACAAGAAACCAGAAAATAATTTTTATCTGTTCCCAATGGGGCAGTTGGTTTTTCTTCAGAATTGTTCCATTTCTTCTCAATACATCAGCCTCTGTGTTCTCTATATTCTGGTTTGATTGATTGATTGATTGATTGATTGGAATGCCCTTAATTTTAGATATCATAGACTATGTATCTGCTTCTTTCTGGCCTGGTGATGACCTAAAGGTCAATGGCTCTATATGGTTAAATGAGCAGTAAACCTATTATGAAAATATACATTGTAGGGCTATTCCTGCTGAGTAAAACTAGGGTATTCACACTGCTGGGAGATATTTCATTCAAAAGTTATTACAGCCCAAATGTTTTTAATTAAACTGTTAGCAACAGCACCATCTGCTGTATTATGCACTCTATAAAAGAGCTTGAGCATACAATACAACTTTCTATAGTAAATGTTAGAACTGCACCACCTGGTGACTTCATGTCTGGTAAGAAAATGATTAAATATTATTAATCCGTAAAAATTATAAAAAAACAAAAAATTTTGAGCTGTAATAACATTTGAATGAAAAATCCTCCAGTTGTAGAAGTACACTGTGGATTTTCAGTAGTTAAATGACATGCCATTGACATTCCTTTTGAACTTACTATATGTAGAAAAAATTAGTGGGATGACTCCAGCAGGCTAAATTATAATACAGAGAAGATATCAGGGGGGAGATGCACTAAAGAGCAATAAGGCCTGTATGATGATATGGCGGCAAATTCATGTTGATGGCACATCGATAGTATGCAGTGAGATGTCTTCTCAATCATATCTCTGTGAATCCACCACCAATCTTTCACAATCCTCCAACATCGCCATGAATCCACCTTGCCATCGACTGGTTTACTATTTTGCTAGACAATTTGCATAAAGAAATGCAGTTTAATGAGACCTTGTTGTATTCATGTGGGTATGTGATATGTGCTCTATGGAGCCAGAGGACAGTTTGCTGTCTCTGCTAAAGAGCAAAGACAGCAGCTGCCCTCCCTTAACCCTTTCAGGCCATAGGGATGATGATTGTACACTCTTGTGGCACTGAAACAGTTCCAAGATGAAAGAATGGCAGAGAAACTAGATATCACATCTTCTCTGCCCTTCTCTACTCGCTGAACCAGCTGAGCCGGCTACCCACTGATCAGCTGATACTAGAAAACACGGTACTCAAGAGTGTGGAGAAACAGGAGGTGAGCCCCTTGTTTTTCTTGCTGCTAAAAGTTGTTGTCCACTGTGTTAAGTATCCCCTCTGTTATAATTTGGTGGATGTTTTGTGTTTCCTTTTGTTATCTACCTCTATACTGTATTTTGCTGTGCAGTCTGTGTAACTTGTGTTAAAGCTTAGTGTATTTTCTGTGTTTCTCGGTATGCTGAGCTAACAGCTTTGCTGAAACAACAAAGGAATGGTTGGAATGTTGATATATTCCTGCTGTTCTTTCTTCATCAGAATGGCTTGAAAAGGGGCACTCTGAGAGGACAATATGTAACCTCCTCTGATCGGTCAACTGAGACACCACTGTTCCAAGTCCTAATTTGGATTTTTATCTTAATAAGAGTGCCTGGAAATGTAGGCCATTTCCTTTTTGGTCAAGTATACTAACACTGTTTCAAGCCATAGTTTGCATTTTAATCTTGATAAGACTGTCTGGAAGTGTGTATATAAACAGTGTGTTTCACCAATGAAAGTTGCCCTGTTTTACGCTCCACAATACAAGTTTGAGCTGTATTTCTGGAGGGGATCTGGCTGGTGATCCTCATCTCCACCACTGCAAGAGCTAAATTCCCTTGCCCCGCCTGTCTACTGGCAAGTGGCGGCCATATGTTCCTGCCTCCTGCCTGGTCCAGAGTATCCAGGACAAGAACCCACAAAGGGGCACTGCTGACTGGCAAATTTATATGCTGCAGGTACTGTGACTTCCGCACGTGGTATGTCCCCTTACAACCACCTTCTCCCATCCACACTGCCAATTGCAACATATCTCTTAAGCCTTTAAGAGCCCGCAACACAGTGCAATGCCTAGTGTCACCTCAAGCACTGAAAGGGTTGCGTTATTATACAAATCCACTCCTCTAATGCTGCTTTACACCTCCCCCCCTTTAATTGTACAAACAATGACATACTTCTACTGCTAGTCAACAATACATTTCTTTGGGGGGTCAGAGAAAAGTAGAATGTATGACAGCCCATTCTCACCATTCAGCGATCTTCACTCCGATGTCTCACACACAGTATCATAGAGTCATGTCTGTAGCTCCACTTATGTGTCCATTAACTCAGACAGTGGGAATATCTATACCCTATGATCATTTGACTACAAACAGATCTGGAACTTTCAAATCAAAGTGCAAACCCAGGACTTTGGCTTTCCCTATTCAGTAGTAATGTCATTGTCAATGTCTTTATTATGGACCATAATGATAATGCTCCTGTCATAATCTCTCCTTTGCTAAAGAATGGCACTGTGGTCAATGATGTTACACACACACATCTGCTGATCCAGGGTATCTGGTGGTTAAATCACTGCCATGGATGCTGACTCTGGCCAGAACTTTCATTTGTCCTACCAGATCATCCAGGCTACTGACAACAGTGTTTAGTTTTGCACTGTACACTGGAGAGCTCAGTACCATCAATGTTCTAGGGGATACAGATGCCATCAGGCACAGGCTTCTCATCCAAGTAAAATATAATGACCAGAGACCCTTATCTATCTCAGTATCCATAATGTGGTATACAGTCTACAAGAGAATCACTCAGAATGTAATAATCTGCCTCTAAATGCAGGCCCATTCTCTTCCTTCCCTAAACTATATATTTAATATTCTTATTTGGCTCTTTGTCCTTTACTTTTCTTGTGGTGATAATTGTCCTTATAGATATTAAAGTCACAAAGGCAGAGTGTCCCAGCAAGATTACAGTTGTTCCCTCTCTAATTGTTGCTGAATGAGATCTGAATCTTCAGAAAGCGTCTTTAAAAACTCCAATATCAACCTACAAATCTCCTCTGGGAATAAAGTTCAAACCAACTGTATGTAATCTAGTGAGAGTGTCCCCAACAGTACTGTTATAAAGTGTGTATGTCCCCAGAAAGGATGTTCTCATCCAGTCTAGCACTATGAGTTTCTGAGTGATAACCATCTCCCAGAGGAAGGAGAGGGAGGAGTAACAGACACCAACTGCATGACCTGGTGTGTGGGACATCGGTGTGAAGAGTGCAGAATGGCAAGAACTGGCTGCCACATATTCTACTTGTCTCTGTCCCCCCTAAAGAATTTTATTGTTTGACTAGCAGCAGACATATGGCATTGCCCATGTAATGAGGCAGATGGGTGTGAGGCAATGTTAGAGAAGTGAACTTGTATGATAAGTCAACCCTTTCAGTGCCAGCGGAATCATTAAGCATTGAAGATAAATGTTTTGATGACCTATGTGGCACTGAAAGGGTTAAGGGTTATGCTGCTAATGGGAGTGGGAATGGGAGAAGGTGGATGTATGGAACATACCATGAGTGCTCTGTTTACTTGAATCAGTTCATCAGCTGGTAGCCGGCTCAGTTGGTTCAGTGAGTAGAGAAAGGCAGAGAAGCTGTGATATCTAGCTTCTCTGTCATTCTCTCATTTTGAAACCCTTTCAGTGCCACTGAAAGGGTTCCAAAATTATGCTGTTTGTGGCACTGCAATCTGAGCAGATCCCCTCTGTCCTCAACACTGGACAAGTGGGGGAGCAGTGAAGATGCTCTCAGACGTCAGGTTTGTTGAACTGCTTTCGATGTCTAAGGGAGGCCAGCAATTCAACAATGGCTTGATTTGACCCACATCCTCTTACACACTTAATTCTTAGCACATATGATGAAGTGGTTCTCCATCAACAAGGTGATGTGCTCTCCACACATCACCAGACACACATCGCCATAATACCACCCCTTGGTGCATCTCCGTCCATGAAGAGCACAGAATAAGACAATGCAGAAATACCTCAAGCAGAGTTAAATACAGGCAACAAATGTAGAAACTAAGAGACTGCTTTTTTTTAGGGCTTACATAAAAATAAATTGCATAAAGGGAGGATGTACACAAAATAGGGGGACCTTACCACAAAAGTCATTTAACTCATTTCTGATGTATACTCTTGCATTCAAAACTCTTTATATGAACTGTTATGGTGAAGTATACTCAAGTATGCAATATGCATTAGAACAGCTGTCAAATACCTGAATCTAGATACGTTCATGGGTATGCAGATGAAGTTGTATCTCTCACCAGAGTGGGCGCACTGTTGTATTCATATATCTCTATCACTATTGGTCTATTTGAGTAAGCCACAGAATAGGGGAGCAAAGGTTTATGCTTACGCACAGCTATTTTTTCCACTACATGTGCAGCATCTGCATCTAGCAGGGTTTCTGACATCTTTTTGCCTGTTTAGAGATGTTATACCCATCCTTCAGTACTCAGTCATCTTAACCTTCTAGCTTGAAACTTTCCATTTCTATTATGGGTTGATTCCTTGGTGAATGACTTTGGTTACATTTCCAGATTAACATCTGATGCTTGACTCTGATCTTTGCCTTGTCTATACACATATATATACTTCAGCTGCCTTTACCTGCCCCTGCCTTGTATCTTAGATTATGAATGTATGCTGCCTACTCTGATTTGGACTTTAGCATCATGTCAGCATCCAAGCCCTACTGAACAAAGGTATTCTGACAATGTCTTGTTTATACATGTGTGGAAAACACATTAAATGAACTGTGTGGGAATGGTAAGGCACCCCCTTCAGATCTTTAGATCATTCCTTTCTTTTTACTTATCAATTTATGTGAAATTTCTACATAAAGCAGTCTCTGTTTTTGCATTTAAAGGAATAGTAATGTTTCACAAAAACAGCAGCTCCAATCTTCATAGTATTTGTGCCATGGAGAATGTTATTTAAGTACTGTCAAAGTTGTAGTTTCCCCCTCCCACCCCTTTTATCTAGTGTAAGCCACCTCCCCTGAGATGTGGAATATGGTCCTGGGACCAGACAGCTCACAACAAGGGTCAATCTTCTTACTGTGAGCATAAGGAAGACCCTGCCCCCCCTTGACAGGTTTTTCAGGTATTTCCCTTATGCTAATTAAAGATTGTCCCTCTCTGTGATCCACCAGGACAACACCTTGCTGCTCTGAGGTAGTGTAACATCAGTAAAAGGGGCGGGACGGGGATAAGACAAATTTTAGCCATTTGTTTTTATTTAATTCTTATGGTGTTGTTGGTTTGCCCCAGAGCTGCATAGTGCATCACTGTGTCAGTAATTCAGAACTGGCAAAGATCATTGGGTTCAGACATAATTCAAAGGAGGGGAAAGGAGAGTGCCTAGACAGGGTGATGATGGAGAACTTCACATCTCACAAGAGCATAAAATGAGCATGCACAGAAAAATGGGGTAAAGTTACACCTGGTCTTTGTTTTATACACAATGTTAAACAAGAAATCAAGAAACAGAACACCCTAAAATGGAGATTCACTCAACAAATACCTTCCCGTTGGCAAAAGGTTAATTAAGGGGACAATTTCTGGCTTAAAAAGTTCACATATTGGGGATAGGCAGGTGCAGCATTAGTAAAATGATTCCAGCACCACCTTTAATGGAGAATTGTATTAGTACATATCTTTTTCCTATCATTTCAAACATTCTCAGTGATCAGCATCAACAGTGTCGCAATTTATTCCGGCTATAAGAACTGCATTCCTTGCTAAACAATGTTAATCATTTATTTATAACATAGTCAACACTTGTGTGTATTCAAATTCATAGAGCATCAATTTCCTTTCCTGATTAGCTAATTTGTCTTTTTCTTTCCCAATGAATTGCAATATATTTGAATGTATTAATTTGATTAGGTTTCTGCATGATTTCTGATTTTATTTTTTTCTGTATATTATTTTTTCAAATTCATTTGTAAAAAGTTATTATTGCTGAACTTAAATTAAAGAAACATGAACATCTAGAAATAAAATGTGGTTTCATACACTGTACTCCAAGGTCTAAGATCCATTTTGAAATCTAAAATGTGGAGGACACGGTCCATGCTTTGTACAAGTCTTCCTGACCCCATTACCATTAGCAATCCTGTGAGGGGTCACAGTAGTGATACTGCAGTATTATCTGTAAACTGTCAAATAAGAAGATGGAAGGGTAATAATTTCAATAAATGTACTGCATTAAATCTTATCCTCACAGATAAAAGAAAATTGTGATCCTGTTGCATGTCTTAAGTAGGGGTGGGCGAAATCTCATCGCCCGAGGCAGGGCGTACGCGCGATGTGAGAGGACACGCTGCTGCTTAGCTCCTGCTCCAGAAGTGCTTTTATATGGAAAATCTATGAATTTGAGACTTTAAACAATGGTCAAATCTTCTAAAAAAAATCCTCTAAGACCTCGGGGCAATCGAAAGACTCTAAGCCCATGTCTTAAAAAGCATTAAGTAACTATTTGATTCCGCTCCGCTCTGGAACGCCGAAGCGATCCAATATGAAGCCTGACCAGGGAAAGACTGCTGGTACTAGGCCCTGCTCCTCGGAGGGTAATTGGATGACAACGAGAGGGCTACGATCAGTAGTGCAGTTTCCCGGGGATAGAAGATGTTGACTAAAGCCAACTTCATGGCCTTTACAATACAAATAAAAAGATTTTGCATCAGTGGTGGACCAGGTCCGATCGTCGATTAAAGACATCTGAAATTCAAGATGACCTGAAACACCAAGGCTCTCGGATCCAGGTTTTGGAACAAGGTCAGGCCTCTTTGCACACTTCCATGCAAGCCGTAGATCGCAAGGTAACCTAACACTGTCGGATGGCCTTATCACAGAGTGACTAGACAAATAAGGACTCTGACAGGTACAGGTACAATCAATAGTTTATTTAAGAACAAATGCAATCAAGATGGCAATAAGCACTTCCCCAACCTCCCCAGGATGCGCATCCCCGCAGGGAGGTCCAGAGCGTATGTGACAGGGTTAACTCTACGAAGAACTCGATATGGACCTACAAAATGAGGAGGCAGCTTCCTACAAGGTACTTGAAGGTTCAGATTACGGGAGGATAACCATACCCTCTCCCCAACTTGAAAAACAGGAGCCAGAAGTATCCTACGGTCTGCATATTTCTGATATCGCTGCGTGGACCTTTTTAGGGCACTCTGGACCTGTACCCAAGTGGAGCAGAGCTGTCTAAGGTGCTCATCCTGAGTCAGAATGTCTTATGCCTGAAAAGAGTCAGGAAGCAAGGATGGCTGGAAACCATAGTTTATCAAAAACGGAGAGTTCTGAGAGGAAGAGTTCAAGGCACAGTTCCTGGCAAACTCAGCTGACATGAACAAGGTCACCCAATTATCGCGATGGTCTGAAATGGAGACCTTATGACCTGAAATTGTAGGGTCTCCATGTGGAGGGCCCCCACCCTTATAGGTAACGGACAGGTCTTGTGTGTCACATGTGATAGTTGCAACGGTCGCCCATCAATGGCCTCAATAGCAAGAGGAGAAGCACGGGGTAACAATGAAATAGCATGGCGGTTAATGAATTCCGCATTCATGAAATATCCTGCGGCTCCGGAGTCAATCAAAGCCGGAGCCGTGACATAAGATGCAGCCCATGATATAATCTCATCCAGAATCGGTCTTGTTTGCATCTGATCTGGGGACTGTGAAACACCACCCAGGGTCTGTCCCTGACGCAACCGTAGGTACAGGCATTTCCCGGACAGGCGGGGCAATAGGTGACCAGCTTTACCGCAGTAAAGGCATATACCCTCTCTACGACGGAAAGCCCTCTCCTCCCCAGACAAGCATGTAAGCCCTAGCTGCATAGGCTCGCCCTTCCCATCTCAGCACTAGGAGGCATGGGAGGCGAGGGAGGAATGGATGGGAGCACAAAACTCTGTGCCAGTCGGGCAGGAGGCCTCCGTATCCGTGCCTTGAATGGTGATCTTTCTCTGATCCTAGAATCAATTAAGATACCAAAGGAGATGAGTTCATCTAGGTCCTCTGGCACCTCAAGGGCTGCCGTCTCATCTTTAATCATATCGTCTAGCGAGAATGCAGCTACTAGAGCCTCATTGTTCTAGCCCACCCTCACTGCCAAAGTACAAAATTCTATTCCGTACTCGGATACCTACGTGTGTCCTGGAGGATTGTCATTAGTTGTTTTGCAGCAGACATTGCCCGGGCTGGAACGTCAAAGACCCTACGGAAAGCAAACACGAATTCTGTGAAATTCGAGATTATAGGTTTCTCTGTCTCTCATAATGGATTGGCCCATTCCAATGCTCTACCAGACAGGAGGGAACTCATGAAGCCAACCTTGCTTCGCTTACTCATAAAAACATTTGGTACTATTTCCAAAAATATGCCCAACTGGGTAATAAATCCACAACATAACATAGGTTTCCCATCATATCGTTGAGGGAGTGGAGTGGATCCAGACATCCCTTGGAACATAGCGTTCTCGGCATTAGTCGTTACTGCCAGTGCCAGGCCAGGAGAGGCCACCGGTTGTTGTGCAGGCCTATCAAGGAGCACTGTGTGATTAAAGAGCATTTGCATCGTCAAAGAAAGCTGATCAATTCATTGATCTTGGATCTCCATTTTGGCTAGAATGCTAGGTATCTGTGGGCTACCTGTACATTCAGATGTCATGGCCCTTTCGTACTGTCATGGAGAGACTAGACAAATAAAGTCTCTGACAGGTACAGGTACAATCAATAGTTTATTTAAGAACAAATGCAATCAAAATAGCAATAAGCATTTTCCCAACCTCCCTGGGTATAGGCATGAGGACAGTGCACAGTCCACTACCAGGATCAGCACTGAACGTAGCCAGACAATGCATCCAGAGTATAAGAAGCGAACCAGGACAGAAAGCAGAACCACTGGCATAGCGCAGAGTGGTAAGCGTACGAGCTCTGACTAGCGTGCAAAGACTGAAGGTCCAGACACCCTAGAACTCTAGGGTTAACCGACACAATACCCTAGAATGCTAGGTGACACAGGAAATGCCACACGTCCTAGAACACTAGGACTACAAGCAACCAATAGGACCAAGCGCTGCTGGACTACAGAGTGAACACACCCGGAAGCGACCAGGCCCCTGAGGCTGCACGGAGTGAACCAGGCTCAAGGAAGCACAGATAGGGACAGACTAAGCCAAGGTCATACACTATTCAAGTAGTCAAACAAAGCCATAGTATAGCACGGAGCGGGTAGTCCGCCAGGCCAAAGGTTATACACGGATCGAGAAGTCAGACAAAGCCGGATCAGGCCAGAGGAACAAGACCAAATTGTGTAGTCAGACGGAGCCAAGGGTCATCTACAATTCAGAATCGGCAGCCAGGAACGGATCACAATGGAAGACTAAGAGTGCTCAGGTACACCAGAAAGTTCACTGAGGTGTCACGGAGTGACTATGAAATTAACACACTGACAAGTACAGATGAACTTAATATAAAACTTTATTAAGTACAATAAAGACAGGTAGTAATGAAACAGACTGATGGCAACAATTGACAACAGTAATAAGGTAATGACACAAGTGGCAGTAGAGGGTAACACCTTCAGGAGACCAGGGAGGAACAGTGTAATCACTTTCCTCACCCTTCACCAGGCAGGTGAGTAGTAATGGAATGGCCCTAGGACTACCAGGTATATGCGAGGATAGTGCGGGTACACCACATACACGGAATGAATGGCACACCTTCACGAGACCAGGGAGGACTAGTGAACTCACTATCCTCACCCTTCACTAGGCAGATGAGCAATAATGGAAAGGCCCAGGGACTCGCACAGGTAGATGGAATAACAGTGTGATCATACAACGCTATGTCTGAATAGTACACCTTCACGAGACCAAGGAGGAACAGTGGACTTACTTTCCTCACCCTTCACCAGGCAGGTGAACCATAACAGAATGGCCCTTGGACTTACACGGTAGATGTGAGGGCAGTGCAGAGCACTCCCACACTCACACAGTCGACAAGATATGAAAAGAGCGCACCAATACCCGGACAGGGTATACATTGCTGGTAGGCAAAACTGAGTCTCGACAAGGCAGCACGCAAAACCGGGATGGCCACGGGAGGTCAAACACACAATATGACCGACGGGCGCAGAGTGGAAGGCACAGGCAATACGGAAACCAAACCAAGCCACGGAATGGTAATGGAGCGCAACAATGGAGAAAGTAACCCAAGAGGCAGCCAATGGTCAGAACCGGATTGGGTAGTCAGACGTCGCCAGTGGTTTTAGCCTGAGCGGGTATTCAGACGTAGCCAGAGGTCAGAGCCGGAAAGGGATAGTCAGACGTAGCCAAGAGTCAGAACCGGAACGGGTAGTCAGACGTAGTCAGGAGTCAGAACCGGAACAGGTAGTCAGACGTAGCCAGGTAATGCACAGGAACAGTAATGGACCAACACAGCAATAAGCTCAGGTACACCACGAAAGGGCAAAGGTAATGACACAGGCTGAGGTTTAAAAACCCTTACAGGTGGGTGGAGTGATGACCTCACCAACAAGTAGTCCTATAGGAAGACTCAGCGGGAGCGACAGTTCAGCAAGTAAACAATGTCGCACATAGGCAATACTGCGAGAGGCAATCACTGGCACCGTGATACTGAGGCTAATCAGCCCAGCCTATAAAAATAGCAAGCGTGCCGAATGACGAGCGTAGCAAACCAGGAAGTCAGTGATCGGCACACTGACACACCACCGAGCACACATGGAACAGACAGGTAGAGGCATAGTCCCGGATCACGGGCACCGTGATAGGCCTCCCAGCTAGCCCAACAAGTGATAGAGTTGGATAATAGAGGCCGAAGAATTAATCTCAGGATATGAGGCCTACTTGAGGTGGACAGTGTGGAGGACACCCGCCATCTGGCGACTGAGGTCTTCAACCTTATTTTGGCAGGGACCCATCCTCGGCTTTAGTGCTTGACTGGGCACACAGGGTGCTTTATCCCAAAGATCTGGCTAATCCGGCTCCACAGGATGTAATTTGTTGTGTCCATTCCTTCACACTTAAGGAGGAAATCCTTATGGCGGCAAGGAAAAAGAAGGACCTTGACTTTAGGGGAGCTTCTATACATGTTCTACCTGATGTCGTCTGGTTGACTTTGCAGATGCGTAAGATGCTGAAGCCCCTCAAGGATATATTGCGATAGGCGGGGGTCCCATACCAACTGGAGTGCCCGTTGTCCCTTTCTGTATGGAAGGACTCTATCACTTACACTGTCCGGGCTCTGGAAGATGTCAGATCCCTATGTGTGGCCTTGGGCCTGGAGGCCCCTGAAATGACTGCCTGGCATACCTTTCTTTCTGATGAATCCCCTTTGCAGCTTTAGCTCTCCAGAACCCACCTTGGCAAATGAGGCCTCAATGTCGGAGGCAACAACGCATGCCTCGGGTAGAGGCAGGCCCCGATGCCGTTGCTGATTGAGTAAGAGACGTCCAGTGAGGATCTTTTGGTGCTTGATGGGATACCCATTGACTTGTGCTGTTTGACTGCAGACCCGTCCATGAAAGACGGCTGGGTCCTTGTGTTTTGATGGACTACTATAGATTCTGGTGGACACCCCTGGGCTGAATTGTGGACTTATGCTGGTTGGGACTATCGGACATGCCTGACGGTAGTCCTTTCCGGGCTGGAGCTCTGTGTCAAGAGTTATCTTCATTTAAGTTTAATCAGGTGTATTTGATATATTTGCTTTATACCTGTTATGTTTCCTTTTGCCCCGAGGTTTATTATCACGGTTCCCGTGATCTCTCTGTCACTCTCACTTGTGCTGCTCCCTTATTGGTTGAGCTGTGTTGGCCCGCCCCTGGTGACCTTTTTATTCTGGCCATTGGCACCTGTCAGGTGCCCTTTCGTGGTGTTCCAGAGCCAGTGCTGCTGTTGCTGTGTTCCAGTGTTCCTAATCTCCTGTGTACTGATTTGGCCTGTATTGACTACGCTCCTGTGTTCCTGTCCCGTGATCCGACCCGGCCTGGCTGATTTTCCTGCTCGTTGCTGATCTGGCTTGACTGCAAATCTCCTCCATGATCTGACCCGGCCTGGCTGACTTCCTGCTCCTGGACCTGTTCCGGATTTCTACTGCTCCAGTTTACAGCTCCTGTTGTCTCCTCGCCGACATTCTGATTGCTGCAGCATGTGGGTCTGTGCCTTTCGACATTGCTGTATTAACTCCTGCTGAGCCGCATCTCCTGAGCTGAGCCTTCAGTTTCGCTGTGCATTGTATCAAGTATAGCTGAGTCTCATTGGCACTTGTTGTGCTGTATCGCTACTCTACGAGCCTCCGATCACTTGTGTTCTTCCTTCTACCTTGCTGCCACTGTTAACCCTTGCTGAGCCGTTCCCATATACACTGCTTCTGCTAAGTCAGCCACGTTGTGGGCCTCTGTTGTCAGTGGCTCAATTGTTATCTGCAGAGCAGTAGTTCTCCATTTACACGCCCGTGGGAGGTGCTATTGGCGCAAGCAGTGCAGCAACCGGTGGTCTCCGTTATGCCCGTGGGGGCTACTGGCTCAAGCGATTCCAATACTGTAGGTCTCCGGTATACGCTCGTGGGGGCTATTGACTCAAGCTATCATGATACTGTTGGTCTCCATTACGCCCGTGGGGGCTATTGGCTCAAGCAATCCCAATACTGTTGGTCTCCGTTACGCCCGTGGGGGCTATTGGCTCAAGCAATTCCAATACTGTTGGTCTCCGTTACACCCATGGGGGCTATTGGCTCAAGCAATCCCGATACTGTTGTTCCGTTACGCCCGTGGGGGCTATTGGCTCAAGCGATCCCAATACTATTGGTCTCCGTTATACGCCCGTGGGGGCTATCAAACAACTACCCTGCAGCTTCAGTTTCTGACGCAGCTCTTTCAGCAGCTCTACACATTTATGGACTTAAGGTGTTGTGTGATCTAGCACCTATTGCTGCCTTTGTTCACCTAGGGCGTGCCTACACCACATTTGAGACTGATTATCCTTTGTACTTAACCATTCATTGCCAGTCGCTGTTTTACGTATTCTGTGACTGTACTAAAATATATATTATCCCTGTTCTGTATCCTGGTCTTGAGAAGGCTTATGTAGCCTATATTCTGCTACTCACAGTACTGTCTTGTAGAGGGCAATCTTGTTATTGTTTTTTGTTTCCTAATAAAACTGTGTTTTATTTTAATCCTCTGTCTGAGTGTCTGAAAAACCGTTACATTTATTTGTACTCTTACACTTTGATATATCACTGTGGCCAATGGTTCCCTCGATGCCCCTGGGTGCGTTCCCTGGTATTGTCCCTACCCAATGTTATCCTTTCTATGTTAACTCCCTTTACTTGCCTAGGCTTCCCCTATGGGTCCCCTGGGGTTTGATTCACTTAGAGTAGGCTAAATTCTCAATTCTACTATGATGGGGGATTTATATGTGTCTGTTATTTTCCCGTCCCTTCTTTACCCCTTGCTGATTTTCCCCTGGGAAGTTTTTATGCCATTGCTGATGTTGTCTTGCCACCCTTCTCCCCCCCTCTCATTCCTGGGAATTTGGTACTCCACCCTCCTTGATATTTCCCATGTTTCATATCCAGACTCCCTGTATGCCAGACGTCCCTTTGTTTTATATGCTGATGTTTACTATGTTATGAATAATATTGTTCTTAGATGTGTCTTTGTACACTTTGCTGTGGTGCAGGTTCGTGGAGGGGGAGGTGGAGTGATATCTGGCATGACTGTTCCACAGTTGCAGTGCTGTGCTCCGGAGCAGTGGGCCCATGACGCTCTTCCTCTGGGCTCGGTCCTCTGGTCGCACTTGAGCTATAGGATCTCATCTAGATGCTGTTGCCCTGTCCTTTATGTTCCTAGATAGCTTTGTTTTAGGTTTTGGATGTTGCAGGATAGCCACCAATGGTGATTGTTATGAGGGTCTTTTTCACATACTGTACATGTATAGCTGGTGTTACCTCAGACTGTGGTGGTCTTCCTGCTACACGCTACACTAACACCCCCTCTACTCTCATGACACTGCCCTTAGACTTTTACCCCTTGGGTCCCCTTACTTCTCCCTGGGTCCCTGGGTGGGTCCCTTGGGATTACCCTTTTCCATGCTGCCCCCTTCTTCTGTCTTATTAGATCTCTCCCTTTGGGTTTACTCTGAGAGTTGCCTTCCCACAACATCAGTCTTTCCCACCGGGATGTTTTGTAGCCTTTGGTCCTCTTGGGGGGGGTTTGGAATAGTGGTTTAGGGGAGAGGGGGAGACCCGGATGGGGGGTTTTGGTATTTCCTTGCAACGTCTCCATATATATATATATATATATATATATATATATATATATATAGTCTCGATAGCTTTTATGAGAATGTTAATTGTTCATGTTTAACCCTTTGAGGGCCAGAGGGGTACACAATGCATTGCTCTGCAATGAGTTATGTACCCCTCTGGCACTCAAAGGGTTAATTTGTCTTACTATATGTTTTAGCTGTGTGTTGTTTTATGCATAGCCTATTGTACTGTGTGTTTGTAGTCCGGGGGCATGGTGTTTTTTGCTACATCTTGATATTTGGAATGTACCGATGTGCCTTCTCCGCTGCGACCCCACATTGCAGTTGTGTCACTGTATTTCAGGGGCTGGGGCCATGGAGGTCTTTTCCCCCTGGCTTCCATCCCCTAGACATACGAGTAATACGGAGTTTATCCCTGATTTTTTTTATTTTGCTCTTTGTATTGTTTTTTCCCTTTGTTCCTCTTTTCTTTGTCCCCTCTTTCTGATCTCTCTTTTGTTTTTCTCTCTGCATCTGGTCTCGCCTGGGTGTGACATTTTGGCTATTCTTACTCTCGCCTCTGAGGTTTTTCTCTTTGAAACTGGCGTCCTATTCACGAGTTATGGTGGGTAACGGTTCTGGGGATTTCTCCCTGCAGGTAGTCTCGATAAATGCTAAAGGGCTCAACAGCCCAGGCAAGAAATCCAGTCTTTTTAGAGAACTGAAGGCAAGGAAGGCTGATATTGAACTGTTACAGGAAACCCATTTCTATAGAGACCGTGTGATCACCTATCAACATTCCTTCTATTCTCAGGTTTACTATTCTCACTCTACTTTTAAGAAGACCAAGGGTGTTGCTATTTACATTGCCAGGTCTGTCCCACTTGTGGTTCAGGACTTTTGTTCTGATCACGATGGCAGGGCGATATTTGTGAAGGGTATTCTAGATCATGAGAAAGTAACAATTGCTAATATTCATGTTCCTGACTGCAAACCCAGCGTGTCTGTTTGACTTTAACTTTGCCCCACTTCATCTGACTATTCAGGCAGATATTAACCGATGGACTAAGATGAAGTTCTCTTAGTTTGAGAGAGAGGCGGTCATTAAAATGAATATTTTGCCTCGTATATTGTATGTCCTTCAGACGTTGCCCATATTGATCCGGAGATCCTATTTTGGATCTCTAAGGTGGATGCTTTCAGACTTTATCTGGCGGTCTAAGACTAGGAGGTTGGGGTATAGCTACTTGATCCTTCCCAGGGATCTGAGATGTTTAGGTTTCCCTGATTTGGAATCCTGTTATGCCTGCCTAAGTGTTTTTGGATGGAATACCAGCATCAGTTTATGATTTGTGATGGCTGCATTATATTTAGGAGTACAAAAGGTTTATAGCAAAACAGAGCACTCTCAAAATTACTTTCATTCAGCAGTGCTAGGACACTACATTAACTAGGCCAATGCTGGTAAGAAATTACCCTTTTCTATATATACGGTTAAAACTTAAAGGGGAACATTCACCTAAAAAAAATGTAAGCAAGGTTTTTAAACCAAAAAGTAATGTTAGTGCTGTTTTTTGTTTTTACTTGCCTGACAGTGGAGATATTAAGTCTTCTAAACGGGCACTTCCACAATGTGTGGCACACAATATGTGTGGCACGCCTCCTCAGGACTTCCCACTTCCCTCCCAGCTGCCCTAGGGAGCGCATTCGCGCTTCCCTTCATAGCTGTCTTTCTGTGGTGTAGCATTACAGCAAGCTCCATTTACCATTCTACTGAGCTTGCGGTGAAATGCGTAGGACCATCTTTGGGCGTTTAGGGTTAATATTACTGCACTTATCTCACGAGTAATGAGAGATCTGCACCCAGTACTTTTTATCAAGTTACAATGAAACTTCTGTTTTATATCTGTCTATCTCTGTCCTTTATATTTCTGATATGACTCAGGGAGGTAATACAGGGAAAGCAATCTCCAAGAGGTATTCTAGTGCTCATTCCTTTACACATGAGTTCCAGGCACTGTAGCTCTCTTTCCTCTTTCCCAAAAACTGAGATTAATCGCACCTAACTTTGAGTCCATCAGGAACAGTCTGATAATTACATGCAATCTCACATAAATGGAGAAATCTTACTAGGATCCATTGATAAATTAAACCTGTGGGATTTTGGCTGCTGTACCCTCATACTAATATGAGTGATGGTGGTTAAACTATAGTTTACATTTTTAATTTGACATAAATTGTTTGTTATTTTAGTTGTTACTAGTAAAGGTTAAGTTTTAACCATAAGAGAAAGTTGTGGTGTACCACCAATTGTGTGTACAGGGTGCCAAATTATGGCTATTGGAATGTGCTGGGATTATAATAATATCAAATATTTACACAAAAGAAAAGAAAGGAAAAACCCCTTGTTAGCACCAGACCCGATCCCTAAGAGATACAAGATGAATAATTGCTAATTGGAAATCTAGTCGATACCAAGGTGCTGTGGCACCTAAAAGTTTAAAGGGATAGTAATACTTCATTTTAACTTTATTTTATTTTGTAGGCATTAAAAAAACATGAAGAATGATATAAGTCTTATCTCTCAACCCTTTATGGTTTAAGAGATATTCACAAGCAAAGTGTCCCCCTCCCGCCCCTTTTACTGCTCAGCCAAAGCAGAAGGAAGGTGCCCAGGTAGATTGCAGAGAGGGACAATCTTCAATTAAGATAATGGAAAAACCTGAAAAGCTTGTCAAGGGGGGCAGGGATTTCATTGTTTTCATAGGAATAAGAGTGTCCCCTGCTGTTATCTGTCCAGTCTATGGACTGCATTCCACATCTGAGAAGAGATTGTTTACAGTAGGTAAAAGGGGCGGGAGGGGGAAACTTTGCTTGTGAATATCTCATAAACCATAAATGTTTGAGATATAAGACTTATATCATTCTTCATGTTTTCTTAATGCCTACAAAATAAAATAAAGTTAAAACGAAGTATTACTATCCCTTTAAATTAACTTTTATTAAATAAACCTGACAAATTAAAAACAAAAATCTGACTCTCCTCAAAGTAATTAAGTAGCAATCCCCACAAATTCCATGGAGAAGTATTGTCAGCAATTTATAAAAGATAAATAAGAAAATGTCCACATATGTATGTATAGGCTAGAAAGGGCATATGTAGTACAAAGACTTGAGTATAAATCACCCAATGTAGGTGTTAAAGTATGCAGAAATTATTAAACACAACGTTATGGGTACCCAATGTTGCCAAGTTGCAATGTGCAATAGCGACAGACATGTAATCAAGCACAAATCATTGAAAATACCTTGGCCAATACTGCATATCTATTCAACCTGCAGGTTATGTCTTACAAGTGCCTAATCAGTGCAACACGATGAGTATGCCAAATAACCACGTTCATATATAGGTGCTCCACCATCTGCGTTGCAATGTGCGGTAGGGTTCATAGTAATGATAAAGTACTCTACCGCAAATGTACATAAGCCGATTCTACATGCATTGAGTAAGTCTGGATTTCCTTATGCCCTATGACAGGTATGTCCAGATTAATACTCCTACGTATATTGACTATTCTGCTGCACTGTGAGTAGTATTGCCAGATTTCAACCTTAGTGACAAGTTAGCCATTTTATAATATACAATGGCAAACAGTGTATCAAAATTGCAGTATAAAGGATATATATATCCTACGTGCATCAAGTTAGTTATGGGCTATTTTATGCCCCATTCAGTGTGTAAAAGATTAGAGATTCTCAAATGCGCTGAGTACACTTATGTATGCCGACATTAAGTGCAATAAACTTGTGATCGGGTGCCATTACCGCAAGGCTTATTGTGAGTGAAGCCAGTATTTACCGCGTGTATAACATTTAGTTAAATGATTCCTACACCTTATATAGAATATGTTAAGTGTTACATGGGTAGAAACAAGTAACACTGCAGTCTGGAATCAAACTAAATCGGCACCTAAATGCAAGGAGTTATACACATAAGTCCTGTGATCGCACACAGATACTGGCAAGTCAGGAGATGAGATAAATTGTTGCAAGTTTTGAGGTGTGTTATTATCCTTTAACAATAATCAGATCTTCTGTATCTAGTAAATTCTTCAGGCTTCTTATGCCCCACTGCAAACAGTAATTAGAGGTAGGGAGAGTATGAATAGAGCACATAGGATGTGGTCTAAGACCATGACCTATGTTTCACCTGCTTAGGCTTTATCAATGGAGCATAAGAAGTCTGAAGAATTTACTAGATACATTCCTAGATTCCTCAGGCACTCAAGGGGTTAACACAAGCATATCTTTGGGGCATATTTTTGAAACATCATTCATTGGACTTTTTTAATTTTCAACTACAGATTTTAAAAGAAGATTAGAAGAAAGAAGAGAAGAAGAAGGAAGATTACAGAAACAAGAAGACTGAAAAGAGAAGATTGAAGAAGATGGACAGTAGCTGACCAGGGTGCTGGACATCAGGATTACAGGTAAGTGTTTCTTTTCAGGGGGTGTTGGTAACTTTAGGGGGATTAACCCTGTGAGTGCCAGTGGAGTATGCAACACTTTGTAATGCATTATATAGTCCACTGGCACTCATAGGATTAATATTATTTTGTTTTTAATGACATTTTTGGTTCATTGGCTGTATTGATATGGGGCTTAGGGCCCCATATCAATACATCCACTGTGACTAGTGTAGGGATCACTAGCCACACAGGCTTGTGTGTGATAGAAACCACTGTTCTAACACACATTAGTGGTTTTCAATGCACGTTAGGGATGGACAGTCTACTTTTTATGGTGCAATTTTTTATGGGTGTAGTTGCACAAATCATATCACACTAAATGTATAATTAAATTGAATATGTTAAACTCTATTACCTATATTTATTGCATTTTAAAAGCACAGTCTTAGAAAATTTACCCTGCAATATGTTGTGTGCTAATACTTAATATCATACAGTGGTAAGTGCTTATATGTAGTTTGAGACAATATGCATCTGATGGTATACACCCAATGGTACTTAAGGAACTTCGTTCAGTAATAGCAAGACCATTATACTTAATATTTATTTATTGATTGTCTTTCATGAGGCATATTACCATGTGATTAGAGATGAGATTGAATTCCATAGTGGGTAAGATATTAGAATGGTTACAAACTGACAGTATTCATAACTATGTGAAGACAATCAATATTATTAGTAGGAGTCTGCACGGTTTCATGAAGAATAGATCATGTCAGACTAATTTATTTGCATTTTACAAAAGTGTAAGTAGTGATTTGGACAAGGGAATTGCTGTTGAGTCATATACTTGGATTTTGCAAATGCCTTTGACACTGTTCCTCACAACAGGTTACTGCATAAATTAAAAGGTTTCTGTTCAGGTGATGATATCTGTGCATGGATAGAGAACTAGTTAAATGATAGATGGCAGAGAGTTGTAAATGGAACCTTTTGAAGTTGGTCTAAAGGTGCAAGTGATGTGCCAGAGGGTTCAGTCCTAGGCCCAATGCTTTTTAAATTGTTTACTAATTATCAGTGGGAATTGAAAGTAATGTCTGTAAGGAAATACATACAGACCAGGACGCTTTTCTCTGAATAAACTGAGTAAATGGGCAGAAAAGTGGAAGATGAGGTTTAATATAAATTAATGTAATGTTGTTCATTTGTACACTAAATGGGAAATTACTTGGAGTATCTTCATTAGAGAAATATATAAGAGTACTGATAGAAAATACACTTTACAGCTTTGTGAAGTGTCAAGAGCTTAATAGGGTATAATCCTCCAGGTTCAGGTTTAATATAAATTAATGTAATGTTATTCATTTGTACACTAAATGGGAAACTACTTGGAGAAGCCTCATTAGAGAAATATATAGGAGTACTGATAGAAAATACACTTTACATCTCTGTGCAGTGTCAAGAGGTTAATAGGGTATAATCCTCCAGGTTCACTTTTGAAATGTCGCACGTCTCATTGTGCGTTTTAAAATGTCACATTTGTTTGGTCGCGTCAATGCGAATGATGCATTCACAATGTCCCATGTTAAACAGTTGTAAGTTGAACATGTCGCCTTGTACAACATGTCAGCATCTGTATGTTGCCTGCGTCAAAATGTCAAAGTTAGGCGCACTTAAAGACGTATTAAGGATGCAATAAAGCACACATTAAGGACACAATAAGGGACGCATTAAGGATGAAATAAGAGCACATTTAGAGTGAAATAAGGGCGCAATAAGGATGCATCTTGAAGTTAGGCGCACTTAAAGACACATTAAGGATGAAATAAGGGACACATTAAGGATGCAATAAGGGTGCATTGTGTACTGCGTACATGCCATACAAAATACTTACTTGTAGGCTGCAGGGACATTGGTGCGGTGGCCAACTGAGGATCAGGAGGGGTTCTTCTGGGTGGTTTGGGTGCTAGGAGGGAAGGTAAAAAGCAAAGTGTATGAACATTGAAAAAAATATGAATTACAGTTATGTTAAAACATATGAATTACAGTTATGTTACAACCAACACATCCCTCCCAGCAATAAAAATCAAACAAACATTACTGCTGCTACTACTAACACCAACCACATCAAGATCAGCCACAGAGTCTTCCTCCTCACAGTCACTAGTAATATGAGGATACTGATTACCCCCCTACTTCACTCCTAACACTAACAAGCTGCTGGACCTTAGTAGTAGTAATACTAGCACTGGCAGAACTGCTTGGGTATGGCAAGTTTGACGTAGGGACCCTTGATGTCTCACTTGGCATAATCTTCTCCTTCCCCCCTCCTGAGTATTAGAAGACACACTAGCAGCAGGTTCAGCACTCGTGGCAGCAGGTTCAGTACTGGCAGCAGGCACAGCACTGGTTGCAGCAGGGGCAGCATGTCTGACAGCAGGCACAGTATTGGTGGCCACAAGCGTGGCATGTCTGACAGCAGACGCAGTACTGGTGGCAGCAGGTTCAGCAATGGCAGCAGACATAGCTCTGGTTGCAACAAGGGCACCACTTCTGACAGCAGGCACAGTACTGGTGGCAGCAGGTTCAGCACTGATGACAGCAGGGGCAGCACTGGCAGCAGGCACAGAAATGGTGGTAACAGTAGCATTGGCAGCACGTCTGGCAGCAGGTACAGCAATGGTGGCAGCAGGCACAGAAATGGCAGCATCAGGGGCAGCATGTCTTGTAGCAGGTACAGGCAGCTAACTTGTCCTGCTCTCACTAGTACTACCCTTCTCTTCCTCCCTTGCCATTAATTTCCCCAAGATCCCTAGGGGTGATTTGGGGGACTGGACAGCATTGGTTCAGTAGTGCTCACTTCCTCCTCCTCCTCAGACTCAGTGGACACATAAGGGTCCTTCCAATTCCTCCTTCTATTAGTTTTAAACCTGATCATAGTGATAGCAGTCACTATGTTCCTCTCCTGCCTCAATTTTCCAAACAAATAACAACAGAACAGCACAACACGTCTACCTTGCTCTGTAGCTGTTTTTATTGTGTTTGCCTTCCGTTTTTATAGTGAAGAGGTGAAAACCACGTAAATCAATGGGCGTAAACTTGGTGGAGAATTTTGGTCAGTGGGCTTAAATCAAGAAGATTTTAATTGCTATTTTAAAAGAGTTTTTTCCCACAAAAAAGTGGACAGTAACGTGGGTTTCGCTGGATTTCTCGTGGGAACACAGAGGCAATTTTAGCCCACCCCTACTCCTGACTACTGTAACTAATGGGACACTATTAATAACTGCTATTTTGAACTCACCAGGAACCTGTATATTTTATGTTTTTGTATGAGAGTTATAACAGTTGCCTTCAAAGCGGATAGGATGTTGATCCAGAGGAATATTTGACTGCCATTTGGAGTTAGGAAGACATTTTTTTATCCACTTGGGGCTTAATTGGAAATGGATTTAGTGTTTTTTTTGTTTGTTTGTTTGTTTTTGTTTTTTGCCTTCCTGTTGATCAACAGGGGTCATATGGCATGGGCTGAACTTGATGGACGCATGTCTTTTTTCAGCCTCATCGACTATGTCACTGTGTTACATTGTTGAGTTTTCATACCCAGCTTCATATTCACAGCAAATTGGGTAAACAGAGTTCTAGAGAGTTTTTATCTTTATTCTTTATTGCAGGATTGACAACTTGACTGTGGATGATCTCTTCCAGAATAGGATCCTGGACAGCTGACAATTTTGCCCTTTTGTTAAAAAAGGTCATGTCTCTGACGATCAGGTGCCTTCACTCAGGCATATGTTTATACTGAAATGATGTAAGAGTGTTTAAATCCTGTTCAGGGTTTTGTGTAGTCTGTGCTGTTTGAGGGTCTGAGTGAAAATGTCAGCCTTTAGATAGACCCTTTCTATGAAGAGATACTAATTAGAAGCATTATTTCTATCCATTATCTTTTATTTTTTAACCCTTTAGGACCAGGGGGTACAATGCATTGTTCCTCAGTGCATTGCACACCCTTTTTGGCTTCAAGGGTTTCAACACCACCATGGGGTGAATCTATAGCTACATGCAGAGAACTTGTGGAAGTGTCCATTGAGAATGCTGCATTTATATTATTTAATCTTACTGCTAACTGATGTACCCAGTTGATGGTATGTTTTTTTAAGTTATATTTCTTGTGTGCTTGTCAGGAAAATAAATTATAACTTTTAACAGTTCCAGTAAGGGTATATAATTTTCCAATTCAATACTACAGAGCTTCTACGAGAAAATGCAAAATAGGGAATTATGAGAGGGAAGCTGCATACAAGTAGCCATCATGAGTTCAAGTACATGTCTCTGAGACTAAAGAAGACTCTTTAATGAAATCACAGGCTCTATGTCAGAGATGGGATCCAGTAGCAGTAACAGCTGGACTTCACTCACACACCTCATCTCCACCAGAGGTTGATCCTCATGTTTTGAAAGGCCCAAAAGATTTCTATAGGAACACATGTAATCAAAGGGCAAGATCAGACAAACAAAGAAGTCATATAAGCAGGGTGCTGAGATAAGATGTAGAGCAGGAGACATGGACAGATGGGAAGAACAGGTGTACTCAAATGGAGCAGTGGTCTTACTACCTTGGAATGGAGAGCAGTCATAGTAAGGATCAAACTGAATTCAGCACATGGAAGACATTGAGGATTAAAAGGCTAGGAATCCTAGATCATCCAAGTAATCCAAAATAATCTGTCAAACAGGAATTGCACCAAACTGGTTTATAATGAGCGTGAATTTGTGAAGGTTGTGGAAATTGCCAGACTGTAAAAATACTTCGGAACTGATCAGCATAACATTATACTGATAACATGAGCTGTCTAACAAGAATAAGAATAGCTGCACAATCCCTCAACATGAGTGACAGGCGGGTTCAAATTGTCACAATGGACGAGCTTTAGTAGACCCAAGTGGCAGAAGAAAGGAATGCTTTGCAGCACCAGAGAAGTAAGGGCTGCATACATTACTCCATTAATAAATAGTCATAATACAATGGCAGATATCTTGATACAATACTCAGTATAAGTGCTTAGTCAATGACAGCGTACTGACATGATATGAACTTCTAATAATAACTAATTTTTGATACATTGGGGCGGCATCCTTTTAAAAGGTTGCACGCAAAAGAGCGTGCAGCCATACGAAACACTTACCATGTTGCCATAGCAAAAATGTCGACATGAGAATCTCGTACTGCATGACAGTGTGAGATTCTCATGTCGAATAGTAAAAACTGGCATGCTTCCCTGGCTGTATGACATCATGCTGCTCCGTGCTTCTCCCCGTGCTGCGCTGAGTGCTGCCCCAGGGGCTGGCTGTAATAATGTTACAATGTCAATGTCTTGTGCTGCGTGCTGCTCAGGAGCTGGCTGTAATAATGTTACAATGTCATTGTCTTGCACTCTGTGCTGCCCAGGCGCTGTAGTAATACGGTTCCATTACAGCTCCTGGGCAGTACAGAGCGCAAGAAAATGAGATGGTACTATCATGATGGCTCTGGAGAAGCATGGAGCGCAAGACAATGACATTGTAACATTATTACAGCCAACTCCTGAGCAGCACAGAGAGCACAGAGCATCATGATGTCATACAGCCAGGGTAGCATGCGACCTTTTACTATTCAACATGAGAATCTCACTCTGTCATGCATTACGAGATTCTCATGTCGACATTTTTACTATGGCTACATTTTCTCATGTCGATGTTTTTACTATGGCGACATGGTAACCTTGTCATTTGCTTGCATGCGTATCACAGTGCCTGTGATTCTTGTCACTCTTCTTGTGGTTCGCTCTGATTTGCTGAGCCAGTTTGGCCCGCCCCTGGTGACCTTCTTATGCCTGGTCCAGACACCTGTCAAATGCCCTTTCGTGGTGTTTCTGAGCCAGTAGTGCTGTTGCTGTGTTCCTGTGTTCCGGATTTCTGTGTACCGAATCGGCTTGTCCTGACTATTCTCCACTGTTCCTGTTTGTGTATGACCCGGCCTGACTGCGTACCACCTTTGGATCCTGACCCGGCTTGGCTGACGTTCCTGTTTGTGTATGACCCGGCTTGTATGACTACCTCCTGCGTGCTCCGACCTGGCCCGGCTGACTTCCTGCTCCGAAGATCGACTTCCAGCCTGTTCCAGTGACCTGCATTCCAGCTGTCGCCGTCGCGACATTCTCATCTGCTGTTGCCAGTCACCGTGTGACCGCCTTGCCTGGTGTTGCCTATTATCTGTGCAGTGTACCGCTACCCTTGCAGAGCTGTGTGTGCCTCAGTGTGCCTCCCTCATCCTGCAGAGCCTCGTTGTTTTGCTGAAGCCTCGAGTAAACGTGCTTACTAACCCTAGCAGTGCTGCCTTGCTCTCACTCTCTCTATTCCCAGAACAGAGTCTCTTTCTTGGTGCTACGTCTGCTGAGTTGGCCGCTCACCGTCGGCGTCTCTATCCATTCCGTTGCAGAGTAGTCACGTATTGTGGGCCGGTTGGGCGCCAAGGGCTCTCCCCTATTGTCGGTTACTGGGCGATATCCCTTAAGCAGAGTGGCGGCAGAGAGTAGGCTTCAGCGCTAGCAGATCCGGTATATACGCCCGTGGGGGCTATTGGCTCTAGCACTTCAAATACCGGTATCCGGTTAAGTCTGAGGAGGCTTAGTAGCTCTTGCATTGCGGGACAGTTTCCGTTACGCCCGTGGGGGCTATTCTCACTCGCACTCGCAGAAGCAGATCCAGTAGGTACGCCCGAGGGGGCTATTTGGATCCCCGTTCTGCTTATTACTCGAACACTTTGGCTAGGCAGACACGTCTCCGGTACATGGTGAACTTTGTCTACCAGCGCATCCTCATAACACCCAGGGCGTGCCAAACCTCCACATCTGAGACTGACTGTTTATCAAGTTCTTAACCCTTTGGGGTGATATTCCATTCTATTCATAGTATTTGTACGTCATCTTATTGTGCATTTACACTTGTAACCTATCAGTCTTCACTGTGTGTTTATTTTAACCGCCACTAGAGGACGAACATTTGCATTATTGTTACTCTGAATAAATTGTGTTTTATTTCACATACTGGTCTGAGTGTCCTAAAAACCGTTACAATGCGCTTTTGCATATTTATTTATTATTATTTATATAGCGCACACAGATTACGCAGCGCTTTACACTCATATTGGTCATGTTGGTCCCTGTCCCCATTGGGGCTCACAATCTAAATTCACCTATCAGTATGTTTTTTTTTGTAGTGTGGGAGGAAACCGGAGTACCCGGAGGAAACCCACGCAAACACGGTGAGAACATACAAACTCATTGCAGATGTTCTCCTTGGTGGGATTTGAACCCAGGACCCCAGCGCTGCAAGGCAACAGTGCTAACCACTGATCCACCGTGCTGCCCCGAATGTTAAAAACATCTCCAGTGCATTACTTTTCTAAATGATCACCCCTATTTTTTGTGTGTGTTTGACCCTTTGAGTGCCAGAGGGGTTCCAAATGCATTGATAAGTAAATAGTTGTGCACACCCTAGCACTCTAATGGTTAACAACAGAGTATGTTTTACTATAAGTCAAGGAGATCATAGTCTGGTTCTTCTAATATTAAAAGTTTAACCAATTGCCAATTGTAATTTTTAATAATCAATCCAAATCCATTTTGGACGGACCTATTTTAAGTGGATGTTCACAGCATTAACATACAAAAGTAACATGAATACACTTTAAGGTTTAAAAAAAAAAACATAAAATGTTTAGGGCATGGTAAAAAAAAATATGTATATGGCTTAGAAGGCATGTCTCTTTTCAACATGGAGTCTGCTTTTATTCCTTTTTCCTTTCAATTTCAGCATGATGCAGGAGTACGCAAAAGGTCTAGTTGTGTTTCCATGAAAAAAATCCACGAAAACCATATGGTTGCCCAATTTTTTGCAGGAAAATCCTCTTTAAATAAAGCCCTTAAAATTTTCACTGTTTTTGCTCATTTCCAAAAATTAATTGGTATTTTTTCAATGGCTGCAAACTTTTGCCCCCTTTACTTACATGGCACAAAAACACAACGTTTCCGGGAAGCAAAACACAATGCAAGCAGTTAGAGAGAGAGGGTGCTAGGCTATTGTGCTGTAATTTATTTAGTAAAATTGAGGCAGGAGAGGCTCATAGTGACTTCTATCACTATGAGTGCCTGGAATACAAACAAAAGAAGGAGCTGGAAGGACCGTTATGTGTCCAGTGAGTCTGAGGAGGAGGAAGAAGTGGCCACTACTAGCATTTAAGGGTCTGGATGCTGTGATTCCCCAGTCCCCCTACATCACCCCTAGGGAGATTGGGGAAAATAGTGTCACAGGCAAAGGAAGAAGAAGGTAGCAGTGTGAGCAGGATTGGTCAGCTACCAATGCCTGCTGCTAGCGCTGAGAGTGTGCCTTGTGATTCTCAGGAGGAGGGGAGGAGGAGATGATGGCAAGTGTGATAGCAGAGGCCCTAAGTCACGCTCGCCATGTCAAAGCAGTCCCACTACTACTACTACTAGAAAGATCCAACAGCTAGAGACTCAGAGTGTTGGGAGTGATAGTTATGAAGACTCAGAGTCTGAAAATGATGGATTTACTGTTAATGATAGTGAAGCAGCTGATGGGACTAGTGTGACCTCAGTAGATCCTCCTACTGATGCTGTGGTGGAATCAGAAGTGATGCGGGGCAGTCAGACTAGCAGTCAAGTGAGCCCACAGCATCCCTCCTGACCCTGTGATTTCCCCTTCCCCCACATTGTCTCTCTGGGACATGATACTGAGGAAGACAGAATTGGCGGCTAGCAGAAGTATTACTACATGAGCACAGATCAGCTGCCTGTGCCCGCTGCTAGTGCTGCCAGCCTGCCTTCTGCACCTCAAGAGATGAGTGACAGTAGGGGCCCTCTGTCACATTTCTCATCACCTCCAACCAGTGAAACTCTAATAGAGCAACAGCAGTGAGGGACTGGAAGTGGTGATGATGAGGGTGATGGTTGAGCAGCTGGGGTGGAAGAGACATTAATGGCCTTTTTAGCCCAAGCCAAAAATGAACGGGAAACCGAGATACAAATGGGGATGGGCATCATCACCACCAACAATGAGATTGCAGAGCTTGCAGAGTTTACTGCTGCTGTAATTCATGTTGTTGCTCAGTTGCAAGGGCAGAAGGATGCATTTTAAGAGACAAGATAAATTTTGAATTTCTTACTATGTATTTGTGAAACAATGTTTCACAGTTTTGTTGTTAATACCCATGCAAATGGCCTTTTTTTAAAGATAGAAAACCTTTCTTTTGTAACCATATGCAATCACATATATGAAATGGCGAAATCATGTGAGGAACCTACCAAGATTCTTTAATGCAGAGCTGGTGGGAAAGTCCACCATTTTTGAGAAGTTTAATGGTGGCCACAGATGTAATATAATCACTCAAAATGGCAGACTGAATTATGAGAACTATGACATTTGGTTTTAAAGCTGATGTGGGTGAAATATCCGACTGCCTTGTAGAGTATAACCCGGCATTAATGTGTGTCATATTTTCTTCTTTTTTTCATTCTGTTACATATTGGTGTTTTATGCTTTTGTTTTATGTTCATGTTCATTACTTAACATTGATATCTTGCACATAGATGCATGATACACAATATATTACAATATTTTAGCATTAAAGCCTGTTTTTAAACATTTTGTTGATTTTTTGCTTTTAAATGTAGCATATTCTTTATAAGTGCTGGTATCTTTTGATATTGCCTACTGGGACTCTGCGTGGGATTCTGACCTATTACCTAAGCGCCGGAATGCTAAAAAATGTATTCTTTGCCTTCCACTAGATAAGCATGGGTGATATAGCATGGGCTGAACTTGATAGACACATGACTTTTTCAGCCTAATCAACTATGTTACTATGTTATTCTATCAATGAAGCAAAAAAAAACATTAGGAAGAAGAATTCTCCTACAAATGAAATAAATGCCTGTAGTTCTTTCATTTAAGAATCTGATATTGTATGTGAATTTTGACAGTTATTAGTTAAATATTGTAAGGAATACATTATAGTTTTTAATTGTATTTTTATTTGTAGATATTTTTTCTAATACACATTATTTATTTGAGGGATGCAGGCTGTCAGCAAATCCTGTCCCCTGAAACTAGGACACACCCAGGACATGCCAGTACTGCTTTAAATTTGTTAACCATTACAATTTAGAACCAATTCACTTAATTCCCTGCAGTAAGAAGAGAAGTAGGCTGTCACTGGCAGACTGCTCTGCTGAGTCACATGCATGTTCATAGAAGCTTGCTGTCACAACTGACATAGGTACTTCCCATTGCAATCTTTTAAATTCACAGTTCATTAACATTGCTAAGACACTGCAGGGAAATGATCAGTTCAGCTCCGTGCTGTAATTTGTGCCTATGATAGGGGCCTTTAAAGAGATAGTAAAGTCAGATTTTATTAAACTTCTATAGTGTGGCTATTACAATAATAAACTAAGCGATAAAAGTTCCATCTCTCAAACCTTTATGGTTTGAGAGATATAGGAAGATAAAGTTCCCCTGTCCCTCCCCTTTTTCTGAGATGAGCTGTAAAGCTGTCAGATGGAGATTCTGGTTGTGCAACCAGATGGAGGCTCTTCAGCAGAGCCGAAATAGTGGAATCTAGAAACAAATATTTCAATGGAAAGGTCTACAAAGTATGCCTGGATTGCAGGCACACTTTGTAGACCGTTACAATGAAGATTTGTTTCTAGATTCCTCTATTTCGGCTCTGCTGAAGAGCCTCCGTCTGCTCCTGGGACCAGGATATCCTGCAATGGGCTTTATAGGTGACGTCAGGGAAAGGGGAGGGAGGGGGGGACTTTATCTTTCTATATCTCTCAAACCAATGGAACTTTTATCTCTTATTTTATTATTGTAGTAGCTACACTATCAGATTTTACTATCCCTTTAACCTTCACAATCTAGGAAAGGAATTAGGAATCTTTGTAATCACTTTTATTAAGTAATTATTTGTCTTTCTATTTGTCTTTGAGGCTGATGTAAGTAGAGAAATTCTTGAGCAAACCAACTGTACCATAGATGACAAATAATATTAATTTTAAGAGGACATTTAACCCAATGAATGCTACAGAGATTTCAGGAACCAAAAAAAAATCATTATAAAATGAAGTATATTTTATGTGTCTTATTATATTCATTTTCAAAGTGCTGTTGCATATTATAATTGTAAAGCAAAGTGACACAATCTATCTACACAATTAATACATTTGGGAGAGATAATTATAAAACAGAACAAGGAGCAAAGCCACACACACTGTATATTTATTAAATCCATATAAGGAGACATCAATTTTAGTAGGTAAGCAAAACAGGGGGAAAAGAAAGAGATACATTTCACACTTCAATATTAAAGCTTTATTAGTGTCACGAAAATTACAATTTAGAGACAAGGATGTATATTTAAAGGAACACTAACATTGTAAAATGAAATAGAGTTATGTACATTTAAACATCTTTCCCAGCAACCTAGTATCTGAAAAATTATATCTCATAGAAGGTCTAGATTTGAGTCTCTTATACAGCACTTTACAGCCCCTCATTTTATTAAAAAAATGGGGGTCTTAATAACAGTATAGTAGCACGTCAACATAGTCACCTAGCCCATCAAGTTCAGCCTTTGGCATAAAATAAACCCTTCCTAATTCCAAAAGACAGTTGGATGTCTCCCTGGATCTCCATCCTGCATTGAAAACAACTGTCTCAATAATGTTCTGAGCTAGAAAGGCATCCAGTTAGGGTGACCCCCCACCGGGACAACAAAGAGCACAGGAATGGAGCAACATGCACCAGTCCAGCCAGCCAATTGAATGTATTTGCTATATGGTCCTCATTGGCTGAGCCAGCCAATGAAGGCCATATAGTAAATACATTTCATTGGCTGGCTGGACTGGTGCATGCGAGACAGCTGGGATGGAGCAGGTATGCTTGTGCTGCAAGTGAGACCCGCGGCTGAGGCTCCCGCTGGCGCTGACCATCTTTCTGAGGCTGACACAAAGTAAGAGTTCCCACTGGGAACTCTTACTCTGTGTCAGCCTCAGAAAGATGGTCAGCGCCGACGGGAGACTCAGCCGTGGGACTAGGGTGACCATGTGTCCCGGAATGGAAGAACAGAAATGTGGTCACCCTACACCCAGTACATTTTTTAAAACATTTACAGTATTTGCAAACACAGACTCCTAAGGAAAATAATTTCACATCCTTACTGCCCTTGCAGTAAAAAAGGTCTTCCTTTGTTACATTTGAAAACACCTTCCATCTAGCGATTGAATTACTCCTTGTTTTTGCTAAGTTGTCTGAGTAAATAATTTCCCAGAGAGTTCTTTGTATCGACCTTGAATATATTTGCAAATACTAATCATATTCCTCTTTCATTGTATTTTCCTCTTATGTAAACAAACCCACTTTAGCTAATCTCTTTTTATAAATAAAATCTTACCGTCCCTTTATGAGTTTTGTTGCATATCTCTGTACTTTTCCCAGTATAAAACTGTACTCCATATTGTACATGAGGCCTTACTAAAGATTTATATAGAGGTAGAACTATATTTCAATACCATGAATCTATACCCCTTTTTGTATACGATAGATCCCCTACTTGCTCTTGTAGCAGCTGAGTGCACACTGTTTTGAAGTCAATTGTCTATTAGTACTCCAAATTATTTTACTAACAAGAATTCCCCAAGTAGGATCCCATTTAGTTTATATGTAACATGCTTTTTTCTGCGCCCCAAATAAATAAACCTACATTATTCATTTAAACCTCAGATTATCCACATTTTTCTACAGAGAAAAAAAACATACTGTTTGTATTTCCTAACACAGTTCAATGTCATCAGCAAATATTGAAACATTACTTTTAAAACCCACCTCAAGATCATTAATAAACAAATTAAAATTCATTGAGCCCAGGACTGAGCCCTGAGGCACTCAATTTACAGCTTTAGACAAGATGAAAATATTACATTTGCAACTACTGTCTGCATTCTATAGTTTATCTAATTGTCTATCTATGCACAGATATTATTTCCCAGGCTAAAGCCTTATTAATGTATGCAGTAACCTGTTGTCAGGTGCAGTATAATAGGCTTTGCCAAAACCAGGTGTACTACATTAACATAAATACACTGTCCACATTGCTATTTATTCTTTCATGGATTGCAAGAAAATTAGTTTAACATGATTTATTCTTTAGAAAACCATGCTCACTCTTACTAATAATGTTGATGGTCATCTCATACCATAAAATATCAGGTATAATATGCATCCGTGTATGATACTGAGGTGTAAATTAACCCAATATTTTAGGGGAATACGCACCCTTGTTTCACTTCCCTCTCTCCACCAAAACACCACCGAAACATGTTTTTGTTGTCTGCTTCCCTCCTTCCAGGCACCTTAATATGCTCCCATCATCCCCTCCCCTCTAATAACCCCTTCACGAGACAGCTGGGACATCAGTGCAGTGAACTGTATGTTTGCGTTTGCTGCCAGCTTCCTGCATTGCCTTGTGAGGACCTGTGTTATTTAAAAATATTGGTAGTGCCCTTTGAGGACTTAATGGTCCTCACATGGCACTACTGTAGTTTCAATGGCCAGAGGTCTATGCACTGGATCTATAGTAATGCCTTGCGAGGACCTTCAGGTCATCAAAGGGCGCTACCATTATCTTGAATGAACACAGGTCCTCAAAGGGGGATGCCAGAAGCGGATGGCAAATACAAACATGACACCCTCTGCATATATGTCTCGGCTGCCACAGGAGGGGGTGAGTATAGAAGGGAGGTGGGAGCATATTGAGGTGGGTGAAGGGAGGGAGTAATGGAGCAAAATGTTTTTTTTCCTCTAGTGATATACATCTCTCCTCACTTTACGTAAGGGGCAACATTGTGCGTATTATACTAAATATTTTATGGTAGTCCTGAATATTATCAGTTAGCAATCCTTCTAATATTTTATTCACTTTGGAAGTCAAACTCACAGGTCCATAATTTCCAGGTTTAGAGCTTGCCAATTTTTTCACTAATGGCACTAAATCTGCTTTTCTCCAATAACAGGACACTATGGCGGAGATGCACTAAGGTATGATAGCAAGTTGATAAAGTGGAGATGACTTCTCCAAATCCTATGTTAATCTGTGGAGCCAATGCAAGAAGATTTCTCCAGTTATGAAGATCTTAGTGCATAGACTCTATAAAATAACATAGGGACTTCAGAAATTATATCATTTGAGAATTCACATCCACATGATCACCTATTTATACCTCCTTAGTGCAAAACCCCCTATGACTGATACGAGTGAATCAATAAATATTAAACATAATGACCTTGGTACATAGCTTGGTACAATTAAGCTATGCACCTTGAGTACCCTTGGGTGTATGCCATCCGATCCAGGTGCTTTATTCAATATAACCTTTTCAGCTGTCTCATAAACTTTGTCTTCAGTGTCATGTATATGATGAATGAAATGCTTTGATTCTCCTTGTTTGCCCAATGCCTGTCAATGCTGCTTTCTTCATATATACACAGAAGAAAATATTTTGTTTAAGGCTGCTCAATATCAGGCTTCATCTATTTTGCCATTTACTTGCTTATATAATTTTATGACTTTTCTTGCCCAGTGTTTCAATTCTATTTTTATTTTCAATTTTAAGTAGCCTATTTACGTATATGCAGATTCTCTTGCATTATTTATAGGTTTTAAATGATGAATCTGATCCTTCAGATGTAAATTTAAAAATGTGCTTCTTATTCCTCCTTTCCCTGCAAACATCTTCTTAAACCACATTGTTCTTATATTGTTCCTCTTGTATTTTTCCCCAGTGGTATATGCTGAAGTATATATTTATCCAAAATCATTTCTTTTTTCTTCCACATTTTTATCTATTATGATTACATTCCATTGAATGTCTTCTACTACTTTATTTAGGATTATAAAGTTTGTCTTTTCAAAGTTGAATGTTTTAGTTGAGCCTTGCTAATGAGATTCAAAAGGGGATTTGAGGAAACTCCATGGAAGATAGATGGAAGTAGTATGGGCTGTAGACTCTTTATAGATTTTAGAAATCTTTGACAGTATACTGACTATCTTGTCTAGGAAATTAATGTTTTCCCTTGACCTGAGTCTAAGAGGAGTCCCAGAAATCTCTTTGCTACATGGAATGAGGTCTGACTTGACCTGGTTGTTACCATCCCAGTGAGCAGAAAAATGATAGTCATCTACATAAGACTTGGTAACAGCAGCAGAGATGCAGCTTTTATAAGCAATTCATGTATAACCTTCTATAACCTTCTTTCTCAGGAGTGCTACCACAGCTGACTCCGGTTTCATGAATATCTTTGGTACTGACTCTAATGGTAGTGTTGCTGTATGTTTGCTTTCTTTGATTGCTGCTCTGAGGAATGTAGAGCAATATTTCCTTATTGGGGTATAATAATATGCATCTTGAACATCCATTGTTGCCATGGCATCTCCTAGCTGGGGTATATTCACTGCAGATTTAATCTTGAAATGTCCTTGAATAATGTACTTTTTCAGTGATATAAGATTGACTACTATTTGATGACTGCTTTCTTGGTAACCAGAAATACTTTCACATATGTTCTATTCCTTCCAAACTGACTTGAAACTAGGACCATAATTATGTTTGGCTCTGGATCTTGAATGTATTGGAGAATTATATTTTTGGATTATTTTTTGGGACCTGAATCGTGACAAACGTGCTTGAAGGAAGTGTGGAAAATATGATGTAATCACTGTATTAAAAGTCAGCACCCAGAAATCATCTGTGATTTTGTTCCATTCTGAAAGAAAAGTGTGTAGTCTTCATCCTACCTATGTGATTAGCCTGACATCTTAACTGGGGTTTTCTTTCAGACTCATGAAAAACTCACTCATGGATCCGTTAGGAGTGTAAGGTCTGGAAGAAGGTTTCATTGGCTTGTGTTGCATCTTAACATTTTGTATGAAATAAAAAATGAATCCTTCCTGATGAACTAGTTTTTTATCTTGCTCAAGCTTGTCTGTAAAGGCACCTAACTACTTGTAAATTATGTAAGGGCCTTCGAAGGACATGGCACACAATTTATTCTTTGAAGACAAATCTGTTGCCCACTGTTTAATCCATAGGGATCTGCTTCCAGCTGTAGGCAGTGCCGATGTGCTGACATGCAGCTAACCAATTCCTTCTTAAAAACATTATTAATTATAACATCTTCTAGCTGAGCTACCCATTCCCTCAGTGATGTCACTACAAGTCGTGGCTATGCTATGTCTGAATTAGGTAATTGCTGTCTCATAGCATCTGTGAAGTGCCATTTACGCTTTTTTATCTATAGGATCTATGAAGATGGCTCCATAGACTATTGTAATAGTGGCTGTATTGAAAATCTGATTACAATGTCAATTTTAGACATGTTGTCCCAGAAAAGCTGAATCTTTCATTTTGAAGGAGAAAATAGGCTGGGAAATATAGTCCTTTTTTCTGATATATCCTATTATTTTTAATAACATTATTAATAACTTCATGTAGAGGGAAGATTTTATGATGGTTTTATATCCCCAATGCATCCTACTTAGACTCTACTACAGATGAGTCTTCTAACTCCATAGAGGCCCTTTCTGCCTTTACTAATATATCAATATTAAAAGCAGCAAATATGTATGTGTCCTCTCTGCTGCCTTCCTCTGAAGAACTATCTGACCCTGATGAGGACCCTGTCGTTGGGTAGGGATGGGCGAAAAGTCCCATTTTCTTTGCAGCGTTTATTTTATCATAAAAAACACATATTTTCTCTTTTCCTATGCTGTTACACATGTGAAACAGTGATGAAGAGGTACCTGCAGTTGATGCCTTGAGTGGTCTTTTCTCTACACTAGGTCGTATATCTACAGCAAAGTAAGCCTTTCTTAGCACTTACAGCATGCCTATGGCAGGGTTATCATTGAAAAAAAATTGTTCCTGTGGTGGGCTGATGGATTGAAAAATGAAAAGTAATTGGTTGTGGTGGTAGCTGTGGTGAGTTACTGACTTCCTATGGGTCATGACTCATCAATTGATTAATAAAAATAGTTGAAACTTCCTGCATTGTGCTGTGTGTATTTTACAGGGTGGCCAGTATGTGGAAGTTCCCTTTTTACCATGCAATAAATTAGTCTCTACCACATCGCCATATGTGTATATGTCCCAAGTGGGTCTCTTTAGGATTGACAGTGCCTCCTTGAGACACTCTGTCCCTCTTTCCCACCCTGATGTCCCTCTTTGTAGGAGATCAGACTGCGTGGTGTGTTTACATAAATATATCATATTGCTCCATAGCAATAAAACTCACATTAATATTTGTTTAAAAACAGTATATGTGTTTATAAATTAGTCTTTGTAAATAAAATACTTTAGTTTTGCTCTAAATTAGGTTTTCAGTTGCACAAATAGTCAATAGGTTGATAAATAACCTAAAAATTATTGATATTACCCCTCCCACCAGTCATGCCCCCAGCAAGAGCACCTAAAACAAAAGTGCCCCTCTATGACCACTTTTTTGGGAGGTATGTGCGTGGTTATTACACAGAGGACTTTTTATTAATTCCTGACAGGTTCTGAGTTATGGGTCCTCTCTCTCTCTCTCTCTCTCTCTCTCTCTCTCTTTCTCTCTCTGTTACATGCTACTGGAAGACCTGAAAGAAATAAAAAGTCCCCACATTTCTATTAACTTAAATGGGACTTGAACTCCTTGAATGATAGTTAGGTGCCCAGTGCATTGCTTCACAATGCCTCTCTAGCATTCCAAGAGCTAAAATTCCCATTTAAATCAATGGGTAATTTTATTTTCTCCTCTATGGGGCTATTGGTTTTGTCTATAATGTATCCATTTCTTTTTAGTCCATCAGCCTAAGCATTGTAAACTATAATTACTTTGGAACAAAGCAACTCCCAGAAGTGTGACTATACTCTTTGTAGTCAGCAGGAAAAGCTTGGCTGTATAAGGTTTGCTACATCGGAAAGCATGATAAAATGCTTACAAAAGCAGTTGTTGAAAATAAAACTAATAGTAAAGTTTTATTGTAGATTTGTTTAGAAATAAAAATTAATGGAAGGCAAAGTAAAGAAATGCAGCTCCGGGGATTAATTATGTGATATGCATCTTCATTATTATTATCCTCCTCATCTTCATTAACTTTACCATCATCAAGTTAATGTTCAGTCAGGTTTCTGAATCCCCAGCTCAGTAGGCCGCAGGGCTTTGCCGTTTGCTATGGATACTAATCAAGACTTACACTACAATATATTTCAAAAATGTGTAACAGTTAAATAAGTAATAAAACTAGTTATTATTGTGCAATGCAGTTGCTATAGCATGTAACTATTCAGAATTGCACATTGTTACGGCAGATATTTTGAGTGCCAGAGAGGTATCCAAACCATTGCAACTCAATGAGTTGGATACCTCTGGAACTCAAAGGGTTAGAATTGTACTGGTGGGGTCACATTTAACAGCATAAGTTAATTTGGAATTATGCTCATGACATAAGTGGTTCTTAATTTGTTTAAGTGAATGACATGTGAAGGAATTTGTCTTTCATACAGCAGTCTGATATTACTATTTACTGTTTGTTGCATGTGAAGTCTTATGTAATTTGTAATTGAACAGGGACATCATTGAGAATGATCTCATGTACCATTCAATACACAAAACAGATTAAGACAACAGCAGATATTGTGCAAAAATATATATAAAAAAGATATACCTGACTGCTGTATGAAGGGTGCCTACTTAGGTAAAGACTTCTGTTAAACAAAATAAGATATACATGCATTTAAAGTGGGTTTGTCTCCTATTAGTTTTTTTAGTCACAAAATGAATAGGGATGGTGAGTTTCACCCAGAAAAATAAAAGTGAGAAAAACGTTTGCCTTCTGTGGGAATTCCAGCAAAAAATGCAGTTTTTCCTCACTTCGCCTCCACAACCTCTAGCCTTGTTCCACTGCACTAGAACCACACATACTGACCCCCAGCTTTTTCCAAAGGTAGTCTTAGAACCACAAACTCGTCCCCAGCCTTGTACCATTTTATTGGTAGCCTTAGAGCCAGACATATTACCCCGCCCAGCCTTGTCCCACTGTAGCCATAGAACCACACATACTGACCACACAACTGTATCCAGCTGTGTGGTAGCAAGGGTGGACAATATGAGGCCCTGCAGCTTCTGCCAGACTACAACTCTCATCATTCCCCTCCAGCCACTGCTGTATCCCCTGGCCTTGTCCCACAGTCACTAATCCCCCCATTTGTCCAATGGTAGCCATAGAATCATGCATATTGACCCCTAGCTTGCACTGGCAGCCATATGACCACACAGACTAAGCTCCATCCAGAGTCTTGTCCCACAGGAGCCATGGAACCACACATGCTGTCCTTTCAGATTTGTCCCACTGCACTGGTAACCATGGAAGTACAAATGCCAACTTGCCCCGCCTTGTCTCACAGAAAAGTATAGACAGAACCACACTTACTGAGTCTAAACTAACAAAAATGTATTGGGCTTAACCCTTTGAGTGCCAGAGGGGTACGGAATGCATTGCTTTGCAATGCATTCCGTACCCCTCTGGCACTCAAAGGGTTAATGACAAGGAGGACATTTTGGGGGTTTCTGTATGAGGAGATTTTCATAGAAAAAGTGGCAATTTGCTGGTTTATAGTGAGAATGACCCAAACATAAGCAATTTATATACCCTTCTATACAGGGGAAGTATTCCATTTCAAATTATTGGACAACCAATCAACGAAGGGGCTGTTACATCACCGCACCCATTACCTTCCTGATTGGTGTTCACTAGATTCCTACTGACAATGTTCAGTAACTTTAACTCTTCATGTATCAATTCCACAAGTGTTGTTTACTATATATTGGGTTTAGATCTATTTTGAACATGGCAATAAACTTAACCATAGACTATTTATTAGGAATAGTTATACCTTGATCCTTATTCCACTCCATAACTTATTCCACCCCATAACTAAAAAGATTTGTATATTTTTTTGCCCAGTTTTCTAAAAACATAATGTGATGTTTCCTTGTTTTATTCCACAGCTTATTCCAGAACCAGGTAATATACTCTATATGACTGTCTATGTGATGTTACATAAATGGCTTAGCATTAGTTAAGCAGTAGGCTCCGACTAAATAATAGTAGAGCTGAAGGTTGTTTTTAAAGGGTTTTTAGTATTTTTAAATATTAATAAAGATAAAATTAGTGTTTGATCACAATAAGCGCTCCACTGCTGAACTTGTCTCCTTATACAGAAGGGCTACTAGGAACAGCAGGGATTATAGATCTCTGGGTAGTCCTCCTGATACTATATAATATATTCTGTGTTTTTCTTTGTGTTTTTTTTTCCATGGATGTATTGATAATGGGCTCTAAACAAAAATGTCTGTAACAGAAAAATAATTAACTCCTTGAGCGCCAGTGGGGTATGCAAAGCATTTCACAGTGTTGCATATCTCACTGGCACTCAAATGGTTAATAACTCCAAAACTAACATCATGCAAGTAAAATAAACACTTACACATAATCCTGATGTCCAGAGGATCTTCTATACCCTGGTATTCTTCTTCAAGTCTTCTTCTGTAAACGTATATCTTCTTCTTCATCTGTCCTCATCTTCCTTCTTCTTCATCTGTACTCTTCTTTAGTCTTCTTTCAACTTAGTGTTTCTCCTCTAAAGAAAATATATAGTTATTAAAATCAGTCTATCCTTAACGTTATGCTGCCAGTGCTGCCTCTGGCAGCAGGAAAAAAGAGTGTAAGATCCCCCCCCCCTTTCTCCTTTTACCTTTTGGATCATTGCCCGAGCCACACTGAGGGAAATTTGAATAGGGACTGTCTTTTATATGGGCAGTCCCTTTTCAAAATGCTTGCCACACTCCCATTGGCTGGGATGTTAAGTGTTGAGTGTAGAGTGTTGAGTCATCCCCCCAGGTAGAAGCTGAATGGCCAGGAGGTGTAGTTACTGCAGGGCAGGTTCCATGCCCTGCATAACCCCACATTTTTGTTATCCATCTGTTTATAATTGATTTCTGCTGGCAACTTTCTGGTTACATTTGGAACACTATATTTTTTTCAGAATGAATTGAGTTTTTGCATGATGTCTCTCATGAAGTAAATTTTGCATTGTGCAAAAATTCTATGATGTCATAATTATAAAAAGAGTTACAAATTACTTATTTTCCTAAAACCACATACTATATATCTCAAAAACATTTATCTTGATTGTTAAAGTTTCAATTAGTGAAAAAGCCCCAAGTCCCCCAAGTGTATAATTTTTCCTACGTTCATGGCCTGCAGAGCCCTAATTACCAAGAGCACAATATGGAATTTTGAACTTTATGCACTAATATGCATATTCTAGTGGTTACATGGTAAAATTAACCCTAAAGGGAGAGTACTACTTGTTTTCTGTAAGCTTAAATATTGTAGTTATGAAATAAATAAAGCAAAGCATCAAAGTCTTTTTGCTATAACTTTCATACTTTTAGTGTAATATCAATCTAAAGTTTCCCCTCCTGTCCCTTTAAGCTATGTCAGAGCTCTTGGTGAGAAACTTGGATTCTGGTCTGCAGACTGGACGACTTGCCTGTAGAGCCAAAATAGCAGTGGATACATAGCAAATCTTCATGACAACAGTCTACAAACTGTGCCTAGTTTGAGGCAGTGGACCGTTGTCATGAAGATTTGTTGTGTATGAACTGCTATTTTGGCTCTCCAGATGAGTTTGACAGGTAGAGCACTGACATAGATAAAGGGGAAGGATGGGGTAACTTTAGATCAATATTACACTAAAAGTATGAAAGTTATAGCAAAAAGATGATTTGCTTTGTTTATTTCATAACTACAAGATTAACACTTACAGAAAACAAGTAGTACTCTCCCTTTAGGGTTAATTTTACCATGTAACCACTAGAATATGCATTAGTGCATAAAGTTGAATATAAAACTATATATTTCTGGAAAGTAGATATCTTACTGCATTAAATGAAGGGTCATTTGCCTTTCTAATAACTCACAATAAATTGCACCACTTCTAATTATCTTCCTTTCTCTTGCAGAGATGCATACAATACTCCATATCTTAAAATCAGCAATTCTTTATTTGCAATATCATACCTGCTTCCAAGAGGTTCCAAACAAATAAGACAGAGTGGGTGACGGCAAGTTTACAGGTGATAACAGAGAACCGGAACAACGCTTATTCATGATCAGACACGGTCATTTTGCCAAAAGACTTGCTACATTTAAATGGATATTATCCAATCATGATCTAGCTAATCAATCTACATGGTCTCGGCCATGTTACATCACGTCGATAGACAAAATAAAGGCAATGCTGTTCAAACCTAAATAACCAATCTGTAGTCCAATACCACAGATAATAAAAATCTGTGATCCAATACTACATCAAGCTGAATATAGCTGAATATAGAAATACCTCACACTGCGGATGACACATTATACCATATGATGTGGGCATTCCTATAGCATCTGAGTTTAATTACTTTCAAATCGGTCAAGAACCACATATGCCCATCTGGACACATCACCTCATGCCATACCCTCATTGCATACAACAGCCGATTTAATGTCACCAATCGTACACAGCAACACTAAGGACACTTGGCACTCGTGCCCACAGAAGCAAATTGATTAATTTCTTAACCCTTTGAGTGCCAATGCGTTGTGTACCTCTCTGGCACTCAAAGGGTTAAAGGTGAAGCTCATGAACTCTTAACAACTATCTGTATCCTTGCTTCTAAGTATTACTTACTGGACTTACTGGAAGAGGTCCTGACAATCAATGAGATGTGTATGTTGTCAGTAGTAATATAAATATATGACCAGTGTGATGGAAAGGCGAGTTGAAGAGGAAAGCAGCATACTCTGAAACACCACTCCCTCCCATTCTACCACCTCCCTTTGTCCCTCTTCACAGGTACATACTTCCTTCTCCTTGTAAAAGGCTCTAAACTGCAAAATCTATCCATTCTGCAATCTCTATAACAGCATTATGCACCCAAACGGGTTGATCTCCAGATGGATATTAAGTTGCACTGTGTTAAATCATCTCATCTACTAAAATAGGAAACAGCAAGACTTATACAGAGCAGATAGAACAGACATGCACTGTCTTCACCTTGCACATTTCACACATGCATCCTTATGTATAAAAGCAAACTGAGAGATTCTTGGGCAAACCAAATGCAATATAGGGCAGAAATAAAAATTCCCCACATGCTCATAGCTTAAAAATGGGCTTTTAACCCCTTGAATTCTGGAGATGTGTCTCCAACGCATTGCTTCTCAAAGACATCCCTATTATTCAAGGGGTTAAAAGCCCCATTTAATAATATCAAAGTATTTTACCAGGAAGGATACATTCAGATTGTCTCTTGTTTTCTAGTACCTCCTAGGGGTATAAATTTTATTACTAGATTTAACGGTACTTATCTTATCTACTTCGGAAAACTGAAAGGCTGAGTTTACAATGCAATCTTGCAGGTCTATAGCTGGTGCGTTAACCAACTGAGCCATGTCACCAGCATTTAAAGTTGCCATTAATTTGCTCCAGTTTGCTTTTGAAGTTGAGGCTGATGAGAGGCAGCAGACCAAATTACTTTTCTCATCTGTTGGAGTGCAGAGTACGCAACCTCAGTAATGTGACTCTGTGGAGTCAGTATGTCACATGAACCAACCAAACATTACACTTTTTTTTTATCAATGCTGCAATGTATTTTTCAGTGCTAAGTTTTGTCAAAACACATTACATTACAGAAGCCTTTTATTAATAATTTGTTCCTTATTGGCTACAAATAAAATAGGGAATATTACAATGGCTACTTCAAATAAATTAGGCTTGAATTTTACAGTATTGATATAATTAATAATAATTGTAATGGTTAATGCTGATCATAATATTGTGAGGCACTCAACTACTTGCCAATTTTGTAGATGAAATTAGTTGCAATGAGTTGCAAGCTGATGAGATGGCTCAATTGGTGAATGCATCAGCTGTAGAATCTGTTCAAACATCAAGGTCACAGGTTCTAGTGAAAGCAGTGTCAACTTGGCCTTTTATCCTTCCATAGATAAAATGAGTACCATGTAATTGGGTAATAATTTATATACCCCCGGGACATACTCTCATCTCAATGTTTTCTTCCTAGTAAAATACTTAGATATTATTATTCATTAATTACTAATTTTCTAATATTGTATAAGTGATCAATATGGCTGCATACTCGTGAAATATACATTTTGGAATTGGGAATATGGAACTAAATAAGAAGTATCTCTCTCTTCAGGTTGCATATGTGGATAAAAAAGGATTTTATAATAACTCAATGATAAATTGGCGTTTGATTTTTGGCTAACAGATCGTTTCACATCCTCAAAAGTTCTTTGTGAAGAATGCTATGGATAAACATATATATTATACAAAGCCAAAGAGAAATCGTGTTTGATTGAATTAATACGAAAGCTTTAAATAAGCAATCCTTTACTACTCTTCCAGGACAGAAGTAAATCTTTTCAGTGGCACTTGACTTTTTGAGTAAATATTGTTAGACATGTAATTTTAAGGATTTAAAGTAAGTCAATATCAAGTTCACAAAGAGAAATTTATCATAACCTGTTTACTGAGCATTGCAGATGGGAAACTAGAAAATAAATAATGAGCCTGTACATTTCTTGCATTCACTTTTAAAACTGACTTTTACAAGTTTATACGATCAATGATAGTTTGTTTTCTAACAAAATGCTCGTATAAATTTGGAAGTTTTTTTCTCAACCACTGGTTACACCTCCCTCACTCTTGTTTTACAGATTACTACACCGTAAATTATCTCCTCTGGATGCACCAAAGGAGGCTATGTTCTAACTAAATGACCAGGCTTTTTTCTATTAGGTATCTAGTTGCTAACGATCGTAGCCACTTGATAGATCTGATAAGTTATTGTTATTTGTTGTCATCCACCAGGAAAAGCTACTGTACTCATTCCTTTTGTCTGTATGAATGCTCTCATTTTCCTCAGTTCTATTGGCATTCTTTGTTGAGCACACACACACCCATTCAAATTTGGAAGTGGAGAAGGCTATGGCTTAATAAGTACATGAATATGAGACCACCTGGAAATTCTAGCTGCTATAGTTATAATTTAATTTAATCTTTTCTTTAACCTACAAAATAAACTCAAAAATCTATGTGGCCATTATTTAAAAAGATGGAAAATCAGCCTGCTTCTGATTGTGTGGCTATATGAATTAAATTATGACATTGTCACACCTACCACACTCATGCGTCGTCTAGCCGGAGCTTGGGTTCGAAGCTGGGCAGAGGCACCCAGAAACAAGTGGTTGGTAAGGTCATCCTCCAAAAACTGAAGGGCTGGGTAAAAGACCTCCAGTTTGGAGGTGAACTGGAAGAATGGCCAGAAGGATCCACAGCAGAGCCAACCCAGGGAAGGAGCAAGGCCTCAGAAAAGCCAAAATAATTCAGGCGGTAGAAGGGTCTCTCCCAGGGGATGCGAAAAAGTACAGGGAAAACCAGGCAGTAGTAGAGTCTCCCTCGAGGTAATCTCTACTGGGGAAGATCAGACAAACTGTCGAACTTGCTGGCAAGGTGACAGAGAGGACTCTGCAGTACACTCAGAGAGCTGAAGATCAGATAATTGCTGAACTTGCAGGGCAAGGTGACAGATAGGTCTCTGCAGTAGCCTCAGTGCTGAAGATCAGATGAATTGCTGACTTTGCTGGCAAGGAAACGGAGAGGTCTCAGCAATAGCCTCAGTGTGCTGAAGATCAGATAAATTGCTAAACTTGCTGGCAAGGAAATGGAGAGGTCTCAGCAGAAGCCTCAAATGCTGAAGATCAGAAGAACTGCTGAACTTAGCAGTATCCTCTAAAGCTAATGATCTGATGAACTGTAGAATAAGCAGGAAAATTAGTAATGAGATTCAGATCTGGTACCCAGGGACTGTAGAGCAGGATTCTGCCAAGCCCAAGCAGCAGGGGGAGCAGTAATGTAGGCTGACTGGGAGAGAGGAACGGATAGTGGCCATTCATTTCATATATTTCATTTCATTTCATACATTCCTTGTTTAATGCTAGACACTAGTCCAGGTTTTGGTAAGCACACCCAAAGAAAAAAAACACATTTAAAATTACTGGAGTGCAACCAATTTTGACCAAAATAGCTAAAAGCAAACATACAAAGTATTGGTGCACATCCACAATTTCATCACCATTAACCCTTTACTCTGTGGCATTATGCCTGCATATCACTACTATATTAAAGATGAGGATTTAGTTACATTATATGGCCATAGAATGCTAAGCTTGCCACCAACGCCAAGGTACCTCATTTTGGCAAGTACCTAACCTTTATATGCTTATATGCATATGCATATAAAGGTTAGGTACATGCCAAAATGAGGTACCTTGGCGTTGGTGGCAAGCTTAGCATTCTATGGCCATATAATGTAACTAAATCCTCATCTTTAATATAGTAGTGATATGCAGGCATAATGCCACAGAGTAAAGGGTTAATGGTGATGAAAATGTGGATGTGCACCAATACTTTGTATGTTTGCTTAATGCTAGACACTAAACAAGGTATTATGAAATGGTTTTATACCATTTTCCGAGAACTTGCTATGAGACAGGTGTGAGGTGGTTGTTGCCATCAGCATTTTATTAACAATAGAGTGTGTCCATCTGTATGCACTGCATCAACCCTAAACTGTAGTGCATACTCTGAAGTGTAGCCACTGGCAACCCCATAGTCTGCAGCAGTTGCAGATAGAATGCCTACTCCTGATTTAGAAGAATAACACTGAAATATCATAAATAAAATAAATGTGTGTATATAATGGATATATTTAGTATTATAAAACATTTACCACATCATACCATATTCATAAATAATCTAGAGGACATAAGGAAAACATGCTCTGCAAAAATGGAGAAACTCAAACAAAGGCTATGTTACATCATATAAAACCACCAAAAAAGAGATATACAGAAGTTTTTTTTTGTTTACTTTTTAAAAAAATCTATGTTATGTAGTTTTTTCCTGTTCAATAAAACAAGGTTACACACAAACTGATGTCAGTTGTTCTATTCAGACGTTCTAATAGTTCATATTGTCAGGAGGTTAATTACAATGTGATTACTTCCTGTCTGCATAACTCAGCGGTTCCTTTCATATTATATTGAGAAATGTTTCTGACTCACCTCTCTCATAGAATGCAACAGAATAACAAATTGAAGTCTGACCACTAGAGGGCACTGTTAATGTTTAAGCTGCAATATATCAGGAAATATTCATCTCACAGCAGTATCAGTAGCTTTGTTTTATTCAGTAGAAAAGCCATAAAATCTGTTGCTTTATTCTATATCATTTTGTGATGTGTGGATTGGTAAGAAGTAATTAAATTGTAACCTTTATTTATTAAAAAGAAAAATATCTGTACAAAAGTTTGTATTCAATATTTGTAGTTCTCATTAACCAACATCAGTGTGTTCAGATAAGTGTCTGTATAAATAATGTAAGAGTTTAACTTGAGAGAATGTATGTATAGTAATTGTTTAACATATGCAATTTCCTTATTTCCCTCTCTTTAAGCTACTGTAATGTGGTTCAGGGTACTTAATATTTCTGATTCAGCACATATTTCCATTCTGACCAAGGATCGGAATTGGACTGACAGATTGCTTTTTTACCCAAAAATGCCTCATTAGAGACTTTTTGGGTTGCTGAAAAATGTAACAAAGTGACCCCAAAGCTAGATTAGGGAAAGCCCATGGAAAGAGGCTGAATATCAGTTGCTTTCCTTGGGATACATCAGATGGGGAAACCCGGGGGTCAATAGCGTTATCAACAATGTGCCTTTTTCCCAGGCTCATTAGGTCTGAGCTGCCAAATCCAGGAAGACTTACCTGTGATCTGGCCTGACAAAGAAGGCTTGAAAAGGCCACTCTGCTAGTATGTAACTATTATATGTCTTTTTGTCGTATGTATGACGAACTGAAAAATTCAGGATACATTCTGGCCATATGTGATGATAGAAGTAAGAAAATGGATTGAAACAATTTTTGCCAGCCGAGGTTCCATTCTAGTCAGAGACTTACAGATATAGTAATGTTTCACAAAAAAAGCAGCTCTGATTAATCTTCATTATATTTGGGCCATGGAGAGTGTTATTTCATTACTGTCAGAGTTGCAGTTCAAGATTGAATGATAAAATATCCCGCTCCCACCCCTTTTACCTACTGTATGCCATCTCACCTCAGATGTGTTGCTTGACCGGACAGGTCACAGCAAGGGACAATCTTCTTACTGTGAGCATAAGGAAAACCCTGCCCCCCTTGACAAGTTCAGGTTTTCCTTATGCTCACTGAAGATTGTCCCTTGCAGCTATCTATCCAGACTGTCTTGCTGCTCTGAGGTGAGCAGTGTTACATTAGTAAAAGGGGTAGGAGGGGAATATGTTATCATTCAGTTACTCTTGAACTACAACTCAGAAATAATGCTCTGCATGGCTCAAATGCTATGAAGATTAATCTGTGCTGCTTTTTTTTTTTTTTTTTTTTTTTAAACATTACTATCCATTTAACTACAGGAGGTACAAAGGGTGCAGTTGGGCCAGGGTCCAGCATCAAAGAGGGGTTCCATCTGCTTCAGTGTCCAACAGGTTCTAGCTATACCTCTGTGAAAATAGTTTTGTGTTAGCTGGCTCAAAAATGCATGTGGTGGGGCACTCCAATGGCTAGTTACACTGTTGATTCTAATGGAGTGGAATCTCAAGAGCTTGCACTTCAATAATATGTAGAAGTGGCCAATGTAACTGACATATACCTCTCCACAACATAAATAGCAAAGTGGTAGTAACTATGAGAGAGAGTCATTGCTAAAGCAGGAGCTCAGCCAAACATTTCTGATTCTAAGATCTGCCAATGAGCGAATGCTACATTCTGCCAGCACAGGGCTTACTGCATATTGGTTTGTCTCCTACTCCGAACTTCTTAGAGCAAGGATTGCCAAACTTTTCATTAATGAGAGCTACTTTTGATCAATCAAAAATAATTAAGTAGCTCTCATTAATGAGATTAATTAAGTAGCTGTCAAAGCAATGAGAAACGTATCTCTTTTCCACTCAGCTATAGGACATAGCACTTTCATACAGCCCTCGACTTGCTCAGGCACATCCTGCCCTGGAGCCTACTGCCCTGGAGCCTACCAACAAATGCAGAAACTGATGACAAAAGCTGTGTTCTCCAGGTTACTTTACCTTCCAGCAGTCAGGCGAATGCTTGCTCTTCATCACAGTGGTAGTAGTGACTGTCTGGTCATTGGAGGTGGTAGCACGGACTCTCTCAGTAACATTGTCTCAAGCCTTTATTTCAGAGTCTCAAAGTGAGTGGTAGTCCTAGTGGCCCAGATTTTCAAGATACAAACCCAGGAAGAGCAGCTCCAGTGGGATGCATAGGTCCAATAGCCCGCACAGGAACTTGATTCTGTGGGAGGAGGCCAGCTCCAACAACCAGCACTACACACCATCCCATTGCGAGGTACATCACTATTTCTCCACCATGATGCCTGCCCGGGGGAGATGCTGAACACACCTCTGGGTCAGAGGCTTTGGTGGATAACTCTACCAACTCCTGTTTACAAATTACAAATAAACACTACCTATGATTCTTCCGGGGCTCTGTACTTTGGGGCTCTCATCAAACCCAAGGGATTGCTTTAAGGCTCCATACACACATGTTGCAGAAAGCTAATTGCCAATCCAAATTACTCTCATTAACCCTTTCAGTTGCAGAGGGGTATTGCATACCTCTCTGGCACTGAAAAGGTTAAGCCTATGTTTACATGGAGCTGTGTCCTGTAAGGCTTCATACACAGATATTGCGGAAGCTCATTGCCAATACAAAATCACTCCCATTAACTCCTGTCAGTACCAGAGGGGAGCACAATGCATTGCACAGCAATCTGTTGTGTACCTCTCTTTCACTGAAAGGGTTATGCCTATGTTCACACGGGCCTCTGTCCCTTCCACTACTGGTCGAGGGGTCCTGGCACTGCTGTCCTCATCCTCCCTCAACACTTTGACCCCCCCCCGATGCCCCAAACCCCAGCTGCTCAGACTGGAATCTCAGGACACATATGGTATATGTGTGTGTGTGTGTGTGTGTGTGTGTGTGTGTGTATATATATATATATATGTATGTGGTATGTATATATGTATGTGTAGTAATATGCAGTGTATATATGTGTGTGTATTTAAGGATGTGTGTGTGTGTGCCTACGTATGTGTGTATATGTGTACATCTCTATGTATGTATAATAATATGTATGTTTGTTTATATATAATAAGGGTCAATGTTGTGGTAATGATGTTGGTACAATATGAGCAGTAGGCTCATCATCAGTTGCATGATGAAAATCACTACTTGTCCTTCTTGTCAGATCCTAAGTTTGTATATCAGAATACGTTGAGGCCCTTGCTACATATTGGTGCAGAAAGAGGTGTTATTAAAAGGAAAAATGTGGAAAAACTGTTGTTGGATCTCCCCTGGAGACCAATGTTACTGGCTACCTAAAGTGCACAAAAATATGCGATGCCCACCTGGAAGATCCATAATCTCTGGGGTTGATTTGGTAACGGAACAGCTATCCAAATACATTGATGGCTGTATAAGTCCTATTCTGAAATCCATTCCATCAATTGTGGCTGATACAATGGAAGTACTAAACATTGTAGAAACTTTTCAGTATTCTGGTATTTTCCATTTGGCCACCATTAATGTGGTTAACCTAGCACTATAAGATGTGCTGATGGTTTGAAAATACAAATTGAGGTAGATTTTCTATTAGACTGCATGTCTTTCATTTTAAAACATAACTCATTCTTGTTCAAGGGGTAATAGAATAACCAGTTGGTTGGTACCTCAATGTAAACTTCAGTGGCCCTCACTGACTTAAATATTTTTTGGGATACATGGGAGAAGGACTATACTTTTGCCCCAATAACAACTTTGGTATATATATCAAACTGTGGATCTGTTTAATCTATGCTTGAGACAACAAAACGGGGAGCACTAATTCAGGAACAAAGTAACAAGTGTAATGCTCACCATCATCCATACGATCTCATGGTGCTTAAGGTGAAAGGATGAACCGACAAATCCACAATTTTCACCGCACTCAATAAGATCGGATAAAAATCACCTTCTTTATTTGAACATGAAACACTAGACACAGGAGATTACAGTCTCACGCGTTTCGCACAAACGTGCTTACTCATAGACTGACAACATACAATTAAAAAGCTTCCTTTATACATCAAGAAACTAACGGCTTCAATTCAAACAGCCCAATCAACAATCTATTCCAATTAAGCTGTTTGATCCACACCATTAGTCATACAAAAGTATTAACCCATTCCTGATTGTAAACCTGAGATATAAATCTCTAAATTAACTCTTACTTATCCTAATCAGACATATTTAACCATATTCTAACAATCTGAAATGGGCCAATCATGACCTATATAATCTTGATGCAATCAGGAAACGTACAACATCACATTTAAATACATATTAAAACATACAGTATTTAAAACAATTAACACATGACAAATAAAATTTTACTACATGACAGGAGGCTTCATATTTTGCATTACTTTCTTTACTTTAAACTCCATAGCAGCCAGATTAACATAAAACAAACTGACCAATTAGAAGGAGGCTAAGGTAATATAAGGTCTTCCCAAACCAAACCCCGCCTCTTTCTTTGCTGCTCCACTTGGCAGACCAGGTCAGATATGTTTCCTACTAAATAGTTGTGCTTTCTTGCAAGGTTTGGGGTTTTAAGTCCCTTTGAGTGGGTTATTGCTCATTTGGGGGTCTGTTTGTCCACCCCACCTAGTGGGATTGCCTGACAGACGACCCAGTGGGTATTTTCCCTGGGGTGTTCTCTTGGGGGGTTTATTAGGTTTCCCTGAATGTCTGTTCTTGTTCCCTAGTATATTAACCCGCTCTGTGCTGAGTACAGCTTTCTGCCACGGACTGATCCTACCAGTACCTTATTGCTTTGCCGTGGCTGCAACGGCGCTTGCTCAACTGGTCTCCGGTTGGGCGGCTCTGTGCGGTGTTTTCCCTTTGGGTGACTGCGGCTGGTGGAGCGGTGCAAGTTGCGGGTTGATCCGCGGCTGCTTTGTTCGCCAGTAGGCAGTCGCTCACTGGGACAAGGGATTCTCCGCTGCGGGAGTTTGTCCTGCAGGGACCGCTTCTCGGTCGGCCCTTGGCTCAACGGGTGCCCGGGTTCTCGGGCGGCCTTCTGGGTACTGGTGTGGAGCCTTCTGCACGCGCCCGCGGTAGCGGGTGTGGGAGTACGGCTTCACACATGGTTTGGTCTTTCTCCAGTAAGCTCGGAGTTTGGTCCTCCGGTTGCCGACCGCGTTCGGCTGGGCTTCTTGCAGGGTGAGCCCCTGCGGCTTCTTCCAGGTTATAGTGAGGCCCTGGGAGTGTCTCCGGCGGGGTGAGCCCCTGCTCTGTTATATGTCCCTTATCCTTACTGCTAGTGCTCTGCACTCGCCTATTGAGCCGGCACTGTGTTGCTGCGCTGTTTCTGGGGGTGAGCCCTCCAGGTACATTGAGGGTGAGCCCCTCTTGATGTTGGCCTTGGTATTTGGCCTTGTCTCTGTTGCCCACTTGCTTTGTCTAAATAAAGCTTAATGCAAAAAAAACAAAAAACAAAAAAAAAACAAAAACAAAAAATATATATATATCTATATATATATATATATCATATTTACATTAAAACAAGTCTTGCGCACGCAGATTCTGTGTTGCTTACGGGTGAGCCCCGTTCATTGTGGTTCTTTTACTCCACTGATCTGTGCTAATTGCCAGTTTTACTTTGTAGGTGGTTCCCACTGCTGTTTCCATCATGAGTGATTCTCCTCACCGTGCCCCGGATTTTCAGGCGATTATTGATGCTGCTGTTGCCGCTTCGGTGGAAAAAGTGTTGTCGCGGGTCCTGCATCATGGCCCAGCGGATCCATCTGGCGCGGTGACTGCTCCTGGAGGGGACGGCGAGGTGGAGTCTCCTGGCGGTTCCTCCCTGCTGGATTCTGGGACCAAGCGCCACTGGAAAGGCGCATCCAAAGGCGGCGCAGGAAAAGCACCTGTGAAGCGTCCTCGTTTGGGGGTTGACTTGGACGCCTCCCTTCCTGTGGATTTTCCTTCGGAGGATGAGGATATTCGCTCTCCTATCCCCTTGGATGTGCTGGATGAATGGCGGGCGGAGCACTCTGCATCGGAAGAGGATGATTGGAAGGATTCTCCGTGCCAGGAATCCCCTTATGTGAAGGAATCTGTGGTGGATGCTTCGGCTGTCCAGGGTTCTTCAGCTTTCTCTTCCAAAGAGGACGATGACCTTTTGTTTGATTCCAGGGGTAATCTTATGTTTGATCCCAGGTCTATTCGTCACCCTCGTTCTTCTGAATGGAGGCTTCCGGATCATTTGGCCAAGTTTGTGCATTTGTGGATTAGGAAGCCACTGGATAAGGAGGTCCGGAGCCGATTAAGAGCTGAATGTCCCAGGCCGCTCCTTCCGGATAAGGTGGCGCTTACACCGGAATTTGATCCAAATGTTTTGATGTTCATGTCCCGTACAGGCAGGGACCCACGAAGGGGCATTGAGAAAGGCCTTCGCTCCACTCAAGATAATCTTCTGGATGTTTTAGGTCCTCTGGCACGTATGTTGTTCTTCGCGGATGACGCTTTGTCTCAAGGTTCCAGTTTGGATGCTCATGCTATTCGTGAATGGGCGTTGAGAGCTGTGTGTCTTCTGGGCAACGCTAATTCCGCTCTCAGCTCTGAAAGAAGGAAGGCTGCCCTCCTGCGGATAGACTCCAAGTTGGCTGATTTGGGAGAGAAGGAGCTGGGCCCGGCGGCTTCGGGTCTACTGTTCGGTGAGGCTTTCATCCCGGAGCTTAAGCGTCATGTCGGTCTGTTCACGACTCTGAATAAGGCTCAAGTGTCGTTGAAGCAAGTCTTCCGCCCTGCCTCTTCCAGAGGTGTTTTTGGACGGGCTGGTCGCCAGAGAGGCAGGGCAACCAGCCGGTTTTGGGCCTCCAACAACAGGGCTGCCCTGCCAGCGGCAGCGTTCTTCCCTTCTACTACATACAGACCGGCCTTCTCGAGAGGTGCTGACAGGTCCCGCGGCTATCGAGGGAGAGGACGTGCAAGATCCAGCACAGGTAATTGTTCCCTCTTCTGTTGTTCCTCTAACTGTAGCTGCAGGCAGGTTGTGTTTTTTCCTCCAGAATTGGGAAACCATTTCCACGGACGCCTGGATCCTCCAGACGGTGCGGGGTTACGTCATAGAGTTCACCGCTCCTCCAGTTCAGGTGGTTCCACCGCACTCTCCAGGCATGTCTCGAGACGCCTCCAGGTTGATCGACACAGAGATTCAGGCGCTGTTTTCGAAAGGGGCGGTCGAATTTGCTCCGGACGACGGAGGATTCGTCAGCAATATCTTTCTGGTCCGCAAGAAAACTGGCGACTTTCGCCTGGTCATCAATCTGCGCCAGCTCAATCGGTTTGTCGTCTATCGGCACTTCAAGATGGAAGGCATCCACATGTTGAGAGATCTGTTGGTTCGGGGAGATTGGTTTACTCGCCTAGACCTCAAGGATGCTTATCTGTCGGTTCCGGTGGCAGAGCGGAGTCGTCCCTTTCTGCGCTTCCATTGGAAAGGTCGCATGTGCCAGTTCACGTGTCTTCCTTTCGGCCTCAGTTCCGCTCCGTGGTGTTTCACGAAGCTTCTGAAACCGGTAGTGGCTCACTTCCGTTCTCAGGGGGTGAGGTGCCTCATTTATCTGGACGATCTTTTGATTTTTTCCACCGATGCGTCTCTTCTTCTCTCTCAAACGTCCTTTGTGATTCACTTCCTCGAATCTTTGGGGTTTGTCGTAAACAGGGACAAGTCGGCTTTGAAGCCGGCTCAAGTGGTACAATTTCTGGGTTTCGACATAGATTCGATTCTGTGTCAGCTTCGACTGCCAAAGTCCAAGATCACCTCGATCCGGAAGGAGTTACGCCGAGTTCTGCGGCTCGATCAAGTGCCTCTTCGCTTGCTGGCTCGCATTGTAGGGCTGCTCGCCTCTTCCATTCAGGCAATCTTTCCGGGGCCTCTTCACTATCGGGCCCTTCAAAGGTTGAAGGTGCTTCATCTCCAGCAGGGTTTTTCGTACGACCATCTGGTGGCCCTCACTGCAGAGGTGCGGACGGAACTGCGTTGGTGGCTCCATCATATGCAGGCCTGGAACGGCAGGGCCATTTTTGGTCAGTCTCCGGACTTCGTTGTGGAGTCGGATGCCAGCCTGTGGGGCTGGGGAGCTCATTCCGAGCTTTGGTCCACAGGAGGTCCTTGGATTGGCGCAGAACGCGATCTCCATATCAACTGCCTGGAACTCATCGCTGGGTCATTCGCCTTACGCAGTTTTGCCAAAGACAGATCGGATTGTTGTATCCTGCTGAGGATGGACAACATTTCAGCGGTCCGGTACATCAATCGGCTGGGCGGAGTGAGATCCAAGGATTTGACGGAAGCCACGAAGGACATTTATCGCTTTTGTTTCAGTCGCAACATCTCTCTCCAGGCGGAATATCTTCCAGGAATTTCGAACCTGACGGCGGACTGGTTCTCTCGTCATTGGAGGGACGTCAGCGACTGGAAGTTGAACGAGGACATCTTTCATCATTTGGCATATCTCAGGGGCCCGCTGGTGTTAGATCTCTTCGCATCTCGGACCAATCGTCAACTTCAGGACTATTTCAGTTGGCTTCCGGACCCTTCCTGCGTAGCTGTGGACGCTTTTCTTCAGAAGTGGCCGGCTTCAGGAGCATATGCGTTCCCGCCATTTGCGATGTTGCCCAGGGTGATTCATCAGGTCCGTGTACAGGAAGTGGATCTTCTTCTGATTGCGCCTTGGTGGCCCAGTCAGCCTTGGTATCCGGATGTTCTGGAACTGTCTTTCAAGCATCCTCTTCTTCTTCCGTCCTTCCCTCTTCTTCTAACGGATCCCCGAGGCAATCCTCATCCTTTGATTCTTCAGGACCGTCTGCGGCTGGGGGCCTGGGCGATTTCAGGGGTGCCTGGTCGTTCGACGGATTATCACAGACGACAAAAGACCTTCTGTGGGACTCGTGGGCGCCTGGCACGAGAAGATCTTATATGTCAGCCTGGCAGTCCTGGACTGGCTGGTGTGTGGAGAGGGGCGGAGATCCCTTTACGGCACCTGTTCCTTTGATTCTCAATTTTTTGTCGCATTTATTTTCTTTGGGCCGTTCTTACCGGTCTATTAATGTGGTTCGTTCGGCGATCTCGGCAGCGCACGTGCCATTGGATGGGGTTTCAGTGGGTAGGAACCCTTTAATCTGTCGCCTTTTGAGGGGTATTCGCTTGGCGCGTCCTCCTGGTCCGAAGTATTCTCGTTTTTGGGATGTGGAGTTAGTGCTTCAATTTTTGCGGAATTGGCCAGTTAATGAGTTGTTGACGCTACGCCAACTTTCGACAAAGCTCACTCTGCTACTTTGCTTAGTGTTTTTTCGGAGGGTTTCAGACGTGCGTGCGTTTGATGTTGATGGGTTTACGGTGGGGCCTGACGGGGTCCGATTTGTCATAACTCGCCGTACGAAATGTGATTCGTGTGAGATTAGTTACCCTTTTTTTCGACAGGACCCTCAACTTTGTGTAGTCTCGGCTTTGGTTCGGTATGTGGAAGTTACTAAATTCCTTAGGGCCTCCCGATCTGGTCAGTTGCTAGTTTCTTATGTCAAACCGCATAAGGCGGTGTCTTCCACTTCTCTGGCTCGGTGGGTTAGATGGTTGCTTACGTTAGCGGGCATTGAGACTTCTTTTGGTGCCCACTCGGTCAGAGGGGCAGCAGCCTCTTCGGCATTTTCAGCCGGGGCGGCTTTATCTGATATTTTACAGGCGGCGGATTGGTCTCGCGAGTCTACTTTTCGAATATTTTATTTTCGCCAGACGGCGCATGCGGCTTTTTCTTTGATTTCGCAGCGTTAAAATTGCAAAATATGAAGCCTCCTGTCATGTAGTAAAATTGTAGATTATGTTAGCGTAAGTGTACTTATAATCTTAATTTTAGTAATGACAGGAGGCGAATATTTTCCCGTTCCCTCCCTCCCAGGGGGTGTCTACGCGTCAGGGCAACACCGTCATCTACGTTCGGAAGGTAGGAGGGGAATGGGTCATTGACTTAGAATGTTTAATATACCTGTGCATGTGATGTTGCATGGTCTTGCAGTTCTGTGGTATCTTTCACTTGTTTCCTTTCTTTCAGCATAACCGACATGTCGTCAGGGACGGTAGAGCCTGTTGGTTCCAGTGGCTGACAAGGGATTGCCGGAGTCCGGTGTTTTCGTTGACGCGGCTTATTCTTCTATGTTCTAGTTGACTCTGTTTTGTTGTTTCAAACGTGTCGAAGCAAAGAAAGAGGCGGGGTTTGGTTTGGGAAGACCTTATATTACCTTAGCCTCCTTCTAATTGGTCAGTTTGTTTTATGTTAATCTGGCTGCTATGGAGTTTAAAGTAAAGAAAGTAATGCAAAATATTCGCCTCCTGTCATTACTAAAATTAAGATTATAAGTACACTTACGCTAACATAATCTACAATTTTATCACTAACTTTAACGTAATATTCCATGTATGCAACCTTGAAGACAGAAAGGTAAACTATATGGACGACCCAAAATATCCGCAACGTTCCATATTTCTCCATAACATTCCATATACAAGGCCAACCTCATATCTCAAAAAAGAAATGAAATGGAAATAATCTACTCGCAACCCGATTAAGGCCACAGATAAAATCACCCCGATCAAAGAGTAAATGAGTATAACTATTAACTCACAACCCGATCAGGGCTAAAACTGTGATCGCTCTCATCCATAGGCAACGAGTGTAATCAAAAGACCTAACAAGATCCAACATACTACATGTTGCAGACTAACTAAGGTCTCCAAACGAATCCCATTCCTGCATCCAAAATAAATACATCCAAGAATAAATTCAACAAATATGGGGGAAGATAATCCTAACATATCTGAGAGAGAGCAGAATGACAAATGTTTAGATGTTAAACCTACTAACAAAATCACTACATAAATTAATCCTCTTTGTATTATATTTTATTTTCTGATACGTTCTCATAAATATCTATCTATCTTAAAATGAGACTAAAGCTGTAAAGCTAAGTCACATACATATGAACTATACATGTATATAAGACTAAGCTACACAGCCTATCTGTACACACTGCCAATATCTAATAGCAATATCAAACTCATTGCCAAACACAACTAATTTCTGTTGTACACAACGTATAATATTGTTTTCAATACTCTAGTTCATCACTACTTCTTAAATACAATAGGTGACATCGTATATCTTATTTAACCCTTTTGGTTCCTTGGTGGACAATGTAAATATCGAATAGACCTCACGTTGTGATAGCATACCGGATAAATCTCCTCCTCTTACAGGTCTTACTAATTTTTCCACCCCTTGTACCATGAAATTATTTAAATCAGAGTTATGTACTGTACAAAAATGATGAGCAACACCTGTCTTCAAATCCCGACAATTTATATTGCTTATATGTTCACGAATTCGTTCTCTCAACATACGTGAAGTTTTTCCAACATACTGGATACTACAGGATTTACAAGTTATTAAATATATCACATTTTTTGTGGTACAATTTATGTATTGTTTATTATTATATATCTTCCCCGTCACTGTAGAATGAAAGGACCTAGATTTATTTATCCATCTACAACAACTACATCGTGCATGTCCACATTTAAAAGTCCCAACTTCATTAAGCACGTTTGTGCGAAACGCGTGAGACTGTAATCTCCTGTGTTTAGTGTTTCATGTTCAAATAAAGAAGTTGATTTTTATCCGATCTTATTGAGTGTGGTGAAAATTGTTTTCATCTCTTTAATCTATGACATCCTCATCCTTTGGGATGAGGATGTAGAGATGTTACAGGAGTTTATTGATTATATATTTCTCAATGAGAGAAACATACAGTTTAAACATCAAATAGGAGATACAGAGGTGGAGTTTATTGATTTTCAAATACTGTTGAATAATAAGATAATTAAAACAAGAGGATATTGGAAGACCACCTCGACCAACTCTATTTTGCATGGATCAAGTTTCCACCCAGCACACACTGTCAGATCTAGCTCATATGGACAGTTTTTGCATCTTAGACACAATAACTGCTCAGATTAAGATTTTAATATGCAGTCAATGCAACTATATAAAAGACTGGAAAAAGGGGATATGATAGCGTAGTGCTGGATCGATGTCTTGATAGGGCTAAGTTGGCTAAAAGGTCAGAACTGTTGAAGAAAAAAGTAAAGTCCAAACCTGAAAGACAGTGTTTGGTATTTGATTATCCTCCCATGGCAAATAATATCAAGAAAGTTATAGAACAGAGTTGGCATATACTACAGAGAGATCCGGTGTTAAGGCATGTATGCTGTGACAGACCGGTAGTCAGTTTTCACAGGGCTACGAATCTCCGGGACTTATTAGTACATAGTGAGTATAAAGGTCTGGTGGTTTCAAACTGGATTGGGGAATTATTGTTGCAGGGACTGTATGTCCTGTGGAAATATAAGTATGGGTAAATAAGTCTCATTTCCAGGTTATATGCATCAGATTTTCAACCTGATCACCTGTTAATCTACCTTTGTGGTGTATGACTTATTCTGCCCCTGTAACAGACTTTATATGGGTAAGACCAAGTGCTACCTCAAAGATTGTATATTGGAGCACTTAAGGTTGATTCATAAAGGTCAATATATCTTCTAGAGATATATATAATTGTTACTGACTGTCCAGCTTTATCACCCTGTTTCAGTCTGGTTTTTGTCTAAATCACTCAGCAGTCATGGCACTGCTAAAAGTATGCAATGCTATCCAGACTGGCATGGAAAATGGTAATCTCACTGGAGTTATTTTCCTAGCTTTTGCAAAAGCCTTTGATACAGTGGATCGTAACAGTCTGGTAATTAATCTCAAATGCTCGGGATTGGATAATCATTCTCTAAACTGGTACTGATCCTTTTTATCAGACAGAACACAATATGTGTCTATTGGTGACATTATTTTCCTTTAGCTCAAAGTGGGGTTCACCAATGCACCATTCTTGTCCCTCTTATTTTTTTCTATTTATAAATAATCTTCCGCAATTTTCAAAACATCTTGTTTGCACATGTATGCAGAAGACACTATAATATACACTAAAAATCCAAATATATCACAATTTGAGGCTGTATTACAGGATGATTTCTCTGAAGTTGAAAAATGGGCAGCTAAAAATAAACTGTTATTAAACACTGACAACATGGTCAGAATGGTTTGGTACAAAGCACAAACTACTTAACTTCCACAATACCCATTTAACAATTGTAACAATGTATAATTGTGACTTTATTTCTCTACAAATATCTTGCTATTTGGCTTGACCCCAACCTCACTTTTGGTCTTCATATTGATAAATAAATATCCAAACTTTATCCTAAAGTAGGTTCTCTGTTTAGAAATAAACCCTGCTTAAGTCACCTGGCAAGAAAATGTATTGGTCAACCAATGTTAATGCCAGTCATAGATTATGGGGACGCAGTATATGCTTCTGCTCCACAAATCCATCTTGGTAAACTCTACATTCTGTATAATTCTTTGTGCTGCTTTGGCATCCAACATAATTACACTACCCATTGTGATATGTTTAAAGAATTAAATTGTCTATCACTCAAATCTAGATTTCTTTGCCTCTCTTGCCTAGTTTAAACCCACTTCACTTGAAAGCTACCAGACTACCGCAGCAGTATGCTCACTACAGCTATCCATAAAATACCATAACAATTCACATACCATACCATACATACCATAACAACTCACCGAAAATTCCAATACAAAAAGAAGCCTTCTGCCTTCTATAGAGCTCTGTATATATGCCATCTGCCTTTTATAGATCTCCAAAAGCCTGGAATAACCTACTAAAAAAAAAAATCAGATCCTCTCCCAGTCTAAAATCCCTAAAAAGTAACCACTTCTTGGTATCTAAAATTGTAACTGTATCTAAATGTCTGTATATTTGTTTATGTTTACACCTGTGTATCTATATAAATTTTTTTCTCTATTTGGGTAAATATGTTACATTTTACTGTAAAAGCTTGTCAGGTCATATTGGAAAATGAGAGAAATGTCAATGTATTCTTCCTGGTTAAAGATTTTCTAAATAAAATATATACATTCTACATAGTGTGCCTCTGCATGATGACATCATTACATCGGCTCACAGATATTTACGCTGAGGCATAGCAGTAGATTTTGTGACACATGGATAAATAGCAACAGCCCTTCTAGGATTGTTTTCCCACTTTTATAAAAGATAAGAAACTCATAAGGTTTCATATTCGATATTATTTATTTTACTAGAGAAAAAGAAAATTAAGCTCTTCACGGTACATATCTCATTTTATCCTTTAAATTGTAAAAGTGTATTAACCAATAAAATTGCATTGATTCAATATAAAGATATTCATTTTTCTACAAAAGGTTCAGATCTGGCAGAGCAGATATCAAGAAAATTTCTATCATGGTCACAGATTGTATGGTATAGAGTAAATTACATTATATTCACAAGTTATGTGGTAAAATGTATTGTAGAAAAGGTAACCCATTCCTTTTTTGTGTGGGTACTCTCTTTATTGTGCTTTCACTCACTTTTAGGGACCTTGAGACTCTACAATGTTATTGGGAGAGATTGGGTCAGCTTGTGTTTATTAACCCTTCAAGTGCCAGAAGGGTATGCAACACATTGCAAAGCAATGAGTTTGCATACCACTCTGGCACTCAAAGTGTTAACTTTCAGAAGCAGTATCTACACTCATTAGGAGTTAGCTTTAACAAAGCAATATCTTCTGAGAGCTCTACACCATCAGTTAAACATTAAGGACCATATTTAGTAAGAGTAGCAAATCTGGAGCAAACCAACTGCACCATAGGGGAGAGTTTAAAATAACCAATGATTTAAATGAAGATTTTAACCCCTTGAATGTTAGATAGGTCTTCAACTAATTAAATTGAAAATTGTAACCCCTTGCTTTGCAATACTTTGGAAACTTTTCTAGTATTTAAGAGGTGAAATGCCCTGTTTAAAACTAGGTGAATTTGGGAAATTTTCTTTTGTCTTCTTTTATGCAGTTGTTTTGCTGCAACTTTTTCAACTTCACCTTAAGTGGTGTATTAGACATATAGTAGCAAAACTAACATAACCATTAAAAAGTCACTTAGGAAGTCATATGGGACCTTCTTGCAATGTTTCAAGCTCAGTTCTGTCTGTGATCAATAGCAAGTCTCTAGCAAAGGTGCATCTGGGAAGATGTATAGCTACTAGTCTTACAGGATTTAAAAAGATGAGCTGCTTTTTTTTTGTTTTGTTTTTTTTTGCTTTACCTCTAAAACATTGGTACTTCACTTTGGCACCAGGCATCTCACTAAGGAATGCTTGGGTGAGCTTCAAGCATAGCCACCTAAACACTGAAACTGCCACACACACTGAACCTACCTAGTAAGGCTGTAAACACAATCCAGTCAGGAACTCACTTTACCTATCATTCTTAGAAAATTTTCATTTTAATCAACCACCCAAAATATCCTGCTAAGCAAATCCTTCCTAAACTGGTACCAAACATAAGGTTGCCATAACCAGAGCTACCCTCTCCTTAACATGGTAGGTTTGCCATAGAGGTTATGTTCGTTGGAAAAAGGAGGTCACGTTTTAATTAAACTTTTTTTAAGGGAGGGGTTTTAAGTCATCTTTCTTCTCACATTTGCCTCAAAGCTCATTTAGATACTTGTTCACACCTAACTGACTAACCTTCTGGCTTTTCACTCCCTACTAGATTCTCTACATTGAGGATTCTGCTGTTATCACTCTATACTCTCACTAAAGGAACCAATGATTTGCTCATGGCCAACGCAAAGGGCCACTAGTCATTAATAATAAATATATCCTCTGTTTTCAATACAGTTGATCACCCTTTTATCCAAACCCTCTCCTCTTTTGGACTCAGCTCTCTCCTGGTTCTTATCCTACCTCTTTGAGCATCCTTTATTGTTTTTCCTTTTTAGGCACTTCTTCCTCTCTGCTCTCTCTAAAAACTAGGGTCAGTACTCAACTCTAGCTCTCCTTCCTTACATCACTTCCTCTCTTATAGACCAGATTACTAACTGCCTCTCTGCAGTATCTACCTTAATTTTATCCAGTTGTCTAAAACAGAACTTCTCATCTTTTCCCAGTCCCCCCACCCAAAGCTATCATCACTCTCTAAATTTCCACCCTTGTTTCAAGATGCATGACTTTGTCAGCGGGACTGCCCTGGGCTGGGAATTATGTGGTCAAGATACTGTTCAGTAACCATTTTGTCTGTGTATATATGAGGCTGTATCTTTAAGCAGCATAGGATTTGTTTTTCTAGAAAACAATTTTTTCAAACTTACACCCAGTAAATATCCTTGAAACACGGCCTCCCTCACTTTGAATAAGAACTTTATTTAACTGCACCTGGTGTTTTTATGTAGGGAGATGTTGTTCTTGCATTCTTGAGAGAGGACATTGTTTTGAAACCTACCTCATTAATTAGTATCTATATCCTTATTATATTTGATTGACAATAGGGTCTTTCCTGAAGATTCCTGGTAGTAGACTGCCATCTAGCTATATGGTGGATTTATTTCTTCAAGTTGTTTGTATATGCTATTTATTAATCAAAAAACTTTAGGAAAATTTAAATATTACCCAATAAGCTAATTATCTAAGGAGTGACCTATGAGAAAGGAATGGGTGTATTTTTCTGTTAAGGGGGTTTAGGTAATATAAGCAGTGTACAGGGGGAAATAGGGGCTTTTTTTGCTGAATTTCCTAGTTGCTGACCTAATTTGAGCTGAACCTCTCTGTGCCAAAGACCACACCCTGTATAGGATTGGTAAACAACAATTAAAGTTTATTTACATAACACTGTATATACTTCTAAAGTTATTATAACCCAGTCTAGTTCCTAGTAGTGCTGGTCAACCTACTGAAAACTATTATACAGTAGCCATTTGGATGTAAAGCTAGAATAATCTTTGGAAGTCATACAGTCCAATCACAGAAATAATAGGGTGAGATCAGATTGATAGAAATTTTAGATAATTGAGAGTTATAGTTAGCTAGCATTGCTGACACCCGCAGAGCCAATTTTTTTATTGTGTGTGTAAGTCTGCATATGAATGATGTGGGATGCATTGGTGCTCCACTACAACCATGTATAGAAGATTCCCAATAATGTGTTCAATTGATCTGGTGTTCTAAATTAACACTTGCATTGCTGTCTGGGAAATGTCTTTCTGTTTCTCTTGTCTGTGGTTCTGGTACTTCATAACTCTTTCTGTTTAAATGTTGCATTATCAGCGTAGTGGTATCAGGGTGGTCTTGATCTGTTGGAATAGTCACATTTGTGAAAATTCTGTCAGAAAAAAGCAGCGTATGCCACTTTGGACGGAGTAGTAAGCTGGTCCTTAATGTGCATGGTTCTATTAACCCCGCTGCTGAGTTGTGTACAGACATGATTTTGTCATTATAATCTCTATGGCAAATGCTATTGCTTAAGATTATAATGTGGCAATGCTAAATTTTACTGAGAAATGTATTTCATTATTCTGTGTTACAACCAGAGGTATGCATATTGAAAACAGCAGATGATTAGTTAAATTCTATATTTAGCAGTTCTGGGACCCTATGTCTTACTTCTTGTAATATTGTGCATATGGCAAAGGGTTGTTAGTTGACATGTGTCCCTACTGAGCATATTTCAAATTACAAATTCCCTGCCATTTAATTGCTTTTGTACATACAGGATGGGGCAGGTGTTGTTACACTGCCACCTACAGTATTGTTTATAATTGAGAGGAAAAATTAACCCTTGCTATGCTGTTGTCTTCAAATCTTGCTAGCTTACCTCTGGATACCTACATGTAAAGATTAACCCTTTATGTGCTGGTATGCTATCTGTGTAGTTATCTGATATATTTTATCTTATTATAATTTATTTATGCTATGTATATCTTAGTCTAGGACTTGATTGCATTAAGATATATTACTGGGTCAAATCTGTATACCTTTATATCCTAATTCACTGATTATTATTGTATTTTCTATGTCACATTTTATTTATCCTTAAATAAAATTACATATATTGTTTCACAAATATGAGTAATTATTTCTATTTAATCAATTCTGTTCACTGTGAAAAAGTGTGTCATACCTAGATTGTGTACAAGATCTCAAATGTATTTATTTATAATTTTGTTTATTTTATGTGAGATATACAGTGTCTGATCGTCTGTTTCTTTTGTATATCCTCAACAGCTTATTCTTCTTCGTTTCTTAAATTACCACTTCAATTCTATAAAACTTCCTGAGGGCTGCTCCCACCCTATGGAGCTCTCTGACTCACTGCTTCAGACTCTCTCTTGGCCTCCAGACTTTTAAAATGTCCTTCAAAATCTACTTCCTCAGAGAAGCCTATTGGATGGCATACCATTTTCCCCATGATCTCCTCCAAACCTAAAAAATATTACAGAGATGTCTCCCTTCTGTGTAATATTATTCCCTCTCACTGCATACGGCTTTGTAGATGGACTTATTTGCATCCTTACTTTATTCCTCCACTCAGTCAAGATATCGCATTTCTACCCACTATAAACCAAACACTCACTTCCACTCTCACTCCAAATTACTACTCCAAAATGCTACCTGCTGAATCTTCTGCTCTACAGATCAGTATAGCACTTCTCACCTTCCTCTCATTGTGTCACAATCTTTGGCTGGACCACTAGGCAACTATGAGTACTTAGACACTGTGAATCAATCCCCCCTACTACAGATTGTTCACAAAGCCTTGTAGTGTTGATTGTAATTGCCATGGTACATTATTCTATTGTGTTGTTAAACATTTTTACAGCACTGAAGAATCTGTTGGCATTTTATAGAAAGATGATAATACATAATGGTAAGTTACATTTTCCTCTCTATTGATTATTTATTCCTTAGTTTAAAGGGATAGTAATACTTCATTTTAACTTTATTTTATTTTGTAGGCATTAAAAAAACATGAAGAATGATATAAGTCTTATCTCTGAAACCTTTATGGTTTAAGAGATATTCACAAACAAAGTATCCCCCCCCTGTTCAACCAGATCAGAAGGGAGATGCCCAGGTAGACTGCAGAGAGGGACAATCTTCAATTAAGATAATGGAAAAAGCTGAAAAACTTGTCAAGGGGGGAAGGGCTTTCATTGTTTTCATACAAAGAAAATTGTCCCCTTCTGTTATCTGTACTGTCATACAACCAGACTCACATCTGAGAAGAGATGGCTTACACTAGGTAAAAGGGGCAGGAGGGGGAAACTTTGCTTGTGAATATCTCATAAACCATAAAGGTTTGAGAGATAAGACTTATATCATTCTTCATGTTTTTTTAATGCCTACAAAATAAAATAAAGTTAAAACGAAGTGTTACTATCCCTTTAAGTGTGGAAAATTTTGCTAATAACTGTAAGGATAAAGAATATAGTTAAATGCACTTTGATGGTTCGAAATAACACGATTGCCATTTGAATTCTGGTCACAAGTAGCTTGCGCACATATGGAAATTGGATGGATGCCCTCATATTCCAGTCCATTAAGTTGTTTTCATGTCCATATGCAGCAGAAATTAGAAAGTGCCTGCTTTGACATTCAGACATTATTCAGAAGATAGAGAATATATGTTTAGTAAAAATGCAAAATATCAAAAAATATTGTAGTTCTGAAGATTCATGCAGTGTGTAATAGTTTCACTCCCTAACTTATTTTCTTGTACATTTAGAATGAAATGATGATGACCACAATATTCCAAGGTAGTTTATTCAGTGAAAGGGAATCATGTTCCATGCTGTGTGAGAAAATGCATACATAAAGGCAAGTAAATAGCCCATATCATACTCTAGGTGTACAGAGAAAATTCTGAACTTGAAATATTTTATTCAGCTAGATATAGCGATATGATTTTTTTTCAGGTTTTCATCCATAATTACACTTTTTTGTGCTGATGTCATAAGAAGAACGGGGTCAATTCTTGAGCAAACCAACAGCACAATTTGCATTAATCTAAACTGGTATTTTAACTACTGGAAAGCTAAAAATATATGAAATGGACTGTGAATTGATTCAGTGGATACATCCATAGCATTCTAGGGATTAAAATGCCCAATGAATCAATGGAGATTTTTATTTATCCCCCTTAACCTGCCCAGTGCCAGGAGGCTTGCAATGTATCGCCATGCAATACATTGTAAATGGTCTGGCATCAGAGGGGTTAGCTAGTCAAAAATTACACAAAAACTGCCTGCCAGCCCCTGTTATTCTAACCGAACATCATTAGCCCCTCCATTGACAAGCTGAGAACACATTGTAATCAGTGTGTTCAAGCCATCCTAGCAATGGAAGGGTAAAAATGAAACATTTGTTTAATCCCAGGTCAAAATGGCTTTAAATAATAAATATTTGGGGGGGGATAACATTATCCTCAACACCTCTCTGTCCACAGCTGATCAGGATGAAGCCTCCACATTCTTTTAAAAAATAGAAGGATGCTCAGAACTCCTTCTGTCCACCACTCCAATATTGTGTATATGATTACAATATCCATTCGTCTTGTTGTCAGCATGCAGTGTCCACCGTATAAATCACCTAAATAAAAAAAAAAAGAATGTAAAAAAGCCCTAAAATCCACACCACCACCATCATTTTCTGCTAAAATTATTTTAAAATACCTGCTTGGGTCTCTGCCAGGCTACCATGTGAAGAAAAAAATAAGTATTAGCTTTTATATCGCCACTCTCTGCTTAAGTTATTTTCTCACACTGGCTGGGAAGTATAGTGTATTAATATAGAATAAAATAAAGGAACGTGCCCTGGAGTAACCTCACATTCCAGCCAATACAGAAATATTAGGAATGGGCAAAACATTTCACTTCAAAAGAGAAACATACCAATATTGTTCTTTTTACAACCTTTTCAATGCATCGAAATCAGTGATACGTATGTATCACCCACATACACACACAGACACACAAACACATTTGTAGAGTTTCCCCATATATTGTTGCCATGCTAGTATAAAAGTGGTGTCAGTGTCGGGCATCTTGTCATTCTGTGCTTGGGAGAGAAAGAGACAAAGAGAGAGAGAGAGAGAGAGAAAGAAAGCTGCTGAATTTTTCATGCTAGCTAGAGTAGGTAGGTAGGCAAAGAGAGTGAGCTGGAGTTGCTTGACAGTCCGCACACTGACAGCTGTACTTTAAAGTAAAAATCAGCACTACTAACATTATGTCCACAAAACATTCTAGGGGCAGTGATAAGGTGAAAGGAGCAGGAGGAGAACATTGATATGCTGATGTAGCAAATTCATCCTGCAGAAACTGACTATGGCCACTCTTGCTGAATCTTGTGCAATAATTGATTGTGGTGATGCTCCTCCTAAGGAGACAATTTGTAAAAGTGATATGAAAAATTCCACCACCAGTAGTACAAAACCTGAAGACAAAGAGCCACATTGTAGTGGTGTTGCCATAGCAGAGGAGGATTTAACCATGAGATCAAATGCTGCTTCATACAGTAACTTTAAAGGGTCAGTAATGCCAGTATTTAACTTTATTTAATATTGTAGAGATTACAAAAATGAAGTATTTGGAGAAAGTGGCATCTCTCAAACCCTTACAGTTTGAAAGATATTCACCGCTAAAGTTCCCCTTTCCCTCCTCTTCTCTGCTGACAGCAGGAGATCCCGGTCCTGGGACCAGCCGGCGGCTCTGCAGCAGAGCCGAAATTGCGTTATTTAAAAATAATTACTTCATTGGAATGGTCTACCAAGTGTGCCTGGTTTGTAAGCACACTTTGTAGAGCGTTCTAATCAAGTAGTTCTTTTTAAATAACGTGATTTTGGCTCTGCTGAAGAGCCTCCTCGAGTCAGCCGACTCAAATCTCCTGCTGTCAGCTTTACAGCTAACAGCAGGAAAAGGGACACTTTAGCGGTAAATATCTATCAAACCGTAAAGGTTTGAGAGATGGCATTTTCTCCAAATACTTTATTTTTGTAACCTTTACAATATTAAATAAAGTTAAATACTGGCATTACTGACCCTTTAAAGTTACTGACTGAAGCAGCATTTGATCTCATTGTTAAATCCTCCTCTGTTATGGCAACACCACTAGAATGTTACTCTTCGTCTTCAGGTTTTGTAATACTGGTGGTGAGATTTTTCATATCACTTTTAAATACGGGCATTACTGACCCTTTAACACCCTGAAGGTCATTGTGCGTATATTGACCTTGTTTTGCTATCTGGAAAGTTTTCCATGTGTTCTATCTTGGTACCTTGACATTAAGGAACATGATGTGACAAAAAATAATATGGGGTCTGGAGCCCCCATTTAAATGCAATACAAAAAACTGAAAGGGGTCCCTGGAATGCCTTCTACCACCCTACCCTACCAAAAGGTATGGTGTGTGCATAACAAAACATATACTCACTATGATGCAGGGTATCTACTGGTGATGGTGACACCCTGGCCCTTCACATCATTCATGTACAGAAATAAATTAAATTTAAAATGAAATCCCTAAAAAACCACCACTGCTAAAAATTAAAAACACCTCACCTCCCAACCAATCATTGATATGAGGAAGGGGTTACTCATACCAGTATGTGATGTGACTCTTTTGTCAAATCAATCAGAAAACAGAGGAAGGGGTCATGTATCATTTGTGTGTCCCCTACCCCATATAAATGAATGGCTGATTGGCCAGCTGTTCTGGCTTCTAATGTAATATTGTTTGAGCATCTGTGTGTTTGCTTGTATATAGATCATAATACCATCCAAAAACATTAGTTGGACCCAGAAGGCTTGGGTCCTCCAGACCACTCTCCAGGCTTTGTAACTTCCTAGACAGAACTGGGACATGTCAGTGAAGAATATGAATCTAAAAAATAATACCAAGCAGGTTGGGCACTCATAAGAATATACCTAGGGAGAAAACCATGTATGTCATACATAGGGTGCCATCATGTTCTAAACAGTCAAGAGAGAATAAAAAACAAAAAACAAACAGAGGACATATATAGAGGCACTCATCTCCTCAAAGATAAACCAAAAAAATATACCAAAATAAATTCACAAAAATAAACTCGATACAAATATATAAATATACTTTAATGTGATGTACTCAAGGGGTATAAAAACACAGCGGAGACAGAGTCAACCCCCAAAAACCCCCACCAAGGATCCCCACACATACACCTGCACAATAAAACAGAACCTACAACTAGATGCCGGCATCTATACAAAAAAATATATATAAAAAAGAAGAAAAATTCTCTCCATATATATCCTATTGCCCGGAGGGACAAGAAGCTGAATAGAGAAATCCAAGTCACAAACAGTGCTCTGAGATGATGATAAATCCCGGGTAAATCACAAAATACAGGGCCCAAGGAAATCGCTTCCACCGATAAAACTATTATAGTAACAACTATATCTCTTCACCACACTTAGACCAGCAATAAAGAGTCATATCTCATGTACACACATATTCCATGTAGCGATCTCACATAGCTACCGCATAGCCTTGTATTTTGTGATTTATATTTTTTGTATAGATGCCGGCATCTAGTTGTAGGTTCTGTTTTATTGTGCAGGTGTATGTGTGGGGATCCTTGGTGGGGGTTTTTGGGGGGTGACTCTGTCTCCGCTGTGTTTTTATACCCCTTGAGTACATCACATTAAAGTATATTTATATATTTGTATCGAGTTTATTTTTGTGAATTTATTTTGGTATATTTTTTTGGTTTATCTTTGAGGAGATGAGTGCCTCTATATATGTCCTCTGTTTGTTTTTTGTTTTTTATTCTCTCAAGAATATGAATCTCAATTCCTGCCTTCATTAGCACAGGACTCAGCACGATTCTCATCAATGGTTCCTGTAAAACCCAACAACATTAGTATATTGATGAACATTAAATGAGAAAAAGCTGCTCCACTGTGATCTAGGATTATGTTAATGACCCCTTATTTATCCTTTGTCTTAGGTGTGTAATAGATGTGTGTGTAACCGTGCTGATCCTGGATGTCTCCAGCTCCATCCAATGTAGATACACACAAACAAAACAATGGATCGCACTGGAATATAGCAGTTCAGTAGCGTAATACCACAGTTGTAAAATCCATTAAAATTTATTGCATAACATAATTAAAATCATACCTGCTACTTCACACACTACTGTTATGTAGAGGTGTCATTCCTTACCTAGCAGCCATCCCCCATGAAGAGTTCCATTTACAAAGTCCCTGTGGATGGAGGATTGGGCCAGTAACTAGACGTCATGTGTGTTACCAGGGAGGGCAGCAAAAGTTATCCTTATTTACTGAATGATAGTTCTTATGGTTCAGATATATTTGCTACATCCTCACATGACTGAAATCAATATCCTCATAACATTGGGGAACACCCCCATGCCCATTCCTGCTTGGTGGTGGGGAAAGATATATATGTCTGGGTCTTCCTTGTCATAGCTGTAAAAACATCAGTTATAGCCCTGAAACACATGGGTTGGATATACCAGACACTACAACCTTGGTGGATTGGAATGAGTCCGATGCCATGAAATTTATGGTTAAAAGCATCAGATGCTTTTAACTATGTCTTATTAAAGAAGTGTTTTTATGGAATATTTTGAGTGCTCAACTCTTTCTATGTAACATTGGTCAATTATTTGAGTTTAGGAGCACCGGTCTATATTGCTGACTTTGAAAGTGAGTGCGGGAGTCTATCCAAATGCGTCCATGAAATTTATGGCACATAATAATTTCTGTATTCCATTGATGGTTTACCATAAGCTTGGGGGTCTATGTCCTCCCATATTACCTAGTAAAGCTGTAGAAGACTTGCAGATGTTAACCTGTGGTGGTCTCTTATCTCACCCTCTCCTATGGCAAAGAGTATGAATTGGGTCCTATATTCCCTGGCTTGTGCCCCTATCCTGCTCTGTGCAGCTTTGTTTCTGACCTGAACTGTCATTTGGGGCTGCTGAAAGGTGGAGCTGATGAAACAAGAGCAGGTAAGTCAGCAGCTGCAGCAAAAACATGTTAATTTGCACCAACATATGCCATGCAAACAAAAGGTAATATGTTAAGCTTTGTATATGAGCATAGTGCTATGTTGTGGGATAAGATATCTTACCAGCAGCTCCAGAATCCTCATGGTCAGTCTCCCTGCCATGCACTTTTCTCCTGCATTGACGTGTCAACCATGTGGAGAATGCATGCGCTTGCCTTTTGTGACCTGTTTAAAGACTAAGGGATTGGAGTGTGTTATTTGTAATTGTCAGAAGTGATTCAGGAAATGTTGTACTGGTCTTGTTTAGTGTCCAGGTGTATGTTATGTCCTTGAAGGTAGAGGGGGAAGTGGTGGTACAGGTGTTTATGTGGTGATGTGTGAGGGTGTTTGGGGGCTTGATTAGTTCTATGATATTTGTGCAGGTGTGTTGTTTTGGCTTCTGTTTGGTGTTCTGGGGTGCTTGGTTTAGCTTTTTTCGTCTCAGTGCACATATCCCTAGTGTTGGTATCAGGATTGTACACTGCAAAAAGTTGGTTTAGTGCATCTAGTGAATTGTAGGCATATTGAGTTGATGGTCAGAAATGTGTGGCAGAAAAAGTATCCTTTTACCATGCATTTAGTGTTAGCGTAGGTCATTGAATCACTAAGTGGGTATTGCTTTCTATTAATTTCTATGGTGTAGTGTTTTAATGCCCATTGTCTAAAACATGCTCCCATTGTTTTCAGATAGATGTGTAATTGGATAGCTTATATGGTTGTTTAGACCTCCCTTAACAATAATATAGCTTAGCATATGTCATTGAGTCAAGCCCACAGACTTAAAGGGATATTAATGTTTCACTAAAAAAACAGCTCTGATTAACCTTCATAGTATTTGGGCCGTGAAAAGTGCTATTTCAATACTGTCCGAGTTGTAGTTCAAGAGTAATGAATGATAAAGTATCGCCCACCTGCTCCTTTTACTGATGTAACACTGCTCACCTCAGAGCAGCATGACTGTCCAGATGGATCTCAGCAAGGGACAATCTTCAGTGAGCATAAGGAAAAACCTGTCAAGGTGGGGTACGGTTTTTCTTATGCTCAAAATAAGAAGATTGTCCCTTGCTGAGACCTGAGATCTACATCTGAGGGGAGGTGGCTTACACTAGGTAAAAGGGGCAGGAGGGGGATACTTTATCATTCAATTACTCTTGAACTACAACTCTGACAGTATTGAAATAACACTCTCCATGGCCCAAATACTATGAATATTAATCAGAGCTGCTTTTTTGTGAAACATTGCTATCGCTGTAATTGTGACCATTCTCAGTTGCAACAGGATGCCTTGTTTTACATATTGCAGGTAATGTCAATGAATGAAGAGATTAAGTGAAATATCTCATTTAAGGTAAGATAAAGTAAAACTTTCTTACATTACATCTAAACCTCTGTCCGTCTAGTTTTAGAATATGGCCTCTTGCCTTAAAATTTTTACTCATTTTAAATGTACTTCCCTCCTGCATTCTTGGTTATATGTTATGTGTGAAACCTCCATTCAAATTTGTCCTTAACAAATAAAAAAATAAATAAAACAAAAACCACCTCATAGGATTTTTTATTTCCCCTCTATGGCACAGTTGGTTTGCTCTAGATTTGCTCATCTTTTTCTTTCTGCATAAGGCCCTAAGGTGCTTACATAGAAAGCAAAAGATGGCCATTTCTGGAACAAACAAACTGCACCAAAGACTAAAACAATCCCATTGTTTTAAATGAAGGTTTTAAGCCTTTGAATGCTACTAGATGATGGGGTAAAAGCACTTTTAAATCTATGGAAATTTGAGGAATTTATTTATCCCCTAAGATTTAGTTGGTTTGCCACAGAATTGCTTATTTTTACATTCTACATAAAGGCTCTGAATCTGTGCAGACACAAGACAGAAACTGTTCCAGTAAAATAAGAAATTAAGTATTCAGCATGGTTGCACAATTTTTATGGAAGGATTTAGAGCTTGGATTTCAAACTGAAAGACTGTCAATCTTGTCAACTTTATGAGCTGTGTCCTGATAACAACGAGCCTGAGAAAAGCAATATAGTTAAATCTTTGATAAAGAGTTCACTTCATTTGGTATATTCAGCAGAACGAAAGTGCACTAGGAAGTAAGTTCTAGCTTACATCACAAATTACAATATCTGGTTTAAAATATTTTTAAATATATAAAAAGGTTGTTGAAGCAAGGTGTGTATGTAACTGGCCTATTTTCAAGGAATTCTTTATTATTTTCTTAAACATTTACACATCAAACACCCCTTTCTCCAAAGAGGTCCAAACTAAGGCCCTAGTAGCATTTGTGGCCCTTAGATTTGGTCAGTCAGTCCCACCCCAGCAAATTTATATAAACGAGAAAAGTTGGCCCTCTGTGACAGATAATAATCTCATCTTAATATCTTTAGTAATGAGACAAAAATGGAATACTGCTTATGTAAGTCTTTGTAGCATATTTTAGGGTTGGATATTATCCTAGCTATGCATTGAATATAATAGTCTTTACTTGGTGTCTATGAGCTCTTTTCTCTTTAGTCCCTTTACATAAATTATTCATAGCTGGCCCTCAACTCATTGCTATTTTCTCAGTCCGAACTTTGAGGAAAAAAATGGAAATTTTTGAGTTTCCCTAACAAATTAGGCTCAAAGAAATTATTCAAAGTCTTTTGGAGGTTAAAGGGAAGATCCTATATTTATCACCAGTATTACCAACTAGTTATAGCATATGGATTAGGAATCAAAAATATCAAAGAACTATCGACACATTCCCAAGCGTTCTTGCAGTGGTATGTACAAAAACAAAGGTGGAGCAATTTTTGGCAAAATCACAGATTTTAGTGAAGGGCTTTCAAGACTGCACCATAGGGCAGAACTTAGAATTCCAAAAATTCCCATTGATTTATTTGGATAGGGATTGTTACCCCTTAAATGCTAGAAACCTCTCTAGCTTTCAAGGGGTTAACATCCCCATTTAAATCAATTGGAATTTGTAGTTCTCCCGTATAATGTGAATGCTTTGCCCCAGATCTCCTCCACTTTTCATTTGAACATACAGCTCTCTTGGTATATGGAAGATGCCTGCAACCCAGATTATGTTTGTGAGCCACAAACTTCCAGGTTGCGTTCCAGCTAAGGGGGTTAGTTTTCTGTCTCCTCGAATAGCTGACATCATCCCTTTCAAGGGATGATGACTTTTTACTATACCTGGGAGAGGGGAGTTATGCAATAAGGTGTGATAAAAAGGCGATAAAGTGGAGATGGCTTATCCAGCGATATCACTTCTCCAGTTCCTATGTTATTCTGTGGAGCCTATGTACTAAAATCTCTCAAGCTGAAGAAATCAAAGTGCATTGGCTCCATAGTATTAAACAGTTATATCACTGGACAAGCTGTCTCTGCTTTTTCACATCTTAATGCATCTCCCACCTGCTTCACTACTATTTATAGCAATTTAACTCCATTGATGCTGAAGGAATCTCCAACTCATCCAGGGGGTTTAATGGCGGTTGACTGTTAGGGTTCCACAGAGATTTCAGTTGACTTACTGCCCCCCACCAGACACACATAGACACCACAGAATAAAGTCAACAATCATTTTTATTTTGTTTAGCTGTAGTAAAATAAAGATATTGCACATGTTCTAATCAGCGCATGACCCTGGTTGCTGTGGAAACATTAAAGCTGTAAATAATTGTGATAGAAAACATAAAGCCCGGGTCATTCAATAAAATTACAAGAGAGTTTCATTAATACCAAAACCCAATGAGGATTACACTAGTCCAAACCATTTAAACCATTATTATACCAGGTTCAGTAGAGATTCGTTCCACAGTTCATTACTGCTTGTAATGTCAGAAAGGTAATTAATTAAATATGAATAGCACAAGAAGCTTTCTTACTCTCTCAAGACATTCAGAAAGAAAGACTTTGAGAGCCTAATCTAGAGTTCCTTGTTCCCAGTACTGGGATCTTTAGAAATAAGTGGATTTTTATAATTATGTTGTTATATAAAAAAGAGATTGTATGTCTCTCCAACATTAGGATAAACACTGAGGATCTTATGCTCCAAAGAAAAATGAAATAAATCTGAGGTAAATCATTATCACTGTAGGGGAGAAGTAAAACATCCCCGTTGATTTAAATGTGGCTTTTAACCCCTCAAATGCTAGCATGGTCTCCAACACATTGTGAAGCAATGCGTTGGAGACCACTCTAGCATTCAAGGGGTTAAAAGCCTCATTTAAATCAATGGTAATTTAGGGAATTTGTATCCCTCCACTGCTGTGCAGTTGGTTTGCCCCAGAATTACCCCACTTTACTTCTGAATATAAGGGCTTCTGTGAGTCAATATAATAGACATGCCATAACAGCATAATAAAGTTTAGCTGTTATATCAAGGTACCTCAGGATGGTAAATGCTACTCTCACCTGATATCTTCACACCAATGTGCACATAACAGCACTAAGAAAAGAGCATTTCTACCACAGGAAGTGGCACCTTAAAAATAAGAGGTAATATTAGAGGGTAACTGTTGCAGAGATAGTTCCCTCATGGGAGGTCTACTTCTGTTTGAGCCGACTTGACAAGGATACTGGGGCTACATTGTGTGAATAATATGATCACCCAGAAACAAGATAGAGAGCCAGTAACGTGACCCCAGTGTCTGCCTGGCTGCTCAAACTGGACTGCTAGGCTTTGAAATCATATAATTCTACCCCAAAGGCTGTGCATGCCATATAATGCAAATGTCCAACTTAAGAAATTCAATACATGAAATCTATGAGGGATGAGAGTGACACCTATGATCTGAGCCACAGGCTTCAGTTGATTAGACCCTGATAACTGTGGGTGTCAGTTTTCTGAACCCACAGTTTTTGGAGCTATACAGTGAAACCCAGGGCTAATACTAAGTAGTTCCATAGGAACAGACTTATTAAAACATGATGGCTTCCTTTCAACCTACTAGAAACAGCTATCAAATAATTTATGTTTGTATGTTATATCACAAACTAGACTCAGTTGAGTAATCAATGGTCATGAGTGGTTACTGACATGGATAATAATAGAATTAGCTTTTCAATAAATCAAATGCAGTCAAAAAGAATGATGGGATCCACCCTATCCATTTTAAACTCATAATTTCTTAGTATTACACACCTGTATTTGACTTTACACAGTCTCATGTTTCCTCCTTCACTCTGCAGTGTTTGTTTAATGCTTACTACACAGAATACTCATCCCCCTATAAATATCAGTGTTTATTGACAAAGATTCCAACTCATAGAATGCCATTTTTGTTTGTATAATGTTAATTTAAGATTTTATTGCAATATTCTAGCTTCCTTTTTAAAATCTTCATCAGTACTACAACTAAGTCTGGCCCTGAGACACTGTCCATTGGTATATTTCCCACCAATGACCTTGGATGGTGGGTAGTCACCTATAAAATGGTGCTGGAAGCAATTTCCTTCTTCTGGAAAGTTGTTGGGAGCAAGCCTGGCTCCTCCTTAATAATGTTCAGATCTAAGAACTCAATATTCTCTTTGTCAAATGTCATGGAGAATTTAAGGTTCAAATAATTTTCATTTTCATTTTTCCAGGACACAAACTTTGTTGGTTTAAATTAAGCTCCTTCAGAATGCTGTCATCTATGTCCTTTATGTCCTTCCGCCAAACAGGCACAGGTACGTATATGATTCATTGTGTGAGAAAATGTGGTGTTTCTACTACCCCAGGTACAGGTTCACATCCTTGAGGTAGTGTATTATTGTGTATCATGCAAAAGAGAAGAGATCCAAAAGGCATCAGGACCACATGGTTTTCTTACAGAAAAAAAAGTTGATAGATAACATTCCCCTATCGTGGTACACTTGAATAAAGAGTCAAGGCTGTCTAGGATAATGTCTGGCTCCAAGTATATACCATCAAGATGTCTATAAAAGATCATTGCCACCCCAAACATAGAAAAAATCTGCTCCTACTGTTCAGATAACATTTGAACATTACTTATAACTAATAATGATACCATATAATTCCCCTGATTGCCACTGCCGTTGCAGTGCAATAAGACCCCTAGACAATAAATATATGGAATAATATTTGATGGGTCTAAAGCTAGAAAATGGAGGTATAAAATATCTGTTAAAAACATAATATATGGTGGACAATTCATAACATGAATGAAATATCTATAAAAATATAAACATTTATCGTATCCTCTGAAAACCCACACGTAATAATCATATAGTACTATCATCACCAATACAATATACTAGAGTTTCCTCATCTGTACTGTAGTTATAATAACATACAAAGATGGCTGATTAATGTGTACAAAAGTATAATGAAGGTAGTTATAATACCGACACAAATTTATAATGGTTAGAAATAGAATAGGGAAATTTGGTGAAAATGGTGGGCTAAAGTGCGGCAGTAATATGTAATAAGACACTTGGCGAATTTTGTGGGCTGTTCTGTTTGGCCCCCCAAAACAAAAATCACTGTCTCCAAGCAAAGTCTCTCTTTTACCTTTTTTCCTTCAGTCATGTCTACAAGGGCATCTACAAGTATGTGGGAGAGAGGTAAGAGTAGTAGTAGTTCGAAAACAGAGTCCCCACAGAGAGCACTCATGTTTTGAGCTAGATGATAATGAAAAAAATACCTTACCCCTTTAAAGGGGTAGTTATGTTTCAAAATAAAAGCAGCTCAAATTAATCTTCATAGTATTTGGGCCATGGAGACTCCACATCTGTGGGGAGGCGGCTTACACTAGGTAAAAGGGGTGGGAGGGGGATACTTTATCATTCAATTACTCTTAGACTACAACTCTGACAGTAGTGAAATAACATTCTTCATGGCCCAAATACTATGAAGATTAATTGGAGCTGCTTTTATTTTGAAACATTACTGCTTTGCAATGTGTTGTATACCACTTTGGTCCTTATCAGGTTAATGAATTAAAAGAACACTGACTCCTCCAACTCATCATGCATTTCTGCACTACACTGCATCTCCTTTGCTGAACTGGAAGTAATAGCAAAGGAAAAGTGAAGAACTGCCTGATAACAAGTGTCATTAATGTGTTTCATTCTCTGGGATTCCAAAATGGTGCCAGGGAGGACCCAGCATGCAACTAGGGTCTGCCCAAATAATAGGAGCTGCATGCGGGGCAGTCCTGGGTGGTGGGAAAGTTCATGGTCCACTCAATGACTGAAAGGTTCCCAGGTACTGCTTGGTCCCAGGAAGGTGCACAGAAAGGACTCTGGTCTGAATTCGGAGCTCCCCGCTCTGGATCAGCCGTGGCGCATTCAGGCAGACAGTACTGCACATGACTGCAATAAAAGTATATATTTATTTGATATATATACAAGTCCTTTTGAGTGCTCATTACTTTGGGGATTTCCCCCAATTTGACATTATTGTATTTATCCTATTAATGTAGCACCAAGGCAGTCATTTTTCTTGTTTATCAGGTGTGTCCTGCTTCAATAAGTTCTATATATATATATAAATATATGCATGTGTATATGTAAGTAAAGTGTCCTATTTAGTTTTATTTAAGTGTATGCATATATGAATATGTATGTGCTTGCCCCAAGAGAAAAATAGTCCATCACCCAGGACATCAGGAAAGAGGGAAAGGTGGAGGAGAATGGTCTCTTCCTTTTTCTCCTCCACAATCTGCTTCACTGGCTGGGGTAGAGGATGTTTCTGCTGCTCCTACTGCTGCTGCTTCAGCTCAGCATTACAACTAGGACCAGGAGTATTGCTGGCAAGTGAAATATGTCCTAGTCCCACATCACTACAGCTGGACCCCATTCCCACAGTCTGTTGCACAATAGCCTGCTCTTCATCAGCTTGCTGCCTTTGCAACTCAGAAGCAGCGGAAGCTGGAATTACAACAGCAGCAAACTCCAAAAATTCCGCAATCTCATTGCTGGTAGTGGTGGTGATTAGGGATGGGAAAAAGTTTTGCCTCAAACTGAAATTGGTGAATAATGGCACTTCACACTTGACAAATAATTTCCCGTGAAAAGTGCAGTTTTTCCTCTTTTTTCACCTAGCTCATTCCAATGAAACCAACGGGAACACTGAATTTACATACAACACATAGCAAATATTATTTTATTTCCCAAAGTCATTGTATAAAAGGGGTACAAAAGGGGCATGAGAATGCCTGTGTTGGTGGGGTGTACAGAAAGAATCAGTTGCACAGGGAATTTTTTTTGGGGAGGACTTGTTTACTGAGATTGGGGGCAGTTAATAAAAAAATAAATCCTAAATACAATTAAAAAAAACCCCATAAGACATGATATAAAAGGGGTCTGAGGAGGGTGTCTGTGTTGGAGCCTGGGGAATTAATCGACTGAACGGGGGGAGTTCTTGACTGCTGATGGGGGGACAGTTAATAAAAAATAGATAAATACAATAAAATAAGAAACTTGTATGTAAAGTGAAAGAGACAGGAACCCTCTGAAATAATCTGCCACTGGGGTAGACTGATACTTGACGTGATAGAGTATTTTGTAGAGGATGATTTGTTAGATTTGTTGCTAGAGACCCAAGCCCTGAGCAAAACAGGATTTAGACTTATTAGAGGCACAAGTCCTGAAGAAACATTGATTTGTAGGACTTAAGCTTGTTTGGCACAAGCCCTAAGGAAACACTTATTTGTAGAAACAAACCCCCGAAAAATACTAATGCTTATTTTTTGTAGGACTATCTTTTATATATATATATATATATATATATATATATATATATATATAATAGTTCTGTTGTTGGAGCACTCGCTTAAAGTACCTGAAGAAAAACTTGCCTGGGTGCCAGTCTCATGAAGTATGTAGATATCCAGAAGAATAAACTGCACTCACAGGTCTTGCTGATGAATGGACAAATTAAGTTTATTGAAAGATCAACGTTTCGGCCCGGACAGGGGCCTTTCTCAAGATAGCTAAACAGTAATAGGACAGCCCTTAAATACACAAACAATGAAAGTACCTTGGCGCCCCTATAGCGTCATAGTAGCAAAGGTCAAAAAGACAGGTGAAAGGTGACTACTATAAGATAATAAAAAATGTGTAAAAAATACACTCCCGGTAGAGCGCTGTAAGTAAAAAGTACGTGACGTACCATGACCGTCATCGGTCCTTGAGTAGTTCAAGGACCGTGACGGTCCTGGTACGTCAAGGGTCCTTAAGGGGTTAAAGCATGATCCGTACATTGCAAAGCAGTCGCAATGTGTTCTATAAAGATGAATAATACAGTGTCACTAACACATAAGACATCATCATAAAACCAATCATAAGATATGTGAAAAGAAGTAGCATAAATCATTAGAAGAAGAGGGTACCTATGTATGATCTAAATAACCTTATGGATCTGTAACACCGAAGTGTCACCTAATAATCGGACGACCAGTAAATACCTGTTGGATCAGACATGTTTCACTTAGGGATATCAGAACCATTTGTAATAAACATAGATACTATTTATATCCTCTCTTCAGTGGCCTCTGGCTACTGAAGGGATGCAAGGCACACAAGCATATTAACACAATGCCCAAGTGTCATAATCCCCACCGTACTCAGCAGTCATCATATATAAATAAACAAAAAAATCACAATACAATGTCGATATCGATATTTAACCATAACCAGTGTTTATATATGGAGATAGATATAAATAATCAGACAAATGTGTTTACTGAACATACATATTTATCTGGAAATATCACCATCTAAAAAATGTTGGTGTATTAATTTCGTAGATGTCCATGCTATACTTATCATGTGTGATGCACTGAACCCTAGTTCATGCTCATATGTATGCTATGGTTAATGTTCATATATTAAGTAATTGTGTTCTGAAGGGAAACTACTTTGTTCATAATCTCAAAATAATCTGAAATACACCAGCATCATAGTTATCACGCTGTAATGTCTCTTGATAGGTAGAGTGTAAATGATACAGATGTCCTCCAAAAAAGATACTTCAGACAGAAGTCCAGATATCCTAGGTAGATATATGAATGAGGTTCTTACCTTCCATTTGACATACAGTATGTTTAATCCATATACTGTACTCATGTCAGGATAATGGTGTGTATCCATATTCATAGAATTGCAAGGCATGAAAACATTCTGGCCACCGGAGGTAGTCCTAAACATGTGTCAGGATTTCCAACTCAACACTGATAGGTCTCATACCTCTTAGGTTTTGTGTTTATCATTTAATATATTGTTGCCCGCATTAAAGCTTAAATCATCCATTGTTGTGCCCCACTGACCTCAGTAATGTGGCTGTAGCTTGCAGTACATTAGGATTCTCTTCCTCCATGGCGTATTATGATCCAAATTCAAAGGTTATCTGTCTATCTTCTTAGGTAAATATATAGAATTTGGGTAGACTGTAGATGTCAATGAAGGTAATATTCTTGATATAATCCGATTGTAAAGTACATTTGTCTTAATAAAAGCATGAATATACCATCGTTTTTTGTCTGAAGCACTCCGGGAGAGTTGGGTCACTGACCAAAATATCCCAGTGTCTGTTGACACATTGACGAATCCAAGGAGTAAGAGTGTTATATTTCATTGGAAAAAACATTTTTTGATCATTCTTCTGTATTGCCGATTTTGGTGATAATAGATCCTGCTGTGTACATCCTTTTATTCGTTGATGTTGTAAGTCCAAATCTTCTTTCTTGTAACCTCTCTCCAGAAAATGATCCGTTAGTTTCTCTATTTGAGTATTCGCCAATACAGGGTCATTATTATTTCTTATCATCTGAATCATTTGCGAAAAGGGCAAACCTTTTATAGTGTGATATGGATGGAAACTTGATCTATGGAGGAGGGTATTTCTATCAGTATCCTTTCTATGATTTGTAATATGCAGTTTATTTTCAGAGACCCACAATTTTATATCTAAGAATACAATTTCTGTATAGCTATAATTGGCTGTAAACCTGATGGTGGATGGAATCGAGTTAATGTGTATCAGAAATTGTTGAAAGGTCTCTTCTCCACCCGTCCATATCATAAACACATCATCCATGAAACGGAAATAACATTCAATATGTTCACTGAATTGACCCAGGATGTGTTTATGTATGTAAACACAAATGTATATTAGTACATTTCTATAAGTCATCAGGTTTTAATACACAAAATACACCACATCTTTACCCTTGATACTTTGAAAGCAGGGATTTTAACACAGACATTTTCTATTTTGTGGCTGTTTTGTTTCCAAACATCTGTGTGCTAGTATTCAACCACATCCTCTTGCCTCTTTTTTATTGCTGTTTTGATTGTCTTCCAAATTTGTTTGATTAAAACCAAATATTTAATTTGGAAATTGTTTCCAAGTTTATGACACGTTTTATATGTAATCACTTTTCCACTTATCAAACTTTTAATATTTTTCTACATTTGAAAATGTGAAGATTTTAACAGTGTTTTGATCACTGATACATAACTGGAGAAGGAGAGTTGCTAATAAAAAATATAAAAAACTAAACATATGTGTGCTACTAAACAATAAAACTTATATTAACAGCATATTAACTTACGATGGAACATATTTAATAACTGATATAATGTTAATATAAACGTTATTGTTTAGTAGCACACATATGTTTAGTTTTTTTATATTTTTATGGCATTTTATGCAGCTCATTTAGTGAGAATATTACTTATACTGGCTTAGAGATCTTAATACACCGCAAATCACAGATCTAAATGAGTCTTATCCACAATTCATATATGTGTTATACACAGTAACTATATTTATTGGGAATTATTCATTTACACATGTGTCAGGGTTGCATTTCATTTGTATGTTAATTAATCAACATATCCCTTTAAAATAGTATAGTTGCTGTAATCTAAATTGTTGACTCATCAAAGTACCCACATTTTGCAGATATTACAGCTGAACACACTCGTGGCATTCTTTCCACAATGGAAATCAAATATTGGTCTGAAATTTCTTCCCAACTCTGTTGCAGAAGTTCCCACAAATGTGTTGCACTTGTAGGTTGCTTTGCTTTCACCCTCCTGTCCATTTCATCCCAAACCAGTTAGATGAGGTTTAAGTCTGGAGACTGTGCTGGCCATTCCATGATTTGAAGAATACCATCTTGTTCTTTTCTTCTAAGGTAGTTCTGACACAGCCTGGAGGTATGTTTTGGGTCATTAAATTGCTGTAGGATGAACCATTGACCAACTAGGCATGTACAGAGGGTATTGCATGGCACTGCAAAATGCTGTGGTAGGAGTATTGGTTAAGGGTGCCACTCACTCTGGGCAAGTCGCCAACTCTGAATGCAGCAAAAGAGTCCAAGCCAGAGCCAGATTTCCCAATAGGCACAGTAGGCAACTGCCTAGCACACCAATTTTTGAGTGGAGCCTCAGCTGTGCTGGCCACTAGAGGTGGATGAAAAGTCAGAAGAATTTAATTTTGAAAAACATGATTTTAGTTGTTTTTTGCTAAAATATTCTCCATTTTGGCACTGCCAATACATTTTTCACTTGTGCTTTCTATAACTGAAATCAGGGCTCAAAACTTCCACTCGCCACTAGCCAATGGCGAGTCAAAATTTAGCCCTGGCGAGTAGAAATTCAGCCCTGGTGGGTATGTTATGGCTTGCAGGTCTGGCTAGTAGCAAAGGACTTCACATTTTAAGCCCTGACTGCAACATTTCCCATCACAATATTACTTGTTATGAGAGCTGAAGTGGAGAAATACATAGCTGAAAGTAAAAGTAGTGAATCCTACAACATATGACTTGAACAGGTTGTTAGTAGGCTGAGCGCCTTTATCCTTTGCCCACAACACTTTTTTTGGCAAGTTTACTATTCCATAGGCATACGTTTACATTATTTTTGTGCAGGTTTCTAAGAACTTAGTAAGTGAGGGATGGCAGTACATTGTAGAATGTTTTAATAATATGACTTGAGGAGGTGGTGGTGGTGGTGGTGGCGGCAGTCATCTCCAAAAAACAAACTCAGTGTCATAATCCTCTGCATCAGGAAGAGAAAATCTTGACACACTCTCTAGCACATCCACCACACTTCTACTGTATATTCCAGAGCCACAGAAACATTTAGGATCACCTCTGACCTGTTGATGGTGTGTCTCCCAGTCAGACCTGTGTTTGTGCTTCAGGTGAAAACTCAATGAGGAGGTGCCTAGAAGTGAGTCTGCTTTCTACCTGCTCACATACTTCTTACACAGGTAGCAGCATGTTTAGCTTTTGGATCCTGAGTAAAGTATCTCCATAATGTGGACTTCATAGTCTGTGGGGTTCATGAGAGTCTGCTATTGTTATAACTGGGGCTAGACGTTGCTGAAATTGTACTACTACTACTACTAGGTGTCACAGGTGCTACTCTGCACTATTAGTGTGAGTGGCTGAGTGGACTTGGAAGCAGCGATGATGCTGATGATGAATGACAGGATGACTGTGTACTTTTTGCCATCTTTGCTTGTCTAGGATCAGACTTTCCATTTGTTTTCTCAGTCAGTTCACAGACAGGCACAGTGCTTGTTTTCAGTAGTGGAAGACTAAGCCTTTGCCTTTCTGCTAACTTTTCTAGCCATGTCATCAACTCTCTCCCTCTCAACTTCATCTGTATCTGAAGAAGACAAGGATCCCGGAGGGATATATTCTAGAGCTACATCATCATCAGTCATTAGGTCATCCTCAGCATTGCCCACTTCTTCTTCCCCACTAGTTTTATATTCCTTTAAGCTTTTAGATGTCTCAAACTATTTCTTTTTACTTTTCTTCTTGGAGGGATTTTCACAATATTCACTACTACCTTCAGGGCAGATGTTTTTGTTTGTCTCACTGCCAGATGCAGCAGTTGATTGAGTTACTAATTCTTCTAGCCAGGCACGTGCACACATAGACACCAAGGGGGGCTTGAGCACCTGCCCTTTTTGTCCAAAGTGCCCTTTTAACAAAAAAAAATGTAATCAGTCCGATTTTATCGAGAAGTGCCCTTTTTTTCATTTGAGCCCCTGCCCCCCAAAATGTCTGTGCACGTCCCTGCTTCTAGCACTATGCAATCAACACTGGAATGTGACTCATTGGGGAAGATTCACTAAGCGGTGATAAACAGGTGATTAAAATGGAGATGACTTCTCCAGTTTATCACTTCTCCAGTTCCTTTGTTATTCTATGGAGCCTATGCACTAAGATTTATCTATATATATAAAAGAAGACTTTGTGCCTGTCAAAACACACCCAGGGGAGGCATAAAGCAGGAGTTACTACTCCTATTGGATGATTCAATCATGCAGGGAGTTGGCCCGCCCCCACTATGCAGCCCGCCCACCACTATCAAAGTCAGAAAAAAACAATATGGCCGCCACTTGCTCCTACACCACAGACAAACACACATGCCCCACTCACACAGCACCACACAAACACACACACATGCCCCACTTACGCACACAGACCACCACACACACACATGCTCCACTCACACAGCACCAAACACACATGCCCCCACTCACACACACAGCACCACATACACCACATACACACACAAAGCCAGAAATAAATATGGCTGACACACACACACACACACACACAGTCATTCACCCTAACTCCCAGTGGACTCAGCAGGACCTGTAGTACAGCACCAGAGGAACAAAATTGCACTCAAAGGGTTAAGGTAGGCCCTCATTGCTCAATTATTTCTTCACTGTCATCATTTGCCATGCAAGACACAGGACAGACAGCCATCAGATTCACACTTAACCCACTGACTGCCACAGGGTTGTGTATCAAGTTTTACCCTTCAGGGAGTGTGTTCAAACCCCTCACACTGTAAACTTGCATTTCCCTCCCACTTCTCCTCCTTCCCCAGCCTATTACTAACACTTTTCCATATTTATGTTAAACCCCGCCCCTACTCGCAATTAAGCCCCACCCACTGTTAACCCAAATTGCCCCATTGCTCTCTCCACATCAGCACCACATGAGGGACTCCACAAGTAAAAGTTCCCAGGTATTACACACACATGCCCCACTCACACAGCACCAAACACACACAAAGCCAGAAAGAAATATGGCTGACACACAGTCACTCAACCTGACTCCCAGTGGCCTCAGCAGGACCTGTAGTACAGCTACTGAAGGGTGTTACTGCACCAGGGGAACAAAATGGCACTCAGAGGGTTAAGGTAGGCCCTCATTGCTCAATTATTTCTTCACTGTCATCATTTGCCATGCAAGACACAGGACAGACAGCCATCAGGTACACACTTAACCCACTGACTGCCACAGGGTTCTGTATCAACTTTTACCCCTCAGGGAGTGTGTTCAAACCCCTCATACTGTAAACCTGCATTTCCCTCCCACTTCTCCTCCTTCCCCAGCCTATTACTAACACTTTTTCACATTTATGATAAACCCCGCCCCCTACTCGCAATTAAGCCCCACCCACTTTTAACCCAGATTGCCCCATTTGTCTCTCCACATCAGCACCACATCAGTCCCCTCTAGGGACTTCACAAGTCAGTGTTCCCAGGTATGAATACACTTCCCACTGCTATTTAACTCTGACATGCCTCTCTATATCTTAACCCTTTGACTGCCAGAGGGGTGCACAACTCATGAGCGCATGTGTTTCTGCTCATATATGTTGCGTGTGTGTTTGTGTACATCTCTGTTACATATGTGTGTCCATGTGTGCATCTCCAGTGAGTCTGTGTGTGTGCATGTGTTTTGCATGTTTCTGCCGCTCACTGTGTGTATGTGCATACCTCCCAACATTTCACATGGCCAAAGAGGGACACTGTAGTTTTAGGTGATATTATTGGGGGTGTGGCTGGTGGGCGGGGCATTAGTAAGAATTTTTAGGTTCTTTCATGATCTATTACTGGCTATTTATGTAACTGAATAAATGATTTAGTTCAAGACCGAAGTATTTTATTTACACAGACTAATGTATAAACACATATACTGAAGTTTATTGCTTTATTGCTGTAGAGCAAAGTAATACACACCACACAGTCAGGGCTGGTGCAAGGATTTTTGCCACCCTAGGCAAAACCTAATTTTGCCGCCCATTTCGCTCCGCCCCTTGTGTCCCACCCCTTTATACCCTGCCTACTTATACTCAACCTCTTTTCATGATTGTCCTCTCTCTGCCCCCTGAGCCACTCTGCCCCTGGTCTGGAGATGCCTGTAAGAGATGCCCCCCACCAGCTCCAACTTGCCCCTTATCAGCTTCACTTTGGCCCACCAGCTCCACTTTGCCCCTATCAGCTCCACTTTGTCCCCCATCAACTCCAACTTGCCCCCATCCGTTCCAACTTGCTCCCATCTGCTCTAACGTGCCCCCACCAGCTCCATTTTGCCCCCTCAGCTTCACTTTGCCCCCTCAGCTCCAACTTGCCCCCATCAGCTCCACTTTGACCCCCATCCTCTCCAACTTACCCCCATCAGCTCCACTTTGCCCCCCATCCGCTCCAACTTGCCCCCACCAGCTCCAACTTGCCCCCACCAGCTCCACTATGCCCTCTCAGCTCCAACTTTCCCCTATCAGCTCCACCATGCACCTCAGCAGCTCCACTATGCCCCCATCTGCTCCAACTTGCCCCCATCCGCTCCAACTTGCCCCCCCATCTGCTCCAACTTGCCCCCCATCTGCTCCAACTTGCCCCACCAGCTCCACTTTGCCCCCCCTTCAGCTCCACTTGCCCCCCCTCAGCTCCAACTTGCCCCCCCTCAGCTCCACTTTGACCCTCATCAGCTCCACTTTGACCCTCATCAGCTCCAACTTGCCCCCATCATCTCCAACTTGCCCCCACCAGCTCCAACTTGCCCCCTCAGCTCCAGCTTTCCCCTAACAGCTCCAACTTGCCCCCATCATCTCCACTTTGCCCCACATCCGCTCCAACTTGCCCCCTCAGCTCCACTATGCCCCCTCAGCTCCAACTTGCCCCCCATCACATACCTGTAGCTCCCGCGCAGTCTTCTCTTCAGTAATGCAGAGCGCGGCGGGAGATCATGACTCCCAGCGCGCTCTGCATTACTAAAGATCCGACCCAATAAGGGAGAGCTGTAGCAACACAGACCTGACTGTGTTGTGGTTCCCGGCGTGGTGTGTGAGGGCGCAGCTCTTCTCCGCTGCATGCCCGCGCCCCCAGTACGTGTGCGCCCTAGGCCGGCGCCTACCTCGCCTATAGGTGGAGCCAGCCCTGCACACAGTCTGACCTCCTAAAAAGAGGGACAACAGGGTGGGAAAGAGGGACAGAGGGATTTGGCCCTCAAAGAGGGACTGTCCCTCCTAAAGAGGGACACTTGGGATGTATGGTATGTGTCTGCCTGTATGTTGCATATGTCTGCGTTTATCAGTGTGTCTGCATTTCACACACGTGCGCCCAATGGTCATAACATGACGGGCAACGCCGTCCCATGTTGCTAGTTTAAAATATCTTAGTGCATAGGCTCTATAAAATAACACAGGCAGAGCTAAGGGTAGCCTAGAGTGCTTTGTCTAGGGGTGCCTGGAATGTAAATGTGGTCCTGCATTCAGTTATTCGAGACTGCTGTTCCCATTAACACCAAGCAGCCATTGGCTGGATGGAGATGAATGGACTTATAGTCCTCAAGAGATGGAGATCCAAATTAATCTATAGACAACAAAGTGATAAAATAGCACTCACTGGGATTCAACTCAATGCTCTGGGCTACTGAGATGCAATACAAAGCTGATGTGGGTCTCCGATGCATTGCAGAGAGTTTTGAGACACCTGCAAGATCCCCACAGACTGTACTTACTAACCAGTGACTCATACACAGTAAAACTCTACACAGTTAGTGATATTAATAAAGAATAACTTTGTATGATCTTCTCGGAGCGATCGCCTCCTAAGTGCTATTAATAAGAATCATTATCCCTATACAATTCACATGGATATGTTAAACTAATGGAATTAGAGGGACCTGTCCACAGTGATACATTTGCTCGATTCATATTATCTTCTCTCATTAAATAGGGAATCGAATTCTACTCATAGTATTATTCCATACAATTTAGGAGAAGTCCCATTCTCTACAATACTATTCCGATCCCTGTTCGTTATAGAATTATTTAGTGAGTATCCAGTTAAGATACCTGAGACTCTGTATACAAAAACATATGCCATGCCCTATTACTTCTGTTTTAAAATACTCACTTCTTGTTTAAGTTTACTAAAAGGTGTTTTATGACATAGTTTTCTACACTTAAGAAAGACACTTCCTTCTTTGACATCTGTCCATTATCCAGTTTTGGACAAAGATGTGACACTTTATCTAACTAATAAGCTTCAGTCCCCAATTATAGTGGATGGTGTACTTTGGAGACTGACTTTCTGGTATATTGTGAAGCATTTACTGTTAGAGACAGGATTTATGTCCATCTACATGAACTATTTCTTTATCTGATAATAATCTGATCTGCTACCAGATAAGTGATTGTATGCTCCTTAACTCTATTGCCAGATTTGAAAAATAGCTCTTTGTAGTGGACATTCTCAACACATCCCTGGACTCAGAATTGATCAGCTTAACAGACATGTTACTCCCCATAAAATAACATCTCTGATCATTTAACACAAAAGGTGGGCGCCAGTTCTTAAAAAAAAGGCATTGTTGAACGGGAAAAGGTGCAAAGACGTGAACAAAACTGGAATTGGAGGATCTAAGTTATAAAGAGAAACTACCCAAACTGGGTTAGTTTACATTAGAGAAGCGACGTCTAAGGTGATATGATTACCATTTACAAATACATTCAAGGTCAATACAAAGAACTAGACAATGAATTATTTATGCAAAAAGCTGAGCTAAGAACAAGAGGTCATCCATTAAGACTAGAGGAAAGACACTTCTGACTAAAACAAAGGCAGGGATTCTTTACAATAAGGGTGGTAAAGCTATGGTATTTTTTGCCTCGGGATGCTGTACTTCCAGATAATGCAACTGCTTTAAAAACATCAGTGGGTGCCTATCTAGAGCAGAACAATACTGAAAATTAGGACAGATGGCTATTTTAGTTTCCCTTGAGCCTCTACTTAAGCTTGAATGTTGAGCTACACACATACTTTTTTTTTTTTTGGAATTCCAGTTGGATTGCCTGCATAAAAACCAGTGTATTGTTTGGCAGAGCAGTTTGTATTTTTTGTCACATTGTATTCCTCCTGATGAAGTGGCATGTTATCTACGAAACATGTTGAGGATTTTTTAGCTTGTTTTAAATACATTTTATATTTTTCATCTGGTGTGCTGTTTTTGGATTTCTTTTATCCTGATTGCCCTGCTGAAATGGAGCTGTGTTGCAAGTCTGTGTGGTTTTGTTGCAGGGAGAACCAGCATCAGAAATCCCCACTTGCCTTAATACAGTTGCTGTAGATTGGAGCCGGTTAAATATCTCATGTGAGTATCAGCTCTGTTTGCTATCCTGATTCATGTGCTGTTAAAGGGAAACAGTATAGCTCTCCTAGTACCTTGTTTCTGCATTTTTTATTATATTATATTCATCTTTGCCTTTTTATATAACTCAGATCTACCACATCAATTTTTACTTTTACTCTTATTGTACTGGTGTATGTGCTCTTTTATCACTACATCTATTAGTGTGTTTTATTACTGATTTGTATTACAGTTGTATTTATCAACTACACTTAGATCCCTTGTGCTCTTTCTCTTTTTGTTTTGTTTTTTTGTATACACCAAATTAATCTATGCCTGTTTTGAAAGATTTCTGATTGCATTACTGCTTAGAGACCATTTTTAATGAGTTAACAACACGACAGACCATGCTAAGACTGACCCGTTAGTTCCAAACAGCCAAATTAATTTCAAATCTTTCAATAAAAGTGATCCTTTTTTTTGTAACAATTTTTATTTATAGAAAATCCATTACAGATAGTCAGTATTGGTTAAGAACAATTGGTAGTAAAAGCGAGGTAATAAATTCACATGAATACAGAACAACATGAGAACCTGATCCATGCATTAAACTAGTACATTATGAGTGGCCCTACAGTCAATGTAGATGGCAGGGTTCAAAATTTCCACTTGCCACTAGCCAATGGCGAGTGAAAATTCAGCCCTGGCGTGTAGAAATTCAGCCCTGGTGGGTATGTTATGGCTTGCAGTGGCGAGTAACTTTTCAGGCTAGTAGCAAAGGACTTCATATTTTAAGCCCTGTAGATGGTACAGTCATTGAAGTATCATAAGAAATTAAATATTGTGCTTAATATACGTTCTACGTAAATCTGCCCTACTTCTTAGAGGTTCACCTTGACCGTACACACAGAGCAAACATATATATATATATCTAGAGAACCTCTATACTCCTGTATCACAAAGTGTCAAGCTTCAAGCACCCCAGAACTCCCAGAGTAGTGTTTATAGCAATTCTCCTTTCCCTGTCCTTCCCCCTCTTTCCTCTTCTTCTCTTTTGTCTTTTCTTCCCTGTTTCCCCTCTTTCCCTTTTTCTTTCCCTTTCTTTTTCTCTTCTTTCCCCTTCCTTCCTTCCCCTTTCTCTTCTTCTTTCCTTTTCTTTCTTCCCTTCCGTCTCCTCCTCTCCTTCTCCCCCCCTTTCTCCTCCCCCTCACCTCTCCTTACTCTTGTCTTCCCCTTCCTTTCTTTTTCTTCCTCCTCTTGTCCTGTTTGTGAGTACTCCCTCTGATTGGCCTGTTTCTTGCGGATCTGAGGGACTACTCGTCTCCTATACATTGCTGTACTACATGATCTTATTTCTAACTTCTTACTCCTGCAGTATAAACTTATCATAAAATTACCGATACGTATTATGTTCCCATCTTACACTAACCATTTTATTTACAGGATAATATTGGCAAAAAAAAAAAAAAAAATATATATATATATATATATATATATATATATATATATATATATATATACCACAACTGTGTGAACACCTACAGGTAAGAATATTGGGGTCCCCCCTAAGTAGAATAAACAACATACACTCCATATTCAAGAAGATTGATAAACTGTGGGAATGTTCAGGGCTCCATTCCCTCTTTCTCCCCCCTAGGACCCAGGGGGTCAATATTGCATATACCCAATAAGGTACTCCCCCTCCACCCCTATACATATGTTAGGTCTGACCCCAATACCTCACGAATACTTGAATGTCCAGTGTAAGCACGTCCTGATTGTATCAGGAGTCAGTCCGATGGGTAAAGCAGCAGTCAGTCCATACAAAGATTGTTGCTGGGCAAATAGGTACGGGTTGCAGAAAGTCAATGTAGGTCAGAGTTCAAATGCCCTGGTCTTCCTCTTCTCTCTGCCGCTTCTGTTTTGAAATTGGGATGTTATTCCATCTGTCAGCTTCCCCCCTCTTAGGATGACCTCCGGTGCCCCTGTCGGAACTGTTATGTCTGTCTTCAGCACCCACAAGGGGCGGTGGTATCCCCAGCTCCATACAAAAAGACGGTATAGCTTCAGGTACCCGTATTACAGCTTGTGTCCCTTTGTGAAGGACAATCAGAGAGAACGGGTAACCCCATCGGTAACTAATTTGAAGGTTCCATAAAAGGTCTGTCAAGGGCTTTAAAGCCCGCCGTTGTTGCAGAGTCAGCACCGAAACATCCTGAAAAATTGTAACAGATGAGCCCATGTAGTTAATCTCTCCCATCTCTCTTCCTTTTTTGAACACTTTTTCCCGATCTTGGAAGTTCAAAAAATGGCAAATCACATCTCTAGGCGGGTCTTCAGGGGATTGTCTAGGCCGCAGCGCTCTATGAGTCCTTTCCAGAACTATTGGGAAATCCTCCTTTAGACCCATGACATCCGAAAATATAGAATGTAACGCTTTTTCCAACTCATTCGGTGAAATAGATTCAAGGATACCTCTGAATCACAGATTATTCCGCCGTGCACGATTATCCAAATCATCTAGTTTCACGGTGAGTAAATTGATAGTGTCATCCTGTTGAGCTAACATTTGGGTCAAGTGAAGCTGTTCCTGGATAGAGACTTCCCTGTCGTGTTCCAGGGTGTCAACTCTTTGACCCAGCGAAGAGATATCCTTCCTCAATTCCGAAATGTCCTCTTTCAATGCCGTCTTGATCTCTATCACCAGATTTTTGAGATCATCCTTTGTAGGAAAACAATCCAAGTCATCCCGGTGGATGAATGGTGTATCTTTCGCAGCCATAATTGTATCTTGCGAGGACTTAGGGTCGTGAGGACCGATACAGAAAATGCCTCGTCGTCCACCGAGGCAGAAGAATGTTGCTCAGCTTCCGTATGAGATTTTCGCCCCGGCGTCTCAGGCAGTGCTTTTCCGTCCTGCGGTTTGTGGCCTACTGGTAAATAAGTTGTGATCTTTGTATTTTTCTTTGGTGTTTTTGGTCTCCTCTTACGCTGAGTCATTAGCTTTATCGAGGTTGGCTGGTTTTGAAGTATTCTCTTGTGTCAAACTGTATTTAACTCATGATTTAGTTCATCGCCATTTGGAACACAGAAGTTAAGCAGCCGTCTTGGTGCAGCGTGGCTCCACCCCTCTATAACAAAAGTGATTCTTTACTGATACAAGCATTAAAAAAAACCTCATGTTGCATAAAAGTTGACATTTGCATATATGAATGGTAAACATCACATGAACTGCCTAACACGTTTCATGATAATCTCATTTAATCATAGGTTTGTCAGAGCCTGTGGTCAAAGCTGTGGGGGGTTGCTCCAGATGCACATAGGCCTTTGAGCCTTGGTGAGCTGGGGACATTTTCCATGTAGCAAATGGGTGTTTAACAATTGTATCAAACATGTTCTTTGTAATTATTTGCAAGATGTTAAATAGCAAAGCATCAATATTCTCTGCTGCTTTCATTGATTTTTCTACACCCCCAATATATGTGTAAAAGTTTTGATTTGTGTTATTAAATAACAGACAAATAATCTGTGATTTTGGCAAAAAAATTATCCCTGAAGCTAATTTATCAGCTTCCTGCAGGAAATAGATATAGAAAAAGTTGTTTGTGGCAAATCAGTTTGCCTCTTTGAGAACCTCAGCTCTGTAGGGAAGAAAAAAACTCCTATTGATTTAATTCGGACTTTTAACCCAGTGCATTTAAGATAGAAAAGTACCACTTAAATCAATAGGAATTTAATTAAATAGCCCACTATGGTGCAATTGGCTTCGCCAACAATTGCTCCAGTCCATATAAATATTTGAAAGCTAAAAAAATCATAATCAGATTTTTTTATTGCAAATAAATTAATTATAAAGCAACTGTTTCAATAAGCAATACTAGATTTTATTTTTTATGTTTACCAGCAAGCTGAAGTTTAATTTCATTCATTAGTATTTTAGTAAAAGTTTCTACTCCATAAGCTTGAACCTCCAATGTTTTTTCATCTCATTGCAAATAAACAAGGAATTGCATATTTTACAGTCAGCACATTCTTTTCCTAGACCTTATAGCTTTTATTTTTTATTTTTTGCAGAGGCTATTAGATTCCTTAATTAGCCTACACACATTATGTCTGTGAACTCTCTAGCCCCTGTACTATTTACATACTGTTATGGTTAGGATTCTGTCTCGCGGCTTACAACTGTACCATATGTTAACAAAATAAAGCAAGTTCATGAATTTCAATAGAAAATCATGAACTGAACTTTTAGCCTCCTATAAAAATAAAGGCACAAAAACAGTCACATAAAATTATTCATGAAAGTAAGATAGCTTCTAAAGTTGTGATGTTACTTTTAGTTGATAGTTGAAGGACTGAACCTTAAAGAGATAGAAGGTAGCATCAAGGATTCTTTTTTAGGTATAGGTGGGGAAACACTGCAGAGACTGAAAAATTCAAGTGTAGTGGGGAGGAGGGGGAAGAGAAGAGTCAGAGAAGAAAGAGATGTTTAGGACAAGAAGAGGATGTAGAAAATGAAGAAGCATTTTTCTAATAGACTCAGGAATCATGAGACTATTTTCAACATTTATTCTGTCCGGGGGCAGGTTGATGCTCGGGAGTGAATATGAAAATGCGGATTTCTGGCCACCAGTTAGTAAGAGGCTGTGGTCATTGCTCTACCCAAGATTTTCTACCATCTTCTTAAAATCCATAAGGATTTGTAAACCCCCCCCCCCCGGTTGTCCAGTCATTTCTGGAACTGATTCTTTATCAATTGGGGTATTGGAAAACATGGACGTGTTCTTGCAAACTGGTCACTCTACTTACTTCTGATCTTAAAGGGATAGTAATGTTTCACAAAAACAGCAACTCCAATTAATCTTCGTAGTATTTGAGCCATAGAGAGTGTTATTTCAATAATGTTCTAGTTCAAGAGGAATTGAATGATAAACTTTCACCCTCCTGTTCCTTTTACCTAGTGTAACACTGCTCACCTCAGATGTGGAATCTTGTTGCTTGACCAGACAGATAACAGTAAGGGACAATCTTCTTACTGTGAGACAATTAAATCCCTGCCCCCATTGACAGGTTTTTTAGGTTTTCCCTTATCTTAATTGAAGATTGTCCCTCTCTGCAAACTACCTGGGCACCTCCCTGCTGCTCTGAGCTGAGCAGTGTTATATCAGTAAAAGGGGCGGGAGCGGGATTCTTTATCATTCAATTACTCTCCAAGGCCCAAATACTATGATAGAAAAAGACAAAGAGCAATGCACACCCACCAAAAACAACACCTCAATATAATGTCCAAAATCAGATGATGAAAAAATTCCAAATGCAATCCAATCTTAACTCTCTGAAGTCTGCAGCTCTTTTCAAAGCATCCACAGTCATACTCAATTACGTCTGTATAGGAACGAAGAAGTGGAAAAGAGAGAAAAATCTATCTGATATGCCAAAATAAAATAAACACAATAGATCTACTTACAAGATGTATTCTTGTAAGGAATGCCCAACATCTGAACCAAAAATCCACTCCAATGATGATAGCGGGGTTCTCTTCAATCCGCTCCATTCAGAAAGTTCTTGCTGTAATCCGCATTCATGCAGGTATCTACTGGATGGCAGAGCATTACTCCGGTATCAACTGATTACTGCTGTCCAGGCCTCCCTTTCCTGCTGCCTTTTACTCTCCCACATCTTGGGTCAGGAAGAGCCCAGATCAGAAGCGCCGGCTCTTCCGGCGATATATATATACAGAGCAATATATAGAGAGAGTTTTACGCAAGCATGGGGCCATTCTTATTCAGGATCCCTCCTTAGTAAGGGAACTGGGACATAAACCAACTACTGTGTTTAGAAAAATAGGATTATTAACAGTATATTGGCCCCAAGTGAAATTTCATGCAGAAAAGAAAAAGATGAGGTAAAGGGTGGTGGTTAGCAGCAATTAGGAAAACCCCCAGGTGTGGTAGAAAACATTGTAATACTTGTAATGCTTGTCATTATCTCCCAAAGAAGGGAAAGATTACTTTTAGGTGTGCCAAGACAGGAAAATAATATCTAATGGATAGTTTTAGCAATTGTGACAGTACATATGTAGTATATTTAATCACATGTAGTTGTAAGTTACATGGGCAGGACCAAGATAAAGTAAAAAAAAAGATTCAGCAAGCATATTATGAAAATCAGAATAGGGTTAATGACCCATAATGTTTCCTAACATTTTGCTATTTGTCATAATAAGGAACTAGGTGATGTCTGTGTTCAGGCCATTGGAAAGATCATGGATACATATACAGGAGGAGGTAGATTATTGAAATTAGGACAAAGAGAAACATAATGGATCTATGACTTTAAAACCATGCCTGCCCCCCAAGTGGCCTGATCATTGGCATTTACCTAGCAATATTTATATAAGTGTACCGCCCTTATAGTGATGCTAACTAATTAATGGTGCTGATTCTTGAATTGATCATTTAGGATTGAGTGTACTGGTGGTACTTATGTAGGGTACCCATTTTATGGTGATCAGAAACAACTAATGGGGCTGATCCCTGGTTGGATTATTTAAGATTGGTTGTATTCTTATTTTGGACATTCCAAAATCTATAGGTGTTTAGTTCAAAATAGCCTTATGTTATGTTATATCTTAAATATGAAGGTTTTTTATTAAATAGTGCTCTGACTTTATGGTCTTTTAGTAATGCAGCTGCCCCCTACCCCCATTTTTTTGTTTTTCACCTTTATCCACAACGTTTTTTATAATACTGTTAGACTACATTATTTTAAATCTATTATGGCCCCTTTTAGACAGGTAATTATATAAATTTTCTTTCTTATTGGTATACAGTTATTAATTGTATCATTTAAAGAGGTAGTCAAGCTGGCAAGAGATATAAGTCTAAGATAGATAGGGAAGTAGATAATAATATTTTGATTTGTGAGGGTAATTATAACTTATCTAATTATAAACTTTACACTTCTGAAGTGACCCTTTTACTTAAATGACTTACATTTGCTCATTATGCAGGTTCTAGTGAGTTCTATTTCTAAATCTCAATAGATTTGTTTGTGGTCTTACTGTCAAAAGCTATTTTATGAAAAAAGAATTCAATTAATTTTCATAATGATTCCATAGACGATACTTATGATACTACACCAGATACTCATAATACCTTTTACCCCAATAGTGATAAGGGCCCATATATTAGGAACTTTGATAATTTAGTGTTAAAAGATTATAAGGAAATGTTTGTCAAAAATAAATATGGAAAAAATGTATACAACAAATCCTCTAACATCAATTATAAAGAAAAAACAGCTTTAAAGTGTTAGTAATACCACTTTAAAATACTTTTGCAGGGTGTTCTGTATAATAATAATAACACAATGTTCTGTGTCAGAGATCTTACTTCTTTGTAGTTCAAAAGTTATTCAGAGCTAAAGATCACCCGCCCACCCCTTCGTTTGTAAAGGTTTTTATTGGATTATTGAAAGGCACAAAATTACAAATACACAATGCCATGGCAAGAATACAATATTGGGCTTTTCCCAAGCATTACAAATGAGTATCAAATAGAAGATACAGACAAATTACATCAGAAATACAGAGATTGAAATAGTACAGAAGGAATAGTACAATGGTATACAAATCAGGCCCAAGAGGAGTAACGAACCAACCATATGCCACAGGCAGGTGGACTGCAATAATCAGTATTTCTATCAGCTAGGCAATAAAGAAGTAAACCAGAGAGAGAGTAAGAAGCACAGAAGAAGAGGAAAGAGAAACTGAAAAGAGAAGAAAGGAGAGAGAAAGAGGGAGAAAGGAAGGGGAAAGAAGATAGGGGAATAATAGGACAGGAAAAAGAAAGAGAGAGTGAGAGACAGCGGCGGCGGAGAATAAAATTAGCTTAGAGGGATGTCCTGCCATACAGATGCCTCAGAAAATAGAAAGTATGCAAAAGGGAGTTTCTGCCCTCGTTAAGAATGTGATGGGTCTGGATCGGAGAATGAATTCGGAAGGGCTGAAAACCATCTGGAGAGCAAGTCAGCCAGCATGGAGGTATCTTTACCTCTGCGTGCCCAAGTCAATTTAGTGAAGAGCATATGCTCCTCCACAGTAGATAACCAGTCTGCAAAGGAAGGGGGAGAAGGTGATTTCCACCACAGGGGTATTAGCGCCTTAGCAGCGTTTAGCATAGTCATGAGGAAAACTCGTTTAGCAGAAGAGCATCTGGGTAGACCCTTGAAAAGGAGTATCTGCCAAGGATCATTATCAAGCACAACCCCCAACACCCGACTCACATGATCACAACAACTAGTCCAGTAGGAGTAAAGGAGAGGGCAAGTCCACCATATATGTAGAAGCGTGCCTCTATCTTGTTTGCACCTCCAGCAAGTAGCCGAAATAGATGGAAAAATCCTATGAAGTTTAGCAGGCGTATAGTACCATCTTGTGAGCAGTTTGAGATTCATCTCCACTAGTTTGACCGCTATCGAGAAGGAGTGCAAAGTAGAATAGATAGATGACCATTCCTCAGTCGTTAAGGAGAGGTGTAAGTCTTTTTCCCACAAGACAGCAAAAGCAGGTTTCACCTCTTCTGTAGTAAGTGACAGAATAGAGTACAACCGACCCGCCCGCCCCTTCATTCGACATCATGAAGAAGCTGCAGGCTGGTGGGGACAGCTGCAGCGAGGGACAAACGTCAATAAGCAAATGGAAATCCTGCCCTCTTTCATCAAGGGGGCAGGATTTCCCTTATACTTACTTACTTACTTACTGAAGTTTGTCCCTCGCTGCAGCTGACCCGATCTGAGAATCAGAGGGAGGTGGCCAGAAAGGGGCGGGCAGGGGATCTTTAGCGGTGAATAACTTTTGAGCCACAAAGAAGTAAGATCTTTGGCATAGAGCATTGTGTTACTATTAATTTACAGAAGTATTTTAAAGAGGCATTACTATCCCTTTAAACATGTTACTATCAAATAAGGAAATACATATAACAGAGAAATATAAAGGGAGAGCCATGGTAATTTTGAATACAGCAGACTATTTACAAGAAACGAAAATACCTATCAGCTAAAGATACATATACTGATCTCCCTAAGGCTCCTTCAAGGGAATTCCTAATACGACTAGTGCAAGAAGCTTAGAAGGGGATAATTACTAGCAAAGTAAGACCCAAAAAACAACCCAAATCAAAAAAAATTTAATTTACCAAGTGAAATACAGAAAACATTAGGACATCCACCTGGAAGACCAATTATTGTAAATATATAAGGCATAGCATCAAATCTTTCACAATATTTGGATTTTTTTCTCCAAAAATATGTAACTCAGTTGAAATCATATTTTAAAGATACAAAACAAATACTTATATATTTAGAACAAATAGAATTTAGAGATATATATTATATTATGTCTTTTACCTAGCTTTTCATTTATGTTCAGCAACTGTAGATGTGGTACTGCAAGTAATCTGTGTGTCCTGTGTTATTCTCCTTCAACTCCAGTGGGGATATCAGGGGTGAGGGCTGGTGCTCCTCCTCTCTGTACTAATCTGGCCTTGCAGCCAGCATCTTTAACCCAGCTTAGGCCACATCAAGGCGGCCTAGGGACCAACCATCGCCAGCTATCTTCGAAACCCCACTCCTCGCCCTATAGAATCTGGCCTACCTTGCGGTTAACCCTTGTGTTGTTGTTGTTTCTTTTTTGTTTATGTTATCCACTTAGCAGTCTGTTATCTCTTTGTGAGGATTTTCCTTCACAGAGTATAATCAACAGCTCACACTGGGCACTCCAGCTTTGAAAACATAACGCATATTTGGGCTATGATTGACATTGTATCATTATACACTTCTATAGATCACAAAATGGGACTGGAGGCAGTTGACCATTTTTATATAAGGATGATACTTTTCCTAATAAAAAGAGTAACTTTATATTAGATAGTATCCAGTATATACTTACCCATAATTACTTTAAATTTTATAGTAAATTCTATCAGAAAATAAAGGGAAGTGCAATGGGAGCAATGTTCACCCACAAGCTATGTCAATTTGTTTATGGGTTTATGGGAAATCCTTCACATTTGGCATAGACCTCCAATGGTTAACCTGGTATAGTATGGCATATATATATATATATATATATATATATATATATATATATATATATATATATATATATACATTACTGTAACATACAAGCATTCACATATACCCCATTACTATTTCAGTTCTATCCGGGTGCTGTTGAATGAATTAATATGTTCTAAAGTAGAAAACAACTCACTTACGGTTCTGTATCTCAAAATATATAATTAAAATTCACATCATGTTCAAAAATACAGCAACATAGCAACGTTTCGGTCCTCTCCACGGGACCTTCCTCAAGCTAAAAGAGCTGTGCAAAAGTGTGAAATATATATATACTATACTTTATCCACCACATGTCAAAGTGTAAATGCGGATGCTCCACTGAGCTATCAACTTCACCATCATACTTCCTCTTGCGTTCCAAGCAGTTACCATGGTTATCATCATATGCTCAAACCATTGTGCAATATGTGTCCTAATGTTCAGTGATTAAACAGTGCTTATACTGTGCCTAAATGTGAATTAAAAAACATTCATTCATGCATGTTATTATGAATTAATGAATTCTACACTGAGGATATAATAGCGACCTGTCACGGTTTTAATGAACACTCAGACAATTTGGTTAAGGTAAAAAATGCAGCTTTATTAAATAAATAATAAAGAACAGAGATGCCCTCCAACAGGTCCAGACCCAGAGGATAAGCTCTTCTGGATCTGACACAGGTCAGGGTACAAACAGAAACAGGTATGTACAATAACTGTAATGCAGAGTGTAGAACTGGAACAGGAACTGAAACAAAACCTCAGCAGTACGAGCAAGGAGGTGCCCTAGGCGATGGTAAGTACTGCAGGGCAAAATCCCCAGTGGAACAGGGTAAACAGACGAGACCACCGGACTTGCCCAGAAAGACAGGTATAGGCAGCCTAAGTGACAGGCACAGACACAGGTACATGGAGATTATGCCCAGAGGCAACCGGAGCAGGCCCAGATAATAAATGTAAGGAATAGGCAGCCCACGTGACGGGCACAGATACACGTACTCGGAGGTTATGCCCGGAGGCAACCAGAACAGGCACAGGCTGTATAATAGCGCAACCGGAGGCAATCGTAATGCACAGGCTGTATAGTAGCGCAACTGGAGGCAATCGTAAGGCACAGGCTGTATAGTAGCACAACCGGAGGCAATCGTAAGGCACAGGCTGTAGAGCAGCGCAACCGGAGGCAACAGTAAGGTACAGGCTGATTAGTAGTACAACCGGAGGCAATCGTAGGGCACAGGCTGTATAGCAGCGCAACTGGAGGCAACCGTAAGGCACAGGTTGTATAGTAGCGCAACCGGAGGCAATCATAAGGCACAGGCTGTATAGTAGCGCAACCGGAGGCAACAGTAAGGCACAGGCTGAAAGGTAGTGCAACCAGAAGCAACCGCAAAGGCACAGGCTGTATAGAGCACAACTGGGGCAACCGTAGAGCAATGGCTATAGGACATGAGACTGGAATTTATAAAACCATAAAATATTTATTAGTGTCGACTTTTCAACCCTACTTTGGGCCTAAACATAAATATGTTATGATTTTATAAATCCCTGCAAGTGTCTGCTTTTGATATCATACTGCTTATGATACCACTACTATCTATCTACATGACTTTAGCAAGAGCACCCAGGTATTATTCAAAAGTTTTGGAGTGTCCGTCATCTTGTCTGTATACATATGTGTGTGTATATATATATATATATATATATATATATATATATATATATATACACACATACACACAATCTTATTATGATATAATATAAATAATAATAATGATAGAGGCCTGTCTTTCTGTCACGGTTAGTTAAGACTCTCAGACTTAAGGTTTAGGTAAAAACATAACTTTATTGAAAAGTTAAGGCAATCCCACAGGTTAAATGGAGTAAACCAGCATCCGCACGCTGGGACCAACAGTAGTATAGGCCACAAGGTTCAATGGAGCGAACCAGCGTCCGCACGCTGGAACCAACAGTAGTATAGGCCATGAGGTTAAATGGAGTAAACCAGCGTCCGCATGCTGGAACCAACAGTAGTATAAGCCACAAGGTTTAATGGAGTAAACCAGCGTCCGCACGCTGGAACCAACAGTAATATGAGCCTCCAGGTTAAATGGAGTAAACCAGCGTCCGCACGCTGGAACCAACAGTAATATGAACCACCAGGTTTAATGGAGTAAACCAGCGTCCGCACGCTGGAACCAACAGTAATATGAGCCACCAGGTTTAATGGAGTAAACCAGCGTCCGCACGCTGGAACCAACAGTAATATGAACCACCAGGTTTAATGGAGTAAACCAGCGTCCGCACGCTGGAACCAACAGTAATATGAGCCACCAGGTTTAATGAAGTAAACCAGTGTCCGCACGCTGGAACCAACAGTAATATGAACAACCAGGTTTAATGGAGTAAACCAGCATCTGCACGCTGGGACCGATAGTAGTAATATCGCCGGAGCGAAATGAGAGCAATGTTGCCTCAGCGACTGAAGACAGGGAACCGCTGAGACCAGGCAGAGGATCAACCGGAACGAGCACCGCTGAACTGACAGGTGATCGGAACATCAGCAACCACAAAGAACAACCGGAACCGGGCAGGAACGACAAGCAGGCAGGTACACATGAACAGGTAGACTCAGGAACTCAGGAACTCTGAAACACTGGAACACTGGTACTCTGGAACTCTGGAATTCAGGCCCAATCAGCATGGCAGGCAGAACAGAAAAGATGCTGTCAGAGACACCACGAAAGGCAACCAAAGGGTGCCCGGACTGAGTTTAAAAAGGCAATGTGAGGCGGGCTGACAGCAGACAGCCAATGGGGAGCCTCCTGCAAGTGATAGACACTGGATAGCACAAATCACGGGCACCGTGATACTTTCACATTTCAGATTGTTGACAGGCATACTATCAATTACTTGGATCTCACATTGTCTTTTGAAAATAATATAATTACATTATTACTCAAACTGATATAAATCCCACTACTACAAACAGTTATTTGCACTATAACAGTTGACATTTGCATATATTTGAATAAACATTGTCTAGATCTAAAGACGAAATTCATCAACAAAGGTAATCTGGTAGAATTAATAGGTACCTCATACTGGAGCATAAAACAACTTGATAGAAATAGTATATTCCACTCTCAAAATAATAACAATGCTAAGAGAAGATATTATTCTGTTCCTAAGTTTGTGCCTAGATACAACATATCTCACAATAAATTCAAATCCATAATTAAAAAAATAATGGCAAATATTGCTACATCATCTACTTTTAGTCAACAGCATTTCTGAAAAAAACACAAATCAATTTTATTAAAACTAAACATCTTAAAAATATTTTTAGAAAACATAAACCTTTGGAAAACAAGAAAAAGCAAATAGGATTAAAGGGATAGTAATGTTTCATAATAAAAGCAGCTCTAATTAATCATCATTGTATTTGGACTTTGGAGAGTGTTATTTCAATTCTGTCAGAGTTGTAGTTCCAGAATAATTCAATGACAAAGTATCCCCCTCCTGACCCTTTTACTGATGTCACACTGTTCAGCCACAGCAGAAGGGAGGTGCCCAGGTAGGCTGCAGAGAGGGACAATCTTCAGTTAAGACAAGGGAAAAACCTGAAAAGCTTGTCAAGGCGGGCAGGGATTTCATTGTTTTCATAGGAATAAGAGTGTCCCCTTCTGTTATCTGTCTGGTCTATAGACTGCATTCCACATCTGAGAAGAGATGGCTTACACTAGGTAAAAGGGGCGGGAGGGGCAAACTTTGCTTGTGAATATCTCATAAACCATAAAGGTTTGAGAGATAAGACTTATATCATTCTTCATGTTTTTTTAATGCCTACAAAATAAAATAAAATTAAAACGAAGTATTACTATCCCTTTAATATCTAATATTAAAGGCTATTACAAACGTGGAGCACATAAATGTATTACATGTAAATTTATAGTACCTAGGACAAAGTATTTTAGAGATACAAATGGTCGCAATTGTGAGATCTAATATTTAATTAATTGCAATGCAACATTTGTTGTGTATGGTATAATTTGTTCCTGCAAACACATATACATAGAATGTACTAAGAGAAGACAAAGTTACAGGTTTCTGGTACACAAAAAAGACATACTCTCAAGAAACAATAGATATTCCCTGTCTAGGCATTTTAAAAATATACATTTTGCAGACAGGGCTAATTCTAATAGGTATACAACATATTTCACCTTCTCTTGCTTCAAGGGACAGATTCAGGGAGTTATGCTGTTCGGAAACCTTCTGGATTTTTACATGTAATACACTTTCACCATCAGGTCATAATGAGAAATTGAATTGCATACTTCTCTATGAACACAACACAAATATATATATTTTTCTTTCACACTTTTTTTCCACTTCTTTTTCTTATACTATCTCACACAAGCACATTCTTATTGGCAAATATTTGCCTGCTAGAGTTTTGGATTGATAGGTTGGTTTGCTTCCTACTGGCCACAGGCTGTATTAGTGTTAACTATGTTTAATCAATATATTAATTTATTACAGGAGATTTACATTTATATTCATATTTATACCTATATTTGTTTCCTTATGTAGACATTATTATCGTTCTGCCTATTTCTAATTGATTTTTATTTTTACCCTTCCCCAGTCATATTTGCATCCCATTACTAACTTCTTTTTTCATCAACCCCTGTTTTTTGCTATTATTATTATTTTTATTTATTGCTATTTTTATATTTATTCTCATTATTTTATTTTCATTTCATTATTTTCAATTATTTTTATATTTATTTAATTTTTATTTTTATTTGCACTTTTTCTTTCATTTTCATTTTTTATTAGGTTTATTTTTTCTTTATCCCTATCATTGCTTAAACTATTATTAACCAGATCTAGAATACATAGTTCTTCTAATACTGTTTCAATTAAATCCATAGCTGACACTCAAAAAGAGGATGATCACCTAGGAGTCGGATGACACACGTACCACATGGTTATGTGGATGATTTTGTGTAAGGGGGATATACTACTTTTGTGTTATGACCATGCTAAGCTGGGTTTTCATTAATCATTTATGTGCTTTTGTGTGTTTTGATGTGTAGATTGGGGACTCGCCCAAAAGCCATCCTCCTGTATAGGTCCCATTCTCAAAGTCCCTGCAGACGGTGGAGTGCCTGAGGATGCAGGAGTTCTGACAGCTGCCAGGATAGGAAGCACAGACATGACTGAGCCTCATATTGTCATCACACACCATCTGTACATTGATGAAGTGGAAATGCTTTTGACTAGTGTTGAGCGAGCATGCTCGGCCGATGCTCGGATCGGCTCGAGCATCGCTCTGCTCGGCACATGGCGGTACTCGTACGAGTACCGCATGTGCTCGCCCGCCATGTTCGGGTCTCCTCCCCGCACGTTTCGCGGCTGCTGCGCAGCCAATAAACGTGCAGGGAGGCTCTGACATCAGTGTAATGCCAGCAGCCATGTTGGCTGCTGGCATTACACTGATTGGCTGGCCAGAACCCGTGGTCGGGTGCTGTATAGCACCTGACCAGCGAGTTCGGCTCAGTCTTAGCCAGGGAGAGATGAGGATAGGAAGGGAAAGTCAGTGTAGGGAGAAGACAAGCAAATTTGTTAAAAAAAAGACCCAAAAGTCCTTTTTAGGACTACTGTTTGTGGGGGCAGCAGTTTATTTTGTGTGGGGGGGAAAAAAAAAAAAAAAAAAATTCATATATTCTGTTTAGTGTGCAAAGTTGCAGATTAGAGCACATTCTGTTTAGTGTGCAAAGTTGCAGATTAGAGCACATTCTGTTTAGTGTGCAAAGTTGCAGATTAGAGCACATTCTGTTAAGTCTTCAAACTGTAAAATATCAAAGTCACATATTCCATTCAGTGTGCGTCACCGCAGTTTAGCAGCACATTCTGTGTACTGTGCACAGTTGCAGAATAGGAAGAAATACTGTTAAGTCTTCAAACTGTAAAATATCAAAGTCACATATTCCATTCAGTGTGCGTCGCCGCAGTTTAGCAGCACATTCTGTGTACTGTGCACAGTTGCAGAATAGGAAGAAATACTGTTAAGTCTTCAAACTGTAAAATATCAAAGTCACATATTCCATTCAGTGTGCGTCGCCGCAGTTTAGCAGCACATTCTGTGTACTGTGCACAGTTGCAGAATAGGAAGAAATACTGTTAAGTCTTCAAACTGTAAAATATCAAAGTCACATATTCCATTCAGTGTGCGTCACCGCAGTCTAGCAGCACATTCTGTGTACTGTGCACAGTTGCAGAATAGGAAGAAATACTGTTAAGTCTTCAAACTGTAAAATATCAAAGTCACATATTCCATTCAGTGTGCGTCACCGCAGTTTAGCAGCACATTCTGTGTACTGTGCACAGTTGCAGAATAGGAAGAAATACTGTTAAGTCTTCAAACTGTAAAATATCAAAGTCACATATTCCATTCAGTGTGCGTCACCGCAGTTTACAAGCACATTCTGTGTACTGTGCACAGTTGCAGAATAGGAAGAAATACTGTTAAGTCTTCAAACTGTAAAATATCAAAGTCACATATTCCATTCAGTGTGCGTCACCGCAGTCTAGCAGCACATTCTGTGTACTGTGCACAGTTGCAGATTTGCAGCACATATTCCGTGTAATATGATGAAGGCGGGTAAAAAGGGACGGGGAAGTGGACTTGATCCTGATAGTTCAGGGCGCGGGTCAGGACGCGTAGAAACTGTGCCTGGTGCCAGAGCACAAGAAAGAAAGACATCCACCATACCTAGCTTCATGTCTCATTTTACAGGGCGTCGCAGGACATCACTCTCGAGGTCCGACCACTGCGAACAGGTGGTCGGTTGGATGTCAGCTGATACTGCTTCCAGTCGGTTAAGCACCACCCTGTCTTCCACCAAGTCCACTCTCAGTAGCCAAGAGTCTGGTCAACATAATCCTCACTCTGATCATCCTTCCTCCCACCATAGACGGTCTGGTCAAAGAAGTGATCCCACACTGGGATATAGTGAGGAGCTCGTCTCATCACCAATCCTTCATTTGACCCTCTCTCCAAGCACGCTTGCAGAGGAACATGACATCTTGTGCCCTGATTCACAACCTCTAGAGGGTACCCAATCACAAGAAGATGACAGATGTGAACGGCATTTAAGGTCAAAGGAAGTAGTGGATGATGATGATGATGAGACACAGTTGCCATTAAATCAACCACTATTACTGTCTCAAGACCTTGTTGAGGAGGATGATATACAGTTGTCAATGACTGAGTATGTGGTGGGATCAAGACATGAGGAGGATGATCAGAGTGAGGAAGTGGAGGAGGACTTGGTGGACGATGAGGTGACTGACCCCACCTGGGAAGGTGTAGAGCCGAGCGATGACAGCAGTCCTGAGGGTGAGCCATCTGCAGCACCGCAACAGGCTGGAAGAGGCAGTGGTGTGGCTACAGAAAGAAGGCGGACCGCACCAAACCGGCCCGCAAATGTTCCACGGAGCACCCCCTTGCGTAAATCTACCTTGCCAAGGGGTAGGTGTTCCGCGGTATGGCGTTTTTTTAAGGAAAGTGCGGACGACAAAAGAATTGTAGTTTGCAACCTGTGCCACACCAGAATGAGCCGAGGCATGAACACTAGAAACCTCACCACCACCAGCATGATCCGACACATGGCATCAAAGCACCGTAATAAGTGGGAGGAACGCCTGGATCGCCCATCTGTGTCTGCAGGCCACACCACTGCCTCCTCTTCCCCTGTTTTCGGTGCCGGCCAATCGCCTGTCGAAGGCGCAGGCCCGCATACCTCCCGCCCTGCACCTGTACCATCTGAAGCACCATCAGCGACCACATCCACTTCCCTGTCCCAGAGCAGCGTCCAAATGTCGTTACCCCAGGCATTTGAGCGCAAGCGAAAATACCCAGCCACCCACCCACAGGCCATAGCACTAACCTCACACCTTTCCAAATTACTGGCCATCGAAATGCTGCCATTTAGGCTTGTGGAGACTGAGTCCTTCCGCAGCCTGATGGCAGCAGCTGTCCCTCGGTACGCGGTTCCCAGCCGCCACTACTTTTCCCGGTGTGCCATCCCCGCATTACACCACCATGTGTCCCGTAACATCACCCGTGCCCTGACCAACGCAGTTACTGGGAAGGTCCACTTAACGACTTACACATGGACAAGTGCTTGTGGCCAGGGACGCTACATTTCCCTGACGGCACACTGGGTGAATGTCGTGGAGGCTGGGAGCGACTCGGACCCTGGGATGGCACGGGTGCTACCCACGCCGAGGATTGCGGGCCCTACCTCCATCAGGGTTTCCGCCAGCACCTACGTTATTGGCTCCTCCTCCTCCGTTTCCACCTCCGAATTCTCTGCACGCAGCGCCACTCACCCATCAGCCGGTAGCTGGAAGCAGTGTAGCACTGCAGTGGGGAAGCGTCAACAGGCCGTGCTGAAGCTGATCTGCCTTGGGGACAAACAGCACACGGCCTCAGAGCTGTTGCAGGGGATTAGTCACCAGACCGAGCAGTGGCTCTCGCCACTCAACCTGCAACCAGGCATGGTTGTGTGTGATAATGGGCGTAACTTGGTGGCGGCTTTGGAGCTCGGCAAGCTCACACACGTACCATGCCTAGCGCATGTATTTAATTTAGTGGTTCAGCGATTTCTAAAAACCTACCCCAATGTGCATGATCTCTTGACCAAGGTGCGCCGCGTGTGTGCACATTTCCGTAAGTCATCTACAGCTTCAGCCGGCCTGTTGAAGCTGCAGCAGCGCTTACAATTGCCAGCTCACCGGCTGCTGTGTGACGTGAGCACGCGCTGGAACTCCACCTTCCACATGTTGGCCCGGCTTTGTGAGCAGCAGAGGGCAGTAGTGGAGTACCAGCTGTTACACGGTCGTCGCCTCTCCGTTCAACTTCCTGTAATCAGAAGTGAGGAGTGGGAATGGATGTCAGACCTCTGTGAGGTTTTACGCAATTTTGAGGAATCGACACAGATGGTGAGCGGCGATAACGCTATTATCAGTGTAACCATCCCACTTCTGTGTCTACTGAAACGCTCGCTGCTCACAATTAAAACCGACGCTTTGCACGTGGAAGAGGTGGAAATGGGGGAGGAAGAGCTTACACAAGGTGATAGCCAGAGCACCCTCACTTCGTCTTCTCAGCGACAATTGGAGGAGGCGGAGGAGGAGGAGGAGGAAGACACGGTTGCCTCCGCTACAGAGGGTAGCCATGGAACTTTAGTTCCATCTCTTCAGCGTGGGTGGGCAGAAGAGGAGGAAGAGGATGAGGAGATTGAGAGTCATCCTCCTGGCGAGGACAGCGAAATCTTGCCTGTTGGTACTCTGGCACACATGGCTGACTTTATGTTAGGCTGCCTTTCCCGTGACCCACGCGTTATACGCATTTTAGACAACACGGATTACTGGGTGTTCACCCTTCTGGACCCCCGCTACAAAGAGAATTTCTCATCTCTCATTCCTCCGGTGGAGAGGACAAGCAAAATGGTGCAATACCAGAAGGTTCTTGTCGAAAAATTGCTCCAAAATTTTCCATCTGACAACGCTGGCGGCAGAGTACGTGCTACCTTGGCCAACCGAGAAGGGGAGAAAAGGGGAGCACACAGCAGTTCCGACAAAGGCAGGGCAACACTCTCCAAGGCGTGGGACACCTTCATGACACCCCGCCAGCACCCTCACCCTGATGCGCAGCCTAGTGTCACAAGGAGGGAAAAGTTTTGGAAGATGGTGAAGGAGTACGTAGCAGACCGTGTCAGCGTCCTCAATGATCCCTCTGTGCCTTACAACTACTGGGTGTCCAAGCTGGACACGTGGTATGAACTGGCACTCTATGCCTTGGAGGTGCTGGCCTGCCCTGCCGCCAGCGTTCTGTCTGAGCGGGTATTTAGTGCTGCTGGTGGCATCATAACAGATAAGCGTATCCGCCTTTCCACCGACAATGCTGATAGGTTGACACTTATAAAAATGAACAAGGCCTGGATTTCCCCTGACTTCTCCACTCCACTGGAGGAAAGCCCCGGGGGAACATAAACTCACTTTATATATGTTATTTACAATGATGGGAATACTCTGTATTCCCATTCACCCCTTCCACCCAAAAAACGGGTATATGGTTGACTCTTAATCTTCTCATCCTCCTCCTCCTCTTCCATATGCCCTGTGATATAATTTTTATATAGGGCCAGCTCACCAGCGGGCCCTGTTTGACAATTTTTGTATAGGTCAGCTCACCAGCGGGCCTTCTCATATAATGTTTTATTGGGACAGCTCTCTAGCGGGCCCTCTCATATAATGTTTTATAGCGTCAGCTCACTAGCGGGCCTTCGCATATAATGTTTAGGATGGTCAGCTCCGCAGCAGACCCTCACCCATAATGTTTTAGATGGTCGGCTCAGCGCACGTTTCCCTCTTAATCATGGCCCCAGTTCAGAAAAATCGAGGAAATTTTTGGGAGAATTTGCCTCTGCGCACGTTTCCCTCTTAATCATGGCCTCAGTTCAGAAAAATCAAGGAAATTTTTGGGAGAATTTGCCTCTGCGCACCTTTCCCTCTTAATCATGGCCTCAGTTCAGAAAAACGAGGAAATTTTTGGGAGAATTTGCAGATGATATACAAGTAAATATACAGCAAATACTGTTTGGTAACAATTTTTCGCCTAAAGTCGTTTTTATTTTCCTTTTTGTGTGTTTTACGGTCAGTCTGTAAAAATGGCGTACTACGGGCGAAAGATCGTTCCCAGCAGCGATGTTGGAGTCCAAGATGCATCCAGACATCCTCCCTATGCTGTCCCTGAACCATTTCTGTGGTGTTTCCATCATTTTCTGCCCTTTTCCTATGGACCAGGCACCCTCCCCTCATCAGAGCAGGGGGTGCCTGGTGTAATGCTCGAGTCCTCCCATTGACTTCAATGGGGCTCGGGTGCTCGGCCGAGCACTCGAGCCTCCGGGGGTGCTCGGTCAGAGCACCCGAACACCCGAGCATTGGGGTGCTCGCTCATCACTACTTTTGACCGATGTAGAGATGTCCCTCATGAATAGGAGCTCTTATGCGCACATGCGTTCAGTTAGTGACCCCCATGACTCTAGGTATGCCTCCCCTTGTGTAGAACTCATGCTTGACACATGCCCACTCTATCTGAGAACATCTGGGAACATAATGCTTGTAATAACTGAGTGGTCTCACTGTAAACACGCCACATTTGAGGACAATGAGCTATCCCTTTAAGACATTGATGGGGTGTTGTCCAGGCATGGTCATCAGGGACCAATGGGAAGGTGTGTGTTGTCCAGATAAGTCTGTGGCAGTACGGCTGTTTTTTTAATCTGTTTGTTGTAATTGCTGTTTACCTGTCAGGTGCGTGTGATATGTTGACCAGTGCAACTTGGGTCTCCATTGACTAGTGATGTTGCACTGGTAGGCTTGGGTTGTTTAACCCCTTAACAACCCTTTCCTTGGCATTCCAGGAGTTAATTTTGCCATTTCTGTCATTGTGCTAAGTGTTGTGCGAGCTTTTGGTTCCCTGCTTGGGTTTGTTCAAAGGATTTTTTTTTTACCTGTGTTGTGTGCTGTTATTTTGAATTGGCACTCACCACACACAAAGGAATTGCTCATGGGTATAGAAGAAATTCATAGTATATATCCTTCTTTTATCATGTTCCAGACCTAGGAATCTGATGTAATGTTTTCCCACAGGAATAAGGTGCAAGGTGTCAGAACTGAGACACTATATTTTCACTCAACCCCACATTTAACTTCTTGAATGGTAATGAGATCACCAATACATTGAAGAGCAATGAGCTGGAGACCCCTAGCATTCAAATGGTTAAATGCCTTATGCAAATAAAAGGGAAATTCTAGATTTTTTTATTTACCCCAATGGTGCAGTTGGCTTGTTCCAAAATTACTATAGCTCTTCTTAGTACGTGAACCACAGCTTCCTTTAACTTATGTTCAATATTCAAAATCATTAGACTGAGACTCCAGGATGTAGATTTATCTTAAGTCAATATTCCACTTTCTTCTTTTGCTGTTTCAGGAGTTAACACTTTTGATTTACATCATTCATTTTCCAAGCACAGGAAAACAGTGACTATAGCTATACATTTTATTAACTGCTCCTAGAGCTGAAACAGTAAAAAAGGGATTAGAATGAAAATATTATCCTTTAATATTTAGAATTACACATTTTTATTATGCAGCTGTTAGTTCTGGGACAGTTTTCTGATTCATGTCTCAAGTGAGAAGGAACGTCTGCCATTGCTGCTGCTCATAGATTTATTTCTTAAGATCCAACTGCTTTGTAGCTTGGGTTTTAGGAAGCAGTGAATTTTTAGGCAAAATTAGGCTAGAAAATTAAGACCTAGATTCATCTGCAGAATAGTTTTATTTAACAGATCCCATTGAAGTGTATGGAGACATTTGTAGATAAAACCCTTGATAAAGTTATCAGCTACAATGATATTCAGGCCTAAGTGCATAAATAAATAATAATATAGGACTGCTGCTGTTTTATTAATGAAGTAGCTTTGTTTCTTAACTCTGAATTTACCCATACTAAGAAAGACACAACTCAGTCTAGTGACTCATTTTCTCATGACTCATAGGGATATTTTTAGGACACTCTTCTCCCATATCAAAAAAGAAAAAAAGCAGAGTCCTCCTCTAATAAAAGTACAAATTTAATAAATATACAAATAAATGAGCAAATCTAATAAGCGCTGTACATTAATAAAATATATAAAATATGAAAAAATTATATTAAATACATAAGTAATATATTAAACACTCAGTATAGTCCATCAGTGCTCAAGTGCTGGAGAATAGAATCCTCTTATGTGATGTATATAGTTAAACTGTGTTGCTTTTCCCATCCACAGCAGCTGAATAGTTGTAAGTATCAGTACGATATAATTCACAATAAATCAGATGGTGATAGTGGGCAGAATTAATATATCATAGTAACATAGTTGATGAGGATGTAAAAAAGACATGCGTCCATCAAGTTCAGTTAATTCCATATCACGCCTGTTGATCCCATTGAAGCTATTTCCAATTTTTCCAATTAAGCCTCAAATGGGTAAAATATTTCTTCATTACTCAAAATGGCAGTCTGATATTTTGGTGGATCAACATCCTATCTGCTTTAAAGGGATAGTAATACTTAAAATGTAAAAAAAAATATGTTGTAGGGTTTATCCCCCTGAGTAAAACAAGAGCACTCCCATTGCTGAAAGGTGTTTCATTCAAAAGTTATTAATTTTCAAAGTTGAATTTTTTAGGTGCAATATCACAGTGGCCTGAAATTGTACAGTGGCGCTGTTGCTACACCATCCTATGGAGATTTATGGTCAATTGACCAGAGCTGTCCATAGGATCGTGTAGCAACAGCGCCACTGTACAATTTCAGGCCACTGTGATATTGCACCTAAAAAATTCAACTTTGAAAATTAATAACTTTTGAATGAAACACCTCTCAGCAGTGGGAGTACTCTTGTTTTACTCAGGGGGATAAACCCTACAACATATTTTTTTTTACATTTTAAGTATTACTATCCCTTTAATGCCATTTCTCGTAATAATCAATATTGTCCTGTGCTAGATAGGTATCCATTATTACAGAATCTGCAAGCACAGAATGCCATAACTTTATTGCCCTTACTGTAAAAAAAATCCCAGGCGTTGTTTTAGTTGAAAGTACCTTTACTCTAATCTTAATGGATGACCTCTTGTTCTTTGCTCAGCTCTTTGAGTAAATAGTTCTTTGGAGCATTTGTATTGACCTCTAATATGTTTGTAAATAGTAATCATATCACCCCTTAGACACCTCTTCTCCAAAGTAAATAAACTCAGTTTGGCTAGTCTCTCTTTATAACTCAGATCCTCCAAATCCATTATCAGTTTTGTTGCACGTCTCTGGACTTTTTCCAGTTCAATAATGCATTTTCAGGAACACCCAAACTGTACACCATAGTCTAGATTAGTTTTTACCAAGGATTTATATAGAGGTAGAATTATATTTCTATCCAGTGCATCTATACCCCTTTTTATGCAGGATAGTAGCCTATCTGCTCTTGAAGTGACACTGCACACTGCTGGGATGTCTATCATATATCAGTATTCCTAAATATTTCCTTGATGAGGATTCCCCAAGTTGTTTCCCATTTAGTCTATATGTAGCATGTTTCTTTCTACAACCCAAATGCATAACCTTACATTTATCTACATTAAATCTCATCTGCCACTTTTCTGCCCATTCACTCAGTCTATCCAAATATTTCTGCAAAGAAAAAACATCATGCTCTGAATGTATTTCCTTACACATTTTAGTGTCATCAGCAAACAAAACCTACTTCTAGATCATTAATAAACAAATCAAAAAGTATTGGGCCCAGGGCTGAACCTTATGGCACCCTACTTACAACTTTAGACCACTCTCTGCATCTATCATTTGACCAGTTCTCTATCCATGCGCATTTCCCAAATAAAAGCCTTTTAATTTATCCAGTAACCTGCTGTAAGGAAGAGTATCAAAGGCTTTTGCAAAACAGAAGTATATCACATCAACAGCAATTGCTATGTCCAAATTACTAGGTACCCTATCTACTTGATAAAACAAATAGTTCTGATCAAAATTTAATGATTATCTCTCCAATACCTTCTCAGGGGATCAAACAGAGAAGGATGACCTGGTGTCCACTTATGACAGCTAATATAATAATCCAAATCATCCAAATGTAACTGATCAATTTTTATTATGCATACATAATTTTCTCATAACATATATAAAATGGCCCAACATGTTTCTTGCTGAATAGTCACTTCCTCAGGTGCTTAAAGTGTTAGTAACCGCTATGGTTTGAGAGATATTCTCAATCAAAGTTCCCCCTTCCCTCCCCTTCTCCTGGCGTCAGCGTCTAGCTGACAGCAGGAGATCCCAGTCTGGAGATCAGCCAGTAGCTCTGCAGCAGAGCTGAAATCCCGTTATTAGAAAATTATTACTTCATTGGAAAGGTCTACAAAGTGTGCCTGGTTTGCAAGCACACTTTGTAGACCTTTCCCATGAAGTAATTATTTTGTAATAATGGGATTTTGGCTCTGCTGTAGAGCCTCATCGTGTCAGCCGACACGGATCTCCTTCTGTCAGCTTTACAGCTGACATCAAGAGAAGGGGAAGGAATGGGGAACTTTGATTGCCAATACCTCTCAAACCATAGCGGTTTGAGAGATGGAGTTTGTGGCAATGCGATTCTCTTTTTAGCCTATACAAATCTATTAAAAATTTGTGGGGATATTACTAACACTTTAAAAGTGATTACATCCTAGAAAGAGAGTTTCCTACTGTTAACTTCACCTTTTTCCTTTACTTCTGGAACTGCTTTCCAAAAGCTGGAAATTCTGGTTGTAAATGCCTTGATGTCGGCTAATGGAATGCAAGCCGATATCAAGGCATTTTCACCTACAAGTTCTGGCTTTTGAAACAAAGGTGGAACAGAGGTCCAGAAGTAAAAGAGGAAGCACGGATAATGGCAGGATCTGTATGATGGAATTTAAACCTTGGTTTTAACATTTAATAACACTTCAGACCATGAGGAAGTGACTATTCATCACAAAATACAGTGGGCCATTTTATATATATATGTTATGAGAGAATTTTGTATGTATAATTTTCTCTTTTGATCTGTAACGCACTATTATACTGGTTATACATTATTGGTTGATGTTGAATAAGGTGATAGCAGGGAAGGACTGCTTCACGTTTCTTCAGTTATGGTGATCATATACGATATAGATAGAAAGATAGATTAGATAGATAGATAGATAGATAGATAGATAGATAGATAGATAGATAGATAGATATATGTATATCCTGGATATTGGACTGTACTCTCTGTAATAATAATACATCACCTGGGTGCTCTGATTAAATTAAGAAAAATACATACAGTTCAGAGAATGTACAAATGGCACACACACAGCATCTTTGTAAGTTTCAAATAAAGGTTACATTTATTAATCAACATTTTGGCCTTCTGAACAGACTTTTTCAACGAGAAAGGCTGTTCAGGCAGCCGAAACATTGATAAATAAATATAACCTTCAATTGCAACTTACAAAGATCCTGTTTGTGCCGTTTCTACATCCACTGAACTGCATGTATATATATATATATATATATATATATATATATATATATATATATATAGATATATCAAATACAAATGAGGTGCACCACCCATTTGGTGTATTGGAAGTGCAAGTAGAGCTAAAGGGAATGTGCTAAGGTTGCTTTAATTGAAACAAACCTCAAGAGAAACAAAAGAGACCCCTAAACAGCACCAGAACCACCTTCCTGAGTGAGCTAAATGTTTCCAATAGTTTAATGATGGGAATGTGATAGGTACAGAACGTTAAAAGTGAAATAAAAAGTAACTTTTATTATAACCATATTAAAATGGAAAAATAATAAGATGAATTTTAATATACATCTCTGCATTTGCTACAGAGTAATGACCCATTCACAGATACAGTAAATGGTTAATTCTGTGCTATGGTTAGTCCAGACAATAACCAGAGAAATTAGGTTCTTAGCTCATCCTATGATATACCGAGTTATTGTTTTTTCACACAGCTATCATGTAAAGTTGATGTTACAACAAGACAGTAGGTGAGCAAAACCCTAAACCAGGCTGATATACTGTGTTATTGTTTTTTCACACAACTATCATGTTAAGTTGATGGTACAACAAGATAGTAAGTGAGAAAAACCCTAAAACAGTCTGATCGTGGTCTAAGCAAATTGCCTAATTTCTACGGAGGATCTATACAGATGCATGAGAAGTAAATTCTAGCTATATTTACCTATGCCAACCTGTACCTCGGGTGGTGGGTGGAGACTATTGCATTCGATGATAGTCTGTCTAGATGGAACTGTTGGGTCTTAACCTGGCACAGATACATTGATGATTTGTTTATCCTCTGTGATGGTGATAGTGAGATACTGAAAGAGTTTGTTGAACATCTCAGTAACGGTTGGGATTTGAAACTCACATTAGAACACAATTCTGAACGCATCACCTTTTTGGACATTACCATTTTCAAAGATACAGATGACATTCTACATATAGATGTTACTGTTGGCAAGTAAAACCAGGAGTCAGATGGTATAGTTAATAGAACCTTTATTATGAGAATAATGACAGTAATGCAATATATAAATATACACACAGTGGGTGATTATCACAGTGCCCATGCTCCTGTCTGCGGACAGCGACATTCTCACTTCCTTGTTTTGATTGCCGCATTCTTATTGGGCCCTGAACCTGACTCCAACCAGGGCCAGCCCTTTTTATACCCTGTCATGTCAGTAGTTGGATGTCATTTTGTGGTGTACCTGAACCTAGCGCTAGTTCCTGCTGCTGTTCTGTTTGTGTATGACCTGGCCTGACTGACGATGTTCCTGCGTATCCTGATCTGTTCCGATTCTGTTGCTGACTGGACTGGCTGAGAACACGCTATGTTGCTGACTGATCTGGCTGAGAACCCGCTATGTTGCCGACTGGCCTGGCTGAGAACCCGTTACGTTGCTGACTGATCTGGCTGAGAACCCGCTATGTTGCCAACTGGACTGGCTGAGAACCCGTTACGTTGCTGACTGATGTGGCTGAGAACCCGCTACGTTGCCGACTGGACTGGCTGAGAACCCGTTATGTTGCTGACTGATCTGGCTGAGAACTCGCTACGTTGCCGACTGGACTGGCTGAGAACCCACATACATTGCTGACCGGACTGGCTGAGAAACCACTGACGCTGCTGACTGGGCTGGCTCTAAACCCACTTATCACCTACAGACTAATGGGGCAGCTGAGCGCTCTAACCAAGGGCTAGAGTAATTCATTAGTTGTTTCGTGTCTAATCATCATGACAGCTGGGACAATCTGCTGCCTTCTGCGGAGTTCTCCAGAAACTGTGCCATTAACAACTCGTCCGGGACCTTTTTTTGTCAACTATGGGTTCCAACCATGTTTGCTCCCAGATTCATTTCAGGCACAGCAGATTCCAGCCCTATAAGAACATATTCGGCAGCTTCACTCCACTTGGGCGCAAGTGCAAAACTCCTTACGTGAGTCTTTTCAACAGTACCAATGGCATGCCAACAACAGAGAACTGCCTGCTCCTGTTTTTCAGGTTGGGGACCGTGTGTGGTTTTCATCCAGAAATCTGAATTTGCAAACCCCATGCAACAAGTTTGCTCCACGATTTGTCGGTCCATTTTGAGTCCTCTGCAGGGTTAATCCCATTTCTTGTGCCTTGGAACTCCCCGCAAGGATGCGGATTCACAATGTATTTCATGTGTCTTTGCTCAAACCACTGGTTTGTAAAAGCTATACCTCTGCTCCTGTTCTTCCCGGTCCAGTTCGTGTTCAAAATCATGATGAGTATGAGGTACAAAGTATCTTAGATTCACGTAAGGTTCGTGGTCAAATTCAATACTATTTGAATAATACATCAAGACTCATAACTATGAGAGCTGAGTTCAGAGGAATGTATACATTGGTGTTATTTATTTTTTCTCTATATGTACACGCCATATTTTAAACATTCTTTATTTCATGATAGAAAAATATGGGTTTCACTAATACATCATCTTTACATTTGATGCCTTTATGTAACAAATTAATGTTTTATTTCACCAGGATATATTATGTACAATTTTACATCTATATTTCTTTCTATTAGGTGATTCATATACCACTTATACATACACCTATTAGGGGTGGTTTGTCCAGTATAACAGTAGAAGACACATGACTATGAGAATTGTGTTCAGAGTTAGTAACATGTTGTTCTACTATTTTCTCTATATGTCCATCTTATATTTTAAATATTCTCTTTACCACAAAAGGATGAATTATATCTATTTATCCAGAACATGGATTGCATTTATTTAACATCTACAAGTCTCTCCTTGTAGATAACATATTAGTGAATCATTGTATATTGTCATTCATGTTAGGATTTTTACCATCATGTTCTTGATGATTCTGGCTAAAAACTTGCAAGCAATATTAAACATATTGACAGAGATAACCCCCATGTGCTATACACTCATGTCCTATTTTAAGACCTCTGACAATATATTGTATACGTTCTGTATCCAAACTTACTAGAAAATTTTATATCTATTACTCTCTCCCGGTAGTGATAGGTATACCAACAACCAACCAATATAGGACTTGACTCATCTTCACAGTTAGGTTCCCTCCGATACCCCTTCAAGTTAATTACCTCTTCAGCCTGCCCACCTCACTCTGCTACGTTTATGTCTTGCTTATGCCTTCTTATTGCAACACTTACTATCAGTACAATGTATATGGTTGGTCCCATTTGGTACTGGGGGTCCATGATAGATTAGATTTATTTGGATTACATCATGGTGTACCACTTGACTTCTACAGGCATCACAACTTTCATATGGGTCTATATGGGATATTATTCTGATATTATTCTCATATTGATTTAACCATTTTTATGGTCATCACCTCCAATTATATACAGTATCTTGTCTCTATACATTGGTTTCAGTTTCTAAGTTGGACCTTATTGGACATCACACCTAGTATATCCACCTGTTAGTCCCTACGGATTTACTTACTGTATGCTCTAGATATGGGTAGACTGTTGCCCCACTCTGACAATGTATCTCTGATATATCGTATAATATGCATCATATAACATTCTTAATTTTTTCTTGTATACTTCTGTATCTTATGTTATCACTATTATTTAGCTGTTTGCGCTTTAGTTTTTGACGATCTCAAGAGTGCTGCTCGACTCTACTACTGATCTCCCACACATCACACTTTTCTGTGACTCGTCTAGTGTACAGTTTGCTTCCCATTCAGTGCAGAGATGAGTGTGAGTCTCCATATTTCTCAAGAGATCGATGGTGAGGTGTCATACAGCACCCGGCACTAGCACTATTGGGAGACAATTGCCTCCCTAAGCGAGTACAGATCAACTAGCTATGGACATTAAGTTTACTTTCAGTGGCACATATCATTGTTTTATGATTATATCATTTGCCTTTATTCCCCTGATACTTTGTTTTTGCCAACAGTCTTCGTGACCAATGAAGGACATCCACCCATCACTGTCCAATCAACAGTTAGGCGGGTGGTGACATCATCAACGACATGAACAACTCTGAAGGCATGCAAGGTATTTAACACATGCTAATTTTATATTCTTTGTCTTCATAAATGTCCCTGCTTTGTACCGAAACATTGACCGTTTATATTTTTGCTTGTAAGTCCCACTGTAATGGTTTTATTTGACACTCACACACAGTGGGTTGCTAAAACACAGTTTTATTGAATAAACACAGAATAATAATAACCCTGGCGGGTCCAGTAATATATGTACACAATATACTACTGACACAGGACAGGTTACAGCAATAAATACCCACACAGGTCCAGTATATGTACAAATCAGCAACAATAATATACTGACACAGGTCTGGTAAAAGTTTGTGTGATACTCAAGTGAGACAGCAGGGAATTGGTTGCTATTAGGCCAAGAAGACTGACAGGCCCTAATAGCGCGAGGCAGTAACGGAGGACTGCAACTGTATGCCTGGAGGAACACCCAACGGAGACTGCAATGACTGAAATCCGGTGAAAGATGGCACCTACCCGAAGGGTTTAACGAACGCTCATACCCATGTCGACTGCCAGATAGTGAGAACAGCCTGAGGCGCTCAGAGTAAGACCAACCTCAGCTTGCAGCAGGAAAAAGGTCAAGCGTACTGTGGTGCAACCAGATGGATGAATCACACCGGAGCGTCGCCTGCGCGACACAGTAAGTGACAGATTTACCGAGACTAGACTGCTTAAGCGGCAATGAGGCAACAGAGACTCTGTCCAAGGACAGAGAGGAACCCGGATGACAGCCCCAAACCAGATATAGGATGGGACCGCAGGCAGGCCCTGATACACAGACAATGTAGCCCAAACCGGATCGGTACACAGAGCAGGAACGTCAGCCAATCCGAGTCGGTACACAGAGCAGGACCGTCAGCCAGACCGGGTCAATACACAGAGCAGGAACGTCAGCCAATCCAAGTCTGTACACAGAGCAGGAACGTCAGCCAGGCTGAGTCGGTACACAGAGCAGGAACGAGATAGCAGAGTAGTCAGGCAGTCCGGGTCGGTACACAGAGAAGGAACGGATACAGCAGAGTAGTCAGGCAGTCCGGGTCATAAACAGAGATCACACGAATAACTGGAACAAGCACTGGCAATGGAAACACCTTGAAAGGGCACCGGAGAAGTGACAAGACCTAGTATTTAAGGGCAAATACTGGGCAGGGCAAAGCCACATTAACCAATAACAATCATCAGGAATGAAAACTGACAGAATGTCGCCAGCATAGCACGGGCACCGTGATAGTACCCCCTCCCAAAGACCCCCTCTCCGAGAAGAGGGGCCCGGTTTCTGAGGGTATTTGGTATGAAATTTACACAACAACCTGGGAGCATGGAGGTCATTAACCCAGGAACGCTCTTCAGGGCCATAGCCCTTCCAATGGACCAAATATTGTAATCTCGCTCTGAACCTTCGGGAGTCAATAATATTTTGAACTTCGTACTCATCCTGACCTTGCACTTGAACAGGACCGGGGACTGCAGGAGTGGTAGTGTAACGGTTGCATATAAATGGCTTCAGAAAGGATACGTGGAACACATTGTGAATCCGCATGGATGCTGGGAGATCCAGGGCAAACGAGACTGGGTTAATTTTGCGGATAACTTTAAAGGGACCAATGAACCGAGGAGCCAACTTATTACAAGGAACTTGCAAATTGAGGTTTCTGGAGGATAACCATACCCTATCCCCAACCTGGAAGGAGACCGCCAGCAACAGTCTGCGATTAGCGTGGCGTTGATAACGCTGGAACAAAGTACTGAGGGTCCTTTGTACCTGTGCCCAAGTGGAGCGGAGTTGCTCGATATGCTACCAAGAGCTGGAATCTGCTGCGTCTGAAATGAGTCTGGGAGCAAGCATGGTTGAGACCCCCAATTGATGAGAAACGGGGAGCTCCCGGACGATGAATTAACCGCACAGTTCCTGGCGAACTCTGCCCACGGCAACAGGTCGGCTGAATTATCATGATGATCAGACACGAAACAGCATAGGAATTGTTCCAATCCCTGATTGGCACGCTCGGCGGCTCCATTGGTCTGGGGATGGTAGGCAGATGAAAAGGACAACTGTATGCCCATCTGGTCACAGAATGCCCTCCAAAATCTGGACACAAATTGGCTCCTGCGGTCTGACACCAGTACCCTGGGTACCCCACGCAAATGAAACACTTCTCTGGCAAAGGCAATAGCCAACTCCTGGGCCAAGGGAAGGCCAGGAAGGTGCACAAAGTGTTCCATCTTAGAGAATCGACCACCATCAGAATGAAAAAGTAACCCCTAGACACTGACAGTTCTCCCAGAAAATCAATAGAAACATGGGACCAAGGACGCTCGCCATTAGGCACTGGTTGAAGTAACCCAACTGGGAGGTGTCTAGGGGACTTGACACAGGCACATGTAGTACAAGCTGCTGTGAATGCAGTGCAGTCATCACGTAAAGAAGGCCACCAGAACAATTGTGAAAGAGACCAAATCAATTGATCCCTCCCTATGTGCCCAGCTGCCCGAGATGCGTGATACATTTCAAGTAGGCGGGTACGGAATGGCTCAGCTACAAAACACTTGCCCACTGGGGTATCAGGGGGTGCAGCAGCCTGGGTAGCAAGAATCTCCTCCCCCAGTGGCGAAGTGATGCTGGTACGTAAGGTAGCCAAAATGCGATCAGGCTGAATGATGGGTACAGGGACCTCATCCTTATCCGTCTCTGGATCAATTTGCCTGGACAGGGCAGGGCAGGTAGGATACAATAAAACTGAAGCGCAACAGAAACAAGGCCCATCTGGCTGGTCGAGAGGACAACCTCTTAGCCGCAGAGAGGTACGTCAGGTTTTTATGGTCTGTCAGGATCAACACCGGTGTCATAGTACCTTCCAGCAGGTGACACCATTCTTTAAGAGCAAGAATAATTGCCAGGAGTTCCCTGTCACCAATCTCATAGTGACTCTGGGCACTAGACAACTTTTTAGAGAAGAACCCACATGGTCTTAGTACACTCCCTGAGACCGGATGCTGTGACAGCACTGCCCCTACCCCAGTCTCAGAGGCATCAACTTCCAAGGTAAATGGAAGGGAGGGGTTAGGGTGGGACAGCACAGGAGCGGATGCAAAGGCGGACTTAAGTGTCACAAAGGCTTGTTCAGCTGCCTCAGACCATTGGGACGGATTGGCACCTTTGTGCGTAAGGTTGGACAGTGGCTTAACTGTCCCTTTGGTCATGGCTATTGCATAACTGCTGCGAGCTTATCCTTATCCATAGCAATGCCATCCTTAGAAATCACAAAGCCCAGAAAAGGCACCATAGACTTGTGGAACTCGCATTTCTCGATTTTGCAGAATAATTTGTTCTCATGTAATCTGAGCAGAACTTCAGACACATCCTTGATGTGTTGCGACAAACTAGATGAATGTATGAGTATATCATCAAGGTAAACCACTACACAAGACTGTAGCATGTCACGGAGGATGTCAGTAATAAACTCTTGGAACACTGCGGGAGCGTTACATAGCCCAAAAGGCATCACTAGGTATTCATAGTGTCCAGATCTGGTATTGAATGCTGTTTTCCACTCGTCCCTGGCTCTTATTCTGATCAGGTTATATGCAGCCCATAAGTCTAACTTAATGTAAATAGAGGAGCCTTTCAACCTTTCAACAGTTCAGTGATGAGTGGTATCGGGTAGGTGTTTTTAGACATGAGCTTATTCAGGCCACGATAATCGATACAGGGTCGTAACTCGCCATTCTTCTTTTTTACAAAAAAGAAACCAGCCCCCGCAGGCGAGGTTGACTTCCTAATAATACCCCTTTCAAGGGCATCCGAGATATATTCCTCCATGGCCCGATTCTCCTCGCACGACAACGGGTATGTGCGACCCCAGTGGGGAACGGCACCAGTAGGCAAATCAGTAGTGCAATTGTAAGTCCGATGCTGAGGCAAAGCGTTAGCCTCTCCCTTACTGAAAATGTCGCTGAATTGACGTTATTCAGCTGGCATGGAAGGAGAGGTACACATGATCTTAGTATGTGAAACACAATGTCCTATACAATATTCAGACCAAGACGTTATCTCACAAGTCTGCCAGTCAAACCTAGGGTTGTGTAGATGTAACCATGGAAACCCCAGGATGACCGCATGATGAGGAGACCGGATAATCTGGAAAAGCTGTTTCTCTGTGTGGAGAGCCCCAATACTCATAGATAGCGGTATCATTTCCATGGTGGTCTGAGCAGGTATCAATGGTCTGCCATCAATGGCCTCAATAGCTAAGGGAGATTCCCTCTCGACCAGTGGAATCTTGTGTAGCGCAGCAAATGAATTGTCCATAAAATATCCGGCTGCACCGGAATCAACTAGGGCCAGAACCTCTGCCGAGTGTTCTGCCCAAGAGATTACAGTCTGGATAGTGGGTTTCTGATTAACTGGGTCTAGGGACTGCTGGACACCACCTAGGGTCTGTCCCCCAAGGTAACCTAGGTGCGTCCATTTCCCGGCCATATAGGACAGGTACGCAGCAGATGTCTGTCTTGGCCACAATATAGACAGAGACCCTGTCTGCTGCGATGAGCCCGTTCCTCCTTAGTCAGCTTAGTGAACCCTAGCTGCATTGGTTCACTATTATCCTGGTTACGCTCAGGAGGCATGGGAGGCAAGGGAGGCATGGGTGGGAAATTTTGACTTGCCTGTCCAAAATTTCTGGCCTGCTGCCTGCGGTCCTTAGCTGCAATTCGTTCTCGGATGCGGGAATCAATTAGTATATCGAAATCAATTAACTCATCCAGATCGTTAGGCAAATCTCTGGCTGCCGTCTCATCTTTAATACGATCAGCGAGTCCCTGAGCAAATGCTGCCACCAGAGCCTCATTGTTCCAGCCTACCTCTGCTGCCAATGTTCGAAATTCAATAGCATACGAGAACCTTGTTGGATCTCCATTAATCTTTTGGCAGCAGAGGAGGCTCTACCTTGGACTTCAAACACTCTGCGAAAGGCACACAAGAACTCCCTGAAGTTCTTTGTGCATGGTTTGGCAGATTCCCACAAGGGGTTGGCCCATGCCAGGGCTCTGCCCATCAGTAATGAGATCATAAAGCCCACCTTACTTTGGTCATTCGAAAAGGCTTGAGCAGTTAGCTCTAGGAAAATCTCCAATTGGTTGATAAACCCTCTACACAGGGTGGGTTCGCCATCATATCTTAGAGGTAATGAAGCTTGCATCAGGGATTGAGCTCCCGGTGTCGTAATGGGGGAGACCACCGAGGCTTGAACCGGTTTATCTAGAGGAGCAGTGCACTCTAGTATAGTTCATACGGCCAGTGCCAGCTGCTCCAAACGCTGCTCATGTAAATCCATCCTCCAGTGGATGCTTTGTGCATTACCTTCACGTGTACCGTCTGAGGTCATGGCCCTTTCGTACTGTAACGGTTTTGTTTGACACTCAGACACAGTGGGTTAGGTAAAACTAAGCCGGGTCGAATCACGGAGCAGGAACATCAACAAAGCCAGGTCCGATCACGGAGCAGGAACGTCAGCCAAGCCGGATCAGATCACGGAGCAGGAACGTCAGCCACGCCGGGTCGGTACACAGGAGCAGGAACGTCAGCCAGGCCGGGTCGGTACACAGGAGCAGGCGCAGAAGAATAGTCAGGCAATCCGGGTCAGTACACAGGAGACAAGATGCAGAGTAGTCAGGCAGGCCAAGTCGGTACACTGGGAATCACTGAGCAGAAACAAGCACTGGCACAGGAACACCACGAAAGGGCACCGGAGGGGAGCCAAAGCCCAGTATATAAAGGTCATACTGGGCAGGACAAACACACGGTAGCCAATAGCAGCAAAGCACAGGATAAGACTGACAGAAAACAATCAGGGAGCATGGGCATCATGATACTTTGGTATTTGCTTATGTTTTACAGCCATACTTAAGGACTGAGCAAACACGTTGGTCAAAAACCTTTTGCTTGAGGCAGAGTAGCAAATTTTTGTTAGACAGTGCAACTAAGTTTTCCAAATACTTGCTATCCCAATTTTATGCAATGCTCAATTTCCATCATGGTGTTTACATCTGTTGACATTTTCTGTCCAAGGTGTATATCTGTACATATATACCGTATATAAATCCAGATTGAGAAAGTGCTTGCTCCAAATATAAATGATACCCAGGTGCACAATCCCTTCTATTGTGCAGACTGTAAAGAAAGCATGGGGCAGCACCCGTGGGACTTTCAAAAGAAATGTATTCAATCAAAAAAAGGCAAATAGTGTGGTCAATGTTTCGGTCCAATCTAAGGACCTTTCTCAAGGTCCTTAGATTGGACCGAAACGTTGACCACATTATTTGCCTTTTTTTTATTGAATAAATTGCTTTTAAAAGTCGCACGGGTGCTGCCCCATCCTTTCTTTACAGTATATATATATATATATATATATATATATATATATATATATATATATATATAGGCTTGTTGAGCTCCAGTGATATATATATTTTAGCTCTTAGCTCTTCTTCCTATAATACTTTGGTGTAATACCCCATAAAAGGATATATTTTGAAGAAAAATACTATGTAAACCATAAGATTTGTTTAATGAACTTTCTCCACTTGACACTTTATGCTCTTATATATTCACCTTAGGTTTAACCCTTTGAGGAACAAATCTGAGATCTGAAATGTACTGTGTATCCCTCATATGCAAAGAGTTAAATATGTTGTGTTTAGTGTAGCTCCCGCACACATAAGATTACATCTGTCCCCCTGTCTTGCCAGTTCCACAGCATTTCCAGAATAAAGGTACTTATAACACAGTGTTTCGGGTCCCAAAAAACACAAGTGTTTTCCAGCTACTAGTCAATTTTACTTTTCTAAATCATTTTTTTCAACCATAACAGATGGAAGGCACCAACTCAGCAATGAATATTTAAATAGAGGCGACACAATGACTAGTAATACCTAAGAATGGCTATAAAAGATGGACACCATGTTAGTCATTTTCAATTCATAGCCATACCCTTCAGTCTATTATCTTCCCCAATGGCATTTACATATGCTACGGTCATTGTATCAGCTCATATCAAGGAACAAGGCATAGCTGTAGTGCCTTATGTGAGCAATTGGCTGGTGAAAGATACCACTCCTCAATGCTGGTGAATTTTGTGAATCTTACTCAAAATGTGATCTCACTATTAAAGTCTTTTGATTAGTTAATCTGAAGAGATCATATCTGACAACAGAAAAGTGGAAAACATATTCTAGGGCAAATCCTACATTCCACACCGGGGATTATTTTGTTCATAGAAACTGCATCATCAGATCAGCATATTCATGACATAAACCTGGTGGTTCAGAAACAATGTCTTCACAGGGCTTCTGTGGTCTATTCTGTATTGGACAGTATTTACAACAGATGCAAACAAGCAAGGATTGGGTTCTGTCATTCAGAGGAATTTGGTCTCCCCAAGGGAGCACACTTTACTCCAGCCATCTATAAATGTTGACAGTATGGAGATCTGAGAAAGATGTCTTACCAATTATTGAAGGTTGTTCTGTCAAGATAAGATCAGATAATACTAAGATGGTCATATAACTTTCCAGACAAGATATAATAAGCATTAGGACTTTGCTATACATCTCCATAGAGATTCTGCAGTGAGCATAGGCCAACCTGAGTGCGATAATTGCAATTCATATCAGAGGGAATGACAATGTCTAGGCAATGTCAGCAGGAAGATGATTCAATATGAGCAATGGTCTGCAAAACAAAAGGTATTCGGTATTCAGTTCACTGACAATGAGGTGGGGCCACCAGAGAGAATGTGAAGCTGCTGAGAATCTCCACCCAGTTTCCTCAGAAAAATCTAGAGGCAGGAAACACTAGTCTACAGACATAGTCATTCAAGCTGGCATACACTTCTTCTCCTTTAAAGCTAATTCATGTAATCCTGGAGAATTCAAGAGGAAGCCACTTTCATTCTGATAACTCCTTAATGGCAAAAAGAGCTTGTTTTGCCATCAAGATGATGTAGAATCAATTCATTCTCCCCCTGAAGAGCCCATGCTTCACCATCAAGCATTTACATTTATTATGGCAGCTTGATTCTTTAAAGCCAAATCCTTAGTGAGGAAGGTTTATTATTTCCAAAAGTGACTGACTTGCTAAAACCCTCCTAAGGAATTAAAAGTGCATCAGATGGGCTAAATCTGTCAAATGTCTGAAAATTAATTATTACTCTTTATCCTCTATAGGACTTAACATTGGTGCTCAAAAGTTTGTTAAAGGAACTTTTCGAACATCAGATATATAACTCTACACTGAAGATGCTTTCACACAAAACAGTTTTACTAGAGGCATTTGCTTCAGCAGGTGAACTTCAGACTTTTTACATCACACCATCTTATATGTTTAAATAAAATTTGGTTACTCTGAGTTCTCGCCCTTGCAGTGCTATGGAAGAAATCCTACACAAGCTGTATCTCTGCAGAACAAGGTTTTTCCATTCAGTCATTTCTGAAACTTACACTACACAAGGTAAAGAGCTTTCCTAGAAAATAGAAGCTCATTCTACTCTTGTCATGGCTGCATCTAGGTCTGAAAAAGCAGAAAATTCCAGAGCAGATAGAATCAACAGCTGGTATAGCATCTATAACTTGAGTTCAGACTTGATTTCAGTTTTCAAGGAATGATGCTTTTTAGTCCATAAAGTTCTACAGGCAGGTATAATTTCATAATTCCCATGGTTTAACTCTAATCCCTCTCATTGTGTACTGGTAGGAAACCCTGAACAAAAGATAGACATTTTTCTTACTCCCTTTTTCTTTAATCCTTTGGTAGCACACAGATTTTCCACTACTTGTGTTTGTTTGAAATTAAAGAATATTTCAAAATCATTGTTTGCTGTCTTGTTGGTGTTTGTTCAATACACTAGAGTAGATGAGAAGTTGAGAAGTACATTTTAGCTGTTTCTTCTCCTACCTTGGGAGGTGGAGCCCTCGTTGTGCACTACCAAAGCAGACCTAAAGGTAAAATAAGGTACAGGTAAGAAACAATCTGTATTATAAAATAGAGCTGTAAAACATAGAACTATATGTTAATCATAAACCTGTTCAAACAATAATAATATATTGTATTATATCCAAATTGTACTGGTATACCAGTTGAAATATATTTTCTACAGATATTTAAAGCAAAAGTTATCAGAAACAAACAGACTTGAATAAAGAACAAAAACATATGTGAAAATTACTTATGTGTTTCAAATTATAAAAATACAGAAAAGACCTTTTGAAATATTTTAACTGATGTTAAAATATGCCATGGGCAAAACATTGAGGTTTTCAGTTAGTATGAATTACAAATGTTCATTAATATGGACTGTGCATTTGGAAATAAGTGTATGTATATTCAGTTTAGCGCTTTTTGCTAAAAAGACAATTCTCATAATTTCTTAAAGACTAAACACTGATAATGTTTGAGAGGCAAGCAGATGGGTCATTAAACATGTAACATCTAATGTGCTGACATATGTTTTAACTCTATGAATTTTTAATTGTGTAGTAAAACAATAATAGCCCAGGCCTCTTGCAGGACTTGGTTAAGCAGACAAACAAAAGGAAAATGTCTACAGCAAGAAAGCCTATCCTAGACCCTAAAACAAGCAAAAAGGGGAGTTATATTCTAGATGCTCAAAACAAGAAGAAAAAAGGGAAGATATATAATAAGTTGCAAAAAGGGATTGAAAATGTAATGTATGCAAACAACAAAAGTATTAAAATGATGAAAAATTAATGAAGACCTCAGAGGGTCTGTCAGAATGCCTACACTTCCAGAATAGTGCTAAGCATTTAAAAAAGGAAAATATATAAAACTCTGATCCAATTTATTACTATTATCATTATCATCATTATGAACATCCTTCTGGGTGCATGGTAGTGTAGTCATTGTTAAAGTTCAATGTTTCTCCATTAAAAGGATAGTAATGCTTAATATAAAAATACATATTGCGAGTTTGTCTTGAAGAGTAAAACAGGTATTCTGATAGCTGAGAGATGTTTTTTCAAGCATTACTGCATTTCAAACTTGTATTTTGTGGGTTCAGTACCTCCATGTCTTGAAATTTTACAGTGGAGCTGTTGCTAAGTTACCCTATGGAAGTTTATTGCCAAATGAACATACATTAGCTGTCAACAGACTGTGGCAATACTGTCAATACTCAGCAGTTGGAGAATCCAAGTTGTACTTATCAGGAAAAACACTACAATATATATATTTTTCCATATTCTTCCTTATTTTCCTTAAAAGTTTTACACCTTTAAATGCTAATTTTCAAATTGTTATAAAATTTGAATGGTTTTACAAATTTAGCTGCAATTTTGGAATTTATGAGTCTTTGCTAGTATCCACAAGAGCATTTTGTAAAAATTGGTTTAGACTCCTCCTTTTCTGCCTTTAAAATTGATCTTACCAAATCAGAGGCGATGCCTGTTGGCATTCCTCCGGATATGCTCTCGTCCCTTCAATTATCCTTCCCATTTAAATGGACTAGGAACTCCATCAATTATCTGGGCATACAGCTGACTCCATTGCTTTATGGTATTTATGCTGTGAATTTACCACCATTGTTATCTTCCATGAAGAGAGAGCTAAAAAAATGGGATTCACTTTACCTGTTTTGGATAAGCCGCATAGGGGTACTGATAATGAATATCCTTCCGCGTCTTCTTTATTATTTTCAAACCCTCCCCATCCATTTGCCTTCTGGATTTTTCTCTGATCTTCTTCACAGTACTAACTTGTTTCTTTGGCATTATCATAGGCCACGAATTAAGCACGAGATGCTCTGACGCCCGAAACTTAAAGGAGGCTTAGGTGTCCCTGATCTAAAGTTATATCATACTGCTTCAATACTGTCCTCGATTCCAGATTGGCTCCAGAAAGGACTTCAAGAGCTGGGTGCAAATTGAGAGGTCTTTTCCATGTACCTGAGGCATTGCGGCAGAAGTCTTTCTTCAACCCCTGGATAGACACGAGTCGCTCAAAACCTACCCTATAATCTCAAACCTATTGTCAATTTGGACGTGGTGGATGTGCACACACATTCTTGGTTTGACGCCTTCTCCACTCTTAAGAGTGTTTTACTCTCGAGATACATCTACTCCTTTCTAGCTCCTTCCCCCTCTGGTCAGGCTCACCCGCTCTTCTCTACCGGGATTTTTATAATACCTCCGTTAGCCGTGATTGCCCCTTCTTCCAAAATACACTTGGTTTGTTCCCCAAACAGGGGATTTCTTGGTTAGATCTACTCTATTCTTCTGAACCTTCTGTCAGTTCCTCTCCCTCCCCACACACAGGCTTGGGAGCGTGAATTGGGTTTCCCTATTCCTCCTGACCAATGGGACAGTATCTGGAAATCATATGCATCTTCCTTCATATCCTCCCGCATTGTAGAAGTCAATTATAAATTTCTATATTGATGGTACTTTACGCCCTCGAGGTTGCATAAGATCACTCGTTCAAACAGTTCTGTGTGTTGGAGGTGCCTAAAAGAGAGAGGTACCTACCTCCACATTTGGTGGTTCTGCCCCCTCCTAACATCTTATTGGGATCGGTGCATATCCACTATCAATGACTTCCTCTTGATCAACGTTAACCTGGACCTGGTTCCGATCTTTTTTTTCTCAGAAATCCCGTCCGTTCCTGCTTCCAAGAGATCTCTGGCCATGCTCATGATTTCAGCTGCAAAAGCTCTGATTCCAGTTCATTGGAGGGATACATTGCCCTCTTCTATGAGGGCATGGCATTCCAAAGTTGGGGAGTTATTTTTATTCCACAGAATGTCCCTACTCCGTAAGGGTATTGATCCTGCTTCACACTCTCCTCCGTTACCTCGCTGGGGCTCTCTTAAAATTGGTGAAGCAGTTCCGGTGTCGTCTGACTGATTTAGAGAAATCCTGAACCACATTCACGTCCAGAGTACATGGTCCTCTTCCTCACACTCATCCCTGCCCCTTCCTTCCCCCTACCATTCCCTTCCTCGTCTTTCCCGCTGTGGATTATACCTGCTCTCCTCTCTTTCCATCTCTTCTCTTTGCTTCCTACCGTTTTCTATCAACTCTACATCTCTCTTCATCTTCCTTTTCTTCTTGCTCTCACACATATGTTCATCTCTTTGTTGTACCCATTGTCTTCTCATTATAAAATTCTGAGGCACTTGCAGTCTCTGACAAATGTGAACTTTCTATGAAATTGTTCATATCAAGAGCCTATGTTTGATTACTTATACTGTATCTTGAGATTGTTTCTTAAATGCTTTCTTGTAGTGCCTGTTCAGATATTGCTCTTGTCTCAATAAAAATTGAATGATAAAAAAATGTTTTAGACATATGAATTTCTGGAAAAAAAAGAGTAATGTTTTATTATAAATGTTCATATAATCACAAAAACTATCAGGGCTACAGAGAAATCTATGGATAGATGTCACATTTCACACATGCAGGGTCTACATAGATTGCTTTGCACATACATATTTCTATTTGCACAGAAAGTCATAGTTTATGATCATGTACAGAGCCTATTGACTCACTCAGCTTATACTGAAATAAAGTCTACTTAGATCAATCAAGCAAGTTCAGCAAGCTTGACCAATGTTAAAAATAATAAAACACAAATAATAATAATAATGAGCCTCAAAGAAGCATATGTTAGGTAATTTTAAGCAATCTGAATAAACTAAGTATGCAAAGTATGCTTGATCGTTTCAAACTTTGAAAATAAAAACAATTTGAACACTGTAGCTCCTTCAAGATCAATCAGACACACCTAACAAGCTTGACTGATCATAAACAATCTACATCACAAAAACTGATGAAACCAGCAAAGCACAGGTAACACACTTTAAAAGGTATAAAACTTTAGATAAAGACAATTCTTAAGTTCTAACGAATTAAAAGAGGCATGGACCTTTAACTCTGTAAAACACACAAATACACACCATGGTTTTGATCACAGGAGTGAGACAACCTTCATGTTGACTTTACTGAGTTTTTCGCTTTTTTTAATTACTATTAATATCTTGTATTAATAAAACTTCCAAAAATTTTGCAGCTCATTAATAAATTAAAATATTTATTGAAAGGGCAAAATATAATAACAAACACTGGCATCAGTAACAAAATCCAAAATTTAATGAATAAGTAGAAATTGAAAAATACAAAAAATAGATTATTGAACCAAATGTATATACTAAAAAAAACAGTTGGTATTTGTTCAAAAAGTTAATCACTCATTAAGTGTCTATGTACAATAGCAACACAAAGGGGGTTATGCACTAAGGTGTGATAAAGAGGTGATAAAGCAGAGATGACTTCTCCAGTGAGATCACTTCTCCAATTCCTATGTTAATTTATGTAGTCAATGTACTAAGATTTCTCCAACTTTGGAGATCTTAGTGCATAGGCTCTATACAATAGAAACTGGAGAACCGGTATCACTGAAGAAGTTATCTCTGCATTATCATCTGTTTATCACGCAATAGAGCATAACCCCAATCATGTCACAATTTTTTTCCAGATGCAAAATAAAGGTAATATTTACTCAGAATACATATTATATATACCAGTTGTTCACCAGCAATTGAAGCTTGACTATGGTACTCAGTTTAGTTGTTGCAATGCTTTAAAACTGACTCAGATATAATGTGTTAGTATACAGATACAGTAAACAAATAAGTAGCAGACGTGGTGATAGCAGTGAGTAAATAAACATCACATGTTCGCAATGTGTTGTGTATCCCACTGGCACTCAAATAGTTAAAGCTTGAAGATGATAAAACAGCAAAAATTCAACAAGAAATACTAAAACGAGTGAAAGAATTGTTTTTGAATCTTTATAAGGATGAAGGACAACAACTGAATGCAGTGCCAAAGGCTGAAGCTATGCCAGACGTTTTGGTAGAAGAAGTAGAAGCTGTAATAAAATCAATGGAAAATGGCAAAGCAGTTGGACCTGATAAAGTCACTATTGAAATGTTGAAATGTTGAAAGCTGGAGGTCAGCCCTTATTCAAAGTCCCAGCTAAGTTATTTTCAAAATGTCTAATACTCTGCAAAGTGCTGAAACATGGAAAAAAGCAGAAGTCATCCTACTGCACAAAAAAGGTGATAAGGTGGATCTAAAAAACTGCTGTCCAATAAGCCGGTGATATTCTGAATTTTCAAAAAGGACTATCAAGTAGAATGGACAAAGGGATAGTAATACTTTAAACAAAATCAGTATTTCAATATTTTTCTGTTAGTAGTTCAAAAGTAATTCAATGCTAAAGTATTCCCCTCCAGCCCCATTTACCTCCTGTATGCCTCCTTCCCTCAGATGTGGAATCCGGTCCTGAGACCGGACAGCGTGCAGAGAGAGACAATCTTCATCTACTGAGTATAAGGTAAACCCTGTTCTCCTTGACGAAGGAGGGTGGGATTTTCCTTATGCTCAGTGAAGATTGCCCCTCACTGAGCTCCATCCGGCCTTCTGAGAGAGGCAATGGGACGTCAGTGAAAGGGGAGAGAGGGGGATCTTTTAGCTTTAAATTACTCTTGAACTACTTAACAGAAAGTATTGAAACACATCTTTACATGGAAAAAGATTAACTCCACTGGAACATTGGAATTTAAAATATGTTTTAAACTAGTGCTATAAATTTCAACTTTTTTAATTACTGCATTGGTGTTCCCTGCCTAATAACTAGGGATGGGCTAACATTTTCACCTCAAACTGCTGTTTTTCCGCTTTTTTTTGCCTAGCTTATTCCATTGAAATCAATGGGAACACTAAATTTACAGACAGCACATACCAAATATTATTTTATTTCCCAAAAGCATAGAATGAAAGGGGCATGAGGGTGCCTGTGTTGGTGGAGTGTGGGAAAATAATCATTTGAACAGGGAATTTGTTTTGGGGGGTTTCTTGACTGTTATTGGGGGGACAGTTAATAAAAAAATAAAACAATAAAATAAGAAATTTGTATGTAACGTGATAGAGACAGGGACCCCCTAACGTAAGCTGCCACTGAGACAGACTGATACTTGACATGACAGAGTATTTTGTAGAGGATGATTTGTAAGAGTTGTGGTTAGAGGCCCAAGCCCTGAAGAAACGTTGATTTGTAGGACTTAGACTTATTAGAGGCCTAAGCCCTGAGTAAACATTGATTTGTAGAACTTAGGCTTGTTAGGAACAAACCCCCAAAATTGTTTATTTTTTGTTGGCCTATTTTTTTTTTATTTTTTTTTTTAAAGCACAAGCCCTGAGAAAAAAGAGCCCTACTGGCCTAGTGTCAGCAGGTAATGTCATGTTGGGATCAACAACAGCAGTAACATGGGTGATAGATGATGGAGGTTCCACTTGCCACATCTAGATCCAGTGATGCTACTGAGAAAGAATCAGAACGGCAACTAGGACCAGGAATATTGCTGCTGCTGGCAAGTGGAACCTGTCATAGTCCCACATGACTTGTTAACCACATTCGCACTGTGTCCACAGTGTTCTGTGGCATACTAGCCTGCTCCTCAGCATCCTGCTGCTCTTGCAACTCAGCAGCAGCAGGAATTAGAGCAGTTGCTGGAGCAGTTGCAAACTCTGCAAATTCCAAAAGCTCGCTGGTGGTGGTGATGCACATCCTCTTTCCTGTCTCCTATTCCTTCTCAGTTTGGGCTGAAAAGGCCACCAATGTCTCTTCCACCCCAGCTTTTCTACCTGACGCTGCTCTATTACAGACATCTCACTGCTGGTTGGAGGAGGTGATGAGAAATGAGACAGAGGGTCCCCTCAGCAGGCACATGCAACTGATCTGTTCTCCTGGTGGTGGTGATGGTATTATTGCTGCTCCTGCTAGCCACCAGTTCTGGCTTCTTCAGGATAATGTTCCACCTGGATAATGCTGTGGAGGGAAGGGGACTCCCAGGGGCAGGGGAATGGTGTGGGCTCCCTTTATCTCTAGTCTGCATGATTTCAATTGCTTCCCCTACCACTCCCCCTAGCACTATTACCACCAGCTGCTTCGCAATTACTGTTACTACTACTAACACCAACAACATCTTTTTCAGCCCCTGAGTCTTCCTCCTCAAAGTCACTAGTAATATGACGATTACCCTCTCCTTCACTCCTAACAATAACAAGCTTCTGGACCTTCTTATTAGTAGTACTAGCACTTGAAGGACTGCTTGGGGATGGCAAGTGTAAAATACAGTCCCCTTTTGTCACACTTGGCATCATCTTCTCCTCACCCCCCCCCCCGAGTATTACAAGACACACTGGCAGCAGACACAGCATGGGTGGCAGCAGAGGCAGCATGTCTGACAGCAGGTACAGCATGGTGGTAGCAGTAGCAGGGGCAGCACATTTGGCAGCAGGCACTGCAATGGTGGCAGCAGGGGCAGGACATCTGGCAGCAGGCACAGAAATGGTGGCAACAGGGGCAGCATGTCTGGCTCAGGCACAGGCAACTGACCTGTCCTGGTCGCACTATTACCCTCTTCTTCCTCCCTTGACATTAATTTCCCCAAGATCTCTAGGGGTGATTTAGGGGGACTGGCCAGCACTGGTTCTGTAGTGATCACTTCCTCCTCCTCCTCAGACTCAGTGGATACATAAGGGTCCTTCCAGTTCCTCCTTTTATTTGTTTTAAAGTTTCTCATAGTGATAGCAGTCACTATGAGCCTCTCTTGCTTCAATTTTGCAAAAAGATCACAGCAGAACAGCACAGTACATCTACCTCACTCTGTAGCTGCTTCTATTGTGTTTCACTTCCTCAAAGACGTTGTTTTTATAGCGAATAGGCGAAAAACACATAAATCAATGGGCATAAACTTTCTAGCCATTGAAATAATGGCAAATAATTTTGGCCAATGGGTGAAAAATGCAAAGATTTTAATAGCTATTTTTAAACTGTGGTTTTCATGGATTTTTTTGCAGGAACATTGTGGGACATTTTGCCCACCCCTACTAATCACCCAGCAATGGAGTGAATATTTGCTTTTTAAGCAGTTTGTGAACTCAAAGGTGTCATCTGAAAATGATCAGCTTGTTCCTATGAGGACTCTGTATGCAGAATTTTAATCACAAAACAATGCCCTGGTATAATAAGAAATTGACTATATTCAAGAAATATAATTAACTAACTCTATATAATATAACACTAATCAATATATGAAATTTCAACAAGGTTACTTTGTATTGAAAGCTCACACTCCAAATCCTAATGCCCATGTCTATTACCTTTCCCAAATTCTAACATATATATAGAAGGGTGAACCTGTGCTTTGAGCCTCCTGTATTTCAAATACCAGAACCTAACAGATGGAACTCAACCTGTTTTGCTGTAGGTGCTGGAAGATCTGCAAAGCTGGTCAGATTAAAAACAGGAGTACTCTATGTTGCTTGACATCCTGCCCAGATGTATCCTGCCCAGATGTATGTTTTAAAGCCTAGGTGCCACTAATCTCTGCAATAATGAACAGCAAGAGAAAGATAGACAGACAGAAAGATAGACAGAGAGTGAATATGTAGTATGATTCTTTGGGTTGAGATGCACTAAGGCGTGATAAAGAGGTGATAACACAGAGATGAATTCTACAGTGATATCACTTGTTCAATTCCTAAGGTATTCTATAGAGCCAATTCACTAAGATCTCCATAGTTGGAGAAATCTTAGTGCATTGGCTCCATAGGATAACATAGGAGTTGGAGAAGTGATATCACTGGAGAAATCATCTTCCTTTTATCACCTCTTTATCACACCTTTGTGCATAACCTCCATAGTCTTTTTGGAATATTGAATGTGCAACTCAGTAAACTCACCTCCTTGTCCTTTAGGGAAAAGTAGAAAATTCTCTAGCAGTTCCATCTGTATTTGAACTTCATTTGTCTTCTGCATGATCACTATAAAAATCATCTGTCAGTTGCCCTTCAGGGCTCCAAGGCAATGATGCATGTTTATGTCTTATGAAACTGGTTACATGAGACCAATGCTGACACAAAACCAATTATCCAACAGCTTATGGGAATTTACTCCTATTACTAAGATTATTTCCTAAAGAAAAAACTACCTTAGACCACCCACCATGCTTATAGATGCTTGGAATCTATAACAGCCATGACTGGATGGTCATCATGTAAACACTGTATCTCTAAATGCATTTCATACCTACACTAAGTGCAATGGGCTAAAGGAAAAATGCCTTTGAAAGACAAAGTTTAGAAAATGTTACTGCCTTAAATGTACTCTGTTACATTACGAATTATTAATTTCAATGATAAAAAATAAAAAGTACTAGATTAGTTTCATATAAAGTATTTTACAACAGTTATTTTGCTTTGGTCAATATATGTTGACACATGCCTCTTATTGTTATGCAGATACATAACCCTATACAACAAATTCTGTAAACATACATATAAGTGATATATTGCAAAGGGATTTTTCTCATTCTAAAACTTTATATATGTACTAGGTTAAAGACCGTCATTCGACGGGATCTAGGTCATGCAGAAGCGTTTGTAGTATATAGAAATAAAAGAAATATCCATGTGGACGGGCATAACTGACAGGCACCCGCTCCCTAGATACCTTAGATGGCTGGAGGGGAGAGGGTCACAGTGGAGAGTGAGTCACCCAGCCGGCTGCCAGCTAACTGATCTCACAGTGCAGACACCCGCGAGCGTGAGCGGGTGCCTCTCAGTTATGCGCGTCCACATACACGGTACTTAGAGGGCATGGGGGGCAGGTCACAGGGGGGGAATTGGGTCAAGGGCAAGCTGTAGACATAACTGATAGGCAGCCGGCTTCCAGCCCTCTAAGCTCGCATGCAAGCGCGAGCGGGTGCCTGTCAGATACATAAAACTGTAGAAAGCGAGTCACGTGCGTTTGTGCTACACACACAGTGAGAGACGCATTCTACAGCTTTATGTTATAGGATTTCTACCTAAAACTGATTTTAATTCCAACCAAGCTGATACAGTTTTTCTAACTGTTATTACACATACTACACTTCAGATGGTTAGCACAGTTTTCAAAGTAATATGGTCTTTTATGAGATTCATACTGAAAGATTCATTAATAGAATTATGCAAGGACTGTAAGTTAGTAATTCTAAGACTCAGATAGTCACAGAAAGTGAGATTTCTTAACTAAAAGATATAAAAAATATGTCTTTGAGAGAACTACTTTAACAACTGGATTACTTTGGTCAACTGTATATTTGGATGTGACTTATTGAATTGTACGTGCACAATAAATCAATAAAGCCCAAATGTGACTTATATTATATTCTTAAGGGACCGTTTTTTCCAGCAATATAGATTTGATTCATCTAGACAAATAAATATGTTCTTGGCAGCGAACAAAACATAGCTTGTTTATTGACTTGTTTAAGAAGCAATATTACAAAAGTGACAAAAGAAAATGACATATTTTCCCTTTCTCTGTGAAGATTTGGAATCCTGGGAGAAATATAGTATTTCTTGGATAGGTAGAATCAACTGCATAAAGTTGAATCTCCTTCCCCATCTTCTCCATCTAATTCAAGCACTTCCTATCCCCATAGATCTCCTTGACTTCATTCTTACAAAAACATATAGATCATTTTTTTGTAATAACAAAACCCCAAGGATATCTAAAAATGACATGTATGCTCAAAGGTCCCAAGGATGGTTAAGTCTCCCTAAGTTCATTGAATATAATCCTGCAGCACAATTCACCCAGATTAATTCTTGGCATGAATATCTTAATGTTGGATGCATATCAAGAATGCATATTCTCAAATCTTACCTCTCAATTTATATGTTTTTCCAAGGTAGACAGGCCCATATTTCTTCTTCTTGCTTCTCTATTACCAACTCCAACTCCTATTACCAACTAGCTGTGAGAAAAAAAAACTAAAGCTTGATCTCCTCCCCATCCCTCTTAACCATACCTCAGAAACTATTTGTTTGAACCAAGTCTAGACCCCACAATTTCCAATATCTGGTTGACAGTGGCTTCTCTTTTTCTAACATGGCATCACCATGTATACAAGGTTTGCAAAGGCTTTCTCAGAGACCCATTCCTCAAAGGGCCTTATCTAATTAATTTACTTTACCCTGACTAGTATTAAGCCTGATGCTAAATTTGGCTACATGTTAGCCTGGGAAAATGACATGGGCATCTTACTGTCTTTTGAGGACTAGTCAGAAATATGGGAACAGATCTCTAAAATCTCCACATGCGTTACCTATAGTAAACAAGCAACCATAATAAGGTTTTTTTTCTCCCTTTCCTTCCCGCTTTTTGTCTCATAGGTTCACTTTAATATGTATTTAAAGCAGATGACGAAGTGTTATATCTCAAACATGGACTCTCTGATTCATTTACCCATCATCACGCTTGTATTTTGTACCTTTATTAAAATTTTAAATACAATGTTGAAAAAAAGAAAATGTATATATACATTTCTAAGTAAATTTTGCATGGATGTATTAAAAGTATTTGTGATAAAGCTTATTTTTGATATTTTATTTTTGCAAACATATAAATAATCAAGAGGTGGTGAGCAAGCCGGCTCAGTAGCCATGGAGCTGAGATCAAGAGGTGGACAGCAAGCCGGGTCAGTAGCCAAGGAGGGGAGATCAAGAAGTGGTCAGCAAGCCGGTTCAGTAGCCAGTTGCCAGTTTAAATAGTAAAGGGATCCAATAGTAAGGAGGTGGCTTGCTTGAGCGTGGGATCCGATTGGGCCGTTATTGCCTAATGGGACACAGGCCAGAGACCTCAAAGTGCAGGAGCCACAGATAGAGGAATCTGAGACACTGCTCATGCTCAGACCCAAAAGTGTCCACGAGGAAGAGGGCCTCAAGAAGGGAGAAGAAACCTGACGCTACTCTGTAAGCGGCCACAATGTAAGCAATGTAAGCAATTGTGACAAAAATCAACTATTCTAAATTGGAGGTTCTCAACATAGGTTTATCCCCCCTTCCTCTTCCACAATCCAATGTACATTTAAATTCAAATAGACGGCCACATCTGTACTATACCTAGGTATCCACCTCTCCACGAACCTATGCTCTCTACTGGATCTCACTTTCAACCCCCCTGCTACATTCGATCTCTGCTGACATTTTAGCATGGGATCCTTTAATTTTATCATATATAGTGAAAACCAACCTTGTCAAAATGATGATACTCCCCAAAGTTCTATATGTTCTTAACACACTCCTTGTTCATATTCCTAAGCACTTCCTTGACTCCCTTCAATAGACCATAATGACATACCTGGTCCCATAGGAAAGCAAGACTGAGCCTGTCCATACTCTCCCAAAAAATAGATAAAGGGGGGTCTGGGTCTTCAAGATTTCCACAAATATTATAGAGCAGCGGCTATTGAAAATGGTTTGATTTCTCCTTCCCCTCCTCCAAAAGGTGGAACGGTACTCTTTCAAACATGCTAGGCCATCTTGAGCTCATACAATTATTCTTGGCTTACAATTTTTCCTCCCTCTCCTCTTGCCTAGATCATCTGGTCTTAGGACATATTTTGCATGTATGGAAAGAAGTGACTGGTCAGTTCCGTGTTGCCCCTTCCCCATCTCCACTTAAATCCATAACTGGCAGCCCTGACTTCCCAGCAGGCCTGGGATCCCCAAGTTTTTCACTGTGGAAAAGAAACTCTCTGGACACACTGCAATTCTCAACCTGAGAATCATCTTACATCCCACACACTTATCTACGGGAAAGATTCGGAGATACACCATTCCCCTGGTGGTCTTCTCTCTAAATACAACAAAACATTACTTCCACGCAGAGTATAGGCATTGCCTTCCTCTCTGCACTAGTGTTGAGCGAGCACCCGGATGCTCGGGTGCTCGGGTGCTCTGACCGAGCACCCCCTGAGGCTCGAGTGCTCGGCCGAGCACCCGAGCCCCATTGACTTCAATGGGGCGACACCAGGCACCCCCTGCTCTGATGAGGGGAGGGTGCCTGGTCAATGCCCCCTTCATCTCCGCTATGCCCCCTTCATCTCCGAATGCCCCCTTCAGCTCCGCAATGTCCCCCTTCATCTCCGCTATGCCCCTCTTCCACAATGTGCCCCTTCATCTCCGCTATGCCCCTCTTCCACAATGTGCCCCTTCATCTCCGCTATGCCCCTCTTCCACAATGTCCCCCTTCATCTCCTCTATGGCATAGAGGAGATGAAGGGGGACATTGTGGAAGAGGGGCATAGCGGAGATGAAGAGGCACATTGTGGAAGAGGGGCATAGCGGAGATGAAGGGGGACATTGTGGAAGAGGGGCATAGAGTCTATGCCCCTCTTCCACAATGTCCCCCTTCATCTCCGCAATGCCCCCTTCATCTCCGCAATGCCCCCGTACCTCCAGTCCCTGGTGGTCCAGCGGAGCGTCTTCGGATCTGTTCCTCTTCCGGCACAGATCCCCGCCACCCGAACATGGCGGGAGAGCACATGGCGGTACTCGACGAGTACCGCCATGTGCCGAGCAGAGCGATGCTCGAGCCGATCCGAGCATCGGCCGAGCACGCTCGCTCATCACTACTCTGCACCCTAACCTCGTTGAGAAGGCTACCACCGAATCTTCTACCTCTTTACAAAATCTATCTTTTACTTCCTTATTCTTCCTTCCTTTCCCATCACCAAATTCTGCATGGGAAGCGGAATTGGCGATATCCCTTGAAATGATCCAATCGGTCCTTGATCTTTCTCCTGCAACACAAAACATCTCCGCTTGTTAAAACTAGGGAATTAAATAATAAAATGCTTTATCATTGGTATCTCACCCCCCAATTAATTTCTCACTTCTCCCCTTCTTCCTCCAGTACCTAGTAGAGATTAAGGCACATACCGGCTCTATGTTACACATAGATCTTACCCAGTCATAGCTTCATACTGGTCTATGATTCTGCAACATATCCAAACAGTCTGGCTATCTCTGTCCCCCAAGACCCTCTGGTGTCTCTTTTAGTGTTCAGACAACACATCTTCCCAGGCCACACTGCCAGAGATTGGTCCTATCTAACTATGCTCTTTAACTCTTCCAAAGCTCTCATACCCCTGTTCTTGGATAAGAGGGACTAACATCCCCCCCTCTCTTTGCTCTCCAAAGTTGATACATACATTTTGATGGAAAAATACCATGACAAGTCAATTAACACCATACCTCTTTTTCCTATGAAATTGGTCTGAATGCTCCATTCTAACACCACCAGCCCAAGGCCCTCCCCACCACTAGCTTCTCCCCCCTACTCTGAAAATCCCACTCATATTCTTATCTTGAAACCTTCATTGGAAATTCCTTTGTCTTTGCTTTCATTCAAATAAAGCTCATGATGACTCAGTTACCGAATACACATCATATTTTATGATCAGTTTTGTTGATCTTATGATTCTTATCTTCTAATTTGAATCTACTCTATCTGTGACAATAGATATGTTGCGTCCTTGGATTAATATTATTATATCAACTAATATCTATATGATGCACTGTGTCTTTTCAATTTAACTTTATAGATCAATAAATAAATATTTTACTATTATTTATATTTTGGATGTTTTTGGATGTGCTGTGAGCAATAATCTTACTTTAATTATATATTTCGACCATTTTTTACATCATTTTTATGTCTATTTTCAAACACACATACGTAGATTTGGGTTCCCGTTTCCACGTTCTGAGACCCGATCCAGTTGTAGGTATTGCCTGGGTCGCCTCTCGGATTTTGAATGGTGACTCATTATTTCATTTATCTGTTCCCACCCTCATCATGTCTGTTTGTCTGAGATCTCAGCAGAGTTACCTATTCACAGAGGTGCCATCTGTTTACTATCTACAGATATCCGCATTCCATCTTATGGGTCAAGTGATTTAGATCATGTAACTCTGGCATTTTTGCAGGTCTGTGGATGGGGATAGAGGGCACACGTGAGTCTTTCTAGGTCTCGGATTGGTTCCTCAAGTGGATTTAAACAGAGCCTTGCCACTGTCCGTTATATCCTCTGACAAAGTTTTTGTGGTGATACGTTTTGGGATATGTGGCTCTTTTGGAGGGGTAACTGATTGTTCTGTGCCTGGGAGATTGGAGATTGGATTGGTTACTTTGCATTTACACTTTTTAATACCCAGCACATCACATTTGTAGGGTGTTTCGTTTTTGTGGAATATATTTTTTCTATACATTTTCTAAGTCTGTATTATGCTGCTTTAGTACACGATTCATTTGTCTATTCACTCTCTATATTTTTGAGGTTTTATATATATGTAAGAGAGTTTTATTCTTGTATCCACTAGATTTCCTGTATTAGATTATATGTCCAGTGTTGTGATTCTCCTCAGTTATTGAGTATATATTTTGTGCATTTATGCTATTTGAATATCATACATGTTGGAGTTTCCTCTGTAATAAGATATTTCAGTGTTCCCCTTCATTTGTTATTTGTTTTTAATGACGTTTTAAAGTGAGTCTCTGTAATATAAATAATAAACATAATTTTGTATTATTGCTATATTTTGAGTTGTGTGCATCATTATAAAGGGCTTCTGTTTCAGGATTCTTCTTTGATTCCCTGCATTTAGCGCACATGTCTATATGTCCTTTGAAAGTGCGTTGGTTTGCTTTTATTTATAACTCTACATGAGATGTATGTTTCCTACTCTCACATATAGCTGAGGGTTTGATCCAGAGCTCATGAAAACTCTGAAAACGCGTGTACTGTTCTTTTTCTTTTTTCTTCTCCTCCTCCCCCTCTCCAACCTCTCAATCTTACCTAACGCCTTGGATAGCTACTCATACCCACACATATGCACTCACTTACAAAATAACACCAGTCAACTATATACTTCCTGTTCTCCTAATTGTATCTTCTGTACTCTTTGTTATTGTTACATTGTTATACCTAGCATCTGTTGAAATGTAATGTCTAACCTACTCTTCAATAAAGCTTTTTAAAAGTAAAAAGAAAAAAAATGGGAATAAAGTTCAAAGCAGAACATTTGATGTATAATGTGCTTTTGCAATAGAGCAGCAGACAGTCAGCTCCATATAAAAAGTGGTAGAGTTGCAACAGTGTAAAACACTTTATCAATACATATAGTGCTTAAACAGGGTTACCCTCATATAAGTTACATCATCTCAGTCTACGGTTGATCATCTATCTCACTAACCCTTTAAGCTGTGAATCCTCCAATCTGGGTTCAGATTTTTAAAAACCAACTCTACCTAATGCACCTTTATAGCTGATTCCAGTCACTCATATTCCCCCGACCAATGCTGACACTTTCAAAATGTTCTCTACACGTAGTCATTTATCTGAACACAATAGAACTTCTTGAGCAAATTACTATAACTATCTTAGCCGGTAAGCAGGCCTCCTGGATATCTCTCTCCCTTTCTCTCATTCTCCCCCTCCTTCTCTTCTTCCAATCTTTCTAACTTCTACCCTCGCTATCTCTATCCTGTAGGCCCATTTCCCTTTTTGTTGCCCTCCTTTCTTCTCTCATGCAATGCCACTCCCTCTCTCCCTTCTACATTCCTGTCCCCTCTCTCCTGCTATGTTGCTCTCAACCCTTCACACACCCTGTCACTCTTTCCCCATGTTTTTCTCTCCCCCATCTAGCCATGTTTTGTATCAAATTGATTCATTGATTCAAATTCATAGGTGTGTTGCTCATCCCTAGTCATGATGAGGAAAAGCAGCCATATTGATAAGCACAGTGTTGAAACAAGGATGATTGTCACACACAATCATTATATGCTTCCCACTGTCTATAAAATGTCCCCTTTTCTGCATTACAAAAACAAGGTAAATCTTTATCTAGGGGTCAAGGCATAAAAATATATATTTTACTTCATATAATAGAATCTGTTCACATATCAAAGCTTTACCGCTTTTATTATGACACATGTTCAGAAATCTGAGTGATAACTGTGCTTAACACAGCTATAGCTATGTACTTTTTCAGCTGATGTACTAAGAAATGTGGTGAAACATAGGATTCAGATAAAATGCCCACAAAGAGTTAAAAGCCCTAATTAAATCAATGTACAATTTTTCCCTTTGGAGCAGTTGGTTTGGCTTACAATGACATATCTTTCGTAGCACATGCCTCACTGTTTTAGTATGTACCTTCTACACTTGTACATTTTTTTATTTACTTCCTTTAGTTGTAAGCTTTGGACTTGATCTGTGGTGGCACACCTTGTCATCATAGCACCCTTTCTATAAGTTATTTCTGAGTGACATAAATGTCTTTCTGACGGGGGGTTGACTGATTCGTGTAGCTGAGTTGTGCATTAACAGCCCAATTCAAAAATGTAGAAAAGCTTATGGTTTGTTCATATAGTTGTGGTTGAGGGAAATTATGTAGATGATCTTTAAATTATGTTGTTCAAATCTTTAAAGTAAATGAATGTCAGCTTTTTTATTGAAATATTATGTGCTTATACATTGAGAGACTTGGAAGACCATACATTAAAGTTTTTATATATTATACCTTATAAAATGTATAGATATACTTGATTGCAGTATGAACGACATTTACCTTGGCATGTCTCTGAGTTAAATTTTAACACTATTAATACATTTCCCCGTTCAGTGTCTAGGATGCTTCTTATTCCAATAGCAATGCCCTGCAATGAATAACATCTGAGAAAAACATAATTAATTTATGCAACATTATATTATAGTAACTATGGCTGCCTCAGTAATAATGTAAGTATCACAAATAAGAATATTTTAGATCATGTAAAAAACTTACACTAAAACTGCCTGCAAGTTATGACAAAAATCTTGATATCAGTTTTAGGATGACAAAAAATATTTAGAGACACACACCTGATGGTTCTGTGCAGCCCCCTGCCGGCAGATAAAACCTCAAAAAGCTACTTTCTGAGACTTTACAGTATAGCATCTGTCTTTTTTACTAGTCTAGTTCAATAGAAACAGACATATTAACACTTGATAGCTTTCCTTTAACATGTTCACCCTCACTTGTCAGCCCATGAGATTGGTGCCTAATGGGACCATTTATTAATGAATATGAATCCTGCATATAACATCTAAAACATGTATGGGAAATGCATGGCCCCCTCAGCTGGTGTTGGATTACAACTCCCATAATGCTCAGCCATCTGTTGACCAGTTGAGAATTATATGAATTATAGTCCAACAACAACGGGAGGGCTGCCACCCTTGCTCTATGTAATAATGTCTAATTAAAATATTTTCAATAAATGAAACAATTATTTTATATAAATAAAGGGATCAAATCCCATTCTGTAATGGTTTATTGCACTGCTGTACACATATAGTAGCTCTGCTACTTTCATATAATATCAGCTAGAAAAAAACTACCATTGATCTGGTATGACTAGATGAAAGTTTGTACAGTAGTAAAGTTCATTAGATCCATTATTACAGTTTTGTGGTGTTGAACTTTTATATGATTAGATTAAATCAATATCTTCATTATCATCTTGAGTTTACTATTTATTATTATAACAATTTTTTCACATAATGTATAATGTGCAGTGCTTAGTATTTCATAATTTAATAAAATCAAATATAATATAAAAATGTACGCGTAGGTTTTTATTTCTAACCAGATCTTTGTATGTTCCAGAACTAAATGCTATGTGAGACACAACAAGAAGGATCATGCAGGGAACATAAGTGCAATTTTTATAGAAGCTTCAGACAGCCAAATAAATTATGACAATGACAGGTAAAGTTGATGGATAGATGATTAGCTGTGCCACCTGCAGCCCTGTGGGAAGTATTGCAGTTAATATATTAAAATGATGCACTTCAAAGTGCATTGTCACTGTAAAAAAAGTTACAGCACAGATAACATGTAACCTATGAATTAATAATATTAACTAAGTAAAAAAAGTCACATTGGAATTGTAAATTATAACAAACTTCAGGGGCGTAACTATAGGGGTACTTAGGGTGAAGTTGTGTCTGGGCACAGCATTCAGCGGTGCCCCATCTGCCCTAGGGTCCAATAGGTTCTAGTCATTTTTTTCCTGGGCCCTACAATGAATAGTTATACCAGTGACAAATCTTTTCAGGGCCAATATGACATTTTTAAATAAATAAAATACATGAAGTGTATGTTTATATAAATATCTATTTTTCTACAGGAATAAAACTGATTAACATTTTGTAGTCAGCAAAGAAAAAATATCCCTGTTGAGGGGAACTAGACAATGATGCCAGAGCTGACAAGAGCTGCTGCACATGATATAATCTAATTGTAACTATAACTAGATATCCAGAGAATGATAAAATCTGTGTCCACACCCCCACTCTCCATACATATGTGCCCACACATACCAATGCATCCAGGCACTTCTCTATGATTTCACATTTGAATACTACCCCTCACTCTGACTGTACAGTCTCAAGTAACTGAGTGTCTCATGGCAATCTCATCATGCATGGCCCACTCCCATCTTAAACTCAACAGGGCTATGACAGAACTTGTCTTTCCTCCTAAACCACAACCCCTTTCTTCATCACGGCTGGCAATTCTACCATTCACTCCATAACCAAAGCACACTGTCTTTATGTTAAATTCAGCTCTACTTGGACATTCTCCCACCATATCAAGCAGTTGCTGAAATACAGCCTGTCCTCTGTATGTCAACTGCCAAAACTCTCACTCTGGCCCTCATTCTCTGTAGACTAGATTATTGCAGTATTCTACTTTCTGGTTTTTTTACCTCTTATCTTTCTTTAATTCAGTCTATTCTTAGTGTAACTGCAAGAATAATTACCCTTGATCTAATCTCATCTGCTCCTGAAATCCCTCTCTTGATAACACATAGGGTCTCAAATTTATTTAGAAAATTATTCTCATTTCCTTTAAGTCTTTCTCCCATTTGGCACCCTCTTACATCTCTGTTTTTATTTCACAATACACCCCTTCCCCCATCTGCATTTTTCTCAAAGATTCCGCCTGCCCACTTCTTACAAAATTTGAGGGATTTCTTGGCTGCAATCATTTTCTATGGCTGCCCATTGACTTTGGAATGTACTCCCTATCACCATTCCCCAGTTCATCACTTTTAAGCATCTCTAAAAATCCCAGCTGCTAAAGTAACCATATGCTTCTTGTACACACTGACATTGTACATGTTCCTTACAAAAGCCTGTCCCCACACATTATTATTACTGAAAGCACTGTGTACGTGTATGGTGCTATATCAATAAAGATACATACATATTCACAGACACCTGAGTACTTCCACATACACACACCTCTGCGTACGACCGTATCCACTCAAAGTCAGTAACTACTCATCTATGTGCCTGCACACACACACAAGTCCTCACAATTACCTCCTATGCATCTATGCTCATGCACCACTGTCCCGGAATACAAACACATGTCCATGCTCAAAGAGAGCAGATTAATTTATTTCCATAAACCCTGAATTCTGAAGAATTTAAGATCAACATTACAAATAACACAAGGCAGATATGTAAGAGTTATGTTATAATTAAAAGCAAGTCATTTTGGAAAGAGTGCCCTGGTCATAAATTATTTCTCTCTGCATGAAGTTTCCAGGAAACCCCAGTTGTACAATTTGACCTTTCTGGTCCTTGTCAGTGACATGTAGCTGGCCTCTCTAGGCACTAAGTGCGAGGTATCTGCAAATGGAGTACCCACCATCCTTAGGGAGACACAGAAGCATTTCCAAAAACGAGAGTCAAAGAAATGAATACTCACTGAAATTGAACCATAACAAGCTATTTGCTTGTTCTCTGGCTAGTTACTATGCCGTAGCATCACAATTTAGATCTCTAGTGCTATTGCAAAGGATAAATACCTATTTCGATATAGAGTTGAGTCCACCCACAGTCAGCCAGCCCAAAAATTCTTGGAAATTTCCCTCAGGATGAGAATTCCGAAAAGACAGACATAGTTTCAGCCCTCTTAGAACTTATCATTGCGGTGTAGCTGGGTTCCCTAGGTTCTGAGATCAAGGTATCCATTTCTGGAGTACTGTAAACCCTTACAGAGAAACAATGTTTAGGAAAAAGACAAACACAGAAGTTAATTCTCATCGAGAACTATCAAAAGCACAAAATGCATTTGTTATTTGGCTAGTCCATGCTTTGGAGTGTCACATTTTAACTCTCTAGTGCAATTAGAAAGGAGAAATATCCATTTGTATTTTGGGCTGACTCCACCTACAAGGGCAGGCCAGCCAGAAAAAGTTCTGGACAATTCCCCTCTGCACAAGAATTCCATTAAATCCCAGATGTTAATTTCAACCTCACTGGGCCTCACCAGCAAAGTGTAACAGGACTCTCTAGACATTGACAGCAAGAAATCCATGGCTGAAGTTCCTTTCAGCCTTAGAAAACCAGCTTCACCTCAGTAATGAGGTGCAAATAAGGCAGAAACATACATCTGGGGGTTATCTGGTATTCACATGTAGGGAGTACTTGCCTATCATTATGGAACTAGACAATCCCTTTGGGCAGGATAAGTCTGATATATACATGGAAAGCTTTCCTCTGTAATGGCACTAGACAGCTAAAATGTGATGCTTCTGAGAGATGATTAGCCATAGAGCAAGCACTGCTTTTGTTTTTCTCAGTGAACCTCTCACATACGTCTGATCCCACAGCCTTATTCCACTTTCCCTATGGTAGTCACAGGACCACTCATACACAGTCTGATACCCCAGCCTTGTTCCACTGTCCACTGGGAGTTAAAAAGTCACATATATATACTGCCTGACATCCCTCCCTTATTCCACTTTCCCCCTGGTAATCACAGGACCACTCATACACTGTCTGATAGCCCATCCTTGTTCCACAGTCCATTTGTAGTCACAAAGCCACACATATAATGCCTGACATTCTGTCCTTATTCCACTATCTTGCTGGTAGTCACAGAGCCAAACATACACTCTCTAACACCCTAGCCTTTTTCCACTGTCCAGTTGTAGTCACAGTGCCACACATACACTATCTAATACCCCATCCTTGTTCTACTGTTCACCAGTAGTAATAGAACCAACATTCACAATCTGAAGCCCCAGCCTTGTTCCACTGCCCACTGGTAGTAACAGAACTATATATACACTCTCTGATACTCCAATCATGTTCCACTGTTCTGTTGAAGTAATAATGCAACATATACATGTTCTAAACCAACATTCTTTTTTCAACATTTACTGGAAGTCATAGAACCCCACAGACACAATCTGACACATCACCCTTGTTCAACTGGTAGAAAACAGTGTGTATAGTTTAATGAGACAATAGAACCACAAAGTGTTCTGATAATTCTGTAGCCTTAGTAGGATTATTAGTACAATTTGATGACTATCAATATGAGCTATTATCGAGAGCTGGAGCTTTAACCCCTTGTGGACTAGAGCAGTCTGTAGCATGTTACTTCCCAGTTCATTGCACTCCCCCTGTTTTTTTTTTCTCCTTCAACCTCAATGGGAAATCATTGATAACACAATTGTTTGTATTTTAATCTAGGAGAAACTAAGACAATTATTCAGCTATATTGCAATCCTTTTGGTAATTCTGATATAATATTAATTATATTTTTATTTTTCCACTTTATAAAACATTGCTGATAAAATTCACTTTATTAAAAGGACAATAAAAATGACAGTCATGAAACAGAGTATGTACATTAGTTATCCTGAATTTAAAATCAAACAAAATAAAATATTTGAGGAACATTAAATAAGAAATATAAATATTTTGAAAAACTTTTTAAATTAGTAGTACATATTAATTAATTACATTTTATGTAAGCAAAGTCACAGAAGTATAACGGTTATTAGTAAATGTGTAAGAAAAAACTTTAAGTTGCCCTTTACTTTTCTAAGTAGTGGTGTTACACTGCACCCTGTGATCCCTGAGTCCTGAATGTAACATACAGTGTGGAGCTGTTCTCCCTCTGACTTCATACATCCTCTTCTGGTTGTTCAAGTTTGGCATCTGAAGCTGGCCAAGTATATATTGTTTCTGGAGAACTTGATGCAGATGGTGCCTTGATAGTCGGAAGTCCAACTGATGCTGCTGTTCCAGATGTTCTTGAGATGACTTCTACTGATCTGTTGGTCCCATATGGAAATCCTAATGATACTAAAGGCATGGTTCCAGCTTCTATTTCCATTCCATTCTGTATTGTAAGAGATTGAGAGTATTGAACCATCACCTACTGGAGTGAAGTTGGGAAGAAATTGAGTAGGAGGGGGATCCAGGGGATGACTCGGGGACCAGGAGCTCCAGAGTGACACATTAACACATCCCCTTTGCAGCACATGGTCCAGCAGAGCTTAGCCAAGAAAGCACAAATATAATCATCATCATCATCATAATCTGAATGAGACAAACTAGAGAAAAGGTCCTTTGCAGAGGTCACAGCATCCAAATATGGACATAGTACTCAAGTAATCAAGGACATCAAGTGTAAGTTATCTGCTGTA